>OY728145.1:757924547-759174547 GCA_963277665.1 Viscum album | reverse complement strand
TAAACATGTAATTATGATTTTGTGTACCATTACAAAATTCATAATTTAGTTAAAATTGATTTGATTTTTATTAAAATTTTGATAGATATTTCCCGTTAAAAAAATTACTAGTTTATCATATATTTCCACACCATATTCATGTAATAGTAATCTATGAATCTCATTTAAGGTATAAAAATAGAATTCAAGCCTGATTAAGTAAACATCGTAAAAATTATTTACTACGCTCATGATATTATTAATTATAAACTATTGGATTCATCCACAATAAATCCCATAAATTTTCAAAAAATGTCATCAGTTAACAATGAATATAAAATATAACACCACATAAATGTTTGAATCCTAGTGAATGGTCTCCATACTATTGCATGATACCCAAATCATACAAATTTATTCCATGATGATGACATTGATATATCATTAGATATTATTAGAAAAATATTTCATACCAAGACTACCATAGTAAATAAAATTTTAGTATAAATAGGTAATCCAATCATTTTTATACTATGAATTTATAATCATAAAACATATTTTCTTCATGATTATCATCCCGACCCATGCCTATTTTTTGTGATGGAACTGAATACCACTGACCATAAGTTAATGAACCAAACACCAAAAGTTGAAAATAAATTCTAAGGGTTTAAAATTTGATTATAATATGATTTAAACTCAAATATTAACCAACAAGAACTTGATAGCCAAATAATAATACAATGAATAAATATTTTACTTGATAAAAAATCTAAAAATCTAATAGAAAATAATAATACCACATTTCGTATCATATTAGTAAAAAATAAACTGTGTATTCCCAGAAATATAATGCCATAATTTCATATTATCGCTAAAGAGATAAAACCAACTATATGAACTCTCATCCTGCATGGGATTGATTGGAGGCAATGATGGAGAGAGTGCATGGGAGAGGATTATTACAAGGGAAATGGAAAGGGTGGGGCCTATAATTGTAACACTATAAAGGAATATGGGGGCACAGTGTTGTGACTAGAGTGTAGGAAAAAGGATAGTGGGGTATAAGATCATATGGCATGAGACATTCCTTAGCACTGACTGGGGAAGAAACATAGTGTTCATAGGGTTTCATGTCAATGGGGAATGAGAGATGATGGGATAAGAGTGGGGTGTAACAGAGTGATCAAGATCCTAGTGAGGGGGGTGCTCGCTGTTGGGATCCAGGGGGAGGCTTTAGGAGTACTGGTGTGGGGTGAGGTTGGTGATATGGTTTAATATTTATGGGAAAGGTGGGACAGATGATGTGGTGGTGTGCAGTGGATGGATCATGAGAACCTTCATGCTAGAAATTTGGGGTCATGGGTGAAGGAGAACTCATAGTACAGATAATGATCAATTGGAAAGTGTGTTTTTTGGATAAAAACATAACTTTTAGAGAAGGTTTAATAAAACACTGTGAAATAAGTTAATATTTTTTTTTGGTTTAGTAAACAACCTCTATACAAATGAATATATTGTAGTTCAATAATGATTAATAGAAAATTATTCCCTCATTAAAAAATTGGATCTAGAATTATAGATACATGTAGTCTCTTTGAATATAATGGGTTACTCAAAGATACTGATCAAGAATATTATTTGTGAATATTACATTCTGAAATATGATTAATTACCCTGGTGAATTGCATATAAGGTTTAATTGTGTAATTACCCTCTCACAAAAAAATTTCCCAAATTTGGCATTTGAAGAAATGTTGTATTGATTCATTGACTACAATTTTTGAATTAGGATTAGAGAATCATTTTAAATCATCCTCCATATGGTGGAATCATTGTTCATGAAAAATTATATGGAATAAATTAATGACTTCAAAACCATAGTAGATAATATTTTTCTAATATCCTCATAAATGGATAAATAAAATATCTATATTTCCCCCATTTTATACTATCTATGAAGGGTAAATATTCTATCAAACCTAGAAAAGAGAGATCAAATTTAACGCTAGGTAGTGAAGATAATCATCTAGGATAGACCAAATTTCATTAATGTTCATCAAAAATAAGGAATTGAGTGATTCCTCATAAAATATATTGATAGAAGATAAACTATCATAATTATATATGAAGATGATGCCATCACATGTAGATTTCATTAGTCAGGAACTAATCTATCTTATTTATTTATGAAACTTGGATTCTTATGGGAATCTATGAGAAAATACTATATGAAGTTGACTATGAAATTATATTATTTATAGATATATAGATATTTTATAACTAGACATCTAGAACTATAAAAACCAATATATAGTCATGGATTTTTTACACTAGTAATATATGTTATAGGGAAATATATCCCAACAACAACTAGATAGATCACTTATGTTCTTAGTACCACCCAATTGTTCTCCTAACGGGTTGGGATATATACCTCAAGGAATACAGTGATAAGTTCTTGAAATAATATATCTTTACAATAATTCCTATTAATTAATGTGTTTTAATTCTTAATAAACGTTTATGGGAATTTTTATTGTTTTTTAATGATGTATACAGACCAATCATTTAAGGCTATAAATTATTCTTTAATCTAATTATATTCTTGGTGATGAATATTTTTTCTAATTATTGATGTCATATAATCAAGTAAAACATTATGTATTCTTTCATAGAATATTCCATATTTTGGAAAATTCACAAGACTGGATGTTATGTACTGAATATCTAATAAATAATTTACTTTAAAAAATATTTAACTACAATCATTAAGAAATACCTAAAATAAAATATTACAATTTAAAATATGTCTTACCAATAAAATATAGAAAAATTAAAAGATTATATCATCTATAATAATTCTAATGATGAAGACATGTGATCAGAATAATTTCTTATGGTATTAATGAAGTCTTATGATTATAGCCTAAGTAATGTGATACAAAACCAAGTAATATGATTATAATCCTACTCGAATAATCCGAATCCATTTTATAAAAGTAGATAAAATGATTTATGATCAATGAAAATCCATTCAGTTATTGAAAATTCACTCACTAAATACTTACACCTATATAAATGCTTAATAAAATATAAAGGATTAATTATATTGAGTACCATGAAATATTAAGTCATTCTACATGTGTAATTGTTAAATTAATACACTTTAAGTAAAATTTTTTGTTATAATTTGTTAATGTTTAATTTCAATTAATTTATATAAGCATTATAAAAATAATTACATGATTTTTCCTATCCAAACTCAATATGCCTCTCCTTCTCAGAGACATAAATACAATATTTAATATATTTAGTATGAGAAAATAATGTATATTACATGGGATCATACACAAAATTTTTTGTGAAAATGTTTCCAAAAATTATTTTGATTTATTGAGCATTGTGATGTCTAAATAATATAACACCTAGTTGATTTTATTATACATTTTCATGAAATTATTTAATTCCATTGAAGATTATAAATTATATGAATTCATAAAACAATGTTACCATTTCATAGAGGAATTTAACATAAAATATTTTAGGTTTCAATTAATATTAGTAATATTATTATTTTACTTTAATCTATTTGAATTAAATAAATATGATTGATTATATAGAGGAAATCAAGTAGTAATAATTAACTTTTTCACAAATTTACTCTTCTTTACAATCTATCTAACCAGGGGACAATAAAAATTAAGCATAATGTTATAACTTATTTCTATAGATATTTATTATAAGAAATTTATGTATTTTAGAGTTTCTTCAAAATCCAGGAATTAAATATAAATTTTTTAAATTCCAATATCTATTCTTAATGAAAATATGTGTCAAGTACACTAATATTTTCAATATCTATTTCATTAGTGATGTGATAAATCATTGTATTGAGTGATGAAAAGGTTCTAGATATGTATTTGAAAAGAGTATGATGTTTATATATTCTTGGTTATTTATTCTATGTGGCAGATTGTTACACTCAGTTGAGAAACTCTTAGGAAAGGTGTTTGTTTCTTAATACCATCATTCTCACATTGAGTTGTTCTCGAGTGTATTAGGAGATGTCCCTTTTTCTCCAAACCAATATAATTCCTTTGTTTCCAGACATTTTTTATATTTTTATTTCCACTTCATATCTAATAATTATTGAAGGAAATATATAAATAACTATTTAATAGTGAGGTTTTAAATTTATGATTAATTAAAGAACATAATTCCACCCACCTCCTTATTCATTTTGACGCATCTACTAAAAATTATTATTATATTAACAATGATTCTAGAGATCTCAAATTTTTCTAATAGAAGAAAAAGTATCTCTCTATGTGGAATTATGACTAAACTAAAATTTGAAATATCTATTAAATGGGAACCATACCATAGTTGGTAAAACTATGAGTGTTTGAAATCTTGGATGATTATCTATTCTAAAAACATTTCACATAAAATGTAATTGAATGTTTTTTAAGCATAATAAATTTCTAACTAAAAATTATAGATTAGGGATTCCACTCATGATGCTGAATATGAAATTAAAATTAAATCAATGAAATTTATCATATGTTGTTTAGGATCTAGTAAATTTAATTTAATTTTTAAATTTGATAGAAATAATGAGATGAATAATACTTTTGATACTATAATGGGATAAATAATATCATGTAACATTACTACATCAATAATAATTGATATTTTGAAACATTTATAATGGATAAAGGGTAAAATATCTTGAAAAAAATTAGACTAAATACAATTGGAATTTATGTGTATATCATTAGAACTGTAATTATCAAAACTAATTTGGAATTGATTATTCAATGAGTTTTTCCATTAAAATTGTGTGTAACAATAGATACTAAAAATAATAATATATGGATAAATAAATAATTATAAATGATTGTATGAGAAATAATATTCTATATGATGAATAAATATCATGTACGTTGGATGATATTATATTATTAATAATTAGAAATAAGAATTTCTATGTATAAAAATAAAAGGATAATGATAAATCAATAGAAAAAATTATCTGACTCATCCAATGATGCAGACTCAAGTTGCATAAATTGTAATGCTGGACATTCTCTGTATGCAGGGATATTTATAAAATTTCTATAATTGTAGGGGCCCATCCTTAAACATTACAAAATTTTAAGTTAGTTAATAATTCAATTTGATTATATTTTCATGTTTATAGTTTTAGAGATATAGGTTGGGACTATTACATTACTTCTCAAAAATTACAAAGTAGGCACTTATATTCTGTCCAATGTTTTTTTACAAAAATAAAACTCCATAAAAAACAAGAATTATTATCTTCATATAAATCTTTGTAAATTATTCATTTCTCTTACCCATACTTATACCCTGTGAAAAACATTTCAAAATCATGTGATTAATATAAAAATTATTGTAAGGGTTATTAAATAAGGAATGAAAACATTATACCATCTATAAATAGTAATCAATAAAACTATAATTTTCTATCATAACATGCCTAATAAAATAAATAGATTTATGAATAACACAGAGAAATAACAAATCATAGAGGTAACAAGAAGAATAAATATCATAATTACATTGTATATATCATAGAAAAATAGGGAGTTATGTTTGTAATACCCATCATAGTATATTCTCTATATATCTTAGGAGAAAAATTAATTTTTATCTCTGTCACGTTACCGAATGCATTGAAGAGAAATATCGGGCTCACCTGCCCTCGGATTATCAGGGAACAACCCATATACCTAAAAAATTCCCAAGAACCATAACATAATCATAAAACATAAAACAAGAATAAATAAAGATAATATTTATACCTTCCAATCACAATATAACATTTCATGATATTGACATATCCAATTAATTTCCAAAAAAACTTAAAACATTTAATAAATTGATTTTTTTTTCAAAGTGTCCCATACCAATTTGAATAATTTAAAAGAAATAAATTTTAAAAAACTAATTAACATATTAATAAATCCTTAAAAACATTTTGAAAACATGTATTTTAATGTGAACGAATTATAGTATTAACTCTTTAAAACATTTTAAACAATGTTCTAGTTAAAGAGTCACGTACAACATGAGAAAATACATGAATAAAAATTATTACCGAATAAAATTAAATGAGACATATAATATCATAAAAAAGGAGATTAATTATATAATATGTCATAGGGTAGGATATAAAGCTTATATGATAATAAAGGTGATCAATATCATGACATTCCTCAATGAAAGGAGATTATGAAGAAGTCGCTTTCGAAAATTTGTTTGCCTAATGGAAAAGCATCAAAATTATGAATATGAGTCAACGAGAGAGATAATGGTTCCTCATCAGTTGATCATAAAATGTAAATTAATAAGGATATATAATAACATATCACAAAATATGAAAATAGATATTAAAATGCATAACATAAAAAGAAGTATTTGACTAAAAGAGAATAGTTAAAGGTTCTCTTACAAATATTATTTTATAAATAAAACAAATCAGTTATGTGTAAAACCAAAATAAAAATGAATCATGTATAAATAAATTATGTGATAAAAATTTTATTTCTCACATAATCATAGCATAACATATCATGAATTTTAATTTTATCCCAGTGAATGGTAATTGTGTTGAGGAGTTCCCTTTTGAAAATCCAGTAGCCTTACATCATCACATAAAATTTCATAAAATGTGTTGATAGAAGATGAAGGGATCTTTACTCACATGGACATAAAATTTAAATAAATAAATCAATATAATAACATATCCCAATATAAGATAATGTAAATTAAAAGACATAACATAAAAGCAGTCTTTGACGAAAAGAAGAGTGTTAAAGGTTCCCTTACCTCGAGTTTGAATTGTCTTGTATCGTCCATGTTCCTCAAAAATAATGAACATAAATTAATTTAAAATTAATTTGGAACTATATTAATTTTTTTATTCTATTTATAACACTTATTAACTTACTACAAAAATTTGTTAATTATTAGAGTTTATATCAGACATTTGGTCGATGTTCGGTACATGATTCAAAAATAGACTTATTAAAATTACAAATTGTCTATGTGGTCAAATCTATATTATCTCGAAAATTATATTAATTATTTAAATATCATATATATCATATTTATACAGTATATATATTTATTTATAATATTCCATATAATTTGGATATAATAATTGAAAATCACAGTTCATTGACATGGTATGCCATATGTACACTTGAAGGGTAATTTTTTTCATATTTTACGGAATGAAAAATAAATGACACATATATATTTTATAATTAAATTATAATATAATATATTATATAAATTACATAATTTCGTTATTTCATTCCCTTATACATTCCATGTATGGAATGAATGACTCATATCACATTGAGGGGGCAGCAGTCTGCACCTCGTCAAATGAAATGATCATATTTATACAACATGAAAAAAATTAATGGTATGTTATAAAAGAGAATTAAATAAGAATATAAGTAAAATAAATAATATACAAATCAAATTTAATTATGATTCCATCAAAAATTCTACTATAAGAGGTAGTAGGAGAAGATTGAACAATCAGTAGTTCTTGAGGCAGTAGTTCCCTATACATAGAAACAATTTGTTCTTATCTATTAAATTGAGGTTTGTGTAGATGTAGTTATAATACATCTCATAAAAAACCTTTTATGTTGAGTATGTTAGTGTTCATATATAAAATAGAATAAGAAGATCATAATTAGTGGGGAAGGAAAATTAATGGAATGAAACTTGAGAGAAGATGTTACCTCAAATCGGGAAACTTCATTTGATTTGATCCATAGGTTTCTCTTGAAATTACTTATACCTAGGGTAAGGATTAAAGGAGGAATATAGGTATGTAGGTAGCTTATTTGGTAATATATTGGATGAGACAAGGGTCTTGATAGGTGTGTGAAATTGGTTAGTGGTGGTGGCCTTTTATAAGAGGAAGTAGGTGCACTTTAAGAATATTTAAACGTATTATTTTATTATTTCTTTTTTTCATTTTAAAATGGTCAAAATCTCATTAAATAAAAATATACGATGAATATCAGATAAAATAAAATAATACAATAATAAATGGATTGGGTTTGGACATTTTGTAATCCTTATCTTTTTTATTTAACCCTTTTTACTCTTACTGTTTTATCAAGTATTTAACACATTGAGAATCAAAATAGTAACCCAAACATGAAAAATATCCAATTAAAGAATCATTAATAAAATTTTATAATTTTGATAACTATTTTTCCTAATATTATATTTTTTGTGGTTTTATAAAACCTAATAATAATTTTTAATTTTAATTATTTCAATTTTTTCACAATTCATGTCATGAATTTTTCGAAAATACAAACCAACTTTATTATTTCGAAAAAATTTCAATAATTTAAATAGAAAAGGTCATAATATTCTCTAAAATTCATGTATGAAAAAAAATCAAACTAAAATTATTTTAACATTTATAATTTCATTTATTTATTTCATTCATTAATAATGTAATCACTACATCATCATTCTGTCATAAATAAAAGTATTTACTTGATGTATAAACATTATAAATAAAATATCATTACATAGGGGGTCATTATAGATTTCTGATGACATTTATAGTCGAAAGTTTTACTTATATAACCCCATGTAAAAATTATTTTACAAAAAGTTATATGTTTATGTTACATTTTCCATAACATTAAATTAATTTGTATAAAATGTCATTTTCACTTATAAGTTGCTCCATGTTGTCACAATATTAACCCGCAGATTCCCATGGTCGTACATGTATCATCCAATAAGGTTAGGACATGTGCTAGAGTAATTTAATATTATTAATATGATATTTTTTATCATTATTTACCAGATTTACCATTAACCATGGTAAATAATTCTTTTTGCTGAAGTTACGATTCATGATGTATAAATATTAATGTTTCCTATTTACACATTCTAGACCTAATGATTCAAAATAAGAAATCAATATTTCACAATCCAAAGAACTTATGTTGAAAAAATTAATTTAAAACTAATTCCCATTAACAAACCCAAAAAGTTTGTTTTTAAGAAATAATAACTACCAAAAGTTTTATTTGTGTTTATGTCCAATTTTAAAGTGAAATTACATACAATATACAAAATTTTATTAAATGATAAAACATAATCCTATTATTATTTAAATCAATTTTTACTGGATACTATAAACATATAAATAAATAATATGAAAAGATAATTTTGACAAAAAATGCAGTATTTTTCACTATTTATTAAAAATGAATTCTATTACAAAAATACCAAAAATTTACCAAATATAAATTTTTTTGTCACTATTATAAAGAAGAAGTTTTTTGTTGTCAAATAGAACATATAAATGTGACAGAAACTATATTTAAATTTTTTTCTCCATCAAAAGGCTGTAAAACATCCTTTTTAAAAATGTTTGAGTATTCCA
The DNA here is from genome assembly GCA_963277665.1 of Viscum album. NCBI lineage: Eukaryota > Viridiplantae > Streptophyta > Magnoliopsida > Santalales > Viscaceae > Viscum > Viscum album. The sequence continues at coordinate 759,165,099 of OY728145.1, read as the reverse complement.
TTCTTAAAACTAGATTCATTTTTTAGGCCTCTAAAATTTATTGGATAAATGTAATGAAATATTTAAAAATTCATTTATATAAATATTTTACTTACCTATATTAATTCCCACTAATTAAAATGTTATTCATTAACTACCATAATAATTTTATCATAATATTTTTGGATATATCTCAATGTTGGGAGGTATGTAAGATTTCAGAGAAACCCCTTTTTGCATGTCGAGTAAGAAATCAGAAAAAGTACCCCCTTTAGTGTATAATTAATATATTATTCATAAGTATCAATATAAATTAAATATTATTATTCTATAAATACCCTGGTCATTACATCTTTCCACCCTTTTGGAAATTGCGTCTTTGAAATTTTAAAATTGGACACGAAAAGATCATTTAATGTCTCAGATTGGAAATAGTGTCAAAAAAAATATCACCATAAAAAATGAAAGAGAATTGAAAGAGGTTACCCAAGATAACATATTTTATGATTCCATGAAAACATTGATATGAAGGAGATACTAAGTGTCATGTTCTAATGGAGTGTAATTGAATACATAACAAGAAGAATATTTACCAAAAAAACCACAAACATCTGATAGGTTAAATGGTCATTGATTCCCAAGTTGGAAAACTAAACAGACAAATAAAAATTCCAGGTAACCATTCATAATGTCATAGAATAAATTTATGATATTATCTACGAACATAAGTAAATACACTTACTTTTCAGGAAGAGTTTTATCATTTAAGAAGTTTCTACAAAAAAACTCTTCTTTTTCTCAAAACGATGAGTATTCAATATTACTTGGTCTCATCAAATGTTATTGAAGAAACATATATTGAATCACATAATCCAAAAAGTATGAACTATATATTTCCCCTATCTTTAGACATTAAGTAAATCCAAAATGATTAGTTCAATTTTAGATATTCCTGAAAAAGGATAATCCTTTATAAAAAAATACTACTCTTAATCGACAAAATTTAACAATCAATAACCAAACTCCAATAAAGATCATTCAATGAACAAATTCCCATAAAATTATTCAAAATAATAAAAATTAATATTGTAACCCAAAACACAAATTATTTTGATCACATAGTCTTCCACGAAAGAACTTAACATTTATCTCCAAATGACATCGACTACTCTTAAAGTCTTATATTGAATAGTAGTTAACCTAATAAAATATTATACAAGACAGGTTAATCATATAAATTAATATCCTAAATCTATATGTGACCATAATAAAAACAAATAATCTTCCAAAATAAAATTTCACAGTTACTCCTTAATTAAAATCCTAAAGAATTCTATTTTCCTATTCATATTGTTTTCCCAAAAGAGAAAATGACTTCAAAAATAACCTTTATCACAAAATCACCAAAATAATTTTTTTATACTAAGGATATCCATTTGATAAAACACTGGATCAAAAATAAACATATTACTTTTCAATAAAATATTTAAACTAAAAATAATATGTCATCATAACTAGTGGCTTCACGTAGGCCAGTGGTATGGGATGCGCCCTTTCCTCACTTCAGTTGTGGGTTTGATTTAAGGAGCCTTGCTGGATGGGATGTGTTGTCACCGATCATGTGTGTTGTCCTTTTTTATGAAACTCAAAAAACAACCCTAACTTGATTTAACCTCAATGGTTTTGTGATTCCCATAATATTCATCCCAAATCATAATGACCTAAATATCTTAATTTGTGATGTCTTTTATATATTTAAATTTTTTCCTTTATAAAATAACATTATTCCTAAAGAATCAACATCGTTCTTTGATCATGGTGTCCACCGGGTTTCATCATCATCTTATTCACGTAGATAGATGTTCTATGAAATGAAACAATGATTTAGAGATCCATCAAAATCACCTCCTTCCATTATCCTAATACACCTCGTACAACATGGGTCATATTGCGGTTCACAGAAAAATAGTTATGGAAAATAATCACATATGACATATAATTTCAAAACATATGATAAAAATTTGTTTTTATAAAATTGTTAGAACAAGTTTGAGTTGAAAATTTCAATCAATGGTCCTTTTCTAATTCTATAAACATGTGATAAAATAATATAATTTAATAGTAAATATAAATAGGTTTCTACATTATATCATTCATTAGTATATTTTTCAAACACAAAATATTCCTGAAAATCATTCGATAAGGTAAAATATTTGAAAATTGCTTGAAAATATTTACCATTCTTTAAAATATTAGAATATTGGGAAAATAGTATATGATTAAATACAACCCTTGATCTACGATGGTATATTGGTATAGTATAGGTGTTTGATATCTCAGAAAAATTCACGTAAGTGAGTTTTATGATAGAAAATGTTATAGAATCGTATGAACATGAATTTCTAAAAATTATTGCACGAAATTCATTTGGATGAGATAAAATTTTTGTTTCTGATCCTCTTCCTTCCATTTTCAAAAAACATTCCATTATCTATAAAAGTTAAAAAATAAGGATTTAATGTAAAGAGTTGACATAGAGACTATACAGGTGTCTAACAAAAACTCTGCATCCCTAAATATGTCTAAACCATCCTCTGATACCGACATTAAGGCCTTAGACTTATACATTAAATAATCATGAGTTATTTTAGGAATTCATATTGAGGATCTTTTCAGGTTTATTGTTTTAGAGAATTAGGATGTAACTATTACATTACATATCGAAAATTAAAAAGTATCCACTTTTAATATATCCCAATATTTTCACAAAAATCATATTCCTTAAATAAAACAATAATTAGATTCATTATATAAATATTCTTTAATTCTTAATTTCTCATACCCATCCTTTTACCCTGTAAAAAACATTACAAAAACATAGTATGAACATGAAAAGATAAGTAAGGGTAATAAAATAACGAATGAAAACATTAGACCATAAATAAATAAAATTCAATAAAACCATACTTTTCATTCACAACATACCAAATAAAATCATAATATTTATTAATAACACACATAAATCATAAATCATAACCGAAACTTGTGGAATACATAACATACTTACATTATATCATTCACAGCTAAATAGGGAGTTACGTTTGGAATACCCATCACAGTATATTCCCTAAATCTCTTAAGAGAAACATTAACATTTACCTCTGTCACACTACCCAATTCATTGGCGAGCTATCTTAGGCCCACCCACCCACGATTTATCAGAGAAAAACTCGTATATGTAAAAAGAGCCTAATAACCATAACATAATCATACCCCATAAAAAAAGAATAATGGAAATATATGATTTAGAAATCCCAATCACAATATAACTATTCGAGATATTGATGAATCCAATCCCGTTACACATTCATTTAAAACATTTAATAAAGATATTCTTGAGACAAACTATCCCATAAAACATTGAACCTTTTAAATATATTAAAATGTAAAAAAATTAAACCCCATATAAATGAATCCTTAAAACCATTTTGATGAAATGGAAATTAATGTTAATTATTAATATGACTTAATCTTTAAAACATTTAGAACAATTTTATAATTAAAGAGTCCCATACCACTTGATATAATACACGAATAAAAATTATTAATGAATTACATTAAAAGAAACCTATAATATAATTAGAATAACGATATTAATGATATAGTATTCCAAACAGTAGGATGTACACCTTATAGGATAATAAATTATTACAATATTAATATATACATTAATGAATGTACATTGAGATGAAGTACCTTATGAAAATTCGGCAGCATACTAGTGTCACATCGAAATTCAAAAATTGAGTTTATGAGAGAGAAAATGGTCTCTAATCATTTTAACAAAAAAAATGTACATCAATAAGGATATAGAATAACATATCCCAATATTAAAAAATTGAAATTAAGAGACCTAATATAAAAATAATTTTTTGATAAAATGAAAATGGTGAAAGGTTCCCTTACAAAGATCACGTGGTAATTAAAATAGATTGACTATGTGTATTCATAGTATGTACACATGAATAATGTTTAAATACAATATATGATAAAAACTTTAATTTTCACATAATCATAGAACAAAATAATCATGAAGTAGATATTTAACCCAAATAATGGAAATTGTGTTACGAATGTCCCTTAGGAAAATTCGACAGCCTAGGGGCGTCACTAAAAAATTCAAGAAATGCGTTGATGAGATAGAAAAGGGACTCTCCTCAAATGGACATAAAATGTATAGAAATATATATATATAATAACAAATCCCAACATAATATAATTGAAATTATAATACATATCCTAAAATAATTATTCGACAAAATGATGTTGGTGAGAGGTACACTTACATAGGGTCAGACTTGTCTCATATATTACCTTTCATCATAAATAATAAACATAATATAACTTTAAATTTATTCCTAGATTTTTTAAATTTTATTATTCCTTATATATTACTTTTTTCCTTTCAAAAACAATTAGTAAATTATTTTTATTCATATCATAAATTTTGTAGATGATCGGTAAATTAGTCAAAAATGAACTTGTTATAATTACAAATTTTCCTTGTAGTCAAAATTATATTTTCTCAAAAATTATATTAATGATTTAGATATCATATATATCATATATATCTTGTATATATTTATTTATAATAGTCAATATTGTTTGTTTATAAGAAATAAAAATCATCATTAATGGAGATGGTACGCTGTACATACACATGAATGCTACTTTCATTTCTTTTTCATATTTTATTGAATGTAAAATAAATGATACATAGTTATATTATAATTCCAGTATTATATCAAATTTTATATAAATTAGATAATTTATTTTAGTCTTTCCTTTATATGTTCTACATGTGTCATAAATGAGTCATATCAAATTGAGGGGCGGTAGTTTGCACTTTCTCAAATGAAATTATTGTATTTATTCAACATGAAAGGATAATGGTATATTATAAAAAAGAATTACATAAGCATATAGATAAAACTAAATAAAATAAATATTATATATAATTATAATTCCATCATAATGGCGACCATTAGAGGTGGTAGGAGAATACTGAACAATCATCCTTTCATGAGTCTACAATTCTCCATACATGGAAAAAGTTTGTTCGTATCCATTAGATAAAGGTGTATATAAGAGTAGTTAGAATAATCCTAATAAAAAACCTGGTATATATAGGATACATGTGTTGTTGTATAAACTAATAATATGATAATTATTGGGAGTGGAAAAGAAAAAATAATGGAAAGTAACATGAGAGAAGATATTACTTCATATTGGGTAACTTCATTTGATTTGAGCCAAAAGGATCTATTGAATTTCCTTCAACATAGGGGAAGGATTTTAAGAGGAGGATATGAATTTTAGAGATTATTTTGGATGATTTTGTATGGGGAAATGGGCTTGATATTTGTGTTTAATAGGATGGAGTTAATGGATATTTATATGAGGGAGGTGGGGCTCTTTAAGGAAGTTAGAGAGTTGTATTTCTTTATAAAATGTTTTTCGTTTTCAAATGATACAAAACTCTGTAAATACGAAGATAAGATTAATATAAGTAGATATAATATCATCCAATCATAATTGGATATGATTTGTATATTTTTTAATATTTATCTTTTTAATTTATCTCTTCTGTACTCTTACAGTTTTATCAAGAATTTAACACGAGGAAAATCAATGTAGTTACACCAACATAAAACATATACAATAATAAATTCAATAATAAAATTTCGAAATATGATAACTATTTTCCCTAATCTTATATTGTTTTAATTTTATATTGTTTAATAAAATATTTTATATTTTAAAATATGAATTCTATCAATTTTGACACAATATATATAATAATTTTCTTAAAAATCCAAAACAACTTGATTATTTCTAAAACCCTTAATTAATAAAAATATAACAAGTCATAATTAGCTCTAAAATTATTGTATGGAATAAGAAGATACAAAATAAATTAATTTTAATATTTATAATCTCATTTATTTAAATCATTCATTAATATGGTAATCACTACATCATATTTACATCTTAAATATATATATTTATTTTTTTTCTAAATATTATAAATAAAATATAATAATATTGGAGATATTTTTATATTTCTAATGACAATTTATAGTCTAAATTATAACATATATAACCCCATATAAAAATTGTTTTACGAAAAGATATATGTTTATGTTATATTTTCCTTAACATTAAATATATTTTTTAAAATGACATTTTCTCATACTAGTTGCTCCATGGGGTCCCAAAATCGACAAAAGGATTACCATGGTCTGTCGTGTATCATCCAATATGATTAGGACATGAGTTTGGGTAATTTAATATTATTATAGTATAATTTCTTTATCTTTATTTACCTTATTTACCCATTAACCATGGTAAATAAATTTTCACTGATGTTTATATTCATAAAATCAAAAAATTAACATTACCTTTTTACACAATTTTTACCTATTGATTCCAAATATGAAATCCATTTTTACAAATTAAAAACACTACAGTTTCATAAATTAGATTAAAATTAATTTCCTCCTCAAAATCAAAAAAGCATGTTTTTAAGAAATAGTACCCACCAATAGATTGACTTGTGTTTATGTCCCATTTCGAAGTAAAATTATTTGCAATTACCAAAATTGGATTAAATGATAAAATTATAATCCAATTACACATTAAAATCATTTAATAAGATAATATAACAATATAAATAAATCAGATGATAAGATAGTGTTGACATAAAATGCATTATTTTTTACTATTCATTAAAAATAAACTCTATCAGAAAAATACCAGAAATTAACCCAAAAAAAACTTTATGTACATAATATAAAGAAGAAGTATATTTTGTCAAATATAACTTATAAAAGTGGAAGGTAAATATTTTTAAAATGGATTCCTCATCAAATTTCTATAAAATGTCCTTTTTAAAAAATTATAGTATTTCATTCATAAAATCGAATTCATTATTATTTAACACCCCTAAACTTTATTTAACAAATGTAAAGACATTTTAAGAAAACTTTTATAATCATATTTTTTCTATGTCTATAATGTCCCACCAATACAATGGTTATTCATTAACTACAATAATAATATTATCATATTATTTTTCAATATATCTCAAAGTAGTGTTCAACGTAAGATTTCAGAGAAATCCCTTGTTACGTGTCATTTATGCTATTGAAAAAATATTATCCTTTAATTTATAATTATTATCTTATTCATAAGAGTTAATAGATATTAAATGGTATAATTCGATAAATACTTCAATCGTTACATCCTTCATCCCGTTTGGAAACTATGTCCACACAATTTTAAAAATGGGCATGGAAACTACATTTAATGTCCAACATTGGAAAAAGAGTCAATAAAACTATCACATTAAAATAAAGTAAGATTGGAACAAGGCTCGCCTAATATAACACATTATAGGATTCCATGAAAACATTGATATGGAGGGGAAACTATGTCTTGTGTTCTGATAGAGAGTGATAGAAAACATGATCAAGAGAAAGTTAACCACAAAAAACCACAAATATGTGATAGGTTAAAGAGTATTTGATTCCACATTAGGAAAATTAAATAGAAAAAGATTTTAGTTTTTTGTTTCCTTTTATAATGTTAGAGAATTTATTTATCATATTTTCATTGAACATATGGAAATATAATTACTTTTCATGTAGATTTTTATCCATTAATATATTTCTACCAAAAAAATAACTTTTCTCAAAATAATGAGTATTCAATATGACTTGGTCACATAAAAATATATATAATAAACTTATATGTAATCACATAATCCAAAAAATATAAAATATATATTTTTCATATCATTATACAACAAATAAATATAAAATGGTCAGTTCAAGTTTAGATATTCCCCAAAAAGGATAATTCTTTATTAAAGGAAATACTAGTCTTAATATCAAAAATTAATAAATAAATACCCATAGTTTAAAAATGACAATTTTTTAAACAAGTATCTATTAAATTATTCTGAATAATACATACTAATATTGAATCCCAACACTCAGATGAATTTGATCACATAGTCTTCGATGACAGATCATAACATTTATCTACAAAAAACATCTACTATACTTAATGTCTCATACTAAAATGTAAATAACCTAATCACATATTCTACAAAATAGGTTAATCATTTCCATTAATAACCTTAATTTCAATATGTCCATAATAAAAACATATATTCTTCCAAAATAAAATTCTATCATTACACCTCAATTGAAATCCCAAATTATTTTATATTCATTAGGCATATAGTGTTCCCAAAGGAAAAAATCCTTCCAAAATAACCATTATCACTTATCACCAAATCATTTTATTATAATAAATATATAAATGTAATAAAACATAAGTTCCCAAATCAAATTATTCTTTATCAATAAAATCAATAAACTAAAAAGAATAAGTCATACTAACCAATGGATTCACGTATTCTAGTGATAGGCGATGCGCCCTTATCACCCTTCGGAGGTGGGTTAGATTCTTGTGGCCTTGCCAGAAGCATCGGGTTTTCACACATATTGTGTGTTTTTCTATTTTATAAAACTGAAAAAATAAACCTAACATGATATAGCATCAATGATTTTCCTATACCTCTCATTTTCATCCTTACCCATAATGACTTTAGTATCATTATTCACGAAGTCTTATATATAATGACAATTTTTTCATATATAAAATAACATTATTCCCAAAGAAAGAACATTGTACCTTGATCATGGTGTCCACCTGGTTTGAGCATTTTTTAGTTCATGTAGATAGATGGTCCATGAATTGCATCAATGATTTATGGATTCATTTAAATTATCTACATCCTTTATCAAAATAAACCTCGTAAAAATTTTCATTATATGTGTTTTCGATGAAAAATACTTTCAAAAAATAATCATGTTTGACATATAATTCCAAAACATCCATTGAAAATTTATTTTTATAAAATAGTCGGACCGAGTAAGAGATGAAAAAATCAATTAAAGGTCCATTAAAATAACATAAGTATGTGCTTACTAATACTATTTAGAACCAAATATAAATAGGTTTCACAAGGGTATCTTCATCAGTAGCATTTTAAAAATCAGAGAATGCTTCAAAATCTTCTGATAAAGTAAAATATATTGATATTCCTTGATAATATTTACCCATCATTAAAATATGATAATATTGGGAAAAATAATTTTATTAAATACAACACAAGATCTATGATGGTATCTAGGTATAATAGGGGTGTTTGATATCTCGAACAATCACATGCAAGTGATATGTTTGTTACAACCTGTTTTAGATTTGTATTGACACGATTTTGTAATACTTTTTTCAAGAAAGTCATCAGGATGGGATATGAATGTTGATTGAGATCCTCATCCTTCCATTTTAACATACATTCTTTAATATTAAAAAGGTAGAAAAAAGGATTTAACATAAAGAGTAGACATAGGAGACTAACCATATATGTTACTAAAACACTTTATCCCTAAAGGTGTCTAAACTAACATCCAATACCAACTATAAGCCCCCAGTCATTAACATTACATAATCATGAATTATGTCAAGAATTCACTTTGACTTTCTTTTCTGGTTCATATTTTTAGAGAATTAGGTCGTAAAAATTACTTTACATCTAAAAAATTATAATGTATCAACTTGTAATCTATACATTTTTTCACAAAAATAAAGTCCCTTAAACATAATATGAATTATGTATTTGATATAAATCTTCTTTAATTTTTCTTTTTCACTTCCTTTTTCTTATAACCTGTGAAAAAAATTCCAGAAACATGGGATGAGAATAAATATATTATTAAGGCTTATAAAATTTGGAATGAAAACATTATCCCATTAATAAATAAAAATCAATGAAATCATTCATTTAATTCTTAACATACCTAATAAAATCATAAGATATATGAAAAACAAAGTGAAAACCTAAATCATAAATGTATCTTAAGGAAAAAAACATAAATATATTATACCATTCATAGATACATACGGTGTTATGTTTGGAACACCCATCATAGTATATTACATAAATTTATTAGTAGAAACATTAACATTTACATATATCACGTTACCCATTTCATTATAGAGATATCTCGGGCTCACCCACCCTATGTTAATCATGCAACTGGTCATATAAATAAATAATGAAAAAGAAAAAAAATATAATCCTAACATATAAAACAAGAATAATGGAAAGAAAACATTTCTACATTCTAATATAAATATAACATCTCAAGATATTGACATATCAAATCCAATTACACAACTATTTAAAACATTAAATAAAGAGTATTTTAAGTCATAGTGTCCCATACCACTTTGAATCTTTTAAATGAATGAACATTTTGAAATATTAATTCCCACATATGTAAATCCATAAAAAGAATTTAAATATGGACATTTATGGGACATATTTATAATAGTAAATATTTAAAACATTTAAAACATTGATTTACTTTAATATTCCCATGCTAATTGAGTAATTACATTAATTAAAATAATTAATGAATAAAATTAAAATAATCCTATAATATCATTAGAATAAGGAGATTCATGATATAAAATGTCAAAGGGTAGGATATACACCTTATATGATAATAAATGTTCACAATATCCATATATACCTCAACAAAAGTAGATTGAGACGAAGTCCCTTATGAAAATTCAGCAACCTAACGATATCACACCAAAATTCATCAAATGACTTGATGAGAGATATAATTGTATCTCATAATATGAATATAAAATGAAAAAAATTAGTATATATGATAAAATATCCCAAAATAATAATATTGAAATTCAAGGACATAACATAAAAAGTAGTTTTTGACTAAAAGAGAATGGTGAATTTTTCCCTTACAAAGATCATTTTTTAATTAAAATAGATCGATTATGTGTATGAAATATATATACACATAAAGAATTTTAAATACAATATAGGAGAAAAAAAATTATTTCTCACATATTCATATCATGATATAATCAAGAAATATAATTTTTACCCAATAAATGTTAATTGGATTATGGAGTCTCTTACGGAACTTCGGCAGCCTAACGGTGTCACATAAAAATTCATAAAATTAGTAAATGAGGGATAAAATGGTATCTCATAAAATGGACATAAAATTTACATCAATAAGGATATATATATGAACATATCCCAACATAAGATAATTGAAATGAAAATATATAACATAAACAAAGTCTTTGACTAAAAGAAGAGGGTGAAAGGTTCCCTTACCTAGAGTTTGACTTACCTTGTATGTTCGTTGTTCATCCTAAATAATAAAACTATAATAAATTATAATTTCTCCAATTTATTTTAAAAGTATAGTATTATTTTAATATAACTTATTACCTTTCTATTGAAATTAGTTAATTATATCAGTTCATACCAGAAAGTTTGTTTATGTTCGGTACATGAGTCAAAAATGAACTAGTTATGATCACAAACTGTCGATGTGGTCAAATGTTTTTTATATATAGAATAATATTCATTATTTATATTTCATATATATATCATATATATCCTCTATAAATGTATTTAAAATATTCCATATCATTTTGGTATAAGGAATGAAAGGCACAGTTCATTGAGACGGTAAGCTGTATGTACACTTGAATTCTACATTAATTTATTTTCCATATTATAAGGAATGGAAACAAAATTGTAAATAGGTGTATTATTATTCCATTATTACATAATATTTTATATGAACCACTTATGTTCATTAAATACTTTTTTATACTTTCCATGTATGGCATGAACGGGTCATATCACTTTAAGGGGGAGGTTGTCCACACTTCATCAAATGAAATTATCGTATTTATAAAACATTAAAACATTAAGATATGGTATAAAATATAATTAAAAAACATAGATAAAATATATATCATAAATATAATATATAATTATAGTATTATCATAATGGCCTCCATAAGAGGTAGTAGGATAATATTGAACAATCAGTGTTTTGTGAGGTAGGAGTTCGTCGTACACAAAAACATATTGTTCAAAGACTTTATATGGAGGTGTGTGTAAGTTTCGTTCAAACAATTATCATAACAAAAACCCGGTATATTGAGGATTTTGGTGTTGTTATACAAAATAATAATAAGAATAGAATATGGAGTGTATAAGGAAAAATAATGGAATGAAACAAGATAGAAGATGATACACCAAATAGGGTAACTTATTTTGATTTGAGCCAAAAAGATCTATTGAATTTCCTTCTTCCAAGGGAATTATTCTAGGAGAAATAAAGGCATTTCGGGAGCTTATTTGGTAAATGTTTGGATGTTCCATTGGGGTTGATAGGTCTGTGTAATGGGTTAGATATGGTGGCCTTTTATAAGATTGAGGAGGGGCTCTATATGAATGTTTGAAAGTATTACTTTATTATAAAATTACATTCATTTTAAAAAGTTACAAAACTAATTAAATTAAAATATAAGATGATTATAATTATAAAAAACATTTCTATAATAATTGGACAGGTTTTGGGTATTTTTTAAGCCTTATGTGTTTTATTTAAATCTGTTTTACTCGTACCATTTTATCAAGCATTTAACATTTTAAAAACCAAAATCATTACCAAAACCTGAAACATATTCAATTAAATAGTAAATAATATAATATTATACTTATGATAACTATATGGCTGAATCCAATTTTTTTTTTGGAATTTTATAATATCTAATAACATATTTTATATTTTAAAATATAATTTATGTCAAATTTGTAACAATTCATATAAGGCCTTTTTGAAAACTATAATAAAATTATATTATTTCTAAAAATATCATTAATGAAAAATATAAAAATTCATCCTGATCTATAATATATTCTGATGGCATAAAATGTATCAAAATAAATTTAATTTAATATTTATAATTTTTTAAATTTAAATCATTCATTAATAAACTAATCACAACATTATCATTGTGTCGTAAATAAATTGATTCATTTGATGTTTATAATTTATAAATAAAATATAATTATATAAGAAATATTTTTATATTTCTAATGAATATTTATAGAATAATGGATACCTTATATAACACCATATATAAATTAGTTCACTAAAATATATATCTTTTTGAAACATTATCCTTAACATTAAATTAATTTTTATAAAATATCATTTACACTAACTAGTGGCTCCATGGGGTTCCGAAATCTACCCACAGATGTCCATTACTGGACAAGTATCATATAATTGGGATAGGAAATTTTTTAGAGTTTTTTACTATTAAAATAATATTATTTTCCCCTTTTTTACCAATGATTCCTTATAACCGTGGGAAATAACTCTTTTACTGAAGTTACTATTAATAGTATCTATAATGTTACCTATTTAAAAAATTTGGTCCTCCTAAATACAAATACAGAATCCATTTTAACAAATTCAAAACACAGAAGCTGCATAAATTAAATTAAAATTAATTCCCATTGTCTAAACCAAAAAGTGGGGTTTTAATAAATAATTACTACAAAAATATTGCCATGTGTATATTTCCAATTTTAATGTGAAATTACTTCATATGAAGAAAACTAGAATAAAAGATAACTATATAATCCAATTAAACATTAAAACCACTTAAAAAGATAATCTAACCATATAAATAAATCAGATGAAAAGAATTTTATGACAAAAAATGTTGTAATCATTACTATTCATTAAAAATGAACATTATGAGATAAACACCAAATATTTACCCAATGTATCTTTTTATTTCCTTCTTCTCAAGAAAATTATTATTTTGTCAAATTGAACATTTAAAAGTAAAAAAACAATAATTAAAAAAAGTTCTCCATTAAAAGGCCGTAAAACGTCTTTTTTAAAAGTGTTATGGAATTTCATGCTTAAAATAAGATTAATTCGTATTTTAAGCCCTTAAAATTTATTGTTAAAATGTTAATACATTGAAAAAAGGATTTATAATCATATTTTAGTTAGCTCTGGTCATTCCCTCTAATAATACTTTTATTCATTAACAACCATAATTATATTATAATATTATTTTTGGGTATATCTCAAAGTTATGTGCAATGTAAGATTTTGGAGAAACCCCTTATTGCTTGTCAAGTATGCTATCTGAAAAATAATCCCGTTGGTTGTGAAATTAATATCTTATTCATAATTATTAATATAAATTGAAAAGAATTGTTCTATAAATACATGGGTTGTTACAATTATATTAGACGAGGATTCTGCAAATGAAATCAAAATTATAAATCATTGGATTGAAATTATCAATATTTAAGGATCCACTAATTTTAATAAATTCAAACATATCAAAATGTTTGTCCATGAATTAATGTGATGAATAAATAAAAGAAGAAATTTCCTAGAGAATACGATTAAATTAAAAAACATTGCTGTTAATAAAGGCTACATGGATTTATTTTCATTACTATAATAAAGATTCATATATAGATTCAACATGTATACATTCTTATCCAAATAAAAATATACTCTTTATAGATCTAGAATATGTGATATACACTTCTTATAATTATATGTATAAATGTGATAAAATAATGGATCATTTATTTTACATAATATCTATTTTTATAAAATATAACTCAGATTGAAATATTTTATAAAAAATATGAGTATCTAAAATATTAATATAATTATTTTATTAGAGAAAAAAATCTGAAAGAAATAAATTTAAAATATTTAATTAAATTTAAAATATATACTTCCAAAAATTAATTACATGAAATTAGAATTATATATTTATTATATAAGTTTAAACCCTAAAAATATAATAAATTGATTTTTACATAGGGAATTAATTTTATAAACAAAAAAAACTTATTAATAATAAATAAAATAATGATAATAATAGAATATAAATTTGTGGTAAAATGCCTAATATATATTGAATTAACATTATTTTGTAGTTCTAAAATAAATGTATTTTCTATTAAAAATAGTTATCTTATTAGAGTAAAAAAATTTCAAAATTATATATATATATTATAAAGTTTAAAATATGTTTTTTATAAATTCCCTACAATGTGTAAATTTTTGTAAATTGAAGGATGTGAATAAAAGTACATGTAAAAAATAATGGATTACCAAATCATTATCTGCTAAAATATGGTGGAAGAATACTACATGGATACAAAAGTGCCTTTTTGATTAGTCTATTTTTTGGTAAATATAACCCTCGTGGCCCCAGTTACCCAGAGTCGGTGTATTATAAAATAACATTAGAAGGACATAAGTAATCATGTCCCAAGTGACCGATTAGTTTAGTAGCTATGAACGTACTGGATATATACAATGTTTTACAATACATTAAGAATTGTAAAAAACATTTTGTATCCATAGATCTCACTCATATCCCTTATCCTATAACTGTATGTCAGTCATAATATCCTTCTACACATCTTGGGAAAAGTAAAACAAAAACAAATGGTGGGTTGTGATGCTCAATAACGATAACAATATAGCCTAAACATTCATTAATAAGAATAAACATTTGATGAAATCTATAATACTAAATCACAAGATGTTTAAACTTAAACATAAGAATAATATGGAAAATGTAAACCATATAATGCCATTTACTTAATTACATGGATATTTTAGTAGCTGAATAATCACATGTAATATAAATAGATAATTTCATAATGATGGAGTTCATAATTCCGGAAATCATAACCACGTATTCAGGGCCCCATTCCAAGACTACAAATATTATTTTATCAATGCCTTGTGCAAAGACACTAGTTTGTTTCACAAGACCAACTGATGGATCGAAGAGTGATAGTGGGATACACTCATCACTTACTAAGTCCAATGAATTCCTCATATGAATATATGATGAAACATAACATAAACATTCATATTAAAACTAGAAAACGAAATGTCCATACACTATCCATAAACCATGAATGGTATAAAAATAACACATCCACATTCAAATATAAAAAAACAGTAATATAATATGGATGATTATATCAAAATAAACGAACTACACATAAGAATAAAATCCAACAATGTATGTCAACAGAGATGAAATCAAAACTATTTTAGATAAAAATCTCTTTCTATCATGAAATAATTCAAAATACATGTAATTATACAATAAAACATTTCTTTTCAAAATATTCTTATAATCATGTAAGGGAAACATTGAATGTGTTATAATGGTGGAAAATTGTTTCACCATCCATGTTAGTTAAAATAAATTATTTCTGTAATTTTTAGAAATGGTGATAAAGTACCTTGCTTGAAAAAAGATAGAATGATTCTTTCCAAACATTTTATAAAAAGACAAACAAGGTTAGAGATGAATTTAACCAATAATATATTAAATTGTAAAAATTTCTGGAAATATATTTTTGAGAAACACAGATGTGGATGATAAAGAGGTCCCAGTAGATACTCACATATAAACAATCTCATATAATAAAGAGATTTTAATATTAACCCTTACAATGACCATTTCCTTAGTTGGGGGTAATTTATACTTTTTTATAAAAGTTAAATCATTGTTATTCTTTTATACAGGGACCACATACATAAATATATTATCATATATGATCTTCAAACATTTCATTGTTAATGGTATTCTAGCTGTATCATTGTTTCGTGTGTTTAAGAATTTATTTTCCTTGACATGTTTTGTTATATAAGTCATGTTTATTATGGATAAGGTTTATTTTATTCATATATATAATTATATGATGTTCTTAAATATTATTTGTAAACATAAAATGAAAGTTATTCTTTAATTGTTATGATGGTGAATGAATCTCATCGGGTTCGTGGAGACGGTAAACCGTACGTATGCACAATTGACAATTTTAAGCTATTTACAGTGAAATAATATGTAATTTGATGGTATATAATATATAATGTATCATTAAAATATTATATTTATTATTTACTATAATTATTTTCATTATTATACAAATCCAAAAAATTAAGTGTAGAATAAAAAACTACACCACGACGTGGATACGGTATGTCATACATATGCACGTATGGTTACTTTTTCATTAATATGATGGATAAAATAAGGAATATGGTTGTAAAATATTTCTAATAACATTATAGTATTCATAAGGTACCGATGATATTATTATTTAATAGAAATAACAATGAATGAGGATGTGGAAGAAAAAATAACATTGAAAGAGATGATGAAATATTTATCTCTTCATTGAGTGCTTCCTTTTGATTTAATCAAAAGGGATTCATAAGTTGGATTTATGATCAATTTAAGGCATCTAGGTTGATTTGAGGGTAGTTGGAAGTATATTTTAGTAGGGTTTGGCCGAAACAAATGGCTAGTGATGTGTGATATTAAGAGAAGGGGGAGTCCCCTTTTATAATAGAGGTGGGGGTCACTTTGGGAAAAGAATGAAATATTAATTTATTTTACAATGAAATTCGGTTTATAATGGCACCAAAATGATTTTTTAGGTATATAAGGTGGGTACGAGTTTAAAACATCTGAACCAATCTATTTTAGAATTGATTATGTTACCATATTAAGTTTATCAATTATATTTAACCCTTAATTAAATAGTTTAACTTTACCCATGTATTTGTTATTGTTATAATAAATGGTTAATAAACATACTATAAAGAGACTAGAGAACCCCAAGTGGTTCATTATTAAAATATCTATCCTTATATATGTCCTTTGGTTGAAATTATATTTTTAGAAAAATTATGTCAATTAATAATATATAATTTGTTTTAAAAACTCATTTCTGTCAATTTCAATAATTTATAGTATTTGGTTTTTGTAACAGTGAAAAAAATTATTACTTACATAATACATTAATTCAATACTAACATGTCATATTATCCTATAAAATTAGTGGAATGCATCAATAGTCAAAATTTATATTTATTTGGATATTTATAATATCAATAATTTTAGTCATTCATTTATAAGGTAATTACTGCATCATCATTGTGTCATAAATAAATTCAATTATTTAATATCCAAAAATTATAAATAAAATAAATTTAATTAAGAAATATTTTCATCATTATAATGAATATAAATAATCGGATTTATCTCCTGGATAACCATATATTAAAAAGGGTTTAGTTATTAAACATTGAATTTAACACTTTTAACTCTTCATTAAATAAAATAATAATAAATGTACTAATCTAATCCATTTAGACCAAAAAGACAATATTTTATTCATAAGGGTGATTTGGGTCGAAATACACTTATCTTATAGAATTAGGACATCTGTTAGGGTAATTATAATATCATTTTTACCTTTAATTACCCTGTTTACTTTTAACCGTGGTAAATAAAATTCAAAATTTACTATTCACCAAACATTATTTTCACCCAATAGAACTACATTTTACTTAATAATTAAAGAATTTCTCTAATATTTTTAAAATACAATTAATAGATTCAGTAAAATTATAATTTTTTTCAAATTTGAAAAAATGCATAGAAGGTGGGTACAAGAAGTTAAAATGATCAATAATATTTTATACATATAATTTTATATTAAAATGACTGCATTGAATTACATTGAACATATATTGGTATTATGTATCTCTTTTAACCAATAATAAAATTAAATAAGATAAATAATTTTTCAAATAAAAACAAAGTTTTAAACAATAACACAATGTTTTCACTATTCATCAAAAATTTAATGTTTTCTAAAAAATACCAATAATTAAACTCAATATAATTTTGATATTTTGAATCAAAAAATGTAGCCCATTTTGATATATAAAATTTATATAATTTCAAAAAGTAGTTATTACTTTTCATAACAGCTAGCTTGATTGGTCGTGGTGTGCTAGAAATTGACGATGCGTACAGTGCAAGCAATTGCATTATTCAAAGAGAAATGTACTGTGGAGGCTTGGGGTGTTACATTCTTCTCACCATGAAATATGTTATCCCCTAAAATTTCATTAATACTAATGCATAAAAATAATCGGGCAGTTCTTCATCATAAGTTCCTCAGGATCCCACGTTGCCTCTTCCATCATATGGTTTCTCCATTAATATTTTACCAGATGAGTCTTTTGGTTTCCCAACACATGTTCTTTGATACCAGGGATCATTACTGGCTCTTCCTAATAAGAAATATCAGGTTCTAGTTCTGTTTCTTTATAGTTGAACCCATGTTTTGGGTCGGGCAGGTATTTTCTAAACAGTGAAACGTGCAATAGATAATGATTGTTAGAGAGACATGGTGTTATTTCCAAACAATATGCCACAAATCCAATTCCTTCAATAATTTCGAAATGTCTGATGTACCTAGAACATAATATACCCTTCATAATGAATCGTACAACACCCATCCTTGGAGTTACCTTCAAGAAAACAGGATCTCCTACTTGAAATTCCACATCCGTACTTCGGTTATCATCATTGATCTTTTTTCTAGTTTGAACTGCTTTATGTTGGTTTGGATAATATTTACCTTTTCCATTTTTTCCTCCACATTTTCTGGGTCTATGAGTTTTCTTTCACCAACATAATCCCAACATGTTGGTGTGTGACATCTCTTTCAATATAACACATCATATGGTGCCAAATGAATACTTGAATGGAAGCTATTATTATAGGGAAATTATACCAGAGGTAATTTGGGATCCAACATACCATGAATCTCATGTGAGAAATATCTCAACATTTATTATATGGTTTAAATAGTTCATTTTTATTTTCCCTTAGTCTGAGGGTGGTAGGTATCGCTCAAACAATGTTTTGTATCTTTGGATTTCTAAGGACGCATAAAAAATCTTGAAGTGAAATGGGGATCACGATCAGAATCAACCAATATGGGTACACCATGAAGTCTTAAAACATCATTAGTATATATTCGTTCAAAATGTTCATGTGGTAAATCTAATCATATAGTAAGAAAATGTGCTGACTTGGTTAGATGATCAATAATGAATCATATTGCATTATTCCTTTTAGGATTATTTGTTAAAACAATGAGAAAGTCTATCATAATATCATCCCATTTTCTCTCAGGTATGGTAAAATTTTGCATGACTCCACTATGGTGGTATCATCCTGCCTTAACCTATTTATGATCCACACTTTTTGACACACAATCAGCAATATCCCTATTTATGTTGTCCCACCAAAAAAGATCCTTTAAATATCAATACATCGTATAGTTTCTAGGATGTATAGAAAATTGGAGCTATAGTCATCATCCAAAAATTCCCTTTTCAGATAAGGTATATCAGGAACTCAATGTCTCTTCCAAAATTTCACGATTTCTTCTCCATATAAGAAGTCGATCAATCTCCATTCATTTATTGATTTATTTTTCTTTTGAAAATCTTCGTCTTTAGTTTTTGGAAAATTTTATCCATTCTAGTAACAATGGATTGGAAAACATTTGAAAAAGAATCCATGTTACATCTTCAATGATTATTCCGATATATAGCATTAATAGATCCATGGACATAGGATCCCATTCAACTCTCATCTGGTTTATAACTCCATGATCCATTCTTCTCAAAGCATCTTCCACCATATTTTCCTTCCTCAAATGGTAGTGTATAATGAAATCACAATCCATGAGTACATCAAGACATTGACTTTGCCTCATGTTTAGTACTTTCTGTGAGAAAATATACTTCAAACTATTGTGATTGTTATATGTCTCATATTTTATACCATAGAGATTGTGTCTACATATATTAAAAGAAAGGAATATAGCTGCTCACTAAATCTCATGAGTAGGATAGTTTTGTTAACGATGTTTTCACTACCGTGATGCAATGGAAATTACTCTATCATTCTGCATATGGACAAAACAAAATCCCTTCATTGAAGAATGAACATAAATAAAAAACCCATCATTACCTGATGGTAGATTCAATAACAGAGCAATGAAAAATATTATCATCAGTTCTTCAAAACATTCTTCACACTCATTTTCCTAGTCAAATTTATCCCCTTTACTTGTGATCTCGGTTAATGGGTTAGCCAATCAGGAAAAATTCTCAACGAAATGCTAATACTAACCTTCTAAACCAATAAAATTGTGTACCTCGGTTATAGTGGTGGGTGTTTTCCATTATAATATTTCACTTTACATAGAACAATCAATAGATATTCCATCCATAGGGACAATATTTCATTAAAATGAAAATATCATGAAGCCAGAATTCACACTTTCTAAGCATTACATATAATTAATTTCTTCTATTAGTCTTTAGAATAGTGAAAAAGTGATTTTCATGATCTTCATTGATTTTTGAGTATAACAATATATCATCAATAAATATCAATAAAATGTCATAATGATATTCCTTGAAAATTATATTCATTATATTCATGATGATAGAAGGTGCATCCGTCAGTTCAAAAGGCATTACTGTAAACTGGTAATGCTCATACTTGGTACCAAATGTTGTCTTCGAAATGTCTTACTTCTTCAGAAAAAAATGATGATATCCATATCGAAGGACAATCTTTGTAAAATACAGACCTCCATGATGATGATTGAATAAATCATCAACGTGAGTTAGGGGTTACTTGTTCTTTATTATTATAGAATTAATCTCCCTATAGTCCATACACAACCTCACATATCCAAATTTCTTCTTAATAAAACGAACAAAAGATCCCCATAGAAAAACACTAGGGAGGATAAATCCATTATTTCTTAATTCCTCTAGTTATTTCCTCAGTTCCACTAATTCCAAAATCGTCATACTATATGGGGTATTCTATATCGTCCTTGAACAAGGAATTAAGTCAATGGATAACCCAATTTCACATTTTGGAGGATTTCTTAGTAAATCCTATGGACACACATCAACATATTAAATCACAATAGCTACATCTATATTTGAAAATTATTCTTTTCACCCATATTTATTTCACTCCATTCCTCCCCAATAATTGAATTTAGTTGAGCTACATGGAGTGGATCTAAATATTAATTATATGGTGATATTTCTTTTCTAAAGATAAGGCATTACTTATCGTCATAAAAAATTTTAACCACCTTCATCTTACAATGATGTTTCACATCATGGTCTGAAAGTGAATCTATACCGAGGATTATTTCAAATTCAATAATGGGTATAATAATAAGATTTGCAAATAATTCACTTTTAGATGACATAATGGTAAATGATTAACAGAACATTGTAGCAATGATACTTTCCATAGAAGTTTTTGGATGACAACTCCCGTTTTAAGACATTTTGGAAATATATAATTTTTTATCAAACATGGAATATATGAAAAAATGTGTTGATCTAGAATCAAATAATGCATTGGTTAAATATTAGGAAACCATTAAATTACCATCCACAACATTATTCAGAGGTTGAACCTCAACAGTAGTTATCACATAAGCTTGGCCTTGCTCCCAGGGCCTTTTATGAGGTATGATTACATGGTACATAGGAAACTAATTTTCATAATTACCCATTTCTCAACAATTGTATCATTCAACATTGACAAACTATTTCATTCCCTTGAAATCATGAGCATGGTGGCCTTTTTCACCAAACTTGTAACTTCCATAGATTCCCTTTAAGAAAGTACTAGGGGTTTTTTTCCCAAATTTACTACTGTATGGATATTCAAATTTTCCCATCATCCCATTATTTCCTTTTCTAAAGTGTAAAACACATCTTCTAATCACTTTCATTGCATTAATGTCTTATGACTCAAAGAATTACTTTGATATCTTTATAGCTCATGATACAATATTATCGTAAAATGAGAAGGATTGGGAGAATAATTCTCAATGGGTAAACGATTTTAACCAATAAAAGAATCGATCAATATTACCAATTCGGTTACCTATATAATATTTTACATGCCTTATTAACCATGTACCCTTAGCCTATTAATTTGTGAAGTTTTTATCCTCTTTTTTCCTCTGATCTAGAAATTTTCATTCCATATCCGCTCGATGGTCACAAGGAACATATTTTTCATTTAAAAGTTCTTTAAACACCCTCCATTATATATTTAATACTTATTCATCCTCATTTGTGTTTTGATTTAATAACCACCATTGATGTGAAACTATCATGAAGTGATAAACATCCATGCCAACTTTTTTCCCTTTCACTGGTCCCAGAAGAATGAAATATTATCTCAAAGGAACTTATCCATAGCTCAGCTACAAATGTATTTGTAGTCCCATTTATTGTTTGTGGATTTTACCACATGAAGCAGTCTAAAATTTATCCCTTGTGTTGTGGATCAGGGTGCTCCAAACAGGTAAGTTTATTCATTATAACCTGAGTGAGTTTTCTTAGTATGGTTATAAGCTATTAAGCACCAGTTTTATCACCATCTCCACTATAATTATATTGAGTATAAGTGAAATCCTTACATCAATTATGTACATTTTCATGGTTTCGATTCCTTCAACTAGACGCCATTTCTAAATAGTGTCATACACTTGATTATTTTAATAATTACAATACATAATTCCAAAATTTTAAAACACATAACTTTTAAACTGTTTATTTATATAATCCATAATAAATAAATCTTTGAGAAGATATTTACCCATAAATCCTTTATAATGGTTTGTAATGAAAATGTGAATTATGTTAATCATATACCCCCGGAGTGCAATAACCAAGAGTGTTGCCTGGCCCATTGTCATGTACCTGGATACCCTGGATCAAGCTCGAAACTCCTTGTTGGATTTTTTACTCCTAGGTATATCTGTGCCATAGCTCTCTCTACCTACTCATATCTAGATACAGATGTATTGCAGGAAAAATTCACAAAATCTCAACATTTCCAACATTTTAATAGGTTATTTTATGCTAATCTTCAATGTATTTGTTATGGTAATGTTATCTAATCATATTCTTTCTAAATCTAGTTTCCGGGAATTATACTAAACATCCTCTGATACCATCTATAATTACCTTGAACCCATTTTCATAGAGTCAGTGCATTATTACATAACATTTTCTTGACACAAGGAATCATGTCCTGAAATACTGATTAGTTTAGTAGCCTTAGAAGTACTAGATACATACATTTATTTTAAATTACATTATCAATTTAGAAAAAACTAGTTTATCCATTGAACAAACTCATATCCCGTACACTTTCCCTACACGTCGTTAATAATATACTTCTTCACAACCTAGAAAAAAACACAAGAAAGGGGTGATCTCATATTCTTAGTATGGATAACAATATAGAAGAAACATTCATAAATAATCATACACATTAAAGGAAATAAATAAGACTAAAACACAATCCTTTGAAACATAAACTTTAGAATAATATAGCGAAGATAAATCAAATAATTCTATTTACATTATTACATGGATATTTATCATGATGAATAATCACGTGTAATATTAATAGCTAATTTCAAATTTATGGAATGCATAATGTCAGACATCATAACCACATAGTCAAAGCCTTGTTCCATCACTACAAATAAGATTTTGTCAAAGACTTATTCCATGACACTAGTCTGTCTAATTAGACCTATCGATTCCTCAAATGTAAGGCATCGACCCCAGTTACCTAGAGTCATTGCATTGTTACGTAACATTGGCATGATCACAAAATACAAAGTCTCGAAAGACCGATTAGTTTAGTAGCCTTAGAAACACTAGATACATTCATAAAAGTTACATTACATCATAAAGTGAAAAACTAAAATAACATAGTATCCATTTTCCACACTCATAACACCTTAGGACTATCCCTACAGGTCATTCCTAAAATACTTCTTCACATCCTGGAAAAATTAAAACATTGAAAGGGGTGAGCACAGATTCTCAGTAAGGATAAAAATATAGCAGAATCTTTCATAAAGAAACATAAACATTTAAGGCAATGTATAACTAAAAAAATCCTTTTAAACGTGAAATTCAACATAATATAGCAAAAGTAAAATGAAATAATTCCATTTACTTATTCACATGGATATTCTACTAGATGAATAATCAAATTCAATATCAATAACGACTATCATAATGATAGAATGCATAATGACAGCCTATCATAACCACGTTGCCAAGGCCTCGTGCCAAGACTACAAATAAGATTTTTTCAAGGCCTTGTGCCAAGACACTAGTTTGTCTCATGAGACCTAACGATGCATCGAGGAGCTATATCGGACTCCACCTATCACTTATTATGTCCAATGCATTCTCTATATGAAAAGGTTTAAACCTATCATAAACCATAACAAATTTTTATCACATAAAACACGCATAAAGGAAAAATAATATTTCAACATTTAGATCTCATGAAATCAATACAACACATTGATATAATAAAAACATTATCAAAACCATTTTAAATACCAAAATAAAATAAAAGTAAAACATTGTATTTATTTTTCTTTTAAAAAGATTATGTCTTGTAGAGGAAGCCGAAACTCAAATAATGGTCATGGCGGTGGAGAAGTCGTTGTCGCCACAAACGTACAACAAGAAAAACTTTCCTTTTTGTCATTTAGTAAAACGCTTCATATAAAAATATTCCTTTTGAAGAAACGTAAATGTCAAAGGGGTTTATACACCGTATAAAAGAATGTTGTTTATAAAACGAAATATGCCTAAATGAAAGGAGATTGAGAAGAAGTCCTTAAAAAGATCATTTTTAAATTAAAATAGATCTATTATGCGTATTAACTATAAGTACACATAAAGAATATACAAATACAAGATAGGACATAATAATATCATGACATAATTTGAAAGTAGAAGATTAACCCAAGGAATGGAAATTGGGTTAAGAAGTTCCCTTACCTTGTGTCTGACTTGACTCGATCGTTCTTTAATCTCCTGAATAATATACTAGAGTTAATTTCTACTTGCTTAAGAACCTTTTTCATGTTCATTATTCCATTTATATAACTTATTACCTTGTTATGAACATTATGTAGTTATTTTACTTAATAACGGTTGTTTTGTCGATCTTTGGTACTTGAGTCAAAAATAAACTTATTATAATTACAAGTTGTTCATGTGGTGAATTATCCATTACATCCAGAATTATATTCATGATTTATATATCTTATGTATCATATATATCCAGTATATACACCCATTTATAATATTACATAACATTTAGTGGTAAGAAATGAAATGCACCGTTCATGGAGAAGGTAAGCCGTACGTACGCATGAGCGCTACATTCATTTCTATTTTGTATTTAATGGAATGAAATTATAATGATATACATGTATATTATATTTCCAATAAAATATCATATATAATATCATTTAATCCATCCTTTATACATCCCACATATGGCATTAACGATTCAAATCACTTTGAGGGGGTGGTAGTCCGCACTTCCTAAAATGAAATTATCATGTATACCCATAATGGAAATCATAAAGGTATGTCATAAATGAAAAATAAATCAGCATAAGGAAAACATAAACATAATATATATCATATTTAAAAAATAGTGTCATCATAATGGCCACCATGAGAGGTGTTAAAAGAAGATTGAACAATCATCATTTCATGAGGCAGTAATTCGCCACCCACAGAAACATTATGTTCATTAACCATTTGATGAAGGAGTGTGTGATTGTAAATAAAATACTTCCCATAAAAACATTCTAGTATATTTAAGATACTGGTTTTTTTACAAAAGAAAATAATAAAAAGTTTTTATGGGGTAGGAGATGAAAAATAAAACAAAACAACATAAGAGAAGCCATTACCTTAAAAACGGGTAACTCTTTTTGTTTTGAGCTCAAGGGCTTCCTTGGGAATACTTATGCCAAAAGTGAGGCTTCTAGGAGTAACTGTGGGATGTGGAGAGAAAAAATGGGTAGGGGTTACCCGAGCCAAAGGCTTGAGAGGTGTGGGTAAGGTGGTAGAGGTGGGGGCCTTTTATAAGAGGATAGGAGGGCCACTCTTTGAAAGTTATAAAAGGTTACTTTATTATAAAATGATTTTCGGATTTTAAAGGTCACAAAATGACATATTTCGTGGATAATGAGATAAGAGTTCGAAATCCACCCATCCAATTGGTTTTTTACATGTTTAGGTCTTATATTTTACATTATCTTTTCATTTTATTTAAATCATTAAATAATGAGGTTATCATTGCATCATCATGGTGTCATAAATAATTTAATTTGTCTAATGTCTGAAATTATAAAAAACTATCATGATGTAGGAAATATTTTTAGATTTCTATGAATATTTATACTAAAAAATATGGCTTGTATAACCCCATTTAAAAATTGCTTTAGTAAAACAACTCATGTTTGTTATATTTTTATTTTAACATTAAATAAAAAGTTTTTAATGTCATTTTCTTACCAAAGTGGCTCCATGGGGTCCCCAAGATGACCCATGGATTGTCTCGGTCATCCATGACTCACCCAATAGTGGTAGGACATGTGTCAATGTCATTTCATATTATCATAACATTATCATTACCTTAAATTTCACTAATTACTTTTAATCGCAATTAATAAAACATAAAAGTTACTATTCACCAAAAATATTATTTTAATCCCATTGTACCAAATTTTACATCCTAATGACAAACATGTTTTTCAGATTTCTGAAATTGAATTCATAGAAGTGGTAAAGATTCATTTAAACGAAAAATCAGTTTTTTAACTACCACTTAGAGGATTCATTATTCATCAAAAATTGAAGTTTTTCAGAACAATGCCAAAATTTCCCCCTAAGCTATAATTGATATTCTGAATTCAAAAATGATGTCTATTTTAAAAAATTCAAAAAATATATGTTTCATTAATAAATTTTATAATTAATTCCTACTGTCACAACAAATAGTGTGTTTTTAAGAAATAATATATTTCAAAAGATTGACAATTGATTATGTCCAATTTCAATGTTAAATTATTTCTAATGACCACCATTGGATAAAATGGTAAAAATATATTATAATTATACTTTAAAACCACTAAATAGTATACTTTATCACTATAAATTATTTTGATTAAAAAATTTGTTTTAAGTATTTTTCACTATTCACAGAAAATTTGAAGTTCTCAGAAAATTACAAAAAATTCATCTTAGGATAATTTCGATATTACGAATACAAAAATGAAGTCCATTTCGAAATATAAAATTTATATAATTTCAAAATGTAGGTATTACTATTCAAAACTGCTAATTTTATTGGTCGCGGTGTGTTAGAACTCGAGGTTGCGTACAACACACGCTGGTATATTATTCAAAGAGGAGCGTACCATGGAATCTTACGGTGTTACAATATCCCTTCCTTCAATAAATTGCATCATCGCAATTTAAAATTTTTTGTTGAAAATAAAATATTGAAAATAGAAAATACATTTGTGGAAAACCCACATCGGAAATAAGGTTAATAATAATATAACTTTAAAAGAATGAAAGAGAAGTACAATGGTCACCCGAGATAGCCCATACTATGATTCTGTGAAAATATGGATATGGAAGAAAAACAAACCATCAAGGTATGATTGAGAGTTGCAGAAGACAAGATTAGGAGAAAGTTAAGCACAAGAAAATCACAAACATGTGATTGGTTAAACGGTCATTGAATCCCAAGTTGGAAAAGTTAACCGACAACGTTTTTTTAAGTTATCTTTCATAAAGTTGAGCAATTTATTTAATATATTTACTAAGAACGTAAGGAAATATACTTACTTGTCATATAGACATTCATTCTTAAATAAATTGTTTTACCACAAACCCATCTTTCACTCCAAATGTTAATAGAACTCAAAAATATTCTATTTAGCCAAATTGAATAAGGTTCGAAATATTAACACATACAATTTAGATTAGGAAATCATTTTTTTAATAACCAGGGACTTCCTGTAGGCTAGTGGTAGGTAATAAAGGCATGTCGCACTATGGTTCTGGGTTCGATTCCTGCAGCTTTTTTTGACACGATGGGTTATCCCCCGACCTGCAGGTTGTCCTTTTCCTAAAAATATAGTATTATAATATTCCAAAAGTACTCTTCAGAAATATTTTAACCTTAAATAATACAATCCATGGTTCAACTTAATCCATTCCAACCTTTATAGTTATCCAAAATACCTCTGTCCAGACTTTCTCTAAATAGTCTCTAAATTCCAAAATAAATTGTAACATCAGATTCCCCAAACAATGTAAAGTTTCTCTTATTGTCACATACTAAAATATGATTAGCTTATTCAGATTAAAACCATAATGAAAACAACAAGTACTTCAGTAAAATCATTATATATATCACATTATTCTTATAACCATAATATAATCCTTGAGTCCAAAAGAACCAATACATTAATTATTCCACTTCAACTGTAGTAACAACATAAGATTGTCCTTGACCCTTTGGCCTCTTTTGAGATAAGTTTCCCTGATTCTTAGGACATTCATTTTCATAATGCCCCATTTCCCTACAATTGTAGCATTCAATATTGATAGCCCCTTTCTTTCCCTTACAATCACGAGCCTGGTGACCTTTTTTTCCACATTTGTAACAAACTCCCATTCCCTTTAGGCAAGTACTGGGGTGATTATTCCCAAAATTATTGCATAATTGAAAATCCTTCTTTCCCTTTTTACCTTTATCTGTCTCTTGTTCCACTGTTCTCTTCTTCACTTGCTTTACATTATTTTCATAAGATTTATAGAATTCCTTTTCTGTCTTGATATCACACGAGACTATATCTTCGTATGTTGAGAAAGATTGTGATATTAATGCTCGATGGATAAACGGTTTTAACACATAAATGAAACTATAGATCTTAATTCTTGGGTTACGTATATAATATACATCATGCCTCGCTAACCTTGTAAATTTAGCCTCATAATTTGCGACATTCTCATCCTCCTTCTGCCTCAGACTCAGAAATTGCCTTTCTATATCAGCTCGATGGTCATGTAGAAAGTATTTTTCTATGAAAATTTCTTTAACCTCCCTCCATTCCATACTTTATACTTATTATTCTTCCTTTGTTTTTTGAATCAGCGACCACCATTGATCGACATCTCTAGTGAGGCGGTAAACTTCCATGACAACTTTCTCCCATTCGCTACTCCCCATGGCGTGTAATATTTTCTCTAAGGAGTTTATCGATTGCACAACTACTAATGGATTTGAACCCCCATTAAATGTTGGCAGTTTCTGCCTCATGAAGCGGTTTAACATCGATCCTCCACATTGCGGATCAGGGTGCTCCATATGAGTAAGGTTATTATTCATAACCTGAGTGAGTTGTCCCAGTATGGTTATAAGTTGATCAGCACTATTTGTATCTCCAGCTCCACAATAATTATCTTGATCAGGAGGGAAATATCTACCTGGAGGGGGTGCATTGATACGGTTTCCAGTCCTTCCATTAGGCTCCATTTCTAAACAATGGAATAAACTATATTAGTTTATGAATCAAAATACGTAATTCCATACTTGTAAAACACATAACATAAATTTGACAGTTTATGGATACAATCCATAATCATAAAAATGTTTTCTTTGAGAAGTATAAACTCATAAACACTTCATAATGGTTGGTATAGAAAATTAGAATTATCCTAAGCGTATCCCCCAGGAGTGTCGTAACCAAGAGTGCAGCAAGGCCCGTTGTTGTGCACCAGTTCCCATTCGAGTCTATCTCAAATTGGTGTTTTCGGGTTTTACCCCTAGGTACATCTGTACCAGAGCCGCCTCTACCTGCTTGTTTCCTGACTGGGATGTATTGCTCAAAAAACTCACAAAATCTCTATAATACAAAAATTCTAGGATGTTCTTCTATACTAATCCTCAATGTATATCTTTGGGCTATGTGCTCTAATCATAGTTTATCTAACTCTAGCTTCCATGGTTAGTACTAAACTGCCTCTGATACCAACTGTAACGCCCTGACCCTAGTTACCCAGAGTCGGTGCATTATTACATAACATCGGCATGATCACAAAAGATCAAGTCTCTAAAGACCGATTAGTTTAGTAGCCTTAGAATAAATAGATACATTCATAAAAGTTACATTACATCATAAAGTGACAAACTAAAATAAAATAGTCTCCATTTTCCACACTCATATCCCCTTCAGACTATCCCTGCAGGTCATTCCTAAAATACTTCTTCACATCCTGGAAATATTAAAAAATTGAAAGGGGTGAGCTCAGATGCTTAGTAAGGATAACAATATAGAAGAATCTTTCTTAAATAAACATAAACATTTAAAAAAATGTATAACTAAACAAAATCATTTTAAACATGAACTTCAACATTATATGGCAAAAGTAAAATGAAATAATGTCGTTTACTTATTCACATGGATATTCTACTAGTCTAATAATCACATGCAATATCAATAACCACTTTCATAATGATGGAATGCATAATGACAGACTATCATAACCACATAGCCAAGGCCTCGTGCCAAGACTGCAAATAATATTTTGTCAAGGCCTCGTTCCAAGACACTAGTTTGTCTCATGAGACCTACCGATGCATCGAGGAGCTATTGCGGGCTCGACCTGTCACTTATTAAGTCCAATTCATTCCTTATATTAAAAGGTTTAAATATATCTTAAACCATAACATAATTGTATCACATAAAACATGCATAATGGAAACATAATATTTCCACATTTAAATCACAAGATATCAATACAACACCTAGATATAATAAAAACTTTATCAAAACCATTTTCAATACCAAAATAAAATAAAAGTAAAACATGGTATTTATATTTCTTTTAAAAAAAGTTATGGTTTATAGAGGAAGAAAAATCTCAAATAATGGTCACGGTGGAGGATAAGTTCTTGTCTCCGTATACGTATGATAATAAAAACATTCCTTTTTGTAGTTTAGTAAAATGCTTCGTATAAACATATTCTTTTTGAATAAACGTAAAAGTCAAAGGGGTTTATACACCATATAAAAGAATGTTGTGTAAAAAACAAAATATGCCTCAATGAAAGGAGATTGAGATGAAGTCCTTACAAAGATAATTTTTAAAATAAAATAGATCTATAATTTATATTCACTATAAGTACACATAAATAAATTACAAATACAAGATAGGACATAATAATATCATGACATAATTTGAAAGTAGGAGATTAACCTAATACCTTGTGTCTGACTTGACTCGATCATTATTTAATATACTTTATAATAAACTAGAGTTAATTTATACTTTCTTTAGAACCTTTTTCATCTTAATTATTCCTTTTATATCACTTATTACCATGTTATGAACATTATGTAATTATTTTAGTTAATAACAGTCGTTTTGTCGATCTTTGGTACTTGAGTCAAAAATAAACTTCTTATAATTACAAGTTGTTCATATGGTGAATTATCCATTATATCCAAAATTATATTCATGATGTATATATCATATATATCATATATATCCAGTATATACATGAATTTATAATATTACATAACATTTAGAGGTAAGAAATGAAATGCACTGTTCATGGAGATGGTAAGCTATACGTACGCATGAACGCTACTTTCATTTCTATTTCGTATTTAATGGAATGAAATTATAATGATATAATGGTATATTATAATTCCTGTATAATATCATATATAATATCATTTACTCCATCAGTTATACATCCCACATATGTCATTAACGATTCAAATCACTTTGAGGGGGCGGTAGTCTGCACTTCCTAAAATGAAATTATCGTGTTTACCCATAATGGAAAGCATAAAGAAATGCCATAAATGAAAAATACATAAACATAATGAAAACATAAACATAACATATATCATATATAAAAAATAGTGTAATCATAATGGCCACCATGATAGGTGTTAAAAGAAGATTGAACAATCATCGATTCGTGAGGTAGTAATTCGCCACCCATAGAAACAGTATGTTCTTTAACCATATGACGAAGGTGTGTGTGAGTGTAAATAAAATCCTTCTCATAACAACATTCTATTATATTGAAGATACTGGTGTTTTTACAATAGTAAAGTATAAAAAGAGTTTAGGTGGTTGGAGAAGCAAAATAAATCGAAACAACATAAGAGAAGACATTACCTTAAAACGGTTAACTCTTTCTGATTTGAGCTCAAAGGCTTCATTGGGAAGCCTTATTCCCATAGTGAGGTTTCTAGGAGTAAGAGTGGTATGTAGAGAGACAAATTGGGCCGGGGTTGGCCGAGAAAAAGTCTTTAGAGGTGTGGGAAAGGTGGTAGAGGTGGGGGCCTTTTATAAGAGGAGAGGAGGGGCACTCTTGGATAGTTACAAAAGGTTACATTATTATGTAATGATTTTGGGATTTAAAATGTCCCAAAATTATATATTTAGTGAATAAGGTGATAATATTTCGAAATCCAACCATCCAATATGTTTTTGACATGTTTAAGTCTTCGATTTTACATTATATTTCCATTTTATTTAAATCGTTAAATAATGAGATAATCGCTACATCATCCTGGTGTCATAAATAATTTAATTTATTTAATGTATAAATTTATAAAACAATTATCATGATGTAGGAAATATTTTTATCATTATAATTAATATTTATTGTCAAAAATATGACTTGTATAACCCCACTTAATAATTGTTTTAGTAAAACAACTCATGTTTGTGACATTTTTATTTTAACATTAAATAAAATGTTTTTAATGTCATTTTCCTACCAAAGTGGCTCCATGGGGTCCCCATGTTGACCCATGGATTTTCATGGTCGGCCATGATTCATCCAATAGGGGTAGGACATGTTTCAAGGTCATTTCAAATTATTATAACGTTATCATTACCTTAAATTTCACTAATTACCTTTAATCACCATTAATAAAACATAAAAGTTACTATTCAGAAAAAAATTATTTTAATCCCATTGGACCACATTTTAAATCCTAATGAAAACCATGTATGTCAGATTTTTGAAATTCAATTCATAGACATGGTAAAGATTCATTTAAACGAATCATTCTATTTTTTAACTACCACTTAGTGGTTTCAATATTTATCAAAAATTGAAGTTTTTTAGAACAATTCCAAAATTTCACCCTAAGCTATAATTGATATTCCGAATTCAAAAATGATTTCTATTTTACAAAATTTCAAACATATAAGTTTCATTAATTAATTTTATAATTTATTCCTGCTGTCACAATAAATAGCGTGTTTTTAAGAAACAGTATATATTAAAAGATTGACAATTGTTTATGTTCAAATTCAATGTTAAATGAATTATAATGACCGCCATTGGATTATATGGTAAAAATATATTATAATTAAAGTTAAAAAACACTAAATAGTATAATTTATCACTATAAAAGTTTTTTTTATTAAAAATGTTGTTTTAAGTATTTTTCACTATTCATAAAAAATTGGAAGTTCTCAAAAAATTACATAAAATTCAACTTAGGATAATTTTGATATTACAAATAAAAAAATGAAGTCCATTTTGAAATATTAAATTTATATACTTTCAAAAATTGGTTATTACTATTCATAACTGCTACTTTTATTGGTCACGGTGTGTTAGAACTCGACGTTGCGTACAACGCACGGTGCTCTATTATTCAAAGAGGAGTGTAACATGGAATCTTGGGGTGTTACATCGAAGTCCTATAGCGGGCTACACACGTCACATACTAAATCCAGTGCATTCATCTTATGAAAATTTTGAAACATAACCTAAACATTTATATGAAAACTATCATATGAAATGTGAATTCATTATTTATAAACCATGAATGCTACAAAAATAGCACATCCAAATTTGAACATAAAAAAACATCAACACAATATAGAAGATTATATCATAATAAATTAACATCAATAAGTATAAAATCCAACAAAGGATGTTGACATAGATGAGATCAAAACTATTTGAGATAAATATATCATTATATTTTGAAATAATATAAAGGTACGTAATTATAAAAGATAACATTTATTTTGATAATATTCTTATAAGCTTGTAAGGGAAGCATAGATAGTTTTATAATAGTGGAAAATAGTTTCACCCACCGTATAAGATAAATTAATTTCATTCACTAATTTGTTGAAAAGATAATGAAGTACTTTGTTTGAAAATGATGAAAAGCTCTTTAAAAAAATTATAAAAATTAAAACTATGGTATAGATGACATTAACCCATATTATTGTAATTAGATATATTTTTTGGGAATATATTTTTACGAAATAGAGATGTGGATGATAAAGAGGTTACAATAGATACTCGCTTATAAACAACCTCACATAATAAAGAGATTGTCAAATTAAACCATACCATTATGTTTTCCTTAGTATAGCGAACTTTAACATCTTGTATAATAGTTGAATCATTATTATTAAATTATAGAATAACCCCATACATAAATATGATATCATATATGATCTTATAGTATTTCTTTATTAATGATATTTCAGTAGTATCATTGTTTCGGGTGTTAACTGGTTCGCTTTTCATTACTTTTTTCTTTTGTGAGTCATGTTTTTTTATGGATGGGATGCATTTGATTTATATTCAGAATTATATTATGTTCTTATATATTATTTATAATCATAAAATTAATATTCTTAATGAATGGTTTTTTTGTGGAATGAATCTTATTGTGTTCGTGGGGACGATAATCCGTACATACACAAGACAGAAAATATCATTCTATTGATGGTGAAATCATATGTAATTTTATGTTATTTCATATATACAGAATCATTATCATGTTATATTTATTATTAAAATAAATTATACACATTATTATACCAATCCAAATAATGAAGTGTTGAATAAGAAACTACTCCACGATGTGGAGATAATAAGTCATACGTGCACATGTATAGTTATATTATAATTGTTATGATGTATAGAATTATGAATATGGTTGTATCATATTAATAACAACATAATAGTATGTATAAGGAACTAGATATATTATTTTGGTATGGTAAAAACATAGAATGAGATAGTGGTAGATGAAAAGATCATTGAAATAGATGATGAAATAATTGCCTCTTCTTCAGTTTCTTCCTTTTGATTTGATTAAAAGGGCTTCTTTGGATGGCTTTCTGATCAATGTACGACCTATTAGATTAATTGAGGGTATTAGGTAGGTTATTATAGTAGGGATTGGCTGATAAAAATGGCTTAGGGGGTGTGATATTAAGATATGTGGAGTAAACATTTATAACAGAGGTGGGGGTCAATTTAGGAAAGGCTTGAAATATTAATTTATTATACAATCAAATTTGGTATATAATGATACAAAAATATTTTATTTCGAGGCTAAGGTGGGTCTGAGTCAAAAAAAAACTTATCCAAGAGGTTTTATATAGGTTTAGGTAATCATATTAAGCTAATATTTTAGATTTAACTCTTAGTTAAATATTGTATCTTTTACCATTTATTCTTGTATTATTATAATAAATGGGTAATAGAATTATTATAAAAGTACAATCGATCACCAACTTGTTCATTTTTGACATATCTAACAATATCTAATTTCTTTGTATGAGACTTGTATCCTTACAAATATTATATCATCCAATAACACTGTATTTGTTTTAAAAACACATTTATGTCAACTTTGACACTATATAGTATTTGGTATTGGTGAATGTCAAAAAACATGATTACTTCGAAAAAATAAATTAAATCAATCCAAAAACGTCATATTAAAATAGAAATTACTGTAAGGAATAAAAAATTCTCATTTTTCATTTTTTTGGATATTTATAATCAATTATATTAATTATTCATTAATAAAGTAATAACTGCATCATTGTTGTGTCATAAATAAATTTAATTATATAATTTCAAAAAATTATAAATAAATTACAATTAAATATAAAGTATTTTTATCTTTCTAATAAATATAAATTGGTCAATTTATATTATGTATAACCATATATTAAAAAATAGTTTGGTTATTAAATATCGAATTTATCACTTTTAACTCTTCATTAAATTGAATAATAAAAATTGTCATTATCTAATCCAAGTGGAAAAAGGATCATATTTTATTTCTAACGTTCATTTGGTTTTAAATAAACTTATAAAATAGAATTAGGATATGTGTTAGGGTAATTATAATATCATTCTTACCATTAATTACCCTTTTTAATTTTAACTTTGGTAAATAAAATTCTAAAGATACAATTCAAAAAAACTATTTTCAACATATTGAACCACATTTTACATACTGATGACAACCAGATCTCTCGTTTTTTTGAAATTCAATTCACTAAAGTGGTAAAATTTTATTTTATGCTAATTTGAAAATGTGCCTAAAAGGTGGGTAAAGGTGTTAAAATGTTCAATAAAATTGTTTACGTATAATTTTATTAAAAATGACTCAAATTAATTACATTTAACATATATGGAAATTATGTGTCAATTTTGACCTAATATTAATTTATGGAAAATAAATAATTATTTTAATAAAATGAAGCTTTTAAACTATAATGCTATGTTTTTCACTATTCATCAAAAATTGAATGACTTAAAAAAAGACCAAAAATTCAGTTCAAACTAATTTTGATTTTTCGAATCATAAAATGAGGTCCATTTTTAAAGATAATATTTATAAAATTTTAAAAAGTGGTTATTTCTATTCATAACAGCTTGTTTGATTGGTCGTGGTTTGCTAGAACTCAGAGTTGTGTACATTGCATGCTATTTCATTATTAAAATAGAAATGTATCGTGGAAGCTTATGGTGTTATATAAATATCCATATTTATTTTAACATACAATAGTAAATGGATATTGTCTATTCATGTTATTTGATTAGTGATTTTTCAAACATCCACTCGAACTCAAAATATGACGGTGGTTATCTCACATTTTGGTGATAATTCTAAAGGAATAGTAATTTAGTTTCATTGATTTGTGATGACTATTCAATGTATAAAAAAATTAATTATACTATATAAATAAAAAATAATTAGTTGTTTATCCATAATCATTTTGAATATGGATTTCAAAATGATTTTTCGAAAATTAATTTTCTATTTTTAATAATAAATTGTTTAGATATACAAGTCCTTTTACAAAAAATGTTTATATTGATGATCTAAATTCTATGTATAAACTAAATTTTAACTTTTTGAATACTATAATTGGAATCACAGACATAGCCATTGAAATAATTATTTCCTTAAATATTTATCTGAATAGCATGATTTAACATTTACCTCAAAATAGATTTGTTAAAAATACAATGTGATTCATGTCTTTTTTTAAATTAACACAAATAATCATTAATAAAAATCAATGAAATTGCAACATATATATCATTCGAACATTATAACATTGATTTCATTATAAAATTTAAATATTGTAAAACTAGATGAATGTGTATTTTTTTGTAATAGTTGGGGATTTATATAGATTTACATGTCTATATTTTTGGATGCTTAAGGGACAATCCAATTAATTTTTTATATCATTTTTAAAATTTCAAAAAAATTAAAAATAAACAATTTTATTTTTTAAAATGACAATTAGGGATAGTTTCATAATCATTTATTTAAATTATTTATCTCAAAACATGGAAATAAACATACCTCCAATACACCAATCACTCTGCCCCATATTGATTTACATGAAAAGTGGAATATGAATTTACCAAATAATTTTTAAAACTATATCATCTGAATATAACATGCCTAGTATTTAATTGAATGAAGTTTTCTCCACAACATGCTATGTTAGAAATATAGTATTAATAAGACCTATATCAAAAAATGATTCCTTATAATATATATAATAATTGTAAAATAATTTATTTAATTCATTATTGTTTACAGAGGAAATGAAAATATCTTCGACACTAAGGAAAATGATAGTAAATTTCAATCGAAAGTCTCTAATAAGTATATATTTATGATACTTTACAACGTATAATGCCAATTTATTTTTCTATTAGAGACCAATCATATATGATGAATAAAATCATGTAAAATTTTAAAAAATTAATCTATTTTGATATAAATGTTTTATGATAAATGGATAAAATTGTTAATTTTAAAATATTTGACTTGATCATATATTTGTCGAATTTTTTTATAATATTATTATGTAAAATATATTCTAGAAATGCTATAACCATAAGAACCAATGATTAAGTATATTAGGGAGCATAGTTCCATTAAAATATCCTTTAGAGGATGTCATAAATGTTCTATATAAAATAGATAAAATTAAAATATGTTCTTGAATCATTTATTAGTTATATAATTTTTAATCCCATTGATAATCTTAATCCATAGAATAATACTTCTGTGATGACAGTTTTTTTTGTTAGAAAAGAATGAATAATTATACAATTTCATGACAAACATGGAACGTGAAAGATTTTATAGAACCATTTATTATCATATTATTTTAAATATCTAGGTATTTAGAAATAAAAATGACGGCAATGGTGTAATCACTATAAATACATCATGATTAGTATCACATGGTTATAATAGAAAGGATGGAGTATATTATGATTATTATATTTCCCCCATAGATAAACTAAAGTCTAATCCTTATAGAATATGTATGTCATATAGAAATTCTAATTTTATTGGTATATATCTAATCATTGTTTTTATATGGATTCATAATTAAAAATATGTAAAATGAGAACCTATGGGTTTTAGAAGCCAAATATTTCATATTAATTTTTTAAATATTCTATATCTATTTAATTTATTAAAATGAATCAAGGTCATGTTATAAATTACTATTTTTTATTATTTTATGAAATTTTCTTAATGCAGTCTTTGAATACCATAAACAAATCCTGAAAAAATCAATAGTGGATATTATACTTGTAAATATTTAGGATGGGGATCTAGTTTTTTAATAAAAAATAATATGTTCTGTAATAATTTTTCAATAATTATGAAAATAAAATATAAAAAGATAATGGTGGTTTAGTTATTGTTTTCCCATAGATTTCATGTTTTACAAAATTAATTTGAAGTTTTATTCAATAAAAATAACGAAAAAAAAGATTTACCTAAAAAATATCAAATTTAATATAGTAATTCTTATGAATCTATAATGAAATCCCTAAATAAGTATTATTTAGATAAAAATGAAAAAAAATTTGAAAAAAATTAATATAATTATCATATTCCTTTTATATCTAACTGCTAATATAATAGGCGTCACATGTTCAGAATGTCTTTGTGTAGGATTTCATGAAAACACCAAAGTGTAAAATTTAATTGTTTTTAGGAAAATATTATGGTATTGAAATAGAAATAGATCTCCTTATATACATTTTAAAAAAAATTATATGATTTTATATTCAAGAAAAATCATTAGTGGTCATAAGTGTGATAGATGTACCACATCAGAATCCAACTACTATCTTTGTAAATGATTAAATTCCTAGTATAGGGAGAATAACCACTCTACAACATTTTAAATGAATAGAATTTTATAAAATGTATCTACTAATTGGTGTGATGTATGTTTTTGATATCAAAAACCATTATAGTATTCAGATTTAATAATAATTAACTGATAACAAAATTTTATAATAGACATGTTATTTTTTTTAATAATATCATATTACTTTCATGAAATAAACATGTTGATCTATGACATCATTTTTTGAGAGATAATGAAAACATATTGATATATAATATTTATTAATAATTATTAAAATTTATCAAGTCTATATATTTAAAAAGCCTCTTTTTTATAATATAATAACATTTCCTTATATTTGAATTATAAATATTTTAAAATAAATTGTTTTATTTAAATTTACAATTTATTTTTTCATTATTTATGTACTAAAATCAATTTAATTTTAACCATATAAATATTTATATGATAATATATATTTTTACTATTTCAAAATTAAAATTTAATTATTTACTTATCCATTGTTTTATTTTATT
Source organism: Viscum album (assembly GCA_963277665.1). Taxonomy (NCBI): domain Eukaryota; kingdom Viridiplantae; phylum Streptophyta; class Magnoliopsida; order Santalales; family Viscaceae; genus Viscum; species Viscum album. Next base: position 759,124,256 of record OY728145.1, on the reverse strand, counting down.
TTCTTCCCAAAAAATCACAGTCCACCTTAATCAGGTTACTCAGGGGAATATTTTTCATAAGACATTTTAATTTTTTTAGTCATTTCAATCAATCCGACATGATTGGAAATGTCAAGATAATGATTTATCTTTTTTTACATCAATAAAATTTTAGAAACCTAATACTAGTAGACACATTATATTTAATTGGACTTCCTATAAGATCTAAAGGTCGATCCCATTAATATGTGAATAATGATAGGTCATGTAGTATATAAATGATTTTTCTATGAGGAAAAATAATTTAAATTCATGGTCTTTATAGAATAAATTTTTTACTTAATAAGTACCCTTGATTTTATGGATGTAGATAATTTTTCAACGAGAATATGACTCGTGATTTGTTCCAAAAGGAATCCATAGTTTTCAAAATAATGATATGTTTTTATTTTATTATACTAGAGATGATTTTTCGTTGAAAGCATTTACAATGAATATTTTAATTTTTACAATTGATACAACTAATTTTTTATAACATCCACAAATAGTTTGTTATTAAATAGAAATTATTACATATGGTATGATATTATATCACATTTTTTATCATAGAAAATCTATTTCATAATTTGGAAATTCAAATGAAATCTAAAAATTTCATAAAACATGATCAAAGGGTTCTATTAAAATTTATTTAGACTCAAATAGTTCAAATGGATATTAAATATATATATATAAATAAAAAATTATAATTTATTTTCTTTTTAATGAAAAGAATGTAAATTTTCATGAACTATTGTTTTACTATGTAAATATTTTTTTATAAAATCCCCGTCTAAAATTTAATCATTATTAATGGATAATGCCATTAATTTTTTGGAATAAGGATATGGATCAAAATAAATATTAGGGAATCAAATTCCAATGGTATTAATCTCTATTTTTTGTCTTTATAAGGAACATTTAACATATTTGGTATGCATCTCAGAATAATGTTTCTATGAAGATGAAATAGTAGAATAATAATTTATAACTAGAATGAAAATATGAGAACCCTAAAACAATTTGAGTGGAGTATTCTAGTAAAAATATACTCAATATAAATCTCCATTCGAGGGAAAACATTTGAGGGGGGTTTTGGATAACCAATTGGTATTTAAGAATCAATATTTTTATCACATGTTGATAATAAAAAGACACTTTCAATAGAAGAGGATTGGATTATCAACCATCTGGAAAATCATTTTGATCCTATGATGGTGGTTATATAAGGACCCGGCCATAAAACATTACATAATAATGAATTAAATTAATAATTCAAATTGAGGATCTTTTCAGGTTTGTAGTTTTATAGAATTAGGACATAACTACTACATCTCAATGATTACAAAGTAGACACATCTACTCAGTTTTCATTTTTTTCACAAAATAAAAACTATTGAACAAAAGATTCGTGTCTAGTTCAATGTTTTAGAGAGAATTACATTTCCTTAATCCCATCCATGACCCTGTTCCACTTTATGTCCTGTGAAAAACATTTCAGAAACATTGGAAGAGCATTAAAAGCTCAGTAAGGGATATAAAAATACGGAATGAAAACATTAGTCCATGTATACAAAATAATCAATGAAATCATACATTACTCATAAAACATAATATCTTTATGATATCACATGAAATCATAAGATTTATGAATAACTCAAAAAATTCATAATACATAAAGGTAACTTGTTGTATTTATAACAATCTCACATAGGGATCTACCCTCATGGTTATGTTTTGAATACCCATCGCAGTATATTCCATAAATCTCATCGAAGAAACCATAGAATTTAACTCCTTCATGTTACCCAATGCATTGGAGATCTATCTCGGGCTCACCCTCCCTTAGTTTATCATGGAAATACCCGTTTTCATAAACAATGCCCAAGAACCATAACATAATCGTATCACATAAAATATGCATACAGGAAACATAAAATATCAATATTTCAATCACAAGATATCAATAAAACACATTAATATAATAAAAAAATCATCAAAACCATTTTCAAAACAAAAATAATGTAATACATGGTATTTATTTTTCATTAAAAAAGTTAGGGCTTATAGAGGATGTTGAAACTCAAATAATGGCCATGGCGGCAGAGAAGTCGTTGTCTCCCCATACATAATAAAAAACATTCCTTTTTTCATTTAGTAAAACGATTCAGGTAAAAAGATTCTTTTTTAATGAAATTAAAATTCAAAAGGGTTTTATACACCGTATAACATAATGTCAGGTAGAAATAAAAATACGCCTCAATGAAAAGAGATTGAGAAGAAGTCCCATACAAAGACGATATCCTTATATTAAGGATAAATCAATTACATAATTATGTGTGGACAATATAAATACACTTAATATATGTGTATATTAAGTGTAAATCAATCATAGGTAATCCACACATATTCATAGCATGACATAATCAAGAAGTATAGGTTTAACACAAATAATTGAAATTGGGTTAAGAAGTTCCCTTACAGAAATACGAAAGCCTAATGGCATAACTTTAAAATTCAGAAAATGATTTGATAAGAGATAAAAAGGGTATCTCATGACATGGACATAAAATTTTCAGAAATAAGGATATAAAAGAACATATCCAAACATAACGATATGAAAATTTAATGTCCTAACAAAATGAAGTCTTTTAAAAAGAGGATGGTGAAAGGTTCCCTTACCGATTTGGGTAACATTCAAAACATACCCCCTAAAAAAGAAAGAATATAGAAAATTGACCAAAATACCCATAAAAAATGTATATTTCACAAAGAGTATAATAATGATCATTATATACACCACTCAAAGGAGATACTGGAAAATATAGCATGAATATCACGGGGATAAAAAGTGAGATAAAAACCCCTTACCTCATTGTAATAAATCGAGTCATATGACCAAAGGATAATAAACACAACATTAATCACAGAATACCATGAATATAAATAGAATAATGATAATATATATAAAATAGAAGTACACAATACACCCAATGCAATAAATAAGTGGTGATCAATGGAAATCTCACAGAATTAAAAGTGAGATAAGAAATCCCCTTACCTTATGTTCGGCTTGTCTCGTTCATATCTTTATATTCCTGAATAATAACCTTTTGTAAATTTATAATTTCTCAAGGACTTCCATTAAAGTTTATTATTCAATTCATATCACATATTATCATGTTATATTAATTAGTTAATTATGTGAGTTCATATCAAACGTTTTGTCTATGTTTGGTACATTAGTCAACAATGAACATGTTTGAAGAGAATTGTACATATAGTTATAAGTACATCATCACTGGAATGGTTTACATTATTTAAATATATATATCCTGTATATATGTGTTTAATAAGATTCCACAATATTTGGAGAAAAGAAATGAAATGTACTATTCATGGAGACGGTAAGTCGTACGTACGCATGAATGCTACTTTCATTTTTTGTCATATTAATGGACATTAAAAATAAATTAGACCTAGATATATTATAATTACAGTATAATATATATGTTATATTTTTAACATAAGTTCATTAATTACATTCACTATAAATTCTATTTTTGGCATGAACGAGTCACATCACTTGAGGAGGCAGTAGTCCACACTTCCTCATATGAAATTATCTCATTTCAACAACATGAAAATAATAAATTTATGCTTTAAATCTAAAATAAAGATGCATAGATGGGACAAAAAATATAATATAAAAATATATTTACATAAAAATGGCCACCATGGAAGGTGTTAGGGTAAGATTGAACAATCATCGTTTCGTGATGCAGTAATTCGCCATCCATGGAAACAGTGTATTCATTAACCATTAGATGGAGGTGTGTATAAGTGCAGGCAGAATCCTTATCATAAAAACATCCTAAATATATTTAGGATTATGGTTTTGTTATGGGATCAAATAATAAGAAGATTATTGTGAGTTAAGAAGGAAAATAAAAGAAAGAAACTCGAGTGAAGACATTACCTATAAATCGGGTAACTATTTTTTAATTGAGCCAAAGGCTTACTTGGAAACACTTCTGCCCAAATTGATTCTTCTAGAAGTGAGAGGGGGATGTGGGGAGATAATATGAGCAGATTTTGCATGAGAAAAGGGATTTAAAGGTGTGGGTATGGGGGTAGAGGTGGGGGTATTTTATAAGAGGGCGGAGGGTCACTTTTGGAAACTCTTGAAATGTTACTTTATTATAAAATTATTTTCAGATTTTAAAGGTCCCAAAATGATATTTTTCGAGGATAATGCGGTAATGGTTAGAAATATATCCAAACAATATGTTTTAAACAAGTGTAATTCTTATATTATACCTTATATATTCGTTTAATTTAAATCGTTCATTAATGAGGTAATCACTACATCATCATATTGTCATAACAAAATTTATTTATTTAATGTTTAAAATTTATAAAAAAATCCATGATGTAGGATATCTTTTTATATTATTAATGATCATTTATAGTGAAAGATATCAGTCATTTTAACAAATCTAACTTTGTTTTTCATAAGATATACAAACCATTGTTATATTTCTCTTCTTTTTAAAAATAATGTCATAAATGTCACTATCACACCCATGTGACTCCATGGGCCCTCAAGTTCTGTAAAAAGCATCACATGGTCGTCCAGGAATCACAAAAAAGGATTGGGACACATGTTGGGGTTATTTTATATTATTATATAATTATTTTATTACCCACGACTACCCGATTACTAATTAATCTTGATAAATAAAGATAATTGCCATTGTTACTATTCATAATGTCCATAAAATTGAGTCATAATTAAATAATTTGGATTTTTTGGTTCCAAATATGGAATCCATTTTACCAAATTCCAAACATAGAAATTTCAGTAATTAATTTATAAATAATTACAGTTGTTAGAAGAAAAGATGGGGTTTTAAGAAGTAAAATTTATTAAAAGTTTGACTTGTTTTTACAACCAATTGCAAAGTGAAATTACATCTAATGAACAAAATTGTATTAAGTGATAATAACATAATTCAATTACACTTTAAAAAAAATAATATTACAATGTAACTATATAATTAAATTATATTAAAAAACACTTTTGAAGTAAAATGCAGTATTTTTCACTATTCATTAAAAATGAACATTTGTCAGAAAAATATCAAAACTTTATCCAAAGTACTTTTGATATTCCAAATTAAAAAATAATTTCAATATCACCAAATAAAAAACATTGATGTTTCATTAATTAATTATATAATTAATTCCCACTGTCAAAACAAATAGCATGTATTTAAAAAAACAATATCTATCAAAAGATTGACACTTCTTTATGTCCAATTTCAAAGTGAATGTCATTCCAATGACCACCATTGAATTAAATGGTAAAAATATATTCTAATTAAACTTTAAAACCAATTAAAAATATAATCTAACCATATATATAGATAATATTAAATGGAGGTTTTGAATTAAAATACAGCATTTTTCACTATTCATAAAAAATGTACTTTATCAAAAAAATAACAAAAATTTACACAAAGTAAATTTTGATGTCCCAATTATAAAGAATGAATTTATTTTGTCAAATATAACAAATAAAATAAACAAATAGTAGATTCTAAAATGGTTCACCATCAAAAGGCTGTTAATCGACCTTTTAAAGAATATTACAATATTTATGCTTAAAATTTAATTCATTCACATTTTAAGCCTCTAAAATTTATTTGATTAATGTAGAAATATTTAAAAAGCATATATAATCATTTTTTATTTAGTTCTATTTATTCATGAAATTACAATGGCTAGGTGTTAACTACCATTTAAAATAATAATATTATATTATTAGTGTGCAACATAAGATTTCAAAGAAACTCATTGTGGCGTATTGGTTATGTCATCGAACATAGCATTACCTTTAATGTAAAATTAACATTTTATTCACAAAAATTTATAAATATGAAAATGTAATATTCTTTATTTACCTGGGATGTTACATCCCTCCACCCTTTTGGGAATTGCGTCCTCGCAATTTTTAAATTGTGCTTGGACTTTTATTTAAAGCCCCACATCGAAAAAGGAGTCAATTAAACAGTCACTTTAAAAGAAAGAATGAAATGTAAAAAGGTCACCCGAGTTATGCCATACTAGGATTCCATGTAGGAAAACATGGATATGGAAGATAATATAAGGGGTCAAGTTCTGGTGGAGAGTGATAGAAAACATGTCTTGGAGATAGTTAGCCACCAAAAATTCACAAACTTGCGATGGGTTAAACAGTATTTGATTCCCCAATAGGAAAAGAGAACAAATAACATTTTTTTAAGTTACTTTTCATTGAGGAATTTATTTATGAGCTTAACTAAATCATAAGGAAACATACTTATTTGTCATTTAGAGTTACATCTCTTACAAGATTTCATACAAAAACTCATATTTTCTCCAAATGATGAGTATTTAGGATGTCTTCTTTACATTAAGAGTATTATAATCATCATATTGTGAATCACCTAATCCCATGAAGATGAACTATATATTTCACTTGTCTTTATACCTTAACCAAAACCACAAATAGTAAGTACAAGATCATATAATCCCAAACAGGATAGAGAAGTACTACTCTTAATCTCCAAAATTCAACAAACAGAATCCAAGGTTCAAGAAAGACCATTAAATAGTAAGTTATCCATAAAATTCTTCAAAGTAATCCAAACTAATATTGAATTCCAAATCACTGAAGGATTTAATCACATAGTCATCCAAGGTAAATCTTAACATTTATCTCCAAATAACATCAGTTACTCTTATAGTCTCATACAGAAATGTAATCCACCTAATCACATATCCTCCTAGTTAGGTTAATCATTTCCATAGATAACATTGATTCATAAGATCATATAACTAAAAATAATTAGTCATAATAACCAGGGACTTCACGTAGTCTAGTTGTAGGTGATAAATACTAGTCTCACTTTGGTAATCGCTTTGATTCCCACAACTTCATCCAACACGACGGGTTGTCACACTGTCCGCGTGTTATACTTTTTCAAAAACTATATAATTTTATAAAATTTCCAAAAGGAGATAAATTCATCAAGAAAAACCATAACATGATTTAACCATGAAGGTTAACTAATAACTTTCATTTTGCATCCCAAAATGTAATAACCTGTAATTGCATCAAATTCATGGATCATATAAACCCAAATGGTTCTTTATAACTATATCCATAAAAGAAATTATAATTATTCATTGAAAAAAAAATTCATATATCAAACATCAGGGTTTCACATACTATAAAAGGTCCTCTAATGTAATCCAATAATCAAAACAGCCTTAATAATTTTAATAATTTCACCATCCTGAAATATACCATAACTCTTGAATCCCTTATATTCTGAAATCTTACTCATTCAACATTCTTCATGATCCATTAACCATTCTTTTCCAACTTATTCTGAAATACTTCTTTCCTACAAACAAAATAATGAATCATATCCTATGATTTCAATAATAGGAAAGCATATGTTATGAAATAATTCAAACCTTTCATTGTTCATTGTTAGTTTCTTCATCCTCAATCAGAATGGAATTAGGTATTGGTAAACAAATATTTTTACGATCCTGGTGATCTTATTCCAGAATCTTTTTCATATGACATTTGTTTTCATAATGCCCATGCACACCACATTTAAGAAAATCAATTGATCCTTTAGAAAGAACATATTTCCCTTTCCTAGAGTCAACTAGATGCTTCCTTTTCCCATGTAATGTTCCTGACTTATGGCCTTCATTTCCACAACTATATAATCTTTCTATCCCTTGGAATCATTTTTCTGGGTGTTTCATTCCACATTATTGACACATAGTTTTTTGAACATTCTTACCATTATGATTATTATCTGAACATCTGTAGGGATCTGTTTCTTGCATATATTATTGCATATAAAAATCACTAAGGATCAAGTGGTCAATCATGAATCTAGAAAGTTGGATGATAATAACCACAAGAGTTCTCAATCCAGCTCCCATATCATTCAGTTGCTTGTTCCGAAAACCGTCACAGTTTTCTTCACATCCACTGTTACTTTAGTGCCAGCTAGATCCAGCCATTTACTAAAACTAAAAAGGTCAGTGTGAGTATATCAGTTAAATAATCATATAATACTAAGATATAATTATTCATGTTATATTAAACTCATTCACTTTATCTAAAGAAACAATTACTCTTTATGAAATCCTAACCATTATGGTAATGTCACTTAAAATTAAAGAATACCCTAACCTCCAAATTTATCTAAAATGACATCTGATACCAGTTATAAAGAGTCAGCCTTAAAACATTACATAATCATGAATTAAATGAATAATTCACATTGAGGATATTTTCAGGTTTAGATTTTTAGAGAATTAAGACATAACTATTACATCTCAAAGATTTCAAAGTAGACACATCTACTCAGTTAACACTTTTTTTTCAAAATAAAAAATCCCGAACAAAAGATTTAGGACTACTTCCATGTTTTAGACAACATGTCATTTCCATGATCCCATCCTTGACCCTATTCCAATAAATTTCCTATGAAAAACATTTCAAAAACATGGGATGATCATAAAAAGATCAGTAAGGGATATAAAAATATGGAAAGAAAACATTAGTCCATGTATACATAAGAATAAATTAAATCATATTTTACTCATAAAAAATATTCACTTTAACATACCTCATCAAATCATAATATTTATGAAGAACTCATATAAATCATAAGACATTAAGGTAACTTGAGGCATTCATAACATTCTTATGTAGGGAGTAACGCTCACGGTTACAGTTGGAATACACATCACAGTATATTCCCTAAATCTCTTCAGAGAAACCTTATCGTTTAACTCCTTCGTATTACCCAATGCATTGGAAAGCTATCTCAGGCTCACACACCATCATTTTATCATGGAACCACCTATCTTCATAAACAATGCCCAAGAACAATAACAGAATCGTTTCACATAAAACATGCATAAAGGATACATAAAATTTCCACCTTCCAATCACAAGATATCAATAGAACACATTGATATAATCAAAAAATTATCAAAAACATTTTCATTACAAAAATAAAGTAAAACATGGTATTTATATTTCATTTAAAATGTTATGGCTTGTAGAGGAAGCAGAAACTCAAATAATGGTCATGGTGGTGGAGAAGTCATTGTCGCCGCATACGTAATACAATTACATTTCTTTTTCCACTTATTAAAATTCTTCATGTAAAAAGATTACTTTTGAATGAAATTAAAAGTAAAAAGTGTTTTATACAGCATATAAAATAAAGTCCTGTTGAAATAAAAATATACCTCATTGAAAGTATATTGAGATGATTTCCTGTAAAAAGACGGTATCCTTAGAATAAGGATAAATTAATTACATATTTATGTGTGAAAAATATAAATACACTCAATATAAGTGATAATTAAGTGTAAAACAATCAGAGATAATCCACACATATTCATATCATGACATAATCAAGAAGTGTAGGATTACGCAAAAGAATTGAAATTGGGTTATGAAGTTTCCTTACAAAAATTCGACAGCGTAACGACGTCACATTAAAATTCAGAAAATGGGTTGATAAGAGATAAAAAGGGTATCTCCTCACTTGGACACGAATTTTAAAGAAATAAGGATATATAAGAAAATATCCTAAAATAAGAAGATGAAAATTAAAAAGACCTAACAAAAATAAGTCTTTTAAAAAGAGGAGGTTGGAAGGTTCCCTTACCTATTTTGGTAACATTCGAAACGTACCCCCATGAAATAATGACAAAACAACATTGATGTAAATACCCATAAACAAAATTATATTAGAATAATGGGATGTACATACACCACTCAAAGCATACAGTGGGAAATATAGTATGAATATCATGGGGAAAAAAAGTGAAATAAAAACACTACTAGAATATTGGGCTTTGAAGCCCCCTAACACTAGCGACCGCCTTTGGCGGTCGCTATAGTTACAAAATAGTGACTTACATAGAGGTCTCTGACCTTTGTAAAAAAATTAAGGGCTTCCCCCCCCCCCCATCGTCGGCCTCCCCGCGTGCCATCCCTCGCCGCCCTGCCTTGCCCTCCGCGCGCCGTCCCTTGTCGCCCTGCCTCGCCCTCCGCGCGTCGTACCCTGCCGTCCCCATTGCCTCCCTCCACCCTCCTCCCTTGTCGGCCTCCACCCTTTTCCCCTCACCCCCCCCCCACCCCGGACTGCCCACCGCACCCCGGGCAGCCTCCTCACACCCCGAACGCCCCCCGCACCCCCCCCCCCCGCACCCCGGACAGCCCCCTACACCCCGAACAAGCCTCCCCACACCCCCGACTGCCCTCCCGCACCACGGACAGCCCACCCGCACCCCAGACAGCCCCCCCCCCCCACCCCGGACACCCCCCTCACTACGCGTCCCCTGTCCCCCCACCGCCTCCTCTCCTCCGGCTCGCCGCCGCCGCCCGTCCCCTCCCTCGCCGAACCCCCTTCGGCTCCGGCTCCCCTTCACTGCCTCTCCTCTCCCTCGCATCACCCCCTTAGGCTCCCCTCCCATCCTGGGTTGTAGCGCAGTCAGGTATGACATGGGATTTCACTTACATTATTATTTTATCAATGCTTCATAAACAAATTATTAGTATTTATTTTAAATATAGTTGATTTGAAAAATGAAAATGTAAAAAGTATTGTGTAAATGTTTTTTATACAGATAATATTATGGATAAGAGTTGGATTGATCTTCCAAATCGAATGTCTAGAGAATATTTCAATGGCATTATGCAGTTTATTGAATTCACCAGAGAATTTAAAAGTGACTATATTAGTATTCCGTTTAGAAAATGTGCTAACAGATATCAATTCACATGAGATACTGTGAGGGAGCACCTATTATTTAATGGATTTCTGAAAAATTATAAGATTTGGACTCGTCGTGGAGAAGAATATGTTCATTTTCAAAAATACGGATGCAACTCAGATGGATGTTGATGCAAGGATGAATGATCCAATGCGTGAAATGCTAACTGAAATGGTACGTGGGTTTGATCCTGAAGGCATTGACATCCAGATTCTTGAGATTAGTGGGATAAATCATCGCTCTGGTGTAGATCATGATTCGAGGAGGTTTTATAAAGCACTTGATGATGTGAAATCAGAATTATATCATGGATGTACTTCTTACAATAAACTGTCATTTATCGTGGAGTTGTTTCATTTGATGAAATTGAATAATTGGTCAGACACATCATTAAACATGCTTTTGGTGTTATTCATAATGCTTCTTCCTGTCAACGCTAAGATTCCCGAGTCGTATTACCATGCTCGTAAGTTGATATAGAACATAGGATTTATATATGAGACCATAGATGCATGGGCAAACAACTGTATATTGTTTAGAAAGGAAACTGTCCATTTGGATATTTTTACGGTTTGTGGTGCTTCCAGGTGGAAAGAGAACAGGGGAAATAAGACTCATCAAAGACATATTGCGATATAGGGGAATCCAATTTTCGAAAAGGAAATGCGTTACATTCCCCTTAAACCGAGGTTGAAAAAAAATTATGTCATCTAATGTTTCTAATTTAATGAGAGGGCATGCAAAAAGAGTTCATGAATGTGATATGTTAACCCACCCGGTAGACTCTCATGCATGGAATAGTTTTCATAAGAGACATCCTGACTTTGCAAAAGATTTTCATAATGACTGATTCGGATTGGCAGGAGATGGTTTCAATCCATTCAAGTCTATAGTTGGTGCAACTCATAGCACATGGCCCGTGCTGTTGGTTCCTTATAATATTCCTTCATGGATTTTTATGAAGAAACAATTTATATTACTTTACACTCTTATCGATGGACCTAAAAGTCCGGGGTATAAGATTGATGTTTACATTCACCCATTGATTGATGAGTTGAATGAATTTTGGGGCGATGGTGTGATGACTTATGACTGCGAAACGAATGAAATGTTCAAACTGCAGGCTGCTTTATTGTGGAAAATCAATGACTTCCCAGCTTATTAAAATATATATGGCTGGAGTAGGAAAGGTGAATTTGCGGGCCCTTATTGCAATAAAAGTATAAAATCTGTATGGCATAAACATTACAAAAAATGGGCAGACATGGGTCACATATGTTTTCTCCCCCGTCAGCCTAGGTTCAAAAAGGACAGAGTGACATTTGATGGTTCTAGAGAGTTCAGACCATCACCAAAGATCATGACAGGAGTCGAAATGTTATCCCAGATTGAGGAAGAAAACATCCGCACGGTATATGAAATTCAGGATTTGGTGGCTCCTCCAGTACACAATATTCGTGCTGCGGGTAGGCAGCGCAGTCACAATTGGAAAACGAAAAGTATTTTTTATAATCCTTTGTATTGGAAAACTAACAAGCTAAGGCATAATTTGGATTTCATCCACATTGAAATGAAATGTTTGTTATATTATATTGTGGACCATTTTAGGTGTCAGTGGAAAATCAAAGGACCATGTTAATACACGTCGTGATTCAGATGAAATGGGTTTAAGGAAATAGTTGAATTTATAGTTAGATAAGGGAAACAAGGCATATATGCCTGCTACACAATATACAAGGATTACAATGGAGAAAGAGACACTTCGTTCCATTTCGAATATGGTAAAGTTGCCTGATGGTTACTCTTCTAATATTTCAAAGTGTGTGAATCTAACGAGCAAGACATTGCAAGGGTTTAAAAGTCATGACAATCACATACTACTTCAGTATTTGATTCCAATTGAAATTTTTGATTGTTTATCCCCTAATTTTGTTCAGTTGTTGATTGAGATGATTAATTTGTTTAGAAATATTTGTTTAAGAAATGAATAATTGAGTGATTTAAAAAGTTTTTAGGACTAAATTGTAATAACACTTTGTCAATTTGATAAACTCCCCCCCCCCATATTTTTCGATGTTATGGTCCACTTGAATGCGCACATAACTGATGATTTAATGACTGCTGGTCCAGTGCAATTCAGGTGGATTTAAACTATTGAACGGTATTTGAGTACATTAAAAATATATGTACACAACAGAGATCATCCAGAGGCATCAATAGCAAATGGTTATTTGATGGACGAGTGTACTAATTTTTGTGCAGAATATATTAAGGATGTTGAAACAAAATTTGATAATCCCTCTCAGATTCATGATGGTCCAGTTAGAGAAGGAGCCACATTTGATATGGACAACATCGAGTGGATACAAGAACATTGATATATCTTGTTCAATACTCCATCATTTACACCATTAATGTAGTAAGTATCTTATCAATGTGCTTGTATAACTTTTACATCTTTTGTTTTCATAAGTTGATCATTTAAACATCACGTTATCATTTGAAGGAAACAGATTAATGAGATAGAAGAAGATAGGTATCATGCGACTGAGTTTCAAATTCAACAATCTCATTATGCATCATTTCAAGATTGGTTCAAGGATTATGTATGTATAAATTGATTTTCATTATGAGTGAAGTATTATTATAATTTCTTTTGGTATATATTAGTATTGAATTTTATAAATTATGTAGGTTCGTATACTGAGGGAGTTAGGGGACCCCACGCTAACTGATGAATTTATCTAACTAGATGAGGGTCCCTTTATAATAGCTCGTCGTTATAAAGCTATTGATGCTAATGGTTTTTGATTTCTCATTAATGATGTTGACGACAAACAAGAAACAAAAAATAGTGGCATCAGTTGTCCATTTGTCAATTATGATTATTACTATTGTCAATTGATAGACATCATTGAAGTTGTATACACACATGGTTTGAAGTACATATTATTAAAGTGTAATTGGGTTGATCCAGTGCGTGGATGTAAACTCGATTAATATCAGTTTTCATTGGTGAATTTTAACTATATGTTATACAGAAATAATGAACGAGTTGAGAATGAGCCTTTCATTTTGACATCACAAGTGGAACAAGTATTCTTCGTTACTTTTCCTTAGGATCTAAGTTGGAAAGTTGTAAAAATTTCTCTGTGAGGAGTGTTTTTATTTGAAGAAGATGAACCCAAGACTGTTCCGTTTGTTTATTAACATCTTGATGATCATACCGTAGTTCAACATGAATAAGATATTTATTGGGTCAGAGTGGCTGTTTAATTAGAAACGGTCGATTTGCATTCTTAATGAAAGGTATAATTTTTCCCCACTATTCAGTACTGAATGTCCTAGGATATCATAAATTATCTAACCATTTTATAAATACATGTATGTTTTAATCCTCACTTTTGGAAGTTTATTCTGTTATAAATATTTAGGGTGATTTTACTCTTGGATTATTGATTTTATTGTCAGTGTACCTTCCCTTTGATATATTCTTCATCTAGTTTATGTGATGATTGAATTTTTAATAATTTTATCTGAAATTTAGCTATTCATTGACTAGTTTTGTACATATTTTTTATATCTGTTTTGTTACCTTTCTGAATTTTTAAAATTAATTCACAAGTAACTATTCAATAAATTTTTTGATTGATTAACAATTGTACATGTTTTATTTTTTTATGAACAATCCAATTTATCTTTTAGACACTTTGGATAGTCCCCTTACTAATGTTTTCTATGAATGCAGGCATGTCAGGGGAAGAGGCAGTAGATCAACATCATCCATATGAGGCATCTATGACTCAGTGTCGAGATATGTTTGAATGTCATTGTATCTATTTTTTATGTAATTGATATATATATATATATACATTTATAACATCTATAAAATTATATATAAAATTTCAACAGGATCAGACTTTACTACTTCTTCCTCTCGCAAGAGAGGCCCCGGTCGTTGCATTTTATCATGGAATTCTGACACGATGAATGATGATTCATTTGATGAGGTATTTCATCATGTGGGACCAAATGCCTCTGAATTTATTCGTCATCAGGGTAATATTATACTTGACCCACATTGATTTCCATTGACCACGCGTGACTAGGTTTCTATCCCTCAGGAGACATTACATTGTCTTTGGAGGGAGGTTCATATAAGAAGACCATTTTACATTATTCTCTTTGTATAAACAATACAAATATTTTTTATTTTTTACTTTATGGCATAATTCGAAATTATTCCCCGAAGTGTTTTGGACCGTTTGTATAATAAAATGCCGTAATATGTTGAAAGACTACAATGGCAAGGTGAAGAGGGACCACTAGGTACCAAATGTGGGTACCCTAGACATTCTGGAAAATGTCCCGAGTGGTTTCCTCCTTGCTCAGTGGCGTGACATAGTTGCAAATTGGTCTACTGAGGGTGTTGCGGTTTGTATATTTATTTTGGTGTATATATATTTTCAAGAATGTGTGAGTTTTTTTGAAATTTAAATAAAATTGAATGTAGGATGTGTCAGCACGCCATTCTGAGAATCCAGCATTGTAGGGACATCCTCATATGACCAGGACTCATCACGTGTCTTAGATCCAACATGAAGTATTTATTATTCAATTTTTAATCAATTAATTAATATGATTTTGTGTTTATATTCTGTTCATATACAGTTGCGGGTGCAAGGTGCATTGACTGATAAAATATCGGTGTGGATGAGTAATCATGGTCGCAATGATATAGAGGCTGCATCATTGATAGTAAGATCTTTTACTTACCAATACTTACATTAATTTTTATATTAACATATATATGTATATATATTTAAATATTTCTCAGGTTCAATTTGAAGTTGAGTTAGAAAATCTTCCAGAGTACCAGCGACAGCTTCCCATGCAAAGGGATGAGAGATTTCATCGCATTATTGGTCGGGACGGGCATTTAAATAGTTTTACCTATGGAACAAGGATTCCTAGTTCTATAGTTTCATGTGCTGCGGTTGTAGGTCCTGTTGTTGCTCAGATGACACATCACTTGTCAGATTTCGAGGAACAGGTGAGGGCTTCCGAGGAGGCAAATGCGCAATTGGCTACTGAGGTTAGAGCACTGTGGGAATATGTGTGTCCAGGTGATGGTACATGGGATCATAGGACGCATGATTATACTTAATTTAATTAAATTAAATTATTTTTGTTATGAAAATATTCATAATGATTATTTGATGTAGGCCCATGGCCCACCGGATGGAGGTCAGTGATGAACACGCATGACGCATCATATTCATGACCTGTGTTTCTGTTTTTACTGGTGGGGTTTTTATTGATGTACAAGTTGAGTTTGTAGTGAGATTTTTTGTGATTTCAACCCCCACCCCTGTACATCCCCCCTGCACCCCTCGGATAGCCCCACCCACACCGGACGACACCCCCCACCCCCGGACAGCCCCATCGCCCCACCCCGGACATCCCCCCACACTCGGACAGCCCCCCCACCCCCGGACAGCCCCCCCCCCACCCCCGGACAGCCCCCCCCCCCCCCCCCCCCGCACCCCCGTATAGCCCCACGCACTCCCGGGCAACCCCCCTCCCCCCGTGGACAGCCCCCGCACCCCTGTGGACAACCCCCCCCCCCCCCCATGGACAACCCCCCACCCCAGACAGCCCCCCACCCCGGACAGCCCCCCACACCCCTGGACTGCCCCCCGAACACTTGTACAGCCCCCCCCCCCCCCCCCGCACCCCCGGACAGCCCCCCCCCCTCCACCCCCGTACAGCCCCCCGCTCCATAATGGACAGCTCCCCTCACCCCCGTTCAGCCCTCCGCACCCCCGTGGACAGCCCCCCCAGCCCCGGACAGCCCCCCACCCCATACAACAAACCACCCCCACTTCGGACAGCACCCCCCCCCCCCCCCCCGCACCCCCATACAGCCCCTCGTACCCCCGTACAGCCCCCTACATCCCCCGTACCCCCGTACGGCCCCCTACATCCCCCGCACAGCCCCCTGCACCCCTGTCGATAGCCCCCCCCCCCCCCCCCCCCCCCCGCCCCCTTGGACAGCCCCCCACCCCCCGAATAGCCGCCCACCCCGTACATTCCCCCCCGCAACCCCGTGCATCCCCGTTCACCCCTGTGGATATCCCCCACGCCCCAGTGGATAGCCCCCCCACACTGAACACCCCCCAGACAGCCCCCCCCCCCCCTCGGATAGCCCCACCTCCCCTAGACATCCCCCCCCCCCACCCTGGACATCCCCCCCTGTCACGACCCCCTCCCACCAAAGATGCCCCTCCTGAGCTGGCAATGGTAAAAGGGAGATAATGACCCCCGAGTCCCGCCTCCAGTAGGCCCCTGGTTGGCGACTAGCACCAAGGGTATGAGTTTTCACAAATATGGGAGGCATTACCCTTTTTATTATTTTGGATCGGGAAATAGGACAAGTCAACCACCAAAAAGGGAAAAGAACAAGTGTATATAAATAAACCCAAACCAAGCCCACATGAATGTTTAAAAAAATTTAATAACAAGGTACAAGTACAAGGAAGCTCAAAAGTACAATGCCAAAGAAAACAAGAGAACAACAACTGCAACAACTCCAAATGTCCGACTAGTAGGGTCCCGCACGGCCCTGGTAGTCCTCCTGGAAACCTGAAAGTAAACGTAGGGTGAGCATACAAGTATACTCAGTAGGGAAACCTAAAGCTCTCGTGCACAAGTGGGGAGACACCCTAAGGTCCCTTGAGAAAACAGAAGAACCAGAAACTAACAAGGAAAAACTATCCACCCAGCCTCACTGGTCACACTCACCAAGTAACACAAACAAGTTTAGTATATATATAGAACAAAAGTATTGGGTACACCGCACCATTTCCCACTTAATTAGATGCTTCTCTTCCTAACGGCAAACGTCCTGATGCTACCACACTCTTCCCGCCCGCACACACCTGGGTCAAACCACGCATCCCGCCCGCACACACCTGGGCCTCACAACCACGCATCTCGCCCGCACACACCTGGGCCACAACCACTAACCCGCCCGCAGACACCTGGGCCTCATCCCGAAGGTTCTTAGGAACGGTAAGCCTACCCGAAGAGTCTTGGGCTAAAGGTCGACTCAAGCCATCACAGCCTCCGAGACCTACCCGAAGAGTCTTGGGTGTAAGGTCACCTCAAGCCATCATAGCCTATGGAAGAAGGAGCTGGAAGGAGCTTGTAACTAAGGGGGGACACCCTCTCCCATAAAATGGGAGTGTTCGGCACTAGGTGCTTGACATGGGTGTGGTGCGACAAAACACAAAGATACAATTATATATATACATATACCAAACACACAGCCCAACCTATGGCTTCTTAAAAAGAGAAACTGAGCATGTGCCTCGGCACTGCTACCACGAAGCATGCATCAATAACCAAACAATCATCCCCCAACCCCATTTAGGTTTTCATGTTTCATGCAATGGTTTAACAAAATTATTACTACTGGGCAACTATCATCCAAACAAAACCTTTCACAATCATATCCCTGCCATCCACAACCAAGGTTAGGTAAAACGCAAGCAACCACATGCCATTTCATTTACAAAAGATTACCACAACCAAACAACATTCCATCATTCATTTATTTCAAAGTTCCACACATAAAACCCTTTCCACACACAAAACATTTCCGCATTTGAAAACACCTTTTTACTTCAAAATACTTTTCATAATAAAAACACTTTTCAAAAATAAAGGCAATTTCCACAACCAACCACTTCCCATTTCAACCCCCATCGTTTACAAAACATTTCACACCTCCACGTTTCCACCATCAACCATTCCAATAAGATCACCACCCAAACATCGCAGCCCCGCTGCTCACCCAAACCACAAAAGCCCACAAAACACCCCCAACACGTGCCACGTAACCAAGCCAACACCCTCATGTTCATTATTCCATTTTGTTTCAACCGGGGTGATCACACAAGGGTTCTAGATTTTCATTTAAAAAGTCAACTTTACGTGATTAACCAAATTTCCACATTCCATGAAGTTTCCATCCATAAGAAAATACAGAAGGAGAGGGAAACATTTAATTGCGTAAGAAAAGGCCCCCAACGACTGTGATTTTCAGTATGTAGAAGCTCATTCAATACACAAATACAATATCACAGGATATAAAAAGTAAGGTAACAACAATCACTAACTTCCCAACCCCATTCTTTAACCAGTTATTATCTTTATTTAAAGGTTCAACCATTTCTCATGAAAACAAAAGGATACCCGCCACACATGATACACAAATTAGAGAGACAAAGGTGAGATCCCTACCTCAAAAGGTCCCAATCACGCCGCTTCCGACGACGTCCTTCGGTGTCCTCTGCATTCACCAAACCCGACAAACGCCTCCTAGGATGGAAGCTGGAGAAGGAAGGCCGGAAGGAAAGGTGACAAGTCCGATCTTAAAAGCTTCTTCCCGTCGCTACGATCCTGTGGCCGCTGACGGATCGTAATTCGGAGCTCGGACAAAGAAGTTAGAGGAGGAAGACTTCTTGATCATCCAAGAGTGTCGTCGTGCGGAGAAGAAGCGATTGGTCTGGAAATAATCCGCGACCCTTTCTTATATAGCCAACGAATAGGTAAAACAGTATGCAGCATGTATTGATGAATACATGGTGTGACTGTACACCCGTTACGTGTTTTGACTGGTCAACACACGACACATCACGCGGTTTCCACACGTTTTAAAAAAAAGGCGTTAATTTTATTAATATGCGTGTTTCGTTGACCCGAGACATAACTCATAAAAAGGTATCCATCACTGGTCTTAAAATGACCGTCTTAATTACAGGATTACACTGCTGCTGACGGTTCGTCATTCCGACACCATATGAAGAAGTTATAGACTTTTTAAGTTTTGATCACCCAAAATAATAATATTATTATTTTATTATTATTATAGTTACTTATTTATTTATTTTTATAACTCCAAATCAATCTTGATTTGGTCTCTTTCACGTTGGAAACAAACACTCCATCCTTTTACATTTATTTATCTTTTAATTTTATTCCCATTAATACCTTATAATAATTATTCTAATATATAATAATAATGACTTACAAAAGAACCTCCTCAAACCCACGCCACCACAAAAGTGGTGCGTCCTTGGCTCCATGTCAATCACGCCCCACCTCCTTGATTGCCTTTCTTTTTTTTTTCTTTTATTATTTCTCAATTTTCTATTATATCATTCTCTCTCCAATCTTACACTTCCATGTTATTATTAATAATAACACCCATCATTAATGTTCTAATTTAATCTCATTAAATTAGTTTACCACGGTTATTCTCATATTAAATTAAAACCATTCCATTTAATTAAAACCATATCCATGACAAAACAAAATTAATATAACTAAATATTCAACCCCTTTTTAATACCTTTAATTTCATTAACCTCTCGCACATAGTTTTACGCCATCATTGTCATTTATTGTTTTTCAATAATAAAAACAATTCATCAACTTATTTTATTAACTCATCGCCATTATTATTTTTAATAATGATAATATTTATGCTCATCGCATTGACCACGTTAAACAACCCCGTTGGATATCTGAATCTGACCATGCCACATCAATGTCGCGTAACATCCGTCAATTTAATTATTTAATTCTATTTATTTTTATTTCACACTGATTAAATTGAAACCACTTTTATTAAATTAAAGTCATTCAATTTAATAAACCCAACATATTTTTACACCACCATTATTATTATTTAACATAATAATAATAACGAACTCACATTTAATTTTATTAACGCACCACCATGCTTCCATTGTGCATCTTCATTTATTTGTTTGCAATAAATATCATAACTCATTTTATTAATTTCTCATTAAATCATTATTACCAGATCTATCAAAAAAAACCAACATTATTATTATAATTATTTAGTATAACACTTATAACAAAACCCCAAATAAAATTTATTAACACGTCACCATATATTATTAATAATAATTATTATTTTTGATGTTCGCCGCATTGACCACATCAAAAAAAACGTTTTTACAAAGTAATCGACCGGAGAGGTCCGGGCCATTACATTAGATACCTCTCAAAACATTCTCGTCCTCGAGAATTAAAAACCAACCCAGAAAAAGAATGGATCCGAACAACCACCCCGCAAGATACCTCTCAGGGCTCTTGTCATAACAGGAAACAACCGACAACCCGAATTATATGAGTTAGGAATTCCTTCACCCATACCGAGATATTTTCTGCTTTAGGCAGCACTGACTCGCCTTCACGGGTTTAATCGCATCCACATTAATGCGTCTCGATTAGGAATTAGGTCTTCCGACTTCCATATATTAGGATTTTCCAAACTTACACTACCCCCAACACCATACACAACAACAATAAATTGCCCGAACACATGGCTTGAGGAATTCCTTCTCCCATGTCGAGATATTATCCGCTTTAGGCGGCACTGACTCTCCTGCACGGGTTTAATCGCATCCACATTAATGCGTCTCGATTAGGGATCAGGTCCTCCTCTCCCCACATGTAAGGACTCTTCACACACATTTAAAGGAAAGAGGAAAATAACATAGCATTATAGACTCATGGAAAACAAGGTCCAGACCCAAAGCATGGGCAAGAATGAGTTTCAACAATTGAGTGTGATGCTCCTGGATTTAAACAAAACATAAACGAGAGAATTTAAGTAAAACATGAAACATCTCTCTCGATCTTTCGCCTTGCTGGGGTTGCCATTTCTGTTGTGTGAAATTGTCCGCGTCCCACTCCTCTGCATTTCTGTTAACGTCCATGTGCCATAGATGTACGGTAAACAAGGATCGCCTAAGCCCAAGTAGTAAGGAAAAACTCAAAGTTTTAATTATCATTTTATTTCAATTTCTTTCCCAGAAGACCCAAATCAAGTAAAACACAAACATGATGATGCATGTACCTTCCCTAGGGTCTCTACCCTGCAATCAATATAGTCTCACTTGGTCGTTCGATAGGCTCAGAGTCCTTGCATCGGATCACGGGGGGCCCTAAAATCCCGTGTCCTAGCCGGTCTTCCCTGGCCTATGTCACGCACCAAGATTAACGAACACTGTTGCCCTACCCTCCCATGCAATCCTCACTGTGCCTAACTCCAAACTCCATCCTATCTCTCAACCATCAGCCTCTGATACCATTCTGTCACGACCCCCTCCCACCAAAGATTCCCCTCCTGAGCTGGCAATGGTGAATGGGAGATAATGACCCCCGAGTCCCGCCTCCAGTAGGCCCCGGTTTGGAGACTAGCAGCAAGGGTATGAGTTTTCACAAATATGGGAGGAATTACCCTTTTTATTATTTTGGATCGGGAAATAGGACAAGTCAACCACCAAAAAGGGAAAAGAACAAGTGTATATTAATAAACCCAAACCAAGCCCACATGCATGTTTAAACCATTTTTATAACAAGGTACAAGTACAAGGAAGCTCAAAAGTACAATGGCAAAGAAAACAAGAGAACAACAACTGCAACAACTCCAACTGCCCGACTAGTAGGGTCCCGCACAGCCCTGGTAGTCCTCCTGGAAACCTGAAAGTAAACGTAGGGTGAGCATACAAGTATACTCAGTAGGGAAACCTAAAGCTCTCATGCACAAGTGGGGAGACACCCCAAGGTCCCGTGAGAAAACAGAAGAACCAGAAACTAACAAGGAAGAACTATCCACCCAGCCTCACTGGTCACACTCACCAAGTAACACAAACAAGTTTAGTATATATATAGAACAAAAGTATTGGGTACCCCACACCATTTCCCACTTAATTAGATGCTGCTCTTCCAAACGGCAATCGTCCTGACGCTACCACACTCTTCCCACCCGCACACACCTGGGCCAAACCACGCATACCGCCCGCACACACCTGGGCCTCACAACCACGCATCTCGCTCGCACACACCTGGGCCACAACCACTAACCCGCCCGCAGACACCTGGGCCTCATCCCGAAGGTTCTTGGGAACGGTAAGACTGCCCGAAGAGTCTTGGGCTAAAGGTCGCCTCAAGCCATCATAGCCTCTGAGACCTACCCGAAGAGTCTTGGGTGTAAGGTCACCTCAAGCCATCATAGCCTATGGAAGAAGGTGCAGGAAGGAGCTAGTAACTAAGGGGGAACACCATCTCCCATAAAATGGGAGTGTTCGGCACTAGGTGCTTGACATGGGTGTGGGGCGACAAAACACAAAGATACAATTATATATATACATATACCGAACACACAGCCCAACCTATGGCTTCTTAAAAAGAGAAACTGAGCATGTGCCTCGGAACTGCTACCACGAAGCATGCATCAACAACCAAACAATCATCCCCCAACCCCATTTAGGTTTTCATGTTTCATGCAATGGTTTAACAAAATTATTACTACTGGGAAACTATCATCCAGAAAAAACCTTTCACAAACATATCCCTTCCATCCACAACCAAGGTTAGGTAAAACGAAAGAAACCACATGCCATTTCATTTACAAAAGATTATCACAACCAAAAAACATTCCATCGTTCATTTATTTCAAAGTTCCACACATAAAACCCTTTCCACACACAAAACATTTCCGCATTTGAAAACACCTTTTTACTTCAAAATACTTTTCATAATAAAAACACTTTTCATAAATAAAGGCATTTTCCACAACCAACCACTTCCCATTTCAACCCCCATCGTTTACAAAACATTTCACACCTCCACGTTTCCACCATCAACCATTCCAATAAGATCACCACCCAAACGTCGCAGCCCCACTGCTCACCCAAACCACAACAGCCCACAAAACACCCCCCACACATGCCACGTAACCAAGCCAACACCCACATGTTCATTATTCCATTTTGGTTCAAACGGGGTGATCACACAAGGGTTTTAGATTTTCATTTAAAAAGTCAACTTTACGTGATTAACCAAACTTCCACATTCCATGAAGTTTCCATCCATAAGAAAATACAGAAGGAGAGGGAAACATTTAATTGCGTAAGCAAAGGCCCCCAACGACTGTGATTTTCAGTAGGTAGAAGCTCATTCAATACACAAATACAATATCACAGGATATAAAAAGTAAGGTAACAACAATCACTAACTTCCCAACCCCATTCTTTAACCAGTTATTATCTTTATTTAAAGGTTCAACCATTTCTCATGAAAACAAAAGGATACCCGCCACACATGATACACAAATTAGAGAGACAAAGGTGAGATCCCTACCTCAAAAGGTCACGATCACGCCGCTTCTGACGACGTCCTTCGGTGTCCTCCGCCTTCGCCAAACCCGACAAACGCATCCTAGGATGGAAGCTGGAGAATGAATGCCGGAAGGAAAGGTGAAAAGTCCAGGATTAGAAGCTTCATCCCGTCGCTACAATCCTGTGGCCGCTGACGGATCGTAATTCGGAGCTCGGACAAAGAAGTTAGAGGAGGAAGACTTCTTGATCATCCAAAAGTGTCGTCGTGCGGAGAAGAAGCGATTGGTCTGGAAATAATCCGCGACCCTTTATTATATAGCCAACGAATAGGTAAAACAGTATGCAGCGTGTATTGATGAATACATGGTGTGACTGTACACCCGTTACATGTTTTGACTGGTCAACACACGACACGTCACGCGGTTTCCACACGTTTAAAAAAAAGACGTTAATTTTATTAATATGCGTGTTTCGTTGACCCGAGACATAACTCATAAAAAGGTATCCATCACTGGTCTTAAAATGACCGTCTTAATTACAGGATTACAGTGCCACTGACAGTTCGTCATTCTGACACCATATGAAGAAGTTATAGACTTTTTAAGTTTTGATCACCCAAAATAATAATATTATTATTTTATTATTATTATAATTACCTATTTATTTATTTTTATAACTCCAAATCAATCTTGATTTGGTCTCTTTCATGTTGGAAACAAACACTCCCTCCTTTTACATTTATTTCTCTTTTAATTTTATTCACATTAATACCTTATAATCATTATTATAATATATAATAATAATGACTTACAAAAGAACCTCCTCAAACCCACGCCACCACAAAAGTGGCACCTCCTTGGCTCCATGTCAATCACGCCCCACCTCCTTGATTGCCTTTCTTTTTTTTTCTTTTATTATTTCTCAATTTTCTATTATATCATTCTCTCTCCAATCTAACTCTTCCATGTTAATATTAATAATAACACCCATCATTAATGTTCTAATTTAATCTCATTAAATTAGTTTACCACGGTTATTCTCATATTAAATTAAAACCATTCCATTTAATTAAAACCATATCCACGACAAAACATAATTAATATAACTAAATATTCAACCCCTTTTTAATACCTTTAATTTCATTAACCTCTCGCACATAGTTTTACGCCATCATTGTCATTTATTGTTTTTCAATAATAAAAACAATTCATCAACTTATTTTATTAACTCATCGCCATTATTATTTTTAATAATGATAATATTTATGCTCATCACATTGACCACGTTAAACAACCCCGTTGGATATCTGAATCTGACCATGCCACATCAATGTCGCGTAACATCTGTCAATTTAATTATTTAATTCTATTTATTTTTATTTCACACTGATTAAATTAAAACCACTTTTATTAAATTAAAGTCATTCAATTTAATAAACCCAACATATTTTTACACCACCATTATTATTATTATTATTTAACATAATAATAATAACGAACTCACCTTTAATTTTATTAACGCACCACCATGCTTCCATTGTGCATCTTCATTTATTTGTTTGCAATAAATATCATAAATCATTTTATTAATTTCTCATTAAATCATTATTACCAGATCTATCAAAAAAAAAACCAACATTATTATTATAATTATTTAGTATAACACTTATAACAAAACCCCAAATAAAATTTATTAACACATCACCATTTATTATTAATAATTATTATTATTTTTGATGTTCTCCGCATTGACCACATAAAAAAACGTTTTTACAAAGTAATCGACTGGAGAGGTCCGGGCCATTACACCCCCGCACCCCCACACACCCGTACATCCCCCCGCACCGCCATGGACAGCCCCCCCCCCCCCCCCCCGGACAGACCCCCGCACACGCGGAGAGCCCCCCCCCCCCTTGCACCCCCAGACGGCCCACCCGCACCCCCGTACAATCCCCACCCCCATGGACATCCCCCCCCCACCCTACCCTGGACAACCCCCCCCCCCCTCGCACCCCCAGACGGCCCACCCGCACCCCCGTACAATCCCAACCCCCATGGACATCCCCCCCCCCACCCCACCCTGGACAACCCCCCCCCCCCCCCCCACCTCGGACAACACAAATTAGTTCTATGTGAAACTGTCATTCACTAATTTTTTACATCAAGTAATTTATTGGGAACCCATTTGAATACTCAATTTCTTCCTCATAATGAATATTGATCATCCATGAACCCTCTCATATGCTATTTTTCAATCAAACTCAATATTATTTGACCTAAATAGAAATACACTCTAATAAAACCCAATATTGAAAACAGACTCATGCTCCAATAACTCTTATCCCACTAAACCCATCATCACACACCTAATAACCCTCCATTATCCACTACATGCTAGTCTAATCAACATGGAATCACCATTGGTGCTTCAATATTAACAATAATAATTCATCTCACTCATTCCAAGTCTTCCCACATGATCATCCACCAAACATGAATCATTTAAAATCAATAAGTATCTACCTTTTCTCATTTCGTTATATATCTTACCATATTGGATCATGATCCACAATCCTACTAAAATACACACCGAATGACCTCAGAATGACATGAAATCATACAACAACAACTTCCGAATGAATTATGAAATGGTCGGACAGACGACACTTCAATCGGAAGTGTCGTTTGACCGCGGTGACCGGAAACACGTTTCTGATGTTAGAAAACACCAAAACGGCGCGTCATGGTTGAATTCATAGCAAACGTGATCCGAATGACCAGAAAATTCATGGGAACAATAGGAATATTATTCGTGAGATGCAGGAGGAGACAACACATCCATCGGACGTGCAGTGCTCGTAGTACGACCGAATGTGTCCTTTTCAGCAGTTCGACTCTCTCTTAAAGGGAGCACTGGGTGGTCAAAACCACCGAAACGTCCTCGAAATATCACGAAATCATATGACTAAAACTACGACATGAATTTTCAAATTTTTGGATAGACGGCATGTTAATCGGAGGTTTCGTTTGACTGTGGTGACCGGAAATGCATTTCCGGTGTTGGAAAACAGCAAAACGGCGTGTCACAGTCAAATTCTGAGAAACATTTCCCCGAATGACCTGAAACCGCACGGGAATGATAGAAATATTATTCTTGAGATGCAGGAGGAGACGACACATCCATCAGACATGCGGTGCGCACAGTACGACTGAATGTGTCTTTTTCAGCAGTTCAGTGCGCTCTTAAAGGGCGCTCTGGGTGGTCAAAACCACCCAAATGATCTCAGAATGCCACGAAATCATAAGACAGCCACCGTGACATGAACTGTGAAATGGTCGGATAGACGGCACATCTATCGGAGATTCCGATTGACCATGGTGACCATAAACGCATTTCCGGTGTCTGAAAAAACCAAAACGGCGTGTCACGGTCGAATTCAGAGAAAACATGCTCCAAATGACCTGAAACCGCTCAAGAATGATAAGAATATTATTTTTGAGATGTAGGAGGAGATGGCATGTCCATCCGACGTGAGGTGCATGTGGTATGACCGAATGTGTCATTTTCAGCAGTTCGACGCGCTCTTAAAGGGCACGCTGGGTGGTCAAAACCACCAGAACGATCTCAGAATACCACAAGAATCATATGACAACAACCGCGGCTTGAATTGTGAAATGGTTGGATAGACGACACATCAATCGGAGGTTCTGTTTGACCACGATGACCATAAATGCGTTTTCTGTGTCCGAAAACACCAAAAAGGTGTGTCACGGTCGAATTAAGAGAAAAAGTGATCCGAATGACCTGAAACCGCACAAGAATGAAAGGAAAATTATTCGTGAGATGAAGGAGGAGACGGAACATCCATCAGACATGTGGGGCGCACGGTACGACTGAATGTGTCATTTTCAGTAGTTCGACGTGCTCTTAAAGGGCGCGTTGGGTGTCCAAAACCACTCGAACGCCCTTAGAATGCCACGAAATCATACGAGAACAACCGTGGCATGAATTTTGAAATGGTCGGATAAACGACACTCCAATCGGAGTTTCCTTTTGACCGTGGTGACCGGAAACATGTTTCCGGTGACAGAAAACACCAAAACGGCATGGCACAGTCAAATTCAGAGAAAACGTGCTCCGAATGACCTGGAACCACACAGGAACGATATGAATATTATTCGTGAGATGCAGGAGGAGACGGAACGTCCATCGGACGTGCGGTACACGTGGTACGACCGAATGTGACGTTTTCAAGAGTTCATCGTGCTTTTAAAGGGTGCACTGGGAGGTCAAAACCACCCAAATGACCTTGGAATGCCACAAAATCATACGATAACAACCGATGCGTGTGTTCTGAAATGGTCGAATAGACGTCACGCCAATCATAGGTGCCTTTTGACCGCAGTGAACGAAAACACATTTCCGGTGCCAGAAAACACTAAAACAGTGTGTCACAGTCGAATTCAGAGCAAACGTGTTCCTAATGACCTGAAACTGCACGGAAACGATTGGAATATTATTCATGAGATGCAGGAGGAGACGACACCTCCATCGGACGTGCGGTGTGCACCGTACGACCGAATGTGTTGTTTTTAGCAGTTCGGCGCATTCTTAAATGGCACGCTGGGTGGTCAAAACCACCTGAACGACATCATAATGCCACGAAATCATAAGACAACAACCGTGGTGTTAATTGTGAAATGGTCAAATATATGGTACATCAATCAGAGGTGCTGTTTGACCATGGTGACCGGAAACGCGTTTCTGGTGCCAGAAAACACCAAAACGGCGTGTCATAGTCTAATTCAAG
Source organism: Viscum album (assembly GCA_963277665.1). Lineage (NCBI taxonomy): Eukaryota > Viridiplantae > Streptophyta > Magnoliopsida > Santalales > Viscaceae > Viscum > Viscum album. The sequence continues at coordinate 759,095,333 of OY728145.1, read as the reverse complement.
GAAAACGTGCTCCAAATGACCTGAAATCGCATGAGAATATTAAAAATATTATTCTTGAGATGCAGGCGGAGATGGAACGTCCATCGGACATGCGGTGCCCGTGGTACAAACGAATGTGTCATTTTCAGCAGTTCGGCACGCTCTTAAAAGGTGCGCTGGGTGGTCATAACCAGCCGAACGACCTCAGAATGCCACAAAATCATACAACAACAACCAAGGAATGAATTTCAAAACGGTCAGATAGACGACACATCAATCGGAGGTGCTTTTTGACCGCGGTGACCAGAAACTCGTTTCTAGTGCCAGAAAACACCACAACGGCGTGACACGGTCGAATTCAAAGAAAACATGCTCTGAATGACCAGAAATCGAACAATAACAATAGGAATATTATTTTTGAGATGCAGGAGGAGACGAAACGTCCATCGGTCGTGCGGTGCGCATGGTACGACCGAATGTGTCGTTTTCTGCAGTTCGGCGCGCTCTTAAAGGGCGCGCTCGGTGGTCAGAACCACAAGCACGACCTCAAAATGCAATGTAATAATACGACAACAACCGTAGAGTGAATTTTAAAATGTTCAAATAGACTGCATATCAATTGGAGGTGTCGTTTGACCGCGGGGACCCGAAACGCGTTTCCGGTTCTAGAAAACACCAAAACGGCATGTCACGGTCAAATTCAGAGCAAACGTGCTCCGAATGACCTAAATCTACACGGGAATGGTAGGAATATTATCCGTGAAATGCAATAGGAGACAACACGTCTATCAGACATGTGGTGCACGCGATACGACCGAATGTGTCGTTTTCATCAGTTTGGCGCACTCTTAAAGGGCGCGTTGGGTGGTCAAAATCACCCAAACAACCTCAGAATGCCACGAAATCATACAAGAACAACCGCGGAGTGAATTGTAAAACGGTCAGACATGCGTCACGTCAATCAGAGGTTTCGTTTGACTGCGGTGACCGGAAACGCATTTCCTGTGTCAGAAAACACCAAAACGGCGTGTCACGGTCGAATTCGGAGCAAACGTGCTCCGAATGACCTGAAATCGCACAGGAAAAATAGTAATATTATTCGTGAGATGAAGGAGTACACATAATGTCCATCGAATGTGCGGTGCGAGCGGTATGGTCGAATGTGTCATTATCAGCAGTTTGTCGCGCTCTTAAAGGGCGCGCTGGGTGGTCAAACCCACCCGAACGACCACGAAATGCCACGAAATCATACGAGAACAACGGTGATGTGAATTGTGAAATGGTCGGATTGGCTACATGTCAATTACAGGTGCTATTTGACCGCGGTGACCGGAAATGCATTTCTGGTGTCAGAAAACACCAAAATGGTGTGTCACTAACGAATTCAGAGGAAACGTGGTCCGAATGACCTGAAACCGCACGGGAACGATAGGAATATTATTTGTGAGATGCAGGAGGAGACGGAATGCCCATCGGATGTGAGGTGCGTGCGGCACGATCAAATGTGTTGTTTTCAGCTGTTTGGCGCGTTCTTAAAGGGCGCACTGGGTGGTCAAAACCACCCGAACGACCTCAAAATGTCACGAAATCAAACGACCACAACTGCGACTTGAATTGTGAAATGGTTGGATAGACAGAACATCAATCGAAGGTTCCGTTTGACCACGGTGACCGGAAAAGCGTTTTCGTTGTCAGAAAACACCAAAACGGCGTGTCACGGTAGAATTCAGAGCAAAAGTGCTCAAATAACCTGAAACCACACGAGAATGATAGGAATATTATTCGTGAGATTTAGGAAGAGAGGGCATGTCCATCGGATGTGCAGTGCTCGCGGTACGACCGAATGTGTCATTTTCAGCAGTTTGGCGCGCTCTTAAAGGGCGCGCTGGGTGGTCAAAACCACCCGAACGACCCGGAATGCTACGAAATCATACGACAACAACCGCGACATGAATTTTTAAATGTTCGGATAGACGGCACGTCAATCTGAAGTGTCATTTGACCGTGGTGACCAGAAACACATTTCCCATGTGAGAAAACACCAAAACGGCATGTCACAATCGAAATTAGAGCAAAAGTGCTCCAAATAACCTGAAACTGCACGAGAAATATAGGAATATTATTCATGAGATGTAGGAGGAGAAAAAAAATCCATTGGACATGCGGTGCGCGTGGTACGACCGAATGTGTCGTTTTCAGCAGTTCAGTGCTTTTAAAAGACGTGCTGGGTAGTCAAAACCACTTGAACGACCTAAGAATGCCACGAAATCATACGAAAACAACCGAAACATTAATTGTGAAATGGTCGGACATATGGAACGTCAATCAGAGGTACTTTTTGAACGTGGTGACTTGAAATGCGTTTCTAGTGTTAGAAAACACCAAAATGGTGTGTCACGGTCGAATTCAGAGAAAACGTGCTCCGAATGACCTGAAACCGAACGGGAACGATAGGTATATTATTCGTGAGATGCAGGAGGAGATGTCATGTCCATCTGATGTACGGTCCATGCGGTATGATTGAATGTGTCATTTTCAGCAGTTTGGTGTGCTCTTAAAGGGTGCGCTAGGTGGTCAAAACCACCTGAATGACCTCAGAATGCCACGAAATCATAGGAAAACAACTACGACGTGAATTGTGAAATGGTCGAACATACGGCATGTTAATCGGAGGTGTCGTTTGACCGCGGTAACCAAAAATGAATTTCCCGTGTCAAAAAATGACCAAAACGGCGTGTCATGGTCGAATTTATAGGAAATGTGCTACGAATAACCTGAAACCACACGGGAATGATAAAAATATTATTCGTGAGATGCAGGAGGAGACGACATGTCCATTGGACGTGCGCTTCATGAGGAAAGCATTCATTTTAAGACAACAAAATACATTTTTCTAAACTAATGTAAAGACTCCAAAATAAGTAAAACAAATTAAAAAATGATAACATTTAATAATTTGGTGGTTTTAAATTATTATAGTGCATATGAGATGTCAGATTTCTTTTTATTATATGTATATAATAACGGAATAAAGATGTCAAATTTACGTTTGTTTTATTTATTTCTTTTTATCTTATTGTAGGTTTTTAAAGCAGATGGTTGTGGTTCATTGGAGCACGTCTATCATTTATTGTTTATGATGATCCTGATCTTTACTGTGTTTGGTTTTGTTTTTCATTTTTTATGATTTAAATGCTGTTTTTTTTTCTCCATCCTGAAATTTTTGAGAAAAAAAATTTCCAGTCTTGCGACCGCCAGTGGCGGTCGCTATAGGCCGGATTTTTGTCCGGCTACAGCGACCGCGAATGGCGGTCGCTCTAGGACGACATTCGCGACCGCTGGGGTCATTGTAGGCTAGTGTCTCGGCAGCTGTGCGGTCTCTAAAGCCCAATAGCTACCGCCAATGGGGGTCGCTAAAGGAAAAAAATTTAGTAGTGAAACCACTTACATCATTGTAATAAATCGAGTCATATGAACAAAAGATAATAAACCCAAAATTAATCATATAATACCATGAATATAAATATAATCATGATAATATATATCAAATGGTAGTACAAAATACACCACATGCAATAAATAAGTGGAAAACAATGGAAATCTCACGGAATTAAAATTTAGATAAGAAATCCCCTTACCTCAAGTCTCACTTGTCTCGTTGGTTTCTTTATATCCCTGAATAATAAAATTTAGTAAATTTTTTATTTCATAGGTAATTTCTATAAAGTTTAATATTCAATTAATATCACATATTATCATGTAATAATAATTTGTTAATTATGTGAGTTCATATCATACGTTTTTTTTGATTTTCGGTAAATGAGTCAACAATGAACTTGATTGAAGAGAATAGTCCATGTAGTTATAATTAAATAATATCAGGAATGGTGTTAAGGATATAAATATATATATATATCTCCATTATATATTTATTTAATAATATTCCATAATGTTTGGAGATAATAAATGAAATGTACCATTCAGGGAGACGTATGTCGTACGTACGCATGAACACTAATTTCATTTTTTTGTCATATTAATGGAATTTAAAACTAAATTAGACATAAATATATTATAATTACAGTATAATATATATGTTATATAGGTACCACAAGTTCATTAATTACATTCGTTATAAATTCCATTTTTGGCATGAACGAGTCACATCACTTGAGTGGGCGGTAGTCCACGCATCCTCATATGAAATTAACGCATTTGCACAACATGAAAAGCATTAAGGTATATTTTAAATATAAAACACAGAAAAATATAGGGGACATAAATATAATATATATCATATATATATAGTGACATCATAATGGACACTATGGGAGGTGGTAGGAGAATATTGAACAATCATCAATTCGTGAGGCAGTAATTCCCCATCCACAGAAACAATTTGTTCTTTAACCATCTAATAGAGGTGTGTGAAAGTGTTGGTAGAATCCATATCATAACAACATCATAGTATATTTATGATAATAGTGTTGTTATGAGATCCAATAATAATAATATAGTGGTGAATTAAGATGGAAAATAAAAGAAAGAAACTCGAGAGAAGACATTGCCTCTAAAATGGGTAACTCTTTTAGATTTGAGCCAATGGCTTCCTCGGAAAGGCTTCTGCCAAAATTGAGGATTCTAGTAGTGAGATGGTGATTTTTAATGATAATATGAGTATATTTCGGATGATCCAAGGGCTATAGAGGTGTGGGTAAGGGGGTAGAGGATGGGGCCTTTTATAAGAGGGAGGAGGGTCACTTTTGGAAAGTCTAGAAATGTTACTTTATTAAAAAATTATTTTAGGATTTTAAATGTCTCAAAATGAAATATTTCTAGTATAAGGTGATAAGTGTTCAAATATACCCATACAATATGTTTTAAACATGTTTAGGTCATATATTTTACCTTATCTTTTTGTTTTATTTAAATTGTTCATTAATGAGATAATCACTGCATCATCATGGTGTCATAAATAAATTTATTTATTTAATGCCTGAAAATTATAAAAAAATACCATGATGTAGAAAGTATTTTTATCATTAAAATGAATATTTATAGTCTAATAGATAATTTATTAACACAAAATTAAAATTGTTTTACTTAGGATATACAAACCACTGTTATATTTTTTCTTCTTCTTAAAAATAATGTCATAAATGTCACTATCACACCCATGTGACTCCATGGGCCCCCCGAGTTATGTAAAACAATAAAATGGTATTTACTGACTACAAAAAGAGGATTTAGAAACAATTTGAGGTAATTTTATGTTATTATGATAATATTTTATTACCCTTAACTACCTGATTACCAATTAATCATGATAATTAAAGATAACTGTCATCGTTATTATTCATATTTTTCAAAAACAAAAGAGTCATAATTACATAACATGGACCTTATGATTAAACATATGGAATCAGTTTTAAACATTCCAAACACAGAAATTTAATTAATTAATTAAAAAATAATTCTCAGTGTCATAACCAAAGACGAGTTTTTAAGAAATAAATTTATTAAAAGATTGACTTTTTTTACATCAAATTTAAAACTGAAATTACTACCAATGAACAACATTTTGTTAAGTTATAAAAACATAATTCAATTACTCATTAAAAAAATTAATTGGTCAATCTATATATATAATTAATGTAGATGAAAATGCAGTTTTGAAGTAAAATCTAGTATTTTTCACTATTCATTAAAAATGAAGATTTTCCAGAAAAGTACCAAATTTTAATCCAATATCAATTTGATATTACAAATTCAAAATTGATGTCCATATTATCAAATTAAAAACATATATGTTTCATTAATTAATTTTATAACTAATTCCCTCTATCAAAACAAATAGCGTGTTTTTAAGAAATAATATCATTCTAAAGATTGACCCATGTTTGTGTCCAATTTCAAAGGGAAAGTAATTCCAATGAGCAACATTTAATTAAATGGTAATAATATATTATAATTACACTTTAAACCATTTAAAAAGATATCTAACCATATAAATAATGTTTATTAAAATGAGGTTTTGAATTAAAATAATGCATTTTTACTATTCATAAAAAAAGGAACTTTATTAGAAAAAAAAACACAAATTCACACAAAGAAAATTTTTATGTCCCAATTCTAAAGAAGGATTTTATTTTTTCAAATATAACATTTAAAATTGACAAAATGTATATTTAAAAAGGGTTCTCCATCAAAAGGATGTTAATCAACATTTTAAAATATATTAGAATATTTATGGTCAAAATTGGATTAATTCGCATTTTAAGCCTCTAACATTTGTTGGATAAATGTAGAAATATTTAAAAAACATATATAATAATTTTTTAGATAGTTCTATTCATTCCCGCCATTACAACGACTCGGTTCTAACTACCATTTAAAATAATATTACTATATTATTAGTGTGCAACTTAAGATTTCAATTAAACTCATTATTGCGTATTGGGTACGCCATCGAACATAGAATTCCATTTAAAGTAATATTAACAAATTTTTCACAAATATTAATAAATATAAAAATTTCATATTCTTTATTTACCATGGATGTTAGAGTTTGGGTATATTTATGATATAATATTTTTTGGATCAAATAAAAAATAGTGATAAAATTCACACAATTCATGAAAATTTATGTTGAAATGTAAATTATTGGTGAATTGAACATTTAATTTTGTCTATATATGATATAATATTGGCATAACACATTCATTTCTCCGTCCAAATTTTCTGCGGTGGTTCCGAGAACCATTTTACTGTATAATTCCAAGCATATGAAAACAATGATGGATCGAAGAATGAAACTATAATGTTATTATTATGGAATAATTGTTAATATCAAAAAATATAATTATATTATTGTGCGTGTGTTGTACTTAAATTTGATATGGTGAGAATTTTTTTGGCCTTAAGAAATGGAGTGTGATATCAAAGTAATCGCAAAATAATTCTGGAACATGTAGTAAAAAAATAAATCGGTATATCATGTTAATAGTGGTTTTTTGTTTTCTGTTAAATTAAAAATCTTAGCAAGAGTAATTTGACTATACAGATGCAAGTTCAGCTTGTTCAGAAGATATTAAAAATTAAAATTATTATGGTGCATTATTTTCTTGTAGTTATTGTATTTATTGGCTCTATAGGAATCATGAATGAATTTTATTGAGAACTGATAATGTTAAATAAATAAGGTCTTCTAAAAAATTAATACATATACTCTGGATGAATAAGAATCATGAAGATATGGGAGTTGATGAATTTTCATTATCTAAATACATTATGATAATTCATGTTTTATAAATCATATCAAAAACATTTTCCATCAATTTAGACAAAGAACATTGAAATAAAATCTCATTTTATAATGGAGAAGGTGGAGAATGGGCTTGTGAATTTGGACAATGTTCTTATATAACTATATTTATCATACATTCTGATTATGGCTTACCCAAAAAGGTATTTGATATTGTTCAACTTGCGTTTGGAGGTTATCCAAATCTGCAAATATTATAATGAGTGGATATTGTAAAACATATCCTTGAGTTATGGATTGTGTTTTCCTTATTTTTTTAACATTATTCTATGAAATGTTGTAGAACTAATAGAGTAAAAATTTAATTCATTGAAAATTTGAAATAAAATAAAATGTTCCAGACATGAGGATATGATTATATGGGGAGAAGCAATGTATGGGGTGTTATTAATTGGGTGATAAAAATTTTTATAGACCAAATGTTATATATATCAAAATATGGGCTTCAGGATGAATGAATTTGACTGTTTTTTGAAAGAATTATTTCATAGAAAAACATTTCATAACACTCTTCTTTATCACATCATGCATGGATCATTATTCATAGTGTGGGTGTAGATTAATAGTTATATATATATATAAGTAGTAACCAAATTTGGTTAATGTTATTTAGTATTTCAAATGTGTTTTTAAAATTCCCGAAGGTGGGACATTACTACGAAAATATACATTAAGTTTTCATTCAATTGTTTTTGTGTTTTTTTAATGGAATATTTTATACATATCATTTTTTTGGAACTAATTATCATTACAAATATTTTTGTATACCTAAATGCACCTAAAAGTGTTCAAATTTTGCAATGAATATAATTGATATTGTTGAACAAAAAGGATTTCATCATTATATGATGAGAGTAGTGAATTAATATACACATAAACAAGTTATGTCTTCAAAAATATTTTCACTTATATTCATATATGGAAAATTGAAGTCCATTGGAAAGGGATCATTGTTTTTAATGGAAAATGGGGTTTTAAAGGGATCCTTGATGGTATAATTGTGCTATATGAGCTCATAAAAAATACATTATAATGATATATCTATGTTAAAATGAGTTATTTTTTATTTTCATTAGTAATTTTACTTATAATTCCAGGCACATAAAATAAACCTAATCATATCATTTTATAGGGAATTTCATTAGGGAATATTTTCATAAGAATAATTCTACAATTTTTTGATGTGGTTTAGGAAGGATAAATTTCAAGAAAGAGGTCGCTCATAAAGAAAATTCAAAAAAGTGGTTTTTGGGGGAACTACAACTCATAATGTAAAAGGGAAGGATATGTGTTTTCAATTCTATATGTGAAGTAATTCTAGGAAAAAGAGGCCATAAGTGAAGTAGATGTATCTTATAATGCATTTTTCTATAAAATATATGTAATTTTAATAATGGATTATGAATGTTCCCAAATGCGAAGAAATAGTTCATGAATGGTCTCTCTACAACTCAAATTCCATGTGGTGATGCTTAAGTCTTCATATGGGTGAAAATAGAGCATCCTGAAAGAAAATGTGTGAATTATTTCTAAGATGTTTATGGGTCACAACACATCCCATCGGGCTCGTGCCGCGACCATCCCAAGCCCTCCTTCTATAGGCAAGGGGATGGAGACTAGCACCAAAGGCGTAAATCCATAAAACTGGGAAGGAATGGCCTTTATAACATGAAAATTCCCAAAATAGAGTAAAAGATGGAAGCAAAACACTATGTAAAATTATATAACAGAGTGAACTGAAAGTAAAATGGTTCTGGACATACTATCCCAACTGTAAAGTCCAAGGAAATAGAAAGTACAATTGAAGAATGGAAATTCATCCGTAGGGTTGTCCTATGAGGTACCTACCTGAAGGGTAGGTACGGATCACCTCCTCAGCACTCCACGTCCGTCCGTCTCCTCCGTGTATCGTCATGCCGTATAGTCCACCTACGGGTACCATCTGGTCCTTGTACTCGTAGGCTCAGTAAGTGTTGTCAGTCCTCTGTATCCAACACAACGAGGTGCGGGCATAGCCCGTCTAGGGGTGAGTATAATGATCCTCAGTAGGGAACCTAAGACCCTCAATATCTCACAAAATCCAACAAGGATAAACCACAAAAGTATGAAATCAACATATAACCCCACATAGGTATATGCAGATACATAAACACAAGTTATCAAGTAATACATCTCAATAATGAGGAAAACACAAATGTTACTGACTCAGATCACACAGGTATACAACTTTTGTTGAGAGTTAAATATGATTAGTTAAACCCAATAAATTATCTATTCTTTCGAACCCACATGGGATCCAGGAAAAAAAATCAGATAACTATAACCCATGTAGTATCTAAGAATAGTAGTCAGAGATTTCGAACCCACACAATATCTAGGAACCGTAGTCCGAGCTGTCGAACCCACACAGGATCTAGGAATAGTTGTCATAGCTGTCGAACCCACAGAGGATCCAGGAATAATTGTCATAGCTGTTGAACCCACACAGGATCCAGGAACAGTAGTTTGAGCTGTCGAACCCACACAGTATCCGGGAACAGTATTCAGAGATGTCAAACACACATAAGATCCAGGAGTAGTAGTCATAGTTGTCAAAGCCAAACCGGATATAGGAACATTAGTCAGAGAGCATCCAGCCACAGGGTCTCTGCACAAAGTGCACTTGATTCCAGGAAGTTCCACACCTCATTCCACGTTTTGATACATAAACTTCTACATATTCCAACAATGAAATATCCAGAAGGTCTGCCATGCCATAGGGGTCTCAACGCAACTGACGGCGCGTCAATCAGACACCCCGTCTGTGAGTTATTAGCCTTTAAGTCTCGAGGGCCCAGTTCATTTCGTGCACGATCAACCTAATTGTATCTCAATTGTACCTAACATTCTAGTGGGTTCTACTGAATGAAACTTTCAATATCCATGATTACCAGCGCTGCTGACAGTTGGTCAGAGGGACATCTAGTGCCAAAGATATGGCCAAAGAATGTAAAGGGTCAGTAGTGGGCAGAGGTACGGTCTAACCTAGTCAGACAGACGTAGCCCAACATAGTATGGGCCGAGCATGTTCGGGATCAGCCTGGCCTGACCCATTGGGTCTGGCCCAGCCCATTGGGTGGGCCCACCCCTTAGGTTTAACAAGGCCCGTTGGGCCTAGCCCAACAGGCCGCGTGGGTGGTTCGGCCCGGAGTGCCATGAGGGCACGGCCGGTTTGGCCACTGCGCTGCATGGAGCGCGGCTCTGGCAGATCGGCCTAGGAGGAAGGGAGTTCGGCGGGCAGGCAGTGCAGCCGGCGGGTGGTAGGGAGGTAGCCGGGAAGGAAGGAGGGGCGCGGGTAGGACATCGGGCGGCCAGGAGGTGGCCGGTCAGGCAAGGTAGTGACTAGGTAGGCCGACAGCGGTGTGGGATGCCGCGAGGGCGACATGGGCACAGAGGCTGTGGGAAATGCGGATTTTTTATACGCCACCTCATCGTTTTGTCGACATGCCAAAGGTCATCACAAAAGATATAAATTGAGGGTGCCAAACTATGTTTGTTTTGCCCGTACCCTCCACGTTTAGGATGATAGAAAGTAGTCCTCTAAAACGAACAAAAAAATCCACCCTTAAAAAGAAATCATCCTCATTCTTCATTTTGAATGTAAGGATGAAAATCGAACATAAATAAAATTAACCCCTACCGTGATCCTCATTCGTCGATAGAGTCGTAGGGAAGAAGATGAATTTGTCATTGTTTGTCACATCAGCCACACACTTCTAATCTCGAGCTCATATATTGGTTGTGGAAGATGCTCCACATCGGTAGGAGTCTGGGGATGATGATCTAAGGAGATTGTTTCCGACAATCTCCATTTGGAAGAAAACATTTTTGGTTCTTCGTTGGGAGATGAGGTTAAGTGTTAGAGAACACTATTTCCCCTAGCTCTCATATCCTCAATATTCCTCCCAAATTCCAAAAGTGAATTGATTTCCCCGATTTAATTGCTTGCAAAATATTCAAATTTTGGAAATTAATTTCCTTGGTTGGCATACTATAGGTGGTGTGTTGGAAACATTAATGTTAGGGGAGGTCAAGTGGCTCTCCCTCAATGATGAGGGGAGTTGAGAGGCTTTCCTCTCCTTCTATTTATAGGGGTCAGGTGGTCCCCAACCCTATTATTCAAAATGAGAGGTTTTGTGGTCTTGGATGGTCCCCACCACATTAACCTCAATTGGGTGGTTGAGGCATGGTGATCTCCACCACCATAACCTCTCATGAGAGGTTATGGCATGGTGGTTTCTGCTTCCATTTTCCACATGGAGGTTCTAGTTCCAGTGGGTCCTACCTCCAAATACCCTCATAGTTGGTGGTGAAATAAAAATAATGTGTCACATAAATTTATTTTAATTTTAATTTTTCACGTAAAATGAAAATACTAGATTTTATTCTCAATCCACTATCATCGAGGTGAAAGTATTCTTAAGTGAAAACCGACACTACTAGTTCAACGGTTCCCTCAGATTTCATTTCAAAGAACCGGTTCTAATTTTATAAAAACATGCTCGTACGTTTAATGAATGTAGAAAAACAAAACTTCAGAAATTGATTCTGGTCACACCGGCCCTCAAAATCACGTGTCATCCATTTTTGTGGATTCATAAAATTCCCTTTTATAAAAAAAATTTCCAAAGAAATTCTGGGTCTTTATATTCTCCCCACCAGAGGGCTTTACTTCCACATAAGCTACAACTCAAACTAAGGGAACCAGTGGGGGTACTGGGAATACATATGAGCCCCCAGCTCCCATGTGATCTTCTGAAGGTTCACGTGCTGCCTATGAACGTGTACCAGAGGTAACGACTGTCCATGAAGGACTTGCTCATATCAATCTTTAATCTCTACTGGGACCTCCGTAATTGTCACTCCATTGTTGAAATCCAGCTCGCCATAGTCGATGATGTGGGAAAGGTCGTGCACATATATCCTAAAATGGGATACGTGGAAGACGTCATGTACCCGATGAAGCTGAGGTCGAAGAGCTAAGTGGTATGCCACCTCACCAACTCTTCTAAGGACAAGAAATAGTCCAATTAAATGTGGATATAACTTTCCACCTCGGCCAAATCTCCATAGACCACATCAGGATGAGACCCGTAAAAATACTTGGTCACCATCCTCAAACTTCAAAGGCCTCTATCTCATGTCATCATAATTCTTCTGACTACTCTATGTAGTCTTCATCCACTCCTGGATGATCTTAACAGTCTCCGTGGTAGCTCATTCAATCTCTAGTCCCACTAGTGCGGACTCCCTAGGGTCAGTCCAACATAAGGGGATTTGCAAGGTCGCACATATAACACCTTAAAAGGTGACATCCCAATGGTGGAGTTATAGTTGTTTTGTATGAAAACTCCACCAAAGTTAAGTGATCCTCCTATCTGCGACTGAAGTCGAGGACAGAAGCACGCAACATGTCCTCAAGGGTTTGAATGGTCCAATCAGTATGATCATCCCTTTGAGGATGAAAGGTGGTGCTCAAACAAATCTACTTCATGAAATCCTCCTGTAACCCATTCCATAATCAGGAAGTAAACTGGGTGTCATGATCAGAGACAATAAGAGAAGGTAATTCATTATAATTGTACAATCTCCTTCACATAGAGGCATACCAAGCACTCTACTGAGCCCTGATCTCTGGTTGGAAAGAAGTGGGCAGACATGGTCAGTCGGTCGATGAACACCTATATAGAGTCATGTCCCCTGGACATACGTGGTATTTCTATCACGAAGTCCATGGATATCCTATTCAAAATCCACTATGGTACCTCTAAATGCTACACCAAGACTGCTGGTACCTGATGATCCACCTTCACTTGCTGACATGTGAGGCAAAGAGAGACAAACCCTGCAATTGCTTCTATCATTATTGGGCACCGGTGCTTTCGACGGAGGTCATGATACATCTTTGCCACTCATGGATATATAGCTAGAGGGGATGTGTCGAACTCCTTCAACACTTCCTCCTGAAGTGACACTGGTACCATGTTACGTCCTCTAAAAAATATGACTTGCTCCCCACCCTTAAAAAATTCATTAGGTTCCTGCCCTATGGATATTGGAGCATGTTGTGTGTCCCAATTCGCGTCCCCATGTTGCGATTCCCTAACACGCTGTAGAAGTGGGGGAGTGATCGTAAGAGACTTCATGAAAGCTGATCTATCCCTATTCACAAAGGATATCTGTAAGGATGCCAGCTGGACTGTAGCGTCGCCAAGAAGCTCTATACAAGACCTCCAACTGAGTGCATTAGCAATAATGTTCCCCTTCCCAGGAGTATTGAAAATCTCGAAATCATAATGCTAGAGGTTCACAAGCCAACATCTCAATCTCAGGTTCATGTCTTTATGAGAGAAGATATACCTAAGACTCTTGTGATTAGAGTACACAATAAAACGCTCACCCATTAGATAGTGTCTCCATATCTTCAAGGATAAGACCAATAATGCTAACTCCAGGTCATGGGTAGCAAAGCTCTGCTCATGCGATCTCATCTGCTGAGAACCATATGCAATCATTGCTCACTCCTGCATTAGGACACATCCATGTCTCTTCCCTGATGCATCACAGTAAACTACATAACCTACTACCTCCACAGGAAGCCTCAAGATGGGGGCACTAGTCAGCCTCTGCCTCAGCTCCAAAAATCCATAAGACCATCTCTCTAACCACACAATGGGTTTCCCCATCTTCGTCAAGGCTGATAGTGGTGCCACAACTCTGGAGAGTCTAGTACGAACCTCTGGCAGTACCCAGTAAAATCCAGGAATCATTGAAACTCCGTCACACTCCTGGGTGGCTCCCAAGAAAGTACAACCTCAATATTCACTAGATCTTCGACAACTACAGCCTCTTAGATGACATGTCTGAGAAAGTGAACCTCTAAGATCTATAACTGGTACATCGAGAGCTTACCATAATGTTGGTGCTCTCAGAGTGTGTCCAGTACTACCCTAATATTATAAGCATGCTCCTCCTCTGTAGTTGAGTATATAAGAATGTCGTCGATGATGACTATGACAATGCAGTCGAGGTATGTCTGGAAGATCATGTTAACGAGTTCCATAAACACTACTGGAGAGTTGGTTATGCTGAAAGACATAACCAAGAACTCGTACTGGCTGTACTGACATCTCAATGCCATTTTCTACACATCTTCGCCTCTAACTCTTAGATGGTGACAGCCTGATCTGAGGTCTATCTTCGAGAACCACCGTGATTCTTTCAACTGATCAAAGAGGTCTTCAATTCTCTAAAGTGGGTACTTTTTCCTCTCGGTCACCTGGTTCTAGGGAATGGTAGTCGACACAAAGCCTCAAACACCCATCCACCTTCTTTGCAAAGAGAATCCGGGCTACCCAGGGAAAAACATTGGGCCTGATGAATCCCTTCCCCTGTAAGTCCTCAAGTTATACCTGCATCTCCTAAAGCACTACTGTATCCATTTAATAGGCTGGAGTAGATATCGGTGTCATACTGGGGTACAAGTCAATTCAATATTCCACCTCTCTCTGGAGAGGTATACCTGGGACATCATCAAGAAAAACATCAGTGTACTGCTTCACCACTACGGGAAATCTTGGACTCATCACATCAACAACGTCGAAGGTAAGGCTAGACAACTAATGAGTGATCATCTATACCCTCCTTTGAAAAAGTCCATCCTATGCTATAAAGTCTCCCTTATCACCAGTGAAGGTGAACCGGGTCCCATCTGTGCAGACACACCACAACTTCCACCTAATACAGTGAATCTGAGCATGGACTATAGATAATCGGTCCATAACCAAGATGACATCGTAATTCCTTGAGGCCTATACTACGAGATCCCAGCCAAAGCTCTCACCTCCTAGAGTAAGCTTAGACTACTAGAAACCATGTTGAATTGATTAATCAGCTCCCGTAAGAATATCTTGCCATAAGGATCGAGCCAATGACTCCGTCAAAATCTCTTAGATTTGGAAGGGGGTGGTGGAAATGAAAGAGTGACTGTAAGCAATGTCTATAAGAATTATAGCCATGGTGGAGTAGACACAGAATGTACCTTGAATCATCTCCAAATCACCATGTTCATAAACCTCTGTTTCCTGGAGCTAAGCTCTCACCTATCCACCTGCTCCCTATGGCCGGTGTGGACCTCCTGGTGGTGGTGGTAAGACCTCTTAACATCATCCACCAATAGCTGCACGAATAGCTCCTCTGACATGTCTATCTAATCTATGCGGACCACCTCGATCGAATATTTGTCTCTGCCTTTGATGTGCTTCGATAATATTCTAATCATTCAAACGACAGGTCGGATAGTCATAAGCCATGTGACCATGCCCGCCACAAGAGTAACACTACCCGCTACTGGCATGTTTGGATCTATATCCTCTTCCCCACACAACCAACCTTGATTCATGAGGTCTCCCATCTTTAGGTCTGGTTCTCTTAGACCACTAAGACATTATTCTACTTCCACCTATAGAAGACTCCACTTCATGTTGAGTGGTTGTGGATATCACTTTTGGGGACAACTTAGAAAGGAAACTATCCACTATGAGGGATCTCTCTAGCACCACCGCCTACATAAGGATGCCTAGTGAGATCATCGGAGATCTGATCTCTCTTCTGAGCCCTTACTAGAAGGTTTGGGCGCTGAAAAATGGGTCTCGTTTCTTAAATGTGGAGTAGCGTGAATGGTTGGTTAACCTTACGTAGTATTGTGCCACCATCATGCAGCCTTGCTATAGATGAGGTAGCTCATGTATCAGAACTGCATGTAGGGTGGCTGGGACAAACACTGCCTGAAACAAGCTCACGAAGTCTACCCATAGAAGTGTTGCCTCATCATGCACCTTGATCATCAAGCTCCAGCATCTATCTACTTCTTCCTGAGGGAGACTCGCGACAAGGATCACAATTTGGTCGGTTGGTGTCCCTACCAGACTGAAGAATCTCACCATAGCCTCCAGCCAATCGTCAGCTACCTGCGGGTCTGTCTCTCCCCTGAACCTGGGTGGCCTCTATCATTATAACTCATTAAATGAACTTAGGAAATGTGCACTCTCTACTTTTGGGGCTGGTGGAATCAGAGGCCCATCGGGTAGTGGTACCGCTGATGCCTCTGCTGAGATAGGGACCTACAACGGTGCCTCGTCGCTTGGTGGGTTGTCGTCATTTACAAAGCCTAGAACCCTGGCTGGCTGTCTGTATGGGGTCATCCTGAAAAGAAATAGGTGTACCATGGTCAAAAAGTTATACCTAGTGATTTGACTCAAATAATTATCAAATAAGACACTTGAAAACACACATGAAATCAGTTTTTTGTGAACTGAGTCAGAAATTAGAAGCCACGGTCCTGGTGTATGGATACGTCGGCCGCTACACAAACACTGGAATCCCTGAATTGAAAACCACACTACGTACCCTTTACAATATTTCTCCATTAAAAGATCAGAGCCATAAGTTCTGCAGTAGAACCGAATCCTATGATACCAATTTTTCACGACCTTTCTCCCGAGGCATGTGTCGCGACTACCCCATGCCTGCCTTCCATAGGCCAGGGGTTGGTGACTAGCACCAAAGGCGTAAATTCCTAAAATAGGGAAGACATTGCCTTTACAACCTGAAAATGCACATAATAGAGTACAAGATGGATGAAAACCCCTATGTAAAACTATATAACAAAGTGTATTGAATGTAAAGGGGGGGGGGCAGAAATACAAGCCCAACTATAAAGTACAAGAAAACAGAAAGTACAACTGAAGAAAAGAAAAGCTACCGTTGGGTCATCCTCTGAGGTTCCTACCTAAAGGGTAGGTACAAGTCGCCTCCTCTGTACTCTAGGTCCATTTGTCTCCTCCATGTATCGTCACACTTTATGCTCCACCTCCGGGTACCGTCTGGTCTTGGTACACTCAACCTCAGTCAGCGTTTTCTGTCGTCTGCATACAACACAAAGAGGTGCAGGTATGGCCCATGTAGAGGTGAGAATAAATTTACTCATTGGGGACACTGAGACCCTCAAGGTCTCACAAAATCCAACAAGGAGAAGCCACAATGTATGAAATCAACAAATAACCCCACATAGATGAATTCACATAGATATACCTATGTTATCAAATAATCCATCTCAATCATGAGGAAAAAAAGTTACTTATTTAGCTCACAAAGGTATACAAATTTTGTAGAGAGTTAGAGATTATTAGATTTAGCCACTAAATAATCTATTCTGTCAAACACACATAGGACCCGAGAATAGAAATCAGAGATGTCGAACCCACGTAGGATCCATGAATAGTAGTTAGAGTTGTCGAACCCAAATAGGATCCAGTACTAGTAGTCAGAGCTATCCAACCCACACAGGATCCAGGAATATTTTTCAGAGTTTTCAAACCCATGCATGATCCAGGAACAGTAGTCAGAGCTATCGAACCCACACAGGATCCAAGAAGAGTAGTTAGAGCTATCAAACCCACACAGGATCCAAGAAATGTAGTAAGAGCTGTCGAACACACACATGATCGAGGAATAGTAGTCAGAGCTATCGAACTCACAGAGGATCTTGGAATAGTAGTCAGAGCTATCACACACACAGGATCCAGGAATAGTAGTCAGAGAGCAGCCAGCCACAAGGTTTCTACACAAAGAACACATGATTCTAGGATGATCCACTTCTGAAGACAAGTGTCAATTCATCATCTTACACAATTTCATATGAAGAAATATCTTGAAGGTCTTCCACGTCATAGGGGTCTCAACGCAATAGACAACGCATCAATCAAATGCCCAGTCTGTGAGTTATTAGCCTTTTAGTCATGGGTCCCATTCAGATTTGTGTACGATCCCACCTGATCGTATCTCAACTATACCCCGAACTATAGTGGTGTATACTTAATGGGATCTTCAAGCTCCATGATTACTAGTTTCGCTGATGGTTCAACAAATGGATGTTCAGTGTCAAAGATATTTCCAATGAAAGTACAAGGGTAGTATTGGGCCTGGGTCCGGTCCGCCCTGGTCAGACAGTCCTGGCCTGACTAAGTCTGGGCTGACTCGGTTCGGGTTCTACATGGCCTGACCCATTGGGTCTGGCTTGGTCTGTTGGGCGGGCCAACCTATTTTGTTTGGCCCGTCCTGCTGGGCCAAGCCCAATGGGCCTTGTGGGTGGTTCGGCCCATAGGGCGCTGGGACAACGGTTCGACCCAAAGTGACATGAGGACATGACCGATTTAGCTAGGGAACCATGAGGTGCACGACTCGGGCAGTTTGGTCCGGGAGGCCGGGGGGTTAGCAGGTAGGCTATGAGGCAGGTGGGGGCCAAGAGGTGGATGGGTTGGCCAGGTGGTTGTCGGCAGGGCACATGTAGGCCAGCGGGCGACTGTTAGGCGGTTGGGCTGGCCGGCAGGGCGCGATCAGGCCGATGTGCAGGCCGAGAGCTGGCCGGGCAGGCCTTCGGGGCTCCAGATGGGTGGTAGGCAGGCCGGCTTGTAGGCCTACGGGCTACAAGGTGGTGGTCGTGCAGGCCGACGATGGTACAAGACACCGCGGGGGCGGCGCGGGTCACAGAGGTCGCGGGAAGTGTGGCCTTTGTTTTCTCCTCCTTCATCATCTCATTATATCATCACCATGCTGAAGGACATCACAAAAGTGATTAAAGGCAGGAGTCGGGCCATGTAAGTTTTTCCAGCACCCTCCATATTTAGGTTGATAGCAATCGGTCCTCTAGAACTAACCACAACAATCCACCCATAAAAAGAAAGAATCCTCATATTTCATTCTGATAGAAAGGACGAACATGGAACCTAAATGAAAGTAACCCCCATCCTTGATCATCATTCGTCGATAGGGTCACAGGGAAGAAGATGGAGTTGTGATCATTCATCACATCCGTCACACACTTCCAATCATGAGCTTGCATGTCAGTTGTGAAAGACGCTCCACATCGGTAGGTGTCTGGGGAAAAAGATCGAAGGAGATCGTTGCATGCATTATTAGTTTGAAGAAGACATTTTTCGTTCTTCGTTAGGAGATGAGGTTCTTCGTTGGAGAACTCTATTTCTCCCATGCTCTCCTCTCTCTAATAGTCCACCCTAATGGCAAAAGTGATATGATTTACCCAATTTAATTGTTTGCACTATATTCAAATTGGGGAATTTAATTACATATGTTGGAGTATTAATGGTGGTGTGTTGGAAAAAAAATGTTAGAGGTGGTCAAGAGTCTCTCTCTCATTAATGAGGGGAGTTGAGAGGTTTACCTCTCCTTCCCTTAATAGGGGTTAGGTGGTCCCTGCCCCTATTATTCATAATGAGAGGTTTTGTGGTCTCGAGTGGTCCCCACCACCTTAATCTCACATGGGTGGTTGAGGCATGGGGGTCCCCACCACTATAACAACTCATTAGAGGTTATGTCTTGGTGGATTCCACTTCCATCCTCCACATAGAGGTTATAGTTCTAGTGGGTCCAACCTCCCAACACAAAAAAGGTTGTTGGTAAAATAAAAATAAAGTGTCACACAAATT
Organism: Viscum album; assembly: GCA_963277665.1. NCBI lineage: Eukaryota > Viridiplantae > Streptophyta > Magnoliopsida > Santalales > Viscaceae > Viscum > Viscum album. Next base: position 759,075,485 of record OY728145.1, on the reverse strand, counting down.
TATTTTTATTTTAATATTTCATGTAAAACCCAAAAACTCTCATCTATTCTCAACACACTTCCATTGAGGTGAAATTATTCTTAAGCAAAAACAGGCGTTGTGAGTTCAACGGTGCCCTAAGATTTCAATTCTGAGCACTAGTTCAGAAGTTAAAAAAACAGGCTTGTACATTTACTAAACATACACGAACAAAAAATCAGAGATTTATTCCAGGCATAGCAAGCCTTAGAATCACGCACCGTCAATGTTTGCGGACTCATACAATTACCATGTATAAAACAAATTTCCATGGAAATTATGGTTCTTTACATTATGAATAATAATATATTAATCTGAATGAGAATGGACCACAAATTGTTTGAGAGATCAATGAGTTTTCAAATAGTGGATTATTGGAAATTAAAACTATCAAGGGGTTCTTTCTGAAACCTTTATTAGAAGTATGATTTTTTATATTTTTATATAGTAACATTGCCAATGTAATCTCCATGGATATAGCCTAGTGAGGGTTTACCAACGTAAAATTAGTCTGTTCTATGAATTATTTAATTCACATATTATTCTATTCTTTTGTAAGTTGAGAGAATAATGTTTTCCTTAATAAAAAAATACAAGGAGAAATGTTTTTTTTAATGCCATCATTCCGCCCACCCCCATCTCAAAGAATTTTTCCATTTTGGGATAAAATTTTAAAAATTATTTGACCAAATCAATTTTTTTATCTCATATAAAAATATTACCTAGTAGAAGGAATGGAAACCATATCAATACATTTACTTCATATATGGAATTAACTCATGGAAAATATAATGAAGTTGGAGTTAAAGATGCAACACGAAATGATCAAATTAAATCCATATTTAGGACGATGTCCAGGATTGTGAGTAATAACCCTTCTCGTATGGAGAATCCCATTGATCCATTACATGATTGTCAATGTTAAACCCCATCATTCACCACCAACATCCATCAATAAATTATAGTACAAAAAAAATTAGCTTAAAACATGATATGATCATTGTAGAATATATTTCATAATCATGAATGTAGTGAAATATGGAAAGTAGTCTTGGTAGTCTATGGTATATTAGAAGATTAAATTATATGGGTTTAATTAATTAGAAACACAAAGGGAGGCAAATAAATAGAAATCATGGAATTGATGGATTTGAAGGTAATATTTTTGGAAAAATATTTTCCTTACAAGAAACAAGAAGTTATCAAAAGATGTTTATTGTGTATAATATAAAAACAAGAGGAAAATGATTTTACATATGTAGTAAAATATACAATGATAAAAAGAAATGATGTAGAATACATACGTACTTCAAAGAGAAATATTAATAATATCATTGATGGTATTGAGACAATATTTCTAAGAGAACTAGTCTCTAAACCATTACAATTATATTAGGGTATAGAATTCATTTTTATCAAGAATGATAAATAATTATATGTGTCTAATAACATTGAAGTGAAGATACATTATAAGAGGATGAGACGGAAAATTATTGATAAATCTAAGAAAAAAAATACTATTTTACAACATGTGATAACTATGGTAAAAAACACACTAGTAATATTTTAAATGGAATTGGATATTTATATAAGTCCGAATAGAAAATCAATATTTATGGATACTTAAAATGAATGAGAAAATTATCTAAGGTTCAATGCTTCCAATTTAGGAATATGGGGCACAACAGAAATGATTACTACAAGAATCAATGGGAAATACCTCAATTATATTTGCAGTAAAGTTCAAACTAATGTTATTAAAAAGGATGAAGTAGAATTAATACTGTTCATGTGTATTTGGATCTAATAAATAGGTTTATAATGTTTCTTATTAATGAAATTCTAATTATAAGAATTAAGAAATTTATATGGATTGTACTATAGTACTATATCATAATTGATTTGAGAGAATATGTTGACTGGTTCCAACATTTAAAAAAATGATTATGGGGAAAGTTAGACAATTTGGAAAATAAATAATTTTGAGAAATATAACAAATAATATAATCCAAATGATTAAATGATGATGTTGGTGTAAATATATGGTTTATATAGAAAATTTAAATTTGATAGATGTAAATACCATGAAATTTATTATTGATAAGCTCTTTTGGAAAATTAAGTAACATTATTTAGGATGTTTCTAATCATAGTATTTTTAAAGGGTTAATAGGTTAATTATTTGTGAAATGGTTTATGTTGAAATTAAGATTAGGTTTTATATATTATTGTATTACTTCACCACATGACAAATTATGCATATTGGAATACGAATAGGACCTTTTTTATATAATTATATCTCATTATTGATGGAATTATCTATCATCATATTATTAATCATATGATCCATTAAAGGGGAATTTTAGTAAATCAGGAATAAAAAATTAAATTTTAGATATTCATTTACTAAAGTAAGAAATGAGTTGGAAATTGATCAATTAACTACAAAATTATTGAAATTGTTTTCAGTAAACATAAATGTATCATTTGGAACATTTTTTTATATTTTTAGATAGTAAAATAAATACTATAAAATAGGGAAAGGATCATGTAAATGAACTATCTAATTGAATCCGTATCTAATTAGTTAGGATTACTTCTATATCATCACAGATTTATGGTTTTGAGGCAGTTAACATTATATTGACCATTCACCTGACTATGATCTATTTCCATGATCACTCTCTATAATTATTTATGATTTTATTCCACATCCATATCTTCAAATACATCCAATGTTCTATATAGAATCCATATTTTGTGTTATCTAATATTACATTTTTTACTTCTAATTATCTATTATTATATGAATTTATAATAATATTTTATTATGATGTGGGTTTCACCAAATGTTTTTTCAAATTACAAACCCTTAATTTCAATTTACATTTTTAAATTTTTAGGATATAACTTATTTATGATGTGGAGAATGTAAAACACTGAAATTATTAAAGAATAACATTATATTAATTAGATTATATTCAATGTGACACAATATTTATTTTTTGTTACACCATGAATTAATTTACATTGATATCATGTGTTACATACAAGATTGAATTTTACCAAAAAAAATATAATGTTATTTTATTTATTTATTATGACATTTATCAACTTGATAATGTAAATGATGGTATAAATAGGAAGAAATAACTTATAAAAATATATTTTACACATTTCTATCAATTATCTATTTATTTAAATTAAAATATAGAACATTTAGCCAAAACAAAATTCTAAAAACTCATAGAATTTTGATAAGACTTTTTAGTTTATATTTGAAGAAATAATTTTAAAATAATTTTTACCAATTTTTGAATAAAATAATTTTTAAAAAATATTTATTTAATTAATGATAACACATTTATATTATGCATAATTCTTTTTTATATTTTTGAAAATTTTCATTATTTGAATAATAGTGAAAAATAGAAAATATTAATTGAAATCTACCTTTTCATTTAATTATTTATAAATTATATAAATTTTTTAATTTTTTATAATGTAAAATTAGTATGATTATAAATCAATTAATCCAATTTTGGTCATTTTATCATTTTAATATTTCATATATATATAGAAATATTCTAAACTTTGGAGAATTATTCTCTTGAAAATCATGATTTCACAACACAGTCATTGTATTGATTTTTAATTAAAATATTGATCTAATATGATTTGAAATTTGAAAAATGGATTATATATTTTTAATTATATTTATTTAAATGTTCTAAAATGTAAAAAAAATATTCCAAAATTAATATAGAAAACAATAAAATATAATTAACATGTTTAAGGAAATAATGAATTTACTATGGGTGAAAATAAGAAGTTAATTGTTTAAATGACCTAATAACATGTTTTTACCCATTGAATGTAAATATTACCACAATATATAATACTAATATGATAAGGGAACATTTTGAATGATTTATCATTATAATTACACAGGAATTATTGGACTATTAAATAACCTAAAAGTGAGCTAGTAACCTCACTTATAAAGAGAACCTGTCTCATATATTCATGAAATATGAAAATATATTTTGTTTAAACATTACCCACATATATCATTTTAATCGAGGATATGAAATTTTATAATTGTTCATCATTTTACTCAAAATAGTTTTTGATTATGTTTATTGATTTGGGTAAATATTATCATTTGGTATGTTCTTGTTTTCAACATAAATGTTTATATACATTATGATTCACCACTATCATATGAGGAACACATTTTATTTTCCATGTGATGGGTGGGGCACAATGTAGCCCCTCCATGAATCAGTAGGTCTCCTGAGAAATACTATATATGTTTTTTGGTAAAAATTTACCCATTGATAAATATTCTTTTTCATGAGGTCCTTGAGAGTATTTTTTATATATCCATAAAAGTTCAATCCATCATTATGAATTTAGTTATTTTTGTTTCATGTGATTATTTAACATAATAGAAAATTCATAGTTAATAAATAATCTGATGTGATAATATATATATATAATAATTTCAACATCATTTACTCCTTTCATTATATGGAAATGTTATTTATTATATATCTTGTGTTTTAGTAATTTATCTTTTTATATTTATTGATCATTATTTATTCATATATTCTATCATATGCTTAAAATTATTGAGAATATGATCTAAAAAATTACATATATTAAATACTCATTGGGATACCAATATATATTTTATGATTTATATACCAGGATATGATAATGTGAATAATTGAATTGTGAAGAAAATATAATATTTTATTTTTTATGTTAAAATGTTAATGTGATTCATCAATATATCTAGTTTAGAAAGACTACTAATCTATTCAGTTTGTTGTGATGTGGTTGCCTGTTTATTATGCTAATGTAATTAAGCATACATTGGCTGCAAGATTATGGGATCATATTCATTACATTTGTTTACATAACCTATATTATCATAAACTAATTACAACCTCATTAATAATGTTTAAAATAACCATATTCCATTTATTCATGTTATTTTTATACCCCCATCATTATGCATTCATGCATTATTACAAATTTAAAATTATGAATATGACATTCAATACTTGATCCATCAATTTATTTATTTTTTAACAAGGAATATTATCACTTTTTGTGTTCAATACAATTGAGTATGATTTTTTTAATTTTTTCAATACACTGTTACATGTTTTTATTGATGTGATTTTGTTAAAGATGATTCTATGTGCTGAGATGAGAGTGATTTTTAAAAAATATGATGGAAATTAGATATTTCCACACATTTTTAAAGTTGTAAATATATGTTATTCATTATAATGATGATGTTAATTAAAGAGTAAAGATTATACAACTTATTATTTCTGATTTTGGATGATGTATTAAGTTCATTTTAGTTTTAAAAAAAAGAAGAATATGATTTCATTATTTAATTGATTTGAAAATATAACATGAAAAAGTTGTCAAGTACATATCCATATAAGAGTGGATTACATAAATGGATTTAAAAACATATTCCATAAAAGTGGATCTATGTTAGAATCACTTATATATGTCAATCCACATATAGAGATACATGTATGTATATCCATATGTTGACATCTACATATTGGGATCTTCTATAGAGTTCCTAATTCATGAGATCATAATAAGGATTGGATCTCAACATAAGGGTATAAAAATGTATGTGTCACTAATATAAATGTGGAATCAACATACTACTAATCCCCATATATTTTATCTTGTAATTTTTATGAATTTATATTATTAATAATTTATTTGGAATAATTAACTAATCATGTGAATATATAATTATCATCACAATCACTTATTTAAATTTTGAATTTGGATAAGGTGTATTCCTAAGTATATTGTAGAGATATTCAATAAACATATTCATTTTTACATAAATAGGTAGAAATATCATATTAATAATGTTTTTTATATTTTCAAAATAATTTAAAATATTGGATATTCTAATATCAATGAAGGGAACATGTTAATCCATATATATATATATATATATTAATTTTTATCAATGATTCAATGATTTTATGAGATTTATAATTGTTAAATATACTATAACTAATCAACAAGTTTCAATATTTTAATGTGAAATAATATTCATTAATTTAATGTTTTAATATAAATATCCTTAAAATAATGGAAACCTAATTTATAAATTGAGAACCATTAATTGTTTATAAAAATGTAAAACAACATATTTATGATAAATAAATGTAGACTATGAGTGTAACTATTGTGATAATGAGAATAAGAACATGATCTATTTTTTTATAAGCATTTGATTTTTATTGTCGATATTAATTTGTAAATATCTTGTGTTGTCAATTTAATATATATATATAGATATATTTAATATATTGGTTTCTTTCAAAATCTAGAATCACGTTAAATTTTTAACCCATTATTATAGCTATGTAATGATAATAAAAAAATATATGTGTTGGTGTGGGTAAAAACCACAACGCAGTGATGAATTTGTCATCCTTATGGAGTGTAACAAAGTTAACAATCATTTTGTGGTCTATTTTTTATATTATTCATTTCGTATTTGAATAGATAATTTTTAAATAGGTTATAGGGAATACATATTTTTTTAAAACCCACAATTTGATCCCCCACATAGTGATTCTTATTACATATTCGATCATTATAGTTGGTATTAGACAAATATATTCCAATTAATAAATATTTTTTATATTCCTTGGAACACATCACTTTAGTTAGTTAAAAAGGGGATGTAGCCATTAATTTATATGATTTCATATTTTGTATGGAGATAATGATACCTTGCTTAACATCCATATTGTTTGATTTTCATGAATAGTATCATCAAGTAATTATAGTTTAAAAAGATATTTTAGAAAAATATATAAATAATAAGAATTATATAATAAATTATGGAAAATATTGATTACTCTACCCTCCTCATTATGTCAGAAAAGGTTAATAATGTTTATTGGATAAATGAAGATATAGTAAGATTTGGAAAAAATATCATACCATATAAGAATTAAATAAGAACATAAAAAATTAAAATCAATAAATTATAGAATGACATTTTGATGATATAAGGATATAGGAAGATGAATCTTTTGATGATTTTTAAAGGGAAAATTCTATTTTATTCTCTATTTGATTCTAGGGAGAAAAACTTAATTACCCTATATCGGTAATGAATCATATGAAAATTCATAAAATGTTGATTCATGTTTCTCATAATTATTTGATAAAAATTTTAAATATTATTCTATTGCGGAAGTAACATTTTGTATAATTAATAATATTATGAGAGTTGGATATTATAATATATTAAAAAGAGTAAAATAGTAACAAATTTATTTAAAAGAATTCATTGATAATTGAATAATATATTAGCATATTGAATTATATGATGATAAAAATATGGAATTTTAGGATGATATTATTTCCCTAATATCACAAAATTTAACCAAAATGAATACGATGTATATTTCATGGAAAATCCCTTTTAAAAGATTCAAATGTGGAAATTCCATTCATTTCATTACCTATTAAATAATGATCATATAAAATGAATATAGTAAAAAGGGGACTGATAATGTTCCATCCTATAAATGAAGATAAAAAGGGGAAATTTTAACTTTTTTGAATGAAAAAAAATATATACAATGTTTTTTATGAAAAATTCATGTAAATTGATGAAGTGGTTTCTTGTAGTGTTGTGATAGAAAATATTGATAATACACATATAAAAATCCATATATAGCCTGCATAGATTAATAAATGGATAATAGTGACTCAAAAAATGATAGTTAAATTTTAGAAATTGTTATTCATCCATGAAAGTTGAACATAATAATGAATACATTTTGATTAATGATGTTAATAAATAATTAAAAGAAATTAGAATGTTGATAAATGATATTTCAAATATAAATATGAGAATGAAAAATAATTCATATATTGTTAAATAATGTAAAAGTAATGAAGAGAAATAATTGATTCCTCTATATGTTTTCGACAATAATATCATTGATAATATTCCATCTACTTTTATACATGGGGATATAGAGAAAGGTATATTTTTGTAAAAAAAATTGATGACAATATAAAGATGTAATAATAAGATACATGTGACTTCGTAGAGGTTGTTGAAGGTAAATGTGAATACTCCACGATTAATATTTCATGTTTCACAAATTATATTAATGTTTAACATAATATAATTGTAATATATTAAATAATAATCAAGAAGGTAATTATTTTCTTATTAGAATTCTATGAGAGACAACAGTATTTTTCTAAATGAAATATACATACCGTAAAAAATATTCTTACATATAGTGAGAATTTTTTTTTATGAAATGATCCGAATGAAATTAGATATTACATGAATAATATAATAAGGTTATTTGGGAGAATATACCTATTATAAAATTGATACTAATTCTATAAAGATAACAACACATGAACAAAATATCATTCTGTGAAGAAATTTTTGACGTTTATTGTTGGGTTTTTGGTGTTCTTGGTCACATGGTATATTTCAATTGGTACAATACAGATCTTAATTAAATAAATAAAGACCAGAAATAAATTTGGAAAATAAAACTAAAAGTTAGTAATTGTTATAATAATGATAACTTACATAATTAATGTTAATATGACGAATTTACTTGAATGTTTTCCAGAATTTGAGGGGATGTGTATTTAAGAAGATTATATTTTATTTTAATGTGTTATAATAAAAAACAAAAATTCAATTACTATTATAATTATGAAGTGAATCAAATAAAAAACAATCTAGATAATATTTTATAATATTTATCTATTTCATTAAAAACTGTGAAACCATCGATAACAGACATTGGTTTCTCCTCTCATAAGACCATATATGTTACAAATATTATTTCGAGAAATGTGAAGGAGGATATATTATGACTTTAAATGATATCTCTCTAATAATTACTATTATTAAAAAGTAAAAATTTATGGGAAATACTATGATACCTTATAATATTTAACTTTTTGATAGAGTAAAACAATACCTTATTTGTGTGAATAATATTTTGATCTTATAAATGAATAAAAATTCATAAAAAATGATTCCCTGATTGCAGATTGATAGAAGGGGTTACATTCAACGGGGGAAATAACTCATGTGAATTAGTTTTTAATGGGATATATAATCTTAAATTTCTATTAGTTTGTTAATTATAAACATAACATATGTCATAAAAGAATTTACTGTAACAACTTGAGATTTTATGTCTTTTAAAATACGTGATATTATACATAACATCTTTAAAAAAGCTACCCCAACCAAAAAAACAAAGACAATTAAGATTATGTTATTAATGAAGTTATAATGAACATTAGTATAGTCAACAGAACAATATTAATATCAATAAATTCCAAATAATTAATATAATTTAATATTGAAATGTTATATTTAATACATTTTAATTTTTCATACTATATAATTTTTTCTAAATATATATATTTACAAATGTTTTTTTATTAATTTTTGAAATTAAATATTACTTTTCTATTCATCATTGTTACACTATGAAAAATTATGAGATTTCACTAAAATAATTAATTTCAAAGTAAAATTTTAAAATATTGATTTTATAAATATTGGCGATATTATTAAATTATTTTATTATACGAATAAGTTGAAATCATCTAAAAGATTATTTTGTAAAATATTATATTTTAAAATATGATAAAAAAATTATTAGAAAAATATTATATTTAAAATCTTATGATTAAAATTATTGATGTTTATAAAGAGATTTAAGAGAACATATTTTCAACATTTATTGTATAGTTAAGTAATACATGATAAAATGATGTCTTTCATTTTTTTAATATATAATTTATAAACTTTAATAACTAATATGAACTCAATGGACCCAATGGAATTGGTAAAACTTTCACAAAAAGAAATCATGTTTCTTAAAAAATAATTTCATAGAATTAATATTTGCATGTCACATGTGATAATATTAAGATGAATATACATATATATATAAATTTAATTTGATATAATTATTTCTATGTTTTAGACAACTTTATTTTATGATTTACAAAATGTATAGTTTAATTTTTATGAATTAAATTTATATTAAAAGGATTAATGAAAATTACCATGATAATGGTGATATAATTATTTTAAAATTATTATTTTATTAAAATAAAATTATTTAATTTGAATCAAAAAATGGAACTAACCTAAATTATTAATATAATACTTATTAAAATAAAATAATTATTAAAATTTAATTTCATCTATTTTTAATAAATACTATTTAATCTTTAGAATCATTAATGACAAAAATGTATTTTTCTAATAAATTTATTTACTACATATTATATATTTTAATCAAAATTATTATATTATAATAGACTAAATTAAATTTTATTAAAATTATGTTATATTTAGTTCCATAAACCTAATTTTATTAATATTTCTTATCTTATTTTTTAAATAAAATAGAAAGTCACATCGTTAAAAAAAAATTTACATTGTATCAATGTAAAAAAGAAATTTTTAATGTAATAGCGGTAAAAACACTATAACAAGATTTAATATTATGAGTAAACACATAGAAGTAAAGTTATAGAACCAAATATACCTCATAATCACATATGGATCCATTTACCTTATATTAGTTTTATGTAAAGGTTTCAAGATGACATTTTTTCCTAAAAGTGACACTTTCCTATTTTATAAAATGATAACACTACAACGAATTAGGTATATGTGCGGATTACTAACTCCTGGATGGAATAATTTTCCATTCTCAGATATATTTTCATAATTTGTCTAAAAAAATTCAAATTAGTGTTAAAATATTTAAAAATTTATAATTATATCATTATTATTCTTTTGTAATTATATTATTTCAATTATAACACCCCATTAACCACACACGCCAATTATGTGAAAGCATTCTCCAGTTAGGGTTTTTTAACCAGCCTTTATGAACAATAATTTATAATAAAAATATATACGAATATGCATATAGGATAAATAATATTATAATATTATATTATATAAACTATGAATATTATATAGTTTTGGAAATATTGTATTAAGTATTAATCATATTATTTGAGTAAAATTTTGGTTCCTTGAAATTATCAAAATTATTTATTATCATTTTACTTCACACATAATGCAAGAAAAATAAATATCTAATGAAATAATTACATTTCAAATACAGATATGTAAAATATTTCATATTTTTTACTAATATATAAATTTTTAACTTGGTATAAAATTATAGGATGTTATATCAAAATTAATAAAAATGTGAAATCTAATAAAAGTTATTAAAACATGAAAAATATAATATTCTATAAATAATAAATATACATATGATAAATAATTATTATACAGATTATATATATATAATATTTATGATTATTGTTCTTAAATAGGATATCATGTCATCTATGTTTTCCTTACTAGAAGACAGATCATCATCATCTTAATAAGGATGCAAGGCAAGGGAATGTTGTCTCAGGATCAAATTCATAGATGAAGGATTTCTTGTTATGAAAATATTTTTTTTATCTAGAATAACTATTTCCAAAATGAATAAATTCATCACAATCTCCCATAATCATGATAAATATATGTTTATTTTAATATATATACTAAATAATCTTTTAATCCATTATCATATAATGATGTAAGGGTTTTATTATTTGAAATTTCAATACCACGAGAAAAGTTGTTTTAAACGTGATGATCCATCTTAAATGTTGTAAATAATACCAAATTTTTATTTTTTATAATTATAATCTTATATTACATGATAATAAATGTTCTCTTTATAGTAATACCTTTAACGAGTAATTGATTCAAATTTTTTTAAGGCATTAACTGTTTTTCATTACTTTAATTTCTCCATCGGCTCATAATAACCCGACTTTAACTATAATATGTCAATATTGACCTATTATAACTATAATGGTGGAAAAAATTATTAAAAAAATCTTTTCTACAGAAATTGATTCTCTTTAAAATTTCATTTTTCTTTGATTAAATTTTCTCCAAAATAAATGTGTGTAATTGGAAATAATAACTCCATATCTTATCTACAGATCTTTTCTTCAATTTCAATATTTTAATTCCCACAAATATTATTTCATAACTTTTTAAATCTATAACGTATTGTTTTGAATTAATTTAATAATTATTTATCATTTCTATAAATGAATATATAATTGAATTTTAACAATTTTGGGATTTAATAATGATATTTAAATTGATAATATTTTTTTAATACTTTGAAAATAAAAATATTTTTTAATTAATTCATATTATATTTTTATATCCCTTTTGAATTTTTTCATAATTGGGCATAATTTTGAAAATTAAATTCTTTTAATGTATCTTCACATTCACTTTCTGAAAACATTAGTTATTTTACATTTTCCTGTCATTAAAGATTATTTTTATGATAAAAGGTTTTCAAAGTATTTTTAATTCATCCTTTATGAAAACTTTGTATTGATTCTTATAAGAGTGAATGTTTTCGAATTATTTCAACATCACTGTTATTGAAACTCCAAATTCATTAATAGATATTTTCTTTATAATTAATGATTATATATTTTTTAAATGACTTATATTTTCATCGATCTTTGATTTATTACAATTTAAGGGATGTGGTAACTGAAATTCCTTTCATTGGGTTATACTATTTCTTATTTGAACATCATTTTTTTATGAATTTTCTTTAAAATTTCATTCCTTTATTTAATTTTATGTAAAATACAATTTTAACCACATTTATTTACAGAGATTATTTTATTTTTAATTTTCATTAAAACAAGTGATACTTTCTGAAAAGGTACACATAACCATGTATTTTCATTGGTGAATTAAATTTTTTCCCAAATTATATATTTAAGATTTTTTCATTATCATCAAATGAACTATCTACATTGGGGATATGTTTCAAAATTCACCAAATGTCATTCTATTATTATGTTATTAATATGGGTGATCATGTTTTTGATATCATGATATTTTTTGAGATTTTATTTTGGAATTTTAGGATATCCATTTTATTACATATGTTATTTATGAATGTAAATTAATTTACATTTGGATTTTCTATGATAAACATTTTATTTTCGTTGTTATTTATTTGGGGACGTAGATATGTCATTAAACATGATTATTTATGTGGTTTGTTTTATGTATGTGGTGTGTTTATTCACATGGAACATTAATAAATAGATTTTGAGACATGTGGGACATATATCTTCATCAAATAAATTTTTAATAGATTATATCTCATGAGATTGTTATTTTTTGTGAAAATGTTATAGATTGTTTTTGTTCACAAGGTGTGCATGTGACAGTGTTATGATGAACTCACAATTATATATATGAATAGTTTTTCTTGTTTTGAGGTTAAAGAAGTGTGATTTTTAGTTTATTATACAATAATGAAAATTTTATGAGTGAACCAGATGGTCAGTATGCAACTTCACAATGATATGAAATCCTATTTTTATTGTTGTGCCACCATTTCATGTTATTTATCATTTCATGCAATGTTTTCATGATTATTCCGTATTTTAGAAGTATTCAATAGTATATATCATTTTAAAAAGTTTTATCTTATTGATATTGGTTTATAAGAAATATCATTTAATTTATTTCTCTTTAATAATATTTTTAGGATATTATGTTTCTCCATCATGTTTTTTGACTATTATCCACAGCCTTTTGAGATTTTATTATTATTATATATAATTATTATACCCCCACTTATGTTTATAATCTACTCATTTATGATATTCTACCCCTTACTATGAATTTTAGCTCACCCATTCTTACATTTTCCATTCCCTATGAATTAGATTTTATTAAGTGAGATGGAATTTCAATGTGTTGAATTAAATTATGGTGAAATGTTAATAGAAACTAAAATATGTGTTTATATTCTTCTAGTATACATGATAATATACCATTAGGTATTGGTATGTGTGAATTTGTGATGGTGTAGTGAATATAAGTTGTTATAGATCTATTATTTCCATTTTTAGCATCAGAAACTTCATTTCGAATCAAATAAGGGGTCAATTATTATGAAGCTTATTTAAGATATTCATCGATATTATGTATGTTATCTTTAGTGTCAGGGTTATATAATCATATGAATAACACTGTAGTTTAGTCTACTTATAAGATAATATCTTGATAACTTATTAAATTATAGAGTGTGTTTTTTTCTTTGAATAATATTCTTATCTAGGCACAAGAAGGTGGATGCAGTTTCGGAATAGATGCACCCATGGGTAATTTTACAAAAAATGGTTCAGTGAGATTTGATTTGTTCACTATCCAAATGAACTATGAGTGTGCCTAATATACTATAAATAAGGCCACACCCATAGGGGATATGGTTTAATTAATAATATTCTCATTACCTTAACCTATAATTGATTAATTCATTTATTGAATTATAATATTTATTATAGAACCGAACCTATTGAATCCCAAGTTGAACAAAGATTGATTTTTATTGAAGTAAATGATAGTGTGACACTTTGAAATAGTATCACACCTTGAGTTTGGATTTTTCACAATTTTAATAAAAAATATATATTTATTAGTCATGAATTTTTTTTATGAATTTGTAATGGGTGTATAGAAGATAAAAATTCATTATTTTATGTGATGCACAATGTAGTATTGGGAAACCGAGTGGGATAGAAGATGAAATTTATATTCTTGTGATCTGGATAACCCAACTATCTAGATTAAAAATTAATAACATGAATAATTTCAAAATATAAACTTTCCAAAAAAAAGGAATGGTTGATGTTTCATAGAATATAATGTTAATAATATGATTAATAAAAAAATTTCAACATAATTTTTTTACAGATTGTGCGAAGAAGAACCCAAGGGAATGTCTCTTAAAAACCAGAATGTGTTTCTTATGTTGATGTATTTTCCACTAATATCATAATTATTGAGATATGATAAATATGAATATTTATAATAAATAGGTAATGAATTTTCAATTCCTCAAATATTTGGAGTTTTGGAATTATGATAAATGATGTCATAATTCTATAGAAGTTGATGATAACAATCATCCTCATCCTCTGAAACCACAAAAATCATATCCTATAACAAATGATGAAAGTAATTCTTGAAAATGTAGTTTAAAATATATACTCATTATCTATTATATATATTTGGTTATCTAGCTGGAATCTAGTTCTTTTCACCATAGTAGGCCAATGATGTTTTCTATGGGAATAAAAAAGAAGCTTTAATTATTTTAAAAAATATTTTATTTTTATTTAATCCTAATTTCATGTTTGTAGAAATGAATAATTAAATACTTATTATTCACCCTTTTTAAAAGTCCAAAATTAATATTGGAAATTTATTTCTTATTTTCCAATACATTATACATTAATTAAAATATATGCAAACCACATATTATATTTCAACCCAACTAATGATCATCTATCATTGTAGGAATGAATATGAATCCACATGGAAAATTAATTCTAGTTAAAGAGTTATGATACCAAATTTTTGGGGATGTTTACCTAATACAGATTAAAATTAAATTAATATTTAATATGCCTCTTAGGAAGGAATTGAAATGTATTACAATCTTAATCTTACTAGTAGAGTTAACACAACATTGAAAAGGAATTCTAAAGTAACATCATCTTTATTGAATCCATAGAATAAATTTGTTAGTTGGTGATAATCAAAATATTAATAATATATTTTATTGAAGTATTTAGAATGTAACAACCCAAGATTTTGGATCCTTAATGAGAAATACAATGTTGTATTACTTTTTGCAAATGATACAACCACATGAAAATGAAAAACATATTATGAAGAAATTATTAATTGAGATATCAAACACACTAAGATAGCAAGAAATTAATATTTATTTGGTTTATATTGTAAATATTTATTAGTATCTAATATTGGAATGATTATTTTTATTAAAAGTTATTACATATATATTTTATATTTTATTTTAAGTAGATATAATTAAAATTTCGGAAATTAAATACGATTAACTAAAATCAAAGCAGCATATGGTTTTTATACCAACATATTACATCCTATTTTATGAATATTAAGTTCACTAAACAAATAAATTTATGAGTAACACACTAGTTTAGTGTATTTGGTGACCATTTACATAATCTTATAATTTGGTGAAATATCATTAACATCTCCCATAATTATCCTCCCCTATAGTACTACTCATAGATATACCCTTATTAAAAACATATATCCTAACCCAAGGAAAGGAATCCTAATATAGGGTAATATACCATTCTCATTAAGTGTAATAAAGGTAGATATTTATGAATTACATGAACATAATTTTCTGAGAACATGATAATAAAACATTAAAACCATACACTGAGTAAAAAAGACAATAATTATGGTTCATTGGATAAATATTTTTTTTCATAAGGAACGAATCATAAGAAAAATAAATAACATGATAAATGATTTCATAATTTTTTGTAAGACATATATTAGTGGTTAAAAATAATCATTAAATACAAATCTGTATTCCACCCAATACAAAATTCATAACATGTTAGGCTTGGTCCAACCACATGTTTACCTATATTGGGATTCATCTGACCTCCCATATACAATATTTTGGGGTTCAAATAACCTTTGATATACTATTTTATCTCCTATATCAATAATCATTACCCAATAAATTAGAGGGAAATTTAGGTCCCGCTCATCACTTACTGAAAATCACAAATATGTTTCCAAAAACATCCAAAAAATCAATATATATATTTGATGAAATGAAAATGATTTTCTAAAAAAAAATTATCTATTTTTATACTATTAAAAAAATACATATTAAGTAATCATTACACAATTTTCTAATAGTATATATCAGGAAACGTTGTTGGATTCACTTTCATTTCATCACGAAATAATTCATTGTAGAGAAATAGGTTTCAAAAAAATAATTTCATCATTAACATAAACCATTTTTAAAAATTATAACAATTATATCGTGGGATCATACTAATATTAAAAAATATGTATCATAAAAGGTTTCCATTATTTATTGAAACGTATTTTTAATTGTCACTTTGAGAATTTCCTCGAAGAAAAATAACCATTTAACATTGAAAAGAAAATTTAAAAACATAAATTATTTTAAAAGTAATTTTATCTAAAAATAAATCTAAAAAATAGAATATTATCAATAAATAAAATAATGGTCGTTATGGATGGAAATAGTTTACATGGAGTACATGTTAAATTTTTTTTACTTTCACATATTTGATAAAATCTAAACATGATTTTTTTGGAAAATGACATGAGGATTACATTAAAATAATTTATTAAAAACTAAATCCAGGGAATTATTGAGATTATAAATTATTTTGATTAAGTTAATAATATTTATACAAAACTTGGTTTTTTAATTATAATGAGTTCCTAACAAAAAGGCACTTTTCTAAAAACATTATTCAGGAACTCTTTATTATATAATGAAACATAAATGAAGAGTGAATATGAATCTTCATTAAATTATAATAAGATAAGATAAGTGATGAGTTTCAGGATAAATTTATCAAAATATTTTATCTTCCAAAACATAATCATAAACAATCCTAATAATAAATGAAATTATAACGTATAATCATTACATATTTGGTAACATGGATACATAATCTCTTTGAAGGAACATAATTAATGGAAGTATAAATTATATTAAATATAAATAAATCTGATATATTAAATGAATAATGGGATATATAAAAACATCATAAAAAATATAGGTGTATAACATAATCATATTTCTCAATGAAAAACAATCGAGGATAAAATCCTTCACCTATTAGATAATTTTAAAACATTTTGAAACTTTAAATAAGGATAATCAATTTGACGATTAAATAAAAATATTTTTTTTCATAAAAATAAGATACATTCATGGTTATTATAAACACAAATTAAATGAAACATGTGGAGAAAATGAGATTTGTGTCACATAAAATATAAGTGAGATGAAAATCCACTACCGGTTTAGTAATTTAATAATTAGTAAGGCCCAATAAATTAAAACATAATATAAAAAATAAAAAATATTTAAATTATGTAGTTAAATGATATAACATATATAATGGGTATTATGTACACCATATAAAAGAAAAGAGTGATAAACATTCATATGTCTCTTAAACATAAAAGAGAGACTATATACCACTTACCTTAATTCTCAACTTCCTTAATAGAAATTTGAATATCATATATAATAATTATATATTTATTATAAACATAATTTATCACTATACTAATATATATTATAAAATATATGATTTACAAATGACAATTTATTACCCATTTATTACAAATTCATTGTAAAATATGGAATCATGTAACAACATCATTATATTTCATATTTATCTTTAGTTTTTATTTTTAATCATCATCATTTATAATGGTAACATAATACAAATAATTTATGTAATTACCTAATTTTAATATTTATTCATCTATTATAATTATAAAACCAATCATCAATGATGGTTTTTAAAAATGTATTATCTTATAATCAAGGAGACAATTTGTTATACGTACGCATGAGTTACATTTCCATTTGTCAAAGATCACTATAGAAATGAGGTATGTAATATATTATATTTAGAGATTTATCATAATATAATTTTATTTATTTTAATTTACATTTACATATCATAAATGTTGTGTGGTAATGAAATGTGAAAATCACGTCGCTTTATGAAAGATGTTGTCTACACAAACCCAAACAACACTATCATCACTCATTTAGTAAAATAGTAACAAATAAAATGATCTAATATCATTTATGAATTATATATAGATCATTAATATCATATTTATTTAATCTATATCATTTATTTTCATTATGTTTATCATTAATATGTCCCTCATAATCTGTTAGCAATAAGCGAATATCATCCCTTTGCGAGGGGTAGTCCCCCATACATATTATAAATGTTATGAAATACCCTAAAGAATGGATAGTAAAAAAGTTATATATTACACAATTACTCCATAGTTATAATTATTTTATAAATATCATATATATATATATATATATATATATTATTCATTATAATACCTATCCATTTGAGGTTGTAATGGAAAAAAGAATAACAACAGTTTTCAAGGTGGTAGTCTGTCGCACACATGAATGATGACTCTGTAACACATTTGATGGAAGTGTAAATGGATTTATGTAATTAAATTAACCTAAAAATATAAATATATTAAATATACTATGGCTATGATATAAACTGGTATTAATAATAATTTAAATAGGTGGATAAAGAAATAAAATCAAAACACTCCATGAAAAATATTACTTTGTTTTCAGGTTGCATATTTGTATTTCTACAAAAATCTACACAAGGATTGATTAATTAAAACCATAATTCTTCTAGTATGAGTGTAGGTAATTTTAAAACTAATTCAGGTATGTTTTGGATGAACCAAAATGCATTGATATTGTGAATAAAGTAATAGAATTGCTGGCCGTTTACAAGTGACCTGACTGACACACTTGATATATTTTAATATAAAAAAGAGTTCCCACGTTTTTCATAGGCCATAGTGGTCTAAAATAGAAAATAATACATCCATATAGAATATAGAGATGATTTAGGTAAAATATATTTCTATAGATTTTTAATGTCATTTTAGCATTTACCTTTTCAATTTAGCACTTATAATCCCATTTTTACCATTACCATGATAAATATTTCTATTGTTTTACTGTTCATTACAGAAAAACTAAAGCCTAACTTATAAAATAATATAATTTATTCTAATACAAAATATGGAATCCATTTTTATGAAATAAACATATCAAAATGGTTAATTATTAATTTAAATTAATATCTTAGACATGATGAGAAAGTTGTTTTTCAAAGAGAATATATTCTAAAGATCATAACAATTTTACCCATAAATTCAAAATAAAAATGAATTCATTGATAAAAATTATATTATTATATAAATTATTTTAAAATATTTAATTTAAAAACAATTTATAATATAAACAAATATTATAAATATTTTTAAAAAATGTATTTATAAATTAAAATGTTGTATTATTATCTATTGATTGAGAAATTTATATTTTGAAAAACCATGAAGATAATCACATTATTATAATTCTAAAATGATTATTTTTGACATTTATTTTTTAAATAAATTTTCTCAATGTTTATATTTTTTAAAGAACATGTTCATAAAAATGGAAATAAAACTACTTTTTAGAAAAAATACATGTTTAAGAATAAAATTGGATTTTTCCTAAATCATACATAGAAAAAATATATTGAATATTATATGGTTGATTAAATATAAATATATTCTTGTAGGATAAAATATTATTCATATTTATTTTGTTTTTTTTTGGGTTGAGATAAAACATGTTTTATTGCGTAAATGTTTTTAAATTTTTATTTATTTATTTTGAAATGGTTTTTTATTTTATTTTTAATTAATTGTTCACCAATGAATTAATATTATATAAATTTTTGATACATATGTTTTTCATAATATATTTAATCTTATTCATTAATACTATTATATGTTCTAGGAGATAAAATTATAGTTAAATAATAATATTATAATAGTATATCTCATTTTGATTAAACTATATATTGTGTGTGACACAAGTTGATACATATTTACCCAAAACAAAAAAAAAAACCACACGTAATAATAAGGATTAATAAAAATATCCAACTTAAAATGATAATGGGCTGTAAAAATGTAATCTCTAATAACAAAGTCTAGATTTCCAAATACGATAACAGTGGGGGGGAAGTGAAAACATGGTAAAAGAAATGAAAACAGAAACCCAAATACTGATGGAGTGTGATAGATAACATGGTCTGGAGATACTTAGTGACCTCAATGTTATAAACCAAATATTAATGAAAAATTTCAATAATAATATTTAAATTTATTTTAATAATATATGTTCTGTTCTATGACCCTTTTCATATTGATTGGTAATTCATTTTCCATCTTTTCTGAGAATATATGAAAATATAATTTCAGGATAAATTTTTACTTCCTGGGAACAATTTCATCATTTGACTATGCCATGCTTAATTTACACTACATATCTTACTCTATGAGTTAAAATTATTTTTCCATGTACCATTAAATATTAAAGATATAAAATTAATTGAAAGTCATTACTTATATCTATAGTAATCAACATAATTAAATTTATTGCATATATATCAAATATGAAAAAAATATTCATATGGAAACATAATTCAACAATATTATAAATTAAAACCAATGTTCAACCGAAATCATTTCATAAATGGATAACCTTTTGACCCTGCAAAAAAATTAAAATCCAAAACATTAGATGCAATGTTTCTATAATATGAATATTACCTTATAATTAAACCCCTAAACAACATGATATATCTCTTAATTTCCAAATAAAAACAATCCAATCCCTTCAACATGTATGAAATTAAAAATAGATAATAATGTAAATTTCCATTAAAATTATTAACAACATCGATTCTTCCTCATTCCATAAATAATTCACATTATTATTTAATATATTCCATAAATATAAAAAAATATATTAACACAATAAATGTAACATAACCCAATTTCTCTATAAATCATTATTCAATTACAAGGTCTCAATATTATCCAATTTAATTTATCAATATGAATTGTCCCTTTATCCAAAATAAACACTATTTACTCAATATAAAGGGAATATAAATTGTTACCATCATATAATCATGTGAGTTATATAAAATATATCATTTATATTAAATCAAATTACTAGCTCATTTGTACCATTGAAAATATTCAAGAAAATCTGTAACAAAAAACCTATATTGAACAATCATAATATATTTCTGGATTAATATAATGTAATTCCTAAATTCCAATACATAATTCTTCAATTTTTCCAGTTTATTCTTAAACAATTATCTAGTATTGATCATCTAATTCTATAATAACATTTTCCTATAATAATGAATATGAATCATTTTATAGCATTCATCGACCTTGGCATAATTATGATTATCATGTTTATCATAAATAAAATAGCAAAAATTTCCCAAACCTTTCATATATCAATCATATCCTCTACATGACTGGCATTATAACCATTACTCATACCACATCACCAATTTAATTCTTGATATTTTCCGCCATGATATCAATTTGTATAATTCTTGTCCTTTACCCATTTTCAACATTCATCAATTAGTAATACTTTCGGGAGAACAATATTCCCATCAATTATATCAATTTAATAATTCATATTCTAGAAGAAATTAATTTCTTTGTAATATTATTTTCCACACTATGAAAATATTTTTATCTCTCTGTGGAATTATAATTAGTTCTTCTTCACATATTCTGGACAAATAGAAAACTTGTTGTTACTCTATGGCCTCCACCACTATAAATCTCCACAAACAATATACCACATTTATTTAGGTTGTATATGACATATTTAAGGTGCATTATATTAATCATGTTCCAAGATAATTTATTATGAATATTTACAATATCCTATATTCTATTCATAATCCCAAACGAGTGGTCATAAAAAATTTATATGCCACATTCAATGAAAATTTATTTCCTTATATTTCCTTCCATTGAATAAAAAAAAGTAATAGTTTCAAAACTACTAATCATAATGGAAGATGATATTTTATGACAAATATATTATATGAATTCTAAATTAGGACACATTTTTTAAACATTTAGAAAGCACATTCAAAAATCATTATATAATTAATTCTGTTACGGTGGATCAGAAAGTGTTTTGGTATATCCAAAAAATATTCCCCAGTATATTCAAACCTATTGTGAAAAAAGAACATTTTTGTAGACAATATGATAATCAATTATTGATCTATGTTCTATTTCTGAAGTTGTTAACCCTGTGTTTGTTTTTTTCCAAATCCACAACCACTTATAATATACATAAATGGATTTATTATCTTTTAAACCAGTCTAACTATATTTAAAAATATTCTAGTGAATTTTAATATATATTGATTCATTTATATAATTATCCATTGGAATCCTATATATATTACATTAAAGTTTCAATACACTTAAAAATAGAGGATATTTTAAATTTTAGTATCTTGGAAACATGGAACATAATAAATTTAAACAAAACAAAAATCATGTAAAACCACATTAAATGTAACTCTATGTAAATGTTACTATATCTCATAAACTAGGGACATAAATCAATATAAATTAGTATGAATAAATCCTGGTAGGGAAAAAAAGAGATACATATAGCCTTTGATATCAAGAAATACAAATATGATCATGAGGCATAAAGATAAATAATTTAAAAATAGTATATCATAAAAAACATGAATCATAACACGGAAATGTGGGTATGAATATATATTTATATATTCATAAGAATATAACTATGGTTAATCTCTAGGGTGTTATAAATGATAATTATAGTAGTTTTTCACCAATGTATGTAAAAAAACATCGTCTACAGAAATTTAATTATTTAACCAATAAATTAGAGTGAAATATGTAACCATATTCAAAAGTCATAATTTCAAGTGATCCAAATATATCATATTAAATAATTTCATTAAAAAGGCATGGAGGATAAACAATGTATTTATTTTCATAGTTGTGCCAAAAAAGATCTTAATGATATTATCATTGTGTACTTTTTAACCTATGAAAACTCAAACTGGGGTTAATATGTGTAAATATCTAAATATGGGAAATTATATTTATATATAGTCGAATACCTAAAAAAATTAATTTTTTGGATATACAAACAATGAAAATTAAATAAAATATCTTTTGGATAAGACTTAAATTCTTAAGAAGTAAATTCAGAAGTATAACAGTTAAAAATGTTGTATAAAAAATGTGTAAAATGAGAGGAAAATTTTATCCCATTAAAAAAACTAAATTTAATATAAGGATATAATCCAAGTATAATTAAAATAGGGAAATCATTAAAATTATAAAAACATACAAAATTTGTTTTTTGAATTTAATTTAAAAATATCATAAATCCCACACCATGAATAGTTTTTTTTCAAAAAATGAGAATTGGGAATTTTGGGGATTAAGGTTACCCTAGGGGGACTCTAAATGATGTAAAATTACCAAATCTAGTAGGATTATGGATTTTTAGTGAATTTAATGTGAGAAATGTGCAATTATTTATAGAAAATGATGACTATTTTTGTAGTAATATCCAAATATAGGCCTTTATATTATTGTCTTGGAAAAAAGAAAAAATCATTATCTTGCCCATGGTCCTTGTACCGTGTTTTGGTAATTGTTTCAACATTTTAATTTATTTTAACCCATAAACAATTATTATATTGGTTCTTTTGGCATATAAATATAATTTTTCAATGCGGTAATTTTTTTAAAATCAATGTTTCCATTTTATACTTTAGAAAGTCAATTATATGTTTTTATATTAATGAAAATATAAAAAAATATTGGATAAAATTATAAATATTATGTCTTGGATTATGGATATTTAATTATTACATCTTCATGACATAATTATGTATTCATTAAACATACTGAAAACACAAAACTACATTTTTACTACTCATAGAAAATTAAAGTGTTATAGAAAATTCTCATAAATTCACCCTAAGAAAATTTCGATGTGTTGATTTTAAAATTGATATTTATTTTTTTAGAATAATTTTATAAATATGATAATATTATATTTTTACAATTATAATCATTACAAAAGACATTGTTTAGATATGCATAATAAAATCTCTGAAAAATAAAAAATTTCAAGGACATAATGAAATTATTTTATCTTTTATATTTCAATTTAATTATTTATATCAAACTATTTAATTACAATAAATATTATTCCTAATACATTTTTATATTATAAAAAAATATATCATTTCTGAAAAGTACATTTTGTGTTTGAAAATTGAATTTATCACATTCCTTCTAATTTTTTATAATACAAAACAATACCAAAAAAAGAGTGCATGGAATTAAATATTTTATTTGTTCAATGGAAATAAAATTTAAAAACTATGGATGAGACATTTAACAACTCAAAACACATATATAGAACATAATTGTAAGGTGTACGATGGTGACTGATTCATGATGTTTCTAAACAAATATTGAACAAGTGGTAATTTTCACTATCATTATCTTCTGACATATGATATTTAACACTAACATAATATATTGAATCTCAATATGGGATTCGTCAACGAAATACCACAATAATGAAAACATCATCACACGTTCTGTCAGATGGGGTTCATATGGAAATACTCTACTAGATTAACCCATAACATCAACATTATTAATTAATTATCCTTTGTTATTTCATCTTATAAGCACTAATTATAATATTTAAATTATTACCCAGGGTATTTATTCCAATAGTCAAATTAAACGATGATTATATAATAGTCAAAACCTGATGTTCACATTAAAATTTATACTCTCTTCATTATTAAATTGAGATAGTTTTGTTTTGTATAATACAATATAACACAAAAGTTATCAAGAAAAAATGTCAAGGTCATTACATTCATCAATCAAGAAATTCCATCCTCAAATATTAAAATTATTATTTAATTTGAGAAAGTGTATGTGTAAGTTTATCTAATTATCTCCTCAGGTTCACACATCACTTATTCAGATTTATTTTTCCTCTACAGAAACCTGAAAAGGTGCGTAGTCATGTTGCGTTGAAAATTGTCTCTACGTTCCAAGATCTCTGTCAGATACTCCTCATATGAGAGGACATGTACTACATACACCACCTCAAATTATACACATGTGATGGTTTAGGAATGTAATTACTCAAGATAGATACAATGAATAAATCTTGAGCATGATGAAGATCATGTGGATGTGATAGTTGATAGGCCACTTCTCCTATGTGATATAAGATTTCATAGGGGCCAATGTACTTGGGACTAAGTTTCCATTTCATTGAAAAAGTCAGCACTATCATCTATGGAGATATTTGTAGGAAAATATTATCACTAAAATAAAACTCCACATCTATTCAAAGGTTGTCGACAATGTTCTTCTTCTTACACTAAGTATTCATTCTGTGTTTTTTGATGGAATGATCCTTTTCATTCATCTCATGCACAATATCAGGACCAAAAATATTTATCTCACTATATTCATCACAATAATGATTAATAAATCACATTCCATTGGGAGCTTCATAGGATTTCAATTGAATACTCATGTAAAGATGCTATTTTATGCGAACATATCAAATTGGAGGTGTTGATCCCAACCATCTTTAGGATCCAATTATAATTTTCTCAATGTGGAATAAAGCCACTGAATAGCCCTTTCATATTTTCCAACCCTTTGGGGGTGATTGGATGCCTTGTAATTCTATTTGGTATGTATATAATTTTGAACACTTCTTGATAATTTCTATTGAACCATGGATCACAATTATAAACCATAGAGAGTGAATCCCAATGGAACATCTTCAAATCCTTTACATAAATCATGGTATTCTGTTAAAGAGATAAATATTCCTCACAAGAGATAAAATGTGTGTCTGGGTGATTAGTCCACTATAACTTATATTTTATTGTATTCTTTTGATTTTCATGGGAGATTAGTGACAACGTAGATTGTGATATTGCCCCAATTCCATGATAGCATGGATAGTGGTCGCAACAAACCATTAGGTAGTTGGTACTCATCCTTTACTTTCTTATATACCAATAACATTGTTATGTATTTTGCAACATCCCTTTTTATATTATCCCACGAATAATGATCTCGAGTGTCCCTATACGGTTTTTAGCATCTAGGGTTGTAAAGATTGTTGACTGATGGGTTTCGTCCATCAAATCCTTTATTTTCTTAAAAATATATGGTACATGTTGCTTTTATGAGATTTTATAACAACTTCTTGATCAATATTGAACTCAAGAATCATCTTATTCTTAAAATCTATAAATTCTTCTATAACAAAGGACATTCTCATTGATCCATTGTTATATTCTTTTATAACGGTGGATGAGAAATCATTTTTATAGTATTTATGATATACATTACCAAATGATCCACCTGATCAACCATTCTTGGTGCCTGATCAATGGACCTATACGAATCCACATCATTTCTAGTAAAGTAGTGCCTTTTTTACTTAAATCATATGTGACTTTGTATTCAATTTCTAGGTGATAATGAATTGAACAGTCATTTAAATAGTTTTAACCATATCCTATTTCATATATTTAATTCATTTTTTGTGAAAATATACTTCAATATTTAGTGACCAATGTATATATCTCATTTCGAAAAAAAATTATACTACCTCCATATTATTATAGAAACATACCTGTAGCTTGCTATAGGTCATCTGTATGGTAATTTGTCTTTTGATTATTTAATGGTCAAGATGCATAAGAAGTAACATTTTAATTTTTCAAGAGGATAATCCCAATCCATTAACGAGATTTATTACTAAAAATAACAATTTCTTATAAAATAGAGGATAGATTTAACATATGCATGGAATTTAATATATTAATATATTAGTGGAAGAATTAATCAGACCCCTTTTTGTAATGGAACGTATGCCCAGTATTAGTTATGTTGGGTAGTTAAATAGAATATTAAAGAAATTTTACCCCAAAACTCACAAAATATCATAAAAAACCAAGTAAAGAATAGAATATTAGTTAATTTTATAGTTTGGGGATACTATTCTATAACTTATTCCTTGGAAGACTCAACTGAGATCCCTTCATTAGCTATAATTTTCAACAATAAAGTAACATTTTTTACATAAATTAACATTTTATGAATTTTTTAAATATCATCTCATTTGAGTTCTCAATAAATCCATTAAATGATCTATTTTCAACATGTGACTTTTGAAATATATAACAATTTCATTAAAAAAATCCACAAATTACTCATGGTAATCAATTAAAACTATATTCATAATATCTGTAAATATAGTTGGAAAAATTTTCAACATGAATGATATAATAAAAAAAATCATAATTCAAGTATCATGACATAATGAGAGACATTAAAATAACTTCTTTCTTCACCCTCAATAGCTAAAAACCATATCGATTCTCACACTGGGATACGAATTCAAGCATACAAATCTGGTAAAATCAATTATCAATCCATAAGATATGGAACATGTTCTTCACAGTTATCTGATTTTGTTCTTTACAATAAATTTCTAACTACATTGACCCATCATTCTTCTTAAAAAGAGATTATGTACTCACTAAGGAGACACACATAGTCGTATAAATACTTTACCCCAAATATCGTGATATTTTTTCCTTAATTACTCTATCTCCACATTTACTATTCCATATGAGGTCTTTGATATTGGAATGGATCCATGCATGATTTCGATGGATAAATATACCTATCTTTCTATGGGAGGACCAAGAAACACCTCGATAAGTACATCAATGTATTGATGAATTACAGGGACATTTTATATTGATATACTTTAATTTCATTCACCCATTCACCATTCATCTCTATAAAGAAATCCATATGAGGTGATTCTGGATATAATTATTGTAAAAATATCTATCATTTGAATATTACTCTAGGAATTTCATTCAAAACTACTATGATTTTTATACATCTATAGTTTTAATAAGAATTTTACATTTATATCTAGTCCATACCAAGTATTGTGTTGATTTTCATCATGGTAATGAATGCTATATTTTTGATGAGATTGTGCTCACTAATGTATATACTAGTTTTTCTATCCACATTTGATTCTTGGAAAATCCTTCTATGAATAATGACTGATAAAGTTACGTTGAGATTCTTAGTGATTGATTTTATATTCATTTCAAACATGGATGATATAATTCAATTTCTAGAACTATAAGAAAAAAATAATGTACTACATCTTAATGGATAATGGGAGTACATTCCAACACATCATTTAGAGCCTTCACATTTTCTAATGTGAAATAAGTTGACTGACCATGCACTGTTAGAATATTCTATAGATGATGATGATTTTCATCTATTATATTCTATTTCGGATAGTGATCAAAAAAATTACAATGTTTTCCACAAATGATGAACATGATTTCATGCTAGGCCTACACCATCATCCATTTTTCATTAGAGTTGGGATGTTAAGGGTTTACCTCACTATGATGGATCTGATATATAAGGACATCTCTCCAAAAAAATCTATCATTTTTTACCCCCAAGAATGTAGTTCCATAAACACTTCTTAAAAAATTTTAGTCATGTGTTATATTGAACTTTCTTTCCTCCTATTCCATGATCAGTGCTCCTACCAATGTTTGGATCCATATATAATTTCATTTCATCTAGTTTATGTGACCACTTAATCTATGAAAAATCATGTTCAACCATTATATAACTTCACTCTATCTCCTCATTATACATACTATATTTATTAGAAATATTCATTTGTATTTGGGGTATTAGTCCACCAAATAATCAATCTATCTTTCCATTAGGATCCATATCAATGAAAACAGACAGATGATAATGTCATGTAATGGTCATCTTATATCATTCATTGATTTTTTTGACATTTGATTCAAATCAATGAATTAATTTTCCATTTTGTGCACATAAAATTTTGAAAATTCATATTGATAATGATTTTCATGAAGTCTTCCCAATTCATGTCCCTTTTCTCTCATATTGGATTTGTATTTTTAATCAGTGGAATCCACTAATCAGCTTCCCGTCCTATGATGTATATATACATAATGACTTTTTCTTGTTCAAAACAATGGATTATAGAAAAGATCATTTCAATAGATCATATCGACTCTGAAAGAATCAATCTGCTTGTAGATCAATTGAAAAAAGTGGACCATTAATACATGAATGTCTTTATGGATTGTTGTTCCCTTAGAGGGGAATCTTTTCACATGGCCTGATTCATGTTACAATTCAAAAATAATTTTTGTCAATTCTTTATCATTATGAATTTTTAAAATTTAGATGTTATTAGAGGGCACTCAATGAATCATCCCTTATGATCATCATTTACGTGACTTCTCTTATTTCCTGACATTTTCTGAATGAAACAAATACTTAGTGAGAAACATTTTTCTTTTTAGAGTCTTATAAATATAGTGAAATTTTTGGGCCATAAAAATCATCGTTAAATATGAAATTCTTTTAATATAATTATATTTTATATATTGATATCCTTCATAATGGTTCATAAAAAACTTTTCATTAACCAAAAAAATCATCGGGATATGTCTGTTGGCAAAAAATCCCTCAACGTATCATTGAATAATTTTTGAGGTGATTGTGTTTGTTGATGTAGTGGACATCTGTGTTGTGATGGTCGATAAGAAGACCCATGATAGAAAATATTTGTTGAAAAAACGGATTTCATGGTAACATGTCGAGGGTAAGGGATGTGGTTAATGATCCATGTTTGATTCAAGAATGTCGAAAAAAGAATGGATGATCTGGAGGCGGTATAAAAAGACCAGAAACAAGGTGGCGTCATTTACCATTGTTTTCATTATTTTTGGTTCTAAAAATTAACAATTGAATAAAAGTGGATTTTGGATAAGTTACTTCCGCGTCGCGTATATGAAGGGAAGGAAACTTGCACGCCTAATGTTTTCAGGATCAGATCATCAAAATATGAAAAAGGGATAAGGGTCACGCATGTGTTGGGTTAGGGCACGCAAGTGACTTACGCGGCCGAGACAATGGCCAGAGACATGCATGTAGTGACTTGCGGACCGAGGGGAGACTTGCGTGCCATCGCGCAGTGTGTCCAATTTCGTATAAATACAGGTCGAACCCTCCTCATTCTGTATGATCTCAACACTTGCAGAAAATTAGAGCTCTCGTTGCGCAGGTGTGGTGGTCGCACAGGTGGTTTGTGGTCATGCAAGTAGAGTTTGCACGCCAAGTGATAGTTGTGAACCCAAGGTGGACAGGACGAGTAAGGAAGAGAGTCACACAAGTTATGGGCTGAAGAAGGAAGTGTCACGCAAGTGGTTTGGTGACACTTGCATGCCATATTTTGACGAAGTGTGATAGTTGTTGTTTGCATGCCAATATTTGTTTGGGCGTAAAAGGATGTGCATCCTGTAAGTTTGGAGTTGAATACGATATTGTCATGCAAGTGGTTGTGGTGGACTTGTGCGCCAGTTTTGACATGTGCGCCGAGACATGTGAGCTATATTTTACATGCTCGTCGAGACTTGCGTGCCGACTTAGAGAAGGGTTGCAAGTGATGTTGATTCCCGGAAGTTATTCAGGGCTGCGTGGAAGCTGGAAAATTTCCCAATACCTTCGGTGTAATGTGAAATTAATCTACGTGTGAATGTTTTACGTCAAAAAATAATCCACATACAACAAAAGGATGTATTCATTAGTGATAATGAAGCGACCTACAGGTCTATAAACTGTTAGTGGAACCTTTCCGGAGCAGTGAGCAAAGGAAGAGGAAGAAGGTGATCCTCTCCACCGGTAGTGAGACAGAGAGAGAAATAGAGAGTGACCCTTGGGAAAGAAGTGAGATGACAATAAACATTTTAAAGATAGTGAGTCAGGTCATTGAAGTGATCTACCCCGAATATTGTAAAATGGAAGTGAGCCTTAGTGGATTTGGTACAATGGCACATCGTCGTTGTATACTCATTGGACGTAGCCCAGTGAGGGTGAACCAAGTAAAAATCATTGTGTCTTCCTAATTACTTCCCTACATTGCATTTAAAGAATCATCATCAGATATAGAAGAAAATAAGAGGTCATAATAAACAGACAAGTGCAAACAAAGTGACCCTTGTAATAAAGAGGTCCAGACCCTATGGGGGAGGAAAAATTTTGAAAATGAATATCCATACATGGATTGACCCCCCCCCTCAGGGTATATAGGACACTATTGGTCCTAACAGTGTCAAACAAAGAATGTATCAAGGCCTACTATGATGCACTAGTTCCCATTTGAGTCTAGATCAATGAGTTTGTTTTTACATTTTACCCCTAGATACATCTATTCCATAGCCACATCTACTTATTTGTATCTGTACATGAATTTAATTACACTAAAACCAATAACTTATTACTTCACCAAAATTATATGATGTTTTCTTGTATTTTTATATTTCCCTTGGTTTATTCACATTGTTTTTAAATCCTTAATTCAACAAATAACTAATCATTCAACTAATACTAACAATTACATCCTACATTTTTTATATAAAATATTTATTTTGTGGAAGCAAATAAGGTATAATTTAATGTTCTATTTCATGGAAACAAGGAGAATAATACATGTAAAATTAAAAAATTCTTCCAAAACAACTTTAATAAAATATCTATGTATCATTCATTATATTAAATATGTTGGCGATGTACATTAATCGAAGGAGGTGTGAATGAATGTCGGTGAGGGAATATTTAATAGATACATGTAATATGTGATATTAATACCTATAAATAAGATCATGAAGTAAAAAAATATGGACTGAGAAATCGGAATATCATAATTATAATAATTTCAAGAATTATAACAAGGAAATGTGGATAAAACTTTTAATTTGGAAAGTCATATGCATATCATAGAGGTTAATCACTAAGGTGTCGTAAATGAAAATTAACAAGGTTATTCACTAAAATAATGTACAACATGTCACCTCTAGAGATTAAATTCATTACTCAATGCATTGGAGTGATATTAAAGAGAACACCTCATATATAATAATTTCATGTGAGTAGAATTGATTTTAATAAATCATTTAATAAATATCTAATGGAAAATAAATAATGGATTTCTTTGTGACATCATGGAATAAAGATATTAATGACATGATAAATATGACATATTATTATAGAAAAATGATAAAGTAGATTTATTATGTGCAAATATATGAATTAAATAAGTCATTTTTTCATATAGCATAATACCCGTGGAAAAAAAATTCATTGGGAATTTAAGTATTGAAAAAAAAGATATTTTCTTTTGGAGAAGGGATGAATTTTGAGAATTAAATTCTCCATAATAACGGGTGTAAGATACTTCCTCCTAATTGGATTGAAAATGTTGGAGGAATGCTTCATGCACTTAACCAACATCCCCATGATGAAAATCGAAGGAAGGAATTACTGAAGGATTTTAAAACATTTGGGGGATGTATTACCCTTTAAAAATAAAACAACCAACCAACAATATATAACAAAAATACTACTATATGATGCATGATGACCATTAATGTATACTCAAAAAAATATATATCAAAATCCTACTCAAATCAGGTTCCATAGATGAATAAACTATAATAAAAGTAAACGTAGAATGATAAACTCATAAAACTCTATGAAGACCATAACACATCATGATACCAAATCATAATCCTAAAAAATCACCTAACAACCCAAGTATCACTAAGTAGTGTTAAACATATGATATGTATCCTTTTCCCATATCCCAGTAGGAGATATCTGCAAATGCACCAAAGTGCCAAAGCTAGGGTGTGTACTAAAAATCAATATGTTTTACCCCATATTCATAATATATTTTTCATCAAAACAACCAACCAATACTTATAATCTATTTCTCAAGATTTGTTTTTCATAACCATTAAATTCCACATATCTACATTACCAACCATAACGCATTGTTATAAATGTTCCTTACTCCGGAGATGTTCCTTATTGATCTACCAAGTCATTCCAAGGTAATTATTTCCATGGTGAAATTAAAACATTATAATCGAGAACAAGTTCATATTTCATACAGAATCAAACATACAATATCAATACCCAAACCATGGATTCCAAAAAACTATACCAAAACCATTTCAATAAAATATCACATTTATTAAAAACCATTTTTCCTTCAAGACATTACAATCAAACATAATGTTTTTGATATCCATTTTCCTATAAACTATTTCAGCATTTCAAGTAATCCCATATTTTAAATTAACTTTCTAAAAATAATGAATCTAAACAACATTTCATAACAATTCACTAAAAGTACAAAATTCCATCACAACAATAAATAATCATTAAAGAAGATAAAATCCTTTATTTACAAACCTATTTCATAATTCAATTCATACAATTAAATAAATTTGAAATTATGACAATCAATTATAGTAAGAGGAGTCGATATTGATTCCACCTACATCGAGTTTTTTGATGAAGTTGATTAACAATCGATGAATTCTCACAAAACTACGTACGAATTCCATGAAACTACCATAGATCAATTCCCCTATCAATAGAGTGACCAAATATTATAATTTTTGGAATTGAAATTTTTTTTCTTCCCATAATGGGAATATATATGACAAACATAGAAAATAGAATAATTTGATCTATGTTGATCTATGAATACGTGATAGTGACTATGAAGAGCATGCAATCACCATGAAGAATTGGCTGTTAATCATAAATTAAATCCTTGTGATTGCCTCTAGAATGATGAGGAAATTTTATTTGTCATTTAATAAAGAAAAATCACTAGTTAGATCCATCATTGTGAAAAAATGAGTGTTTTAATTGAAAGTCAGGCATATATCCACTTTTTATAGAGGTGGATTTTAACCCACACACGGTTTAGTTACTCTATTAGACAAACGGTGTTCTAATCGTGATCTTGCTACTACATTAAGAAAAATTTCACACATCCTCAATGTATTGCCTATAATTCATTCGTATAAAGTTCCAAATATATTTTTCCATAATTGTAAAGTCTACATGGTTTCTATTAGGATTTTTCATGATTTGGACAAATCGTTCACAACCCCCGAGCCTTCCATTTTGTTCCGAAAACTCTCAAAAAGATCTCCAAACTCTCCAAACATTAACACTTAATATTTGTATACATAAAAAAGAATTAATAATGGGTTATATACAAGAAAATGGGGTTACTGAATTCTCTATATGATTTGACCATTCATTTGTAAAAATTAGAAAATTGTTGCGCCTCTGAAAGAGTTTCATCCAGTTATCCCTAATTTTAATCTCATGTTCCCACCACTCTTCAAAAATTTGACCTTGTTTCCACAAAAAAAGAATTTGACTGATGATCATATGATTCAAGAATATATCTTATATATCCATATTCTGTACTAGTATATGTACCAATGAAGCATCTGAATCAAGGTCAATGTGATCCCATATGATCCCATGGTCTTCATCTGGATGATATTTTTTCAACTGAGATACATGGAATATATTATTTACTGAACTGAATTGTGGTGGAAAAGAAAAACTATATACATCCTCTCTAATCCATTCCAGTATATTGAAAGGGAATATATATTGATAATATTAGTATCAAAGCATCAAAAAATAATGATGTACATACCTTGGAGAACTCTTTAAGAACACATGATCTCTCAATAAAAAATACAACGACCATCGATGATAATCAACATAATATTTATGATGAATTTTAGCTATCCCAATTTACTTCTTGATCACCTAAATACTCTTTATTGTTTCTTGGAAAAGGCTCAACCCAACTAGTGATGTCTTGCATGATTCCACCCTACATAGTGGAGAGAGACCGGGACGACCATACAACTCATAAAATAGAGCCATGTGTAATGAGGTCTGATAAATGTTATTATATGAGAACTCTATAAAGTTTATAATCACTAACTATGAGCCACTAAATTAAATTACCTAAGCCCAAAATATTTCATCTAATGTTTGTATCATACTTCTAGATTTTACATCCATCTGCTGATGATATATTGTACTCATGGTTTGTTGAGTCCAAAGGGATTTCTATATGGAATTACTAAAAGAAGATGTGAACCTCAAATCTCAATATAACATGATTGAATCAAGTATTCCATGTCTCTTTACCACATATCAGATATATATTTTGGACAGATCCTTCCTCATGAGAGTTAAAAATGTAGTCGAAATGGGCCAACTTTGTGAGTTGATCCATTATCACCCATATAGACTTGGGTTTTAGAACCATTCATGGGAGACCTATAACAAAATTACATACTATGTTATATAATTAATATAGTGTAATAGGTAAATACTACAACATACCAACTATTTTTGATGCTCTTCCTTATCCTGGTCACTTCTTAAGCATCGTGAAAGAAACCATATAAATTTCTCTTTCACGCTGCTCCACATAAACTATGCCATCAATTCCTTATACTGTAAGAAAATGGATCTTCATTTTAGGTATGTTTTTTTTCATTTCTGTTCATTTTTGAGAAAAATCAGAAAATATCGAAATTTTCTAAGTACACGTCGTGTATATTATGAGTACACGTCGTGTGGTTTTCTCTAACACGAGGTCATGTGATGGCCGTGTCCGGGCCACTCAAACAGTGTGTAGCAGTGATGTGGAGGCCGCTTAATGCGGTGTATAGAAAGGGAGAGTACATGCCATGTACTCATGAAGTACACATCGTGTACTTTTGTTTTTATTTCATTAATCATACTCGAGTCACGACATAAAATTATTTTCATCTTCTTCTCCACCTAATTATGTATAGAGCATCCGAGGAGTTCGTATCTTCTCCGAGCCACCAATCTGTCACTGGTTATCTGAATAAAACACCGTCTGTTGCAATAGAATCACAGCGGTGAGTTATTGGGTCTTCTTTGGCCACGTTTCCTGATTCCTTCTGTTGTGAGAGTTATCTAAGGTTGAACATTTTAGATATTTTTGTAGATCTTCTCCATTCTAGAATGATTTAATGTCTCAGGTTCAAGTATATCGATCTCCTAGGATCGAGGTAGGGGGTTTGTTTCCATACATTGAATGTCTTTGAGTTTTTGTGCAAAAGTGTCGAATACCCATGTATCGGGTATCTCGGGTTAGGATTTTGATCATGTATTGTTATCTGCCTTTTATTTCATGTATGCTTGAGGTTATTAGATGATTGATAATTTCTTGTTAGCATGTTTGAGGATCACCCCATCGATGTTTCCCCTGTTTTGGTTGTTTATCTTCGTTTGGCTTAGGTTGCCTGTCAGGCATACCTTGTGGAATTTTTTGCCTACCATGTTATAATTGATTTCATGTATTGCAAGTTGTTTAAAAGATCATGATGCATTCTATCTATTATCCAAGTAGTGTGTTGATCTTACTTTGGGATGCTAAAAGTTGATTACGCACGACTACACAACTCAGGGATGTGGGAACCTAGTGTTGTTGAATAATGAGGGAATTGATGATTAAGGGATTTCTTAGAGAGTCTATTATAATTTAGAATCATATGAAGGACCTTCGGGATTTGGACATTGTGCTTCCTTAGAGTTTCCTTATTTATGTATCGAGACTATAGGGATAATTAGACGTAAGTACTTCCTCAGAGAGTCTATAGTTATCATTGCAAGACCGCAGGGGCGTTGACAGTGAGAGCTTCCCAGAGTGTATGTGCATTTGTATGTTTACATGACTAGATGGGTATACATGTGTGATCCACCCAGAGAGTCACCATGATTGTCATTTGGTTGGTGGTGACGAGTCTACCATGCCAAAGAAGAAGATTGAGTTTGTACCGCTTTCTGTTAGGTAGTCTACTGAGATACCGGTTATGTTTCTTGCTATGCCTGGAGAATATAGAGATGTTTATTAGATTCTGTGGTTGATAATTTAATGAGTGAATTAAATTAATAAATACATTTGAATGGATATTGGTAGGATTGTTCTCTTTAGCGTACTCATGTTTTTCTACTGCATTTATTTCAATTAATTTTTGCTATAATGCTCACTGATAGTAGGGCACATATCATGTGGTGATTTCCTACTGGGATTAGTCTCACACCCTGTTTGGGTCCTGAATATTTTCCCAAATAGGTTATATGGTTGCAGGTGTGGATAGGGATTTTGGACCTTTTACTTCAGGTACATGATTGCTGGTTGAGCTGGGGATTATAGGACCGAGCGTAAGCTTGCGATGCTGCTGGAGTTGTTGTTTAATTTTAGTACCTCGTTTCTCAGTGGTATTAAGAATGTTTTTGTGTTATCTTTTTTCCGTAGATACATGTACCATGCTGCATTATTATTATATTTTACATTTTTGTCGCTGTTTAGTTTTAGCTGATGTATTCTCTTTAATGCTTCCGCTATTGACCATTATTTCTTGTATCTTGTATACCTTACCAAATGAGGGTGTAGATTCCCCAATAACTTACCGAGGACCTCAATAATAGTCCGAAGCCTTTGAAATTTGGGGAAATTTACTTGAGTTCATGTGGCGAACAGGGCACGGGTCACCCATTTAGGAACTCCAGATTCGGGTCGTTACAAAGTGGTATTAGAGGAGTTTAATTCCATTTCTATAGACTTACTGTTTAGCGTCACTAGACAGGTATATGACAGAATAGGTAAATTATAAATAACTATTCTTAGGCATTCTAGAACCCGTGCATAGGGAAAAAACCATATTAGCTCGAATATTGTAATTTTCAAGTTTTTCAAATGTTATAGTTTAATTGATTTCACCGTTGGGTGGTGCACTTGTTTTGTGCTATTACTATTTATATGATTGTGGTTCTATTTGGTTGCAACCCGATGAGATGAGGGTATGCATCTCATGAATCATATAGGGACTTTTCAGAAAAATCACATTTCATGCATTTTTCCATGCCATCTAGATTGCATTAGAATTTTCATGTTGTTGTGATAGGATTTGTGATAGAAGATGCATGCTGTTGTGATAGAAGATGTTATAGAATAACTGCTATATTGATAGGGTATCGTTTTTTTGGATCTTCTTTATCATATATGCCAAACTTTGGTCGTAGAGGTGTTATGGGCCCTCAAGGATCAGAATTTGGTGGATCGTGAGTTGTTATACATTTTAATTGTTATATCCATTTTTATGGTGCTAAGCTTTGATTTGCGGGGAGTATGGTCTCCCAATAATCAGAATTTGGCACCTTAATAGTTTTTTTATGTGTTTTCTAAACTCCAGTGTAGTTTTGAGTCTATTTTCTAGAAAAAACCAGAATACACAGCGTGTACTTTATGCATTCATGCCGTGTAGTTTTTAGCCATGTCACTGACTGTGTTGGGAAGAGACACGTGGTTGTAATGTTTCCTATAGTAACACACTGTGTACTAGCATAGCATGCCGTGTAGTCTGGAATAGGTATTCAGACTTGTCACAAATTACACGGGCTGGGGTTTTCCTTTATGTGACGCCGTGTTCCTTTGGAACACACTTTGTATAGTTGACCATGTTGCCGGCCATGTAGCCAATAGCACGAGTTGGTGTTATCCTTCTGCATACATGCCATGTCCGTATGGAACACGCTGTGTAGTGTCAACCGTGTGTTAGGCCATGTCACTAACAACACGGGCCAGGTTAGGAATGTGAAGTACACGCCATGTCTCCTTTGACACTCCATGTAGCAGTGGTTCGTGTTCCAATCCATGTGACTAACGACACGGACATGGGATAGATCATAAGGACACGTCGTGTGGTGGACAAGCACATCGTGTAGTTTCCAGCTGGGACAGTCAGTGTTCCCAGCTGTGTAGGAGTGAACAATGAAGGAGGAAAAGGGTTAGTATAATCCATGTAGTTTAAGAATAGGCCTTGTAGTTGGGTGGTTTACACAGCCATGTATGGCCACAGTACATGCCCAGGGATAACATTTATGAAACACGCCGTGTAGAAGTACTACACGTTGTGTAGTCAGGTTTTCACAATTTATTTAAATGTTTTCTCTCTTGTTCCAATATTTCCCTATTATTTTTCATCTATGTTCATCATTAATGAAGGTGTGATTTTGAACATTCAGAGCTATGGCACCAATACGTCCTCTCGTTGCATGTTAGGAACCAGGAAGTGACCATATGACTGATACAGAAGATCATGGACTACCAGTAGTTTCGCCAATCATTCCAGACATGGAACCTGCAGTGATTCCAGACACTAGTGTCGACGCTCAGTTTAGAGAGTGTATCATGATATTATTATAGAAATTCCAGGGAACTCAACATCCTGGCCCGTATATGGAAGAACTGACGCGAGGTTTTTAGTAGCAGCACCCTCCCACGTTCACAGGGGATAGAGGACCACAGGCTACAGAGTCATGGCTAGAATCCATGCTGTTCATCTTTGAGAATATGGAGACACCTCTGGAGAGGAGAGTGAAGCTCGCAACTTATATGCTGCGAGATTCCTCCATGAGATAGTGGGATGTGGTTTCGCGGACAGGGCGCAAACATGCTATGGCTTATGATGTGTTTTAGCGTACGTTCTACGGCTACTTCTACCCGGAGATTTGAGTGATGACAGTGCCAAAGAGTTCATGAACATGCAGCTGGGTACTCTCACAATTATAGATTATTCCTCCCTCTTTACAAATTTACAGTCTTTCACTCTCATTGTGGGGAATGATGAGCTATTTT
This sequence comes from Viscum album, assembly GCA_963277665.1. Lineage (NCBI taxonomy): Eukaryota > Viridiplantae > Streptophyta > Magnoliopsida > Santalales > Viscaceae > Viscum > Viscum album. The sequence goes on along the minus strand of OY728145.1, from coordinate 759,035,001 downwards.
GGAATTGAATCTTGAGGAAGGACTTAGCCCGGATACCAGGTCACAGGTGAACATCATTCATTTGACTTCTATCACACTGATAGTCAACCATGTGCTTATTACGGAGAGAAACATGAGGGAGGATGGAGCTGTGGACCAGGGTGGTTCAGCATCCTTGGCTGAATCTATCCAGACAGAAAGGAGGAAGCACCACCGAGAGTCTACACAAGGTGACTCGAGGAAGTGAGGTATTCCTTCTAGATGACGGGATCTTCCCTCTAGCATCCAATTAGTGTGTTATCAGTGTGGAAGAAGTGGGCATAAGAATCCCCAGTGCTTGAGGGACCCATTAGAGTGCCAATCTTGCGGCAAGATGGGTCATCTACAGCACTTCTTCAAGGTTATTCTGTCAGCAGCTAGTGAAGAAGGATCAGTTTTGACTATGTGTATAGGAGTAGGATTTCTAGTTCCACAGCAGACTGGGGGCTAGAGTTCTTCAGGTTGTTCAGGACCGGGTAGATGTCGTGGATGCAGTGGTCAGGCTTCGAGAGGAGTAGCACAGGGATCTCAGGCTGCTACGTAGGGCCGCGGTACAGGCCAAACTTTTTCTGTAGAGCAGATTCATCAAGAGCAGGATCCTGGACCTTCTACAGTTCGAGGAATGATTTTAGTAGCCTCAGTTTTATCCTCTACATTTTTCGATACATGATCTTCTCAAAGCTTTATTTATGTGCATACTATGGAAAGCATTAGACGTACACTTTATACTTCTGAGGATATGATGGTGCTAGACACTCCCTTGGGAATTAGAATTGTTAGCCTGTGTCAGTGCTTGTACTGCCCCCTTAAGGTTGGTGGGTATCATTTTTCATGGAGTCTATATTTTTTGGAGATGGCATGATATGATGTCATTCTCAGGATGGAATGGTTAGTTCCCTTTCAAGCCTTTTTCGATTTCTATCGTCATGGGGTGAATTTCACATCACCAGAGGGCGGATCTTTTCTTCACAAGGGTTGATGGGATGTCCGGGTGAGCAGAGCAGGACAAGAGGATCATGGCATGGGTAGTGTTACGGCCCAAAAGTCTAGCTTATATATGGATGACCACAGGACTTCTCAGGTAATGTTTCCTCCAGTTGTTGATCGCTTTCCAGACATATTTCCAAATGAATTTTCAGGTTTGCCTCCATAGGGAGAGGTAGACTTCTCTTTTGATCAATTTTCAAGAGTGGAACTGGTTTCAATTCTTCCTTATCGGATGACCACACCTGAGTTTCAATATCTCCTAAAGAAATTGTAGGAGTTACAGACAAGGGGTTTCATCCAACCCAGTACTTCTTCTTGGGGTTCGCCTGTCATGTTTACAAAGAAGGCAGATGACACCCTTAGGCATTATCTGGATTATCGAAAGCTGAACAAGTTGACGATCAAGAAACGATATACATTACCACATATAAATGATCTATTTGATCAGCATTGAGGAGCCAGATTGTTCTCGAATATCGACTTGATATCCGACTACCGCCAGTTGTGTGTCAGATGATCTGATATACCTCTTACAGCATTCGGGAGTAGGTATGGTCTGTATGAGTATATGGTGATGTAATTTGGTCTCATGAACATGCTAGAAGATTTCATGGAGCTGATTAAAATATTTTTCCATCCTTACATGGATTCCAATGTGGTGGTTTTCCTTGATGACATCATGGTGTACTCTCACATTCGATATGACCATGCTACCCATCTTGAGATTGTTTTGAGTACACTGAGGGTGGATCAGTTATATACTAAGCGCTTATAGTGACACTTTTGGATGGACGAGGTTCAAATCCAGGGTCATGTAATCTCAGAGACAAGAGTATCAGTAGACCCAGGGATGGTGATAGTAGTAGTCACCTAGGAGCAGCCGAAGAACGTCTTTGAGGTACAATGATTCTTAGGGATGGTTGGTTACTATATGTGATTTATACAAGACTTCTCACAACTAGAAAATTCATTTATAGTCTTGACTAAGGAAGGGGTAAAGTATGTTTTTTCAGAAGCCTGTGATTCAGCCTTCTGAGAGCAGAAAGGGAGATGGAATTTAGCACCAATTCTAGTTTTTCCCAAGCTGATAAAGAGTTATACGGTTTTCTATGATGCATCTGGTATCTGCTTTAGAGTAGTGCTTATGCAGGAGGATCGTGTTGTTGTGTACGGATCATGGCAATTGAGGCCACATGAGAGGAACTATCCTACGCATGACCTGGAGTTGGCTACAGTTGTTCATGCATTGTGTTGTTGGAGACATTATCTTCTGGGAGAGCATTTGGTGGTGTATACTGACCACAAGAGCCTCATGTACATCTTCATGGAGTGTGACATGAATCTAAGACAATGGAGGTGGGTTGAGTACCCGCAGTCTTTCGATTTCAGGCATGCCATTATGCCTAGGAAGGGAAATGCAGTGCCTGATGCACTGAGCATGAGGGCTTAGATACAGGCAATTCAGGAGGCCATTAGTGACTGGAAGCTTATGGAACTATTCTCTAAGATTAATTTGGAGTTTCATGATAGAAAAGGGTAGACATTCCTATCTTCTGTAGTTGTTACCTCTACGCTTATCGACTGAGTTTGAATGAGTATGTTATCAGTTTCTTAAGGCATAGTCCTACGGTAATGAGATTCAGGAGAGGAACCTCTTCCTAGATCGACCATAGGCGAGGATGAGATCTTGCGTTTCTAGGGATACGTATGGATGCCAGCTGATATACGCTAGGAGCTGATGTTAGACTTTCATTCCTTAGTATGGGCAGTTCATCCTGGCGTCACCAAGATGTATCGTGATCTACACATCCAGTATTGGTACCCACGTTTGAAGAGAGATGTTGCTAGTTTTTTCATGAGATGTTCCACCTGTCAGCAGGTGAAGTCACAACACCAGCATACGATGTGGCTTTTAAAGTAGCTAAGAATTCCGGAGTGGAAGAGGAATTATGTTGCGATGGACTTTGTGACAGGGTTATCGAGATCGCCTCAAGGGAACAATGCAGAATGGGTTGTCATTGACAGGCTCATGAAGTTTTCTCACTTCTTACTAATTAAGGAGACCTTGGGTGTTTATGGTCTAGTACAGTTGTATATCTTTGAAATTGTACATTGCATGGGGTTCTGATTACTATCATTTCAGGTAGGGACGCCTGCTTCACATCACTTTTCGGGCACGGGCTACCGAGGACATTGGGAAAATAGGTACATATGAGTATAGCATGCCATCCCCAGATGGATGGCCAGTCAGAGGTCACGATTTAGGTGCTAGAGGACACGATACGAGCATGTGTCCTTGATTTTGGAGGTTCTTGGGAGAGACATATACATCTAATGAAGTTTTCATATAATAATATTTTTCAATAAACTATTCAGATAGCACTATATGAGGCTTTGTATGGTAGGTTGTGTCGATCACCCGTGTGTAGGCTGGAGGCAGGAGAGGTAGCTATTATGGGACCTCGTCTTTTTGAAGAGACCACAGAGCAGGTAGAGTTGATCTGAAAAAGGATGGTTACAACACAGTCTCAGAAGAAATCTTATGCTGATCAGCGGAGATAACCTTTGGAGTTTAAGGTCGGGGATCATGTTTTCCTACATGTTACCCTGAGGTTGGTACACAAGAGGATAAAGAGATAGTGTAATCATTCACGAAGATAAGTTGGGTCGTTTGATGTTCATGAAAGAGTCGGGCTGGTTTCTTATAGGTTATAGTTTCCTCAGAGGTACCAGGCTATGCATGACGTCTTCCATATTTCTCAGCTTTGTCGCTATTTCTCAGACCCGTATCATGTTTTTCAACCCGAGGAGGTTGAGAAGGAGCCGGATTCATCATTCAAGGAGCATCCTATAAGAATTGTGGATCTTAGTGCAATGATACTCTATGGATGGTCTGCTCCTCTAGTATGGGTGCTATGGCAGCACGACTGTGTACATGACGAGACTTGGGAGAAGGAGGTCGATATGTGATCACATTGGCCATATTTGTTCAAGGTTTCTTCTTTTCCACCAAGTTAAAAAATTTGGGGATGGATTTTTTTAAGGGGGGAAGTTTTTAAGAACCCAGATCTTCGTTTCTGGTATGTTTTCCGTTTCTAGTTGTTTTTGAGAAAATGAAGAAAATATGGAAATTTTATAGGTTCATGCCTTGTACTTTATGAGTACATGTTGTGTGATTTCCCCCAAATGAGGTCATGTTCCGGCCATGTCTTGGAAACACACACGTTGTGTAGCGTTGATGTGGAGGACGCTTAATGCGGTGTATGGAAAGGGTGAGTACATGTCATGTACTCATGAAGTCCACACTGTATACTTTTTCTTTTTTACTTCATTAATCGGTTCAGAGTCACGTATTAGACCTATTTGCATTTTATTCTCTACATAATTACCTTCAGAGTGTCTGAGGAGTCTGAATATTCTCCGATCCACCGATCCATCACCATTTATCTGAATAGAATGTCGTCATTTGCAATCGAATCGAAGCGGTGAGTTCTTGGTTCATCTTTGGCCAGGTTTCCTGATTCCTTATCTTGTGAGAGTTTTCTAAGGATTAATGTTTTGGAAGTTATGGTAGATATTCTCCATTCTAGGATGATTCATAGGCAAATGCTCAAGTATATCGGTCTCCTTGGATCATGGTAGGTGGTTTTTTTCCCTACGATGAATGTCTTTGAGTTTTTGGTGCAAAAGTGTCGAATACCCTTGTATCAGATATCTTGGGTTTGGGATATGATCATTTATTGTTATCTGTCATAGATTTCATGTATTCTTGAGGTTATTAGATGATTGATAACTATTTTTTAGCATGGTTGAGGATCACCCCATTGGTGTTTCCCCTGTTTTGGCTATTTATCGCTATTTAGATTAGGTTGTCTGTGAGGCATACCTTGTTGCATTGTTTTACTACCTTGATATAATTCATGGAATGTATTTCCTGATGTTTATATGCTTTAGATGCATTTTAACTATTAACCAAGTAGTTTTTTGAGCTTACTTTGGGATGATAGAAGTCTATTACGCACGACTACACTACTCAAGGCTGTGGGAACCTTGTGTTGTAGAATCAATAGGGAATTAACTATAAAGGGCTTCCCTGTAGAGTCTGTTATAAATTATAATCATTTTAAGGTCCTATGAAAATGGGACTTTATGCTTCCTTATAGTGCCCTTATTTACATATCGATACTATTGGAGGAATTAGACATAATGGATTCTTTAGAGAGTCAATAATTATTGTTGAAAGACGACATGGGAATTGATGGTGAGAGCTTGCCAGAGTGTCTATGCCTTTGTTTGTTTAATTGACTACAGGGGTCCTCTAGTATGATCCACCTAGAGAGTCACCATGATTACCGTTTGGTTGGTTGTGAAGATTCCACCGTGTCAAAGGACAATCTTGAGTTTGTACTACTTGTTTTTAGGTAGTCTACTAAGATAACTATTTCATTGCTTGTTATGACTTTAGAATATAGAGCTTTTTTCTTGATTCCTTGGTTGATAATTTAATGAGTGAATTAAATTAATAATTAAATTTGAATGAAGATTGGTAGGATAGTTTAATTTAGAGTACTATTGTTTCTCTGCTGCATTTATTTCCATTATTTTTGCAAATATTTCTCACTGACAGTAGGGTGCAGATCTTGTGGTGATTGCCTACTGGGAATAGTCTCAAACCCTTTTTGCGTCTTGCATTTCGGCCCAAATAGGTTATATGGTTATAGGTGTGGATAGGTATTGTGGCCCCTCTACTATAGGTACATGATTTCCGGTTGGAGGTGGGGAGCATAGGACCGAGATTAGGATTGCGATGCTGCTGGAGTTGCGGTTTACTTTTAGTACCTCGTTTCACAGTTGTATTCAGCATGTTGATGTGTTAGCTGCTTTCCTTAGATACAAGTACCATGTTGCATCATTATTATATTATACATTGCTTCTACTATTTAGTTTCAGTTGTTGTATACTATTTAATGCTTCGCTATTGACTGTTAATTCGTGTGCCTTGTATACCTTACCAAATGAGGTCATAGTTTCCCCAATAACTTACTATGGTCCTCGTTGATAGTCAACATGCTCTGGCATTTGGGGGAATGCGCTTGAGGTCATGTGGTGAACCAGTCATGGGGAACAAGTTGAGGGGCTTCAGAATCGGTTCGTTACAAAGTTGTATCATAGGAGTTTCACTCTTTTCAATTGACTTTCTGTTTAGCGACATTAGTCAGGGATAATATGGAATAAGAAAATTGTAAATAGATGTTCATGGGCGCTCTAGAACCCGTTTATAGTGGGAAAGCAAGATTAACTCGAATATTGCAATTTTAATTTTTTTCAAATGTTATTGTTTAATTGATTTCACCATTGGGTGGTGCACTTTATTTCTTCTAATACTGTTTTTATGATTGTGGTTCTATTTTTTTGCAACCCGATGATATTAGGGTATGCCATCTCATGCATCATATAGGAAATTGTTAGAAAAATCACATGTCATGTATTTTTCCAAGCCATTTAGATTGCATTAGAATTTACATGTTGTTGTGATAGAATTTGTGATAAAAGATGCATGCTTTTGTGATAGTTGTTGTGATAGAATACTTGATATGTGGATAGGGTATCATCTGTTTAGAGCTTCTTTATCATGGATGAAAAACATTGGTCTTAGCGGTGTTATGGGCCCTCGATAATCAAAATATGGTGGATCATGTGTTTTTATACTTTTTTACTTGTTATATCCATTATTATGATTCCAATATTTGTTTCGCGGCGAGTATGGGCCCCTCACGGATATGAATTTAGCACCTTAACACTTTTTTTTGTGTTTTCTAGGCTCCAGTGTAGTTCTAAGGATACTGTCTGGAAAAACCCAGAATACATGTTGTGTACTTTACCCATACACGGCGTGTAGTTTTTAGCCGTATCCCGGACTGTGTTGGGAAGAGACACGAGGTTGTAAAGATTCATGTCGGAACACGCTGTGTACCGGCTTAGCACGACGTGTAGTCTGAAATAGGTATCTGGTCATGTCACGAACAACACAGGCTAGGGTTTTCCTTTAAGTGCACACCGTGTCCCTCAGGAACACGCTATGTATAGTTGATAATGTTGTTGGCTATGTAGCCAACAACACGGGTTGGTGTTATCCTTCCTCGTACATGGTGTGTCTGTATGGAACATGTTGTGTAGTGTCAACCATGTGTCAGGCCATGTCACTAACAACAAGGGCTAGGTAAGGCATGTCAAGTACACGGCGTGTCTCATTTGACATGCAGTGTAGTAGTGATCCATGTACATGTCTTTGTGACTAATGACAGGGACAAGGGAGGGATCATAAGGACACGCCGTGTAGTGGACAAGCACACCGTGTAGTTTCCTACTGGGAAAGTCCGTGTTCCCATCCGTGTAGAAGTAAACGGGCATAGAGGTAAATGTTTATTACATGACGTGTAGTTTAAGAACACATCGTGTAGCCGTGTGGTTTACACAGCCATGTATGTTCAAGGTACACGCCCAAGGTAAACTTTTATGAAACTTGGTGTGTAGAAGTACTACACGCCGTGTAGTCATGTTTTCCCAATGTTTTTTAATGTTTTTCTCTATTATTACATTTTTCTATTTTATGTTTCATCTGTGTACATCATTAATGAAGGTGTGAATTTGACCTTTCAGAGCTATGACACCAAGACGTCCTCCTGTTGCATTTCAGGAACCTGGATGTGACCATACCCCTAATACGACAGATTAAGGACTACCAGTAGTTCCTCCTATCACTCTAGACATGGTACATGCAGTGATTCCAAACACTAGTGTGGATGATCTTTTCAAAGAGGGTTTCATGAGATTTATGTAGACCTTCTAGGGAGCTCAACATCCTACCCCGTCTATTACAGAACTGATGGTGGTTTTTTTGAAGCAGCACCCTGCCACATTCACAAAAGATAGAGGACCATAGGCTACAGAGTAATGGTTCGAAGCCATGTTGTCCATCTCAAGCATCTGGAGACACCTATAGAGTGGAGATTGAATATCTCGACATATATGTTGCGGGATTATTCCATGATATGGTGGGATGTGGTTTCGCAGATAGGGCGCCAACATGCTATGGCTTGGGATGAGTTTCAACATACGTTCTATGACTAATTCTACCCAGAAACGTTGTGGACTGATAGAGCCATAGAGTGTATGAACCTACAGCAGGGTACATTCATTGTTATGGAGTATTCCTCCCACTTTACAGAGTTACATCATTTCACTCCCATTATGGGAATTGATGAGTTGTTTTGGTAAGGATGTCTGAGGAAGGCCTCAGACTAGATATCAGGTCACAGATGAAAGTCTTTCAGTTGACTTCTATCACTCTGATAGTCAACCAGGCGCTTATTACGGAGAGAAATCTAAGGGAGGCTAGAGCTTTGGACCAGGGCAGTTCAACATCAAGGGCTGATTCTCTCCAGACAGACAGCAGGAAGCGCCAACGAGAGTCTACAAGAGGTGACACGAGGAAGCAAGGTATTCCTTATGGTTGACGAGATCTTCCCTCTAGCAACCAAGTGTTGTGTTATCAGTGGTGAAGAAGTTGGAATAAGAAGCCCCAGTGCCCGAGGGACCTAGTGGAGTGCCGATCTTATGGCAATATGGGTCATCTGTAGTGCTTATTCAAGGTTATTCTACCAGCAGCTACTGAAGGAAGATCATTTTCGACTGAGTGTATAGGAACATGATTACCAGTTCCACGGAAGACTGGGGGCTAGAGTACTTTAGGTCGTTCAGGCTATGGTAGAGCCCGTTGACACAATTTTCAAGCTTATGGAGGAGTAGTATAGGGATCTCAGGCTGCTACGCAGAGCCGCGATACAGGCCGGACTTTTGCTGTAGAGCAGATTCATCAAGAGCAGGATCTTGGACCTTCTACAGCTTGAGGTACGATTTTAGTAGCCTTAGTTTTATCCTCTTTACATTTTGATACAGGATTTTCTCATAGATTTTTTTCTGTGCATACTATGGAAATCTTTAGACATACTGTTTATACTTCTAAGGATACAATGATTCTAGACACTCACTTGGGAATTAGAACTGCATGCATGCTTCAGTTCTTAGACTACCCCCTCGAGGTTGGTGGGTGTTATGTTTCGTGGAGTATCTATGTTTTGGTGATGGCAGGCTCTGATGTAATTCTCAGGATGGACTGGTTAGTTCCCTTCTAGGCCTTTGTCGATTGCTATCGCCATAGGGTGTGTTTCACATCACAGAGGGTAGATCTTTTCTTCACAAGGGAAAATAGGATATCCAGGAAAGCATAGCTGGACCAGAGCATCATGAGTTGGGTAGTGTTATGAGCCAGAATTCTAGATTATATCTAGATGACCACTGGACTTCTTAGGTAAAATTTCCTCCAATGGTTGATCGCTTTACAGATGACTTTCCAAAATACTTTTCCGGTTTTCCTCCTGAGCGAGAGGTAGAATTCTCATTTGATTTTGTGCCAGGAGTGGCATCATTGTCCACTCCTACTTATAGGATAGCCACACTAATGTTGAAAGAGTCAAGAAGCAGTTGGAGGAGTTTCAGATGAGGGGTTTCATCCAACCTAGTATTCTCCTCATGGTTTGACTATCCTATTTGCGATGAAGGCAGACGACAGCCTTAGGCTTTGTGTGGATTATCGGAAGCTGAACCAGTCGACTGTCAAGAACTGATATCCATTTCCATGGATAGATGATATATTTGGTCAGATTCTAGGATCCAGAGTGTTCTCAAAGATCAACTTGAGATCCGGGTACCATCACTTTCATGTCAAACCATCTGGTATACCACTTATAGCCTTTCGAAGAAGGTGTGGTCTATATGATTATTTGGTGATTCCATTCGGTCTCAAGAATGATCTAGTAGTTTTTATGGTGTTGATAAACAGAGTTTTTCATCCTTATTAGGATTCCTTCATTTTTGTTTTCGTGGACGACATATTGGTGTACTCTCAGACTCGATACGACCATGCTACCAATCTTGTGATTGTATTGAGTACACTAAGAGAGAATCAGTTATATGTTATGCTTTCAAAGTGCCACGTTTGGATGGATGAGGCTCACTTTCTGGGTCATGTCATCTCAGATACAAAATTATCAGTAGACCTAGGGAAGGTTATATATGTAGTCACATGGGAGCAATCGAATAATGTCTTTGAGGTACGGAGTTTCGTAGGATTGTATGGTTACTACAGGCAGTTTATACATGACTTTTAACTCTTAGATGCGTCATTGAAGGGCTTGACTATGTACGGTTTGAATTATGTTTGGTCATAAGCCTACGATTCAACCTTCCAGGTGTTGAAAGGAAGATTGAATTTAGCACTGAATTTAGTTTTTCCAAAGCTGGGCAAGAGTTATACAGTTTTTGGTGATGCATCAGCAATCGGGCTCAGAGCAGTTCTTATGTCGGAGGATCGTGTTGTTGTGTACGGATCTCGGCATTTGAGGCCACATGAGTGGGACTATCCTACACACGACCTGCAGTTGGCTATAGATGTTCATGCATTGCGTTGTTGGAGACATTATCTTTTGGGAGCACAATTTGGGGTCTATACTGACCAAAAGATCCTCAAGTACAACTTCACCCAGTGTGACTTGAATATGAGACATCAGAGGTGGGTTGAGTTCCTAAAGCCTTTAGATTCTGAGCTTGCCTATATGCATGGGAAAGGATATGAAGTGGCTGATGCACTGAGCAGGGGGATTCAGATACAGGCAGGTCAGGAGGCCAATAGTGAGTGGCATCTTATGGTTATGTTCTCTGAGATACATTTGGAGGTGCACAACAGAGAGAGGAAGACAATCCAATATTTTATTGATATTACCTCTAAGATTCTCGACCGAGTTAGAATGAGGCATTTATCAGATTCTGAATCCTAGTAAGATGGAAACCGTGTCAGGAAGGGACCCTATTCTCAGATGGACCATAGGCGAGGATGAGATCTTGCGTTTCTAGGGACGTGTATGGGTTCCAGAAGTTATATACGAGGAGCTAATGCATGATTTTCTTTCCTCGGTCTGGTTAGTTCATCCTGGAGTCACCAAGTTGTATCATGATCTACATAGCCAGTATTGGTGGCCAGGTATGAAGAGAGATGTTTCTGGTTTTCTCATGAGATGTTCCACCTATCAGCCGGTGAAGGAAGAGCAACAACAACTGCCATGACTTTTACAGCAGTTACCCATTCCCAAGTGGAAGTGGAATTATGTTGCAATGGACTACATGACAGGGTTACTAAGATCGCCTTGAGGGAATGATGCGGTTTGGGTTGTCATTGAAAGGCTCATGAAGGTTTCTCACTTCTATCCCATTAAAGAGACCTTCCGTGTTGATGAGCATGGATGGTTGTACATCGATGAAATTGTACTCCTGCATGGGGTTCTGAGTACTATCATTTCAAATAGGGATGCCCGCTCCACGTCGCATTTCTGGCAAGGGCTATAGAGGGCTTTGGGTACACATCTACTTTTGAGTACAGCTTACCATCCCCAGATGGATGGCTAGTCAAGGTGCACGATTCAAGTGCTAGAGGACATGCTACAAGAATGTGTCCTTGATTTTGGAGGTTCTTAGGAGATAAATATACATCTAGTAGAGTTTTCCTATAATAATAGTTTTCAAGAAACTATTCCGAAGGAACCTTATGAGGCTTTATATGGTAGGTCGTGTTAATCACCCTTGTGTTGGCCGGATGCAGAAGAGGCAGCTATGTTGGGACCCCATCTTGTTCAGGAGACCACAGAGTAGGTGGAGTTGATTCGAAAAAGGGTGGCTACTACATAGTCTCGGTAGAAATCTTATGCTGATCAGTGAAGATGACCTTTGGAGTTTATGTTATGGGATTAGGTTTTTTTACATGTTACACTGTGGTTGGGACACAAGAGGATTAGGAGACATGGTAAGATTTCACAGAGATACGTCAGGTCGTTTGAGGTTATTGAGAGAGTCGGACAAATTTCTTATAGATTTTAGTTTCTTCAGAGGTACCAGGCTATACATGACGTCTTCCATGTTTCTCAACTTTACCTCTACTTCTCATAACCGTCTCACGTTTTTTAACCCAAGGATGTTGAGCTGGAGTCAGAAGCATCGTTTGAGGAGCATCCTATCTGAATTTTTGATCGTAGTGCAAAGATACTTTTTGGCCGGTCTGTTCCTCTGGTATGGGGTGCTATGGAAGCACAGCCGTGTACAGGATGAGACATGGGAGAGGGAGGCTGATATGCGATCAAAGTTTCTGTTGTTATTCGAGGTTTCTTACTTGCCACTAAGTTTGGGAAATTCAGGGAAAAATCTCATTAAAGGGGTATTTTTTTAAGAAATCAGATATTTTTTTCCGGTATTTTTTTCCGTTTCTGGTTGTTTTTGAGAAAAAAAATGAAAATATGGAAATTTTCTATGTACACCCCGTGTTCGTTTCTCCCGTGCGAGGCCGTGTGCTGGCTGTGTCTAGGCCACACACACGGTGGGTAGCGGTGATGTGGATGCCGCTTAATTCGGTGTATGGAAGGGCGAGTACACGCCGTGTACTCATGAAGTACATGACATGTACTTTTCTTTTTTATTTCATTAATCGGACCTGAGTCTCCACTTACACCTATTTTTATCTTCTTCTCTACCGAATTACATCCAGAGTGTCCGAGGATGCTGAATATTTTCCGAGCCACTGATTCGTCACCAGTTAACCAAATCTAACGCCGTCAGTTGCAATAGAATCACAGCAGTGGGTTCTTGGTTCTTCTTTGGCGACGTTTCCTGATTCCTACTCTTGTGAGAGTTATATAAGGTTGAACGTTTTAGACATTTTTGCATATCTTCTCTTTTTTAAGCTAATCCATAGGAAGAGGTTCAAGTATATCGATCTTCAATGATCAAGGTAGGTGTTTTGTTTCCCTACGTTGAAAGTCTTTGAGTCTTTGTTGCAAAGGTTCTGAATACCCATGTATCGTGTATCTTAGGTTAGGGTTTTGATCCTATATTGTTATATTCCTTAGATTTAATGTATTATTGAGGTTGTTAGATGATTTATATTTTCTTGTTAGCATGTTTTAGGATCACCCCATTGGTGTTTCCCCAATTTTGGATGTTTATCTCCGATTTGATTAGGTTGCATGTGAGGCATACCTTGTCGTATTGTTTTCCTACCTTGATATAATTGATTGCATGTATTTCTTACTGTTTATATGCTTTTGATGCATTGTATCTATTATCCAAGTAGTTTGTTGATCATACTTTGAGCTGCTAAAAGTAAATTATGCACAACTATACTACTCAGGGCTATGGGAACCTGGTGTGGTAGACCAAAGAGGGAATTTACGATTAAGGGCTTCCCTGGAGAGACCATTATAAATTATAATAATTCGAATGACATATGGGAATGGGAATTTGTTCTTCCTTATAGTGTCCATAGTTATGTATCGACATTGTACGAGGAATTAGACGTATGTTCTTAGTCAGATAGTCTATAGTTATCATTCCATGACTGTATGGGAATTGATGGTTAGAGCTTCCCAGAGTGACTGTGCCTTTGTATGATTACATGACTAGAGGAGATTGCCAGTGTGAGCCACCCAGAGAGTCACCATGATTATCGTTTTGTCAGTTATGATGAGTCCACCATGCCAAAGAACAAGCTCGGGTTTGTACTGCTTGTTGTTATGTAGTCTGCTGAGATACCAGTTGTGTTGCTTGCTATGCCTTGAGAATATAGGGTTGTTTGATAGATTACATGGTTGATAATTTAATGAGGGAATTAAATTAATAAATAAATGTGAATGGATATTGGAAGTATTGTTTACTTTAGAGTACTATTTTTTACATGCTACATTTATTTCCTTTTACTTTTTCTATATTTCTCACTAAGAGTAGGGTATAGATCATGTAGTGATTGCCTACTGGGATTAGTCTCACACCCTATTTGGGTCCTGCATTTCAACCCAAACAGGTTATATGGTTGTAGGTGTGGATAGGGATTGTGGCCCTTCAACTTCAGGTTCATTATTTATGGATGGATCTGGGGAGCATATGACTGAGCTTAGGCTTGCAATGCTGCTGGAGTTTCTGTTTACATTTAGTACCTTGTTTCCCAGTTGTATTCATCATGTTGTTGTGTTATCAGCTTTCCTTGGATACATATACCATGCTGCATTATTATTATTTTACACATTTATTTCCATGTTTTGTTTCAGTTGTTATATGTTGTTTACTACTTCAGCTATTGACCATTATTTCTTGTACCTTGTATAACTTACCAAATGTGGGAACAGTTTCCCCAATAACTTACCAGGGCCCTCACTGCTAGTAGAAAGCCTCTGGAATTTTGGGAAATGCACTTGAGGTTATGTGGAGAACCAGGCATGGGGCAGCAGTTGAGGGGCTCTGGATTCAGGTTGTTACATATATGTATTCTGTATTAAAATAAGAACAACCCATATCGAATGGTGGTAATCATGAAGATGTATCTATAAACAAGCCAGAGATAAAAAATTCTGATTTTTGATTGGCAACAATTAACTCAAATACAGTTTCCATTCCTCGATGGTCTCCCATACATTATGTTTTGACCTCGTGGCCATACATTCTACATCAAATGTTTTTTACTCTCTTAATATCATTACCAAATCATGATAAAGTTTGGATGAAAGGAAAACTGTAAAATCACTTTGATTGTAGCATTGTAAAAGCATGTCAGCTTGAACAGACATCAACTACAATTTATCATATTCTACATTTGATAACTCAGCATACAACTTGCTGGTTAATGGATATGCCACTGAATTACCTTTTTCAGGGTTTATAAATTATTTTAATGTTTTACATTTTAAGATTAATCAACCATATTAATTTTATCATATTATAATATAGTGATAATAAAATAGGTTTCTAAGTTTTATTATATGTGAGCATGATGAATTTCATAGAAAATAGGAAATTACATAAGGTCATAAGTGTATGAACAACTGAAGAAGTATCCAAATCATTCATTGGCTAATTATTCTCATTCACCCTCATCTAATTTGAGCAATAAGCTGTGACATGGTATCCTTACAGGAGAATTCGCCCCAACCCATATCCTGAAGCATCATAGTACACCACATATCCTTGACCTAATTTGAGATAAATTAAGATTGGTGTAGATCTACGACCTATTTTCAGAACGTGAAATGATTTCAAGTAATCATCAATCAATTGTAATTGGGAATTTTTCCTTCAAAAATTAATAGGTGAAGATAGACGTGAGAATTCATGATCAAATCATCTGTAAAAACTAGCTAGTCATAGGAATATCTGAATCTAAAATACATTCTTTTCAATTTTTTAGGAGATAACGAATTATATTATTTCGAGATCTACATAAACTCATTTTTTATAATTTTCATGGAACTTAAAACATACCTGTTGTATCTAGAAATGCGATATTGATAGTTTGACATACATTTAACTATATAATATGAATTCCAATATTATATGCATGTGTTTCCCATGCTTAGTCTTTTTCAATGAGCAGTCCAATATGTCGTCCATGAACACTAGGACAAAATAATCCATATATAACTAAAATATCGGATACATAAAATCCATAAATACAAGTAGTACATTTTTATTACCGAAAGGAATTATAATATATTCATAATGGCCATATATTATTCAAAAATATATTTTCCCAATATCCTATATCCAAACTTGTAGTTGGTGATATCCTGAACGGATGTCAATTTTAGAGAACCACTTAGCTCCCCTCAATTGATCGAATGAAACATCAATACATGGTAGTGGATACTTATTCTTTTTCATCCCATTGCTAATAATATTATAATAAATAAACCACCTTATATTTCTATATTATTTCATCATGAAAAAGCTTGGTATTACACATAGAGATGTTATCAGCTGAATGAAACCTTTTAAATATAGCTCTTATGACTACACCTTAAACTCCATTAACTATTCTATTGACATCATATAAGAAAGAAGGAAAATATGACAATTCCCTAGGATGGGATCAATCATAAACTATAATTCCCTTAGAGTTGGAAACCCAAAGAATTAATCTGGAAAACAATATTTGGAAATTGATCCAAAACAAGTGGAATTGTTTTCCGTCGATATCTTCCATCAATGAAAAAGTAAGCACCACTAACTGGTGAGATATTTTTACCACTTCTTGTGTGAACAAATTCATTGCACCTGCCTTTGTAACTCTTTCTACTATAAATATATGCTCAAAGACATTCTCAGTTGGAAATGTAAATATCCTTGTATAATAGTGGATGAGATCCTTGAACATTTTCAAAAAATTCATACCAAGGATTATATCATAAAATCAATCTCCAACATCATGAATTCCCACATTATCTTGACTCCATCAATAGTTAAGAAATATGATTTACATGGGAAAGCTCTGCATTCTCATTAACCAAGATAAGTTTGACATTTTACCTTTGTGGGTATCATTTCATGTTATATACATAGTAAATCAACAACATGAGCAGTAATGATGAAATTATTTGAAACACTATCAAACCACACTTGAATAATGGTAGAATTCAAATGAATCGTACCTCTCATCATAGATTATCTAACCTGAACATCCATAGTCATCTACTTAGCTTCATACAAGAACATCATCCCTTCACTATACTCCTTTTTTAATTGTGGATGTTTCCCTCGATGAGGAGTCATGTTATTCCTAGAATCACCATGGATATATCTACTCCATTGGGGTTACTAATTCTATTTTCTTTACCCATTTGAAGCATATTACTTTTGCGACACATGAAAAGTGTCTCGATCACCTGAACTCGGAGCACTGCGATAATAGCTCTTAAGATGTCACATCTTGTTGCAATTTTTTAATGATATTGGTGGGTTTCTAATTTATTACTTAATGTGTTTAAATTACCCACATTAGAAACATATCACCTATTTTGATGGGTCACATAGAACAATTTACCGATCTAACTATCTGATTCTGATTACCGCTCCCACTGTGGAAATATGTGTCACTTTCCCCCTTGGTCCCAATATTAGAGTTCCACAAGTTCCCATGTGTATCAATATACTTCTTCATCCCATATCTCTTGAGATTTCACCATTAGCCACTATCTCTATAATGAAAATCTCTTTATATTCATTAATACTGAGCCTGGTTATCTTCTAATGAATCTATAGTCTTTGAAAGAATTCAATGATATGTTTCTTTAAAGGAGAAGTAGTCGCATACATAGATAAAAATTACACTAAATTGATGAAATTATTCATATAATATATGACATATAGATTATACCACATCAAGATGAAAAGGTACATTTCAATCTAGATCATGAGTATTTGATGATAGAATTCATTGATGAAAAATTCCTAAAAATTCTCCCAATTATGCCATTGATATACATTTTCATGTATCACTATTTCCCACCAATAGGTTGTAAGATTCAAGAGAATATAAATCACCAATTGGATCTTTTATCTGGTTGTGGGCTGATGAATTTGATGATCCGGTTCATTATGTTCAACTATTCCTTTTCCCTTTCTGGTTCAAAATCAACCCTACAGATGCGTGGATTCTAAATCTTGAAAATAACATAATTCTCTTCTTGTCATGGATTATCCCACTAGTCCTTAGTGTCCACATCATGCAATTACTACATGATACTTTTAACAAACTATTTTTTCACCTGTAATTCATGTGAAACTGTATTTTCTATAGCTTCATTTGGTTTATTTTCTACGACGCCTACTAGGTGAAATTTATTAAACCCACATCAACTCCATAAGTATCACCGTATAGAAATTTAAGTATAGGAATATAAATTATATAAAATTAAATATCACAACATTAGTTTCCAAATCATCCATTTCCATGTTTTAATATTTTTGAAAAATCCCATCTTACATTTGAAAATCATTGCATTTTCAAAATTTTACAATCACGTCATTTTCATAATCATACATTTCAAAACAAATTTTAAATTTTTTAAAAACTGATATCATTAATCACAAAATATTTTATTTTTTCAAAATGAAATATGTAATACTTCTGGGAATTCATTCATCTAATTCATTCCATGCATGTCTCTTTGTAAAACCCTTTAAAATGAGATTTCCATAATCATGTATGTGTGTCAAAAATACTTATATTCCAAATTCCCATGAAACATGAAGATATATATGACATTAATGGCTGGAAATAAATTCCCAAGTGTTTCAAAACAAATCATGGAAATTTTCCCTTTATGAATATACAAAAAACCATTATTACCTAACCAAACATACAATTATATGATTCATGATAACCATGAATGAAACTAAAAATTTTATATATCAAAATTATACTCAAATAAAGATCCATAATAGAAGACAATAATGTCAATGTAAATAGTTGAAGGTAAAGTAATAAAACACCATGATATCCACAAGAATCCATGATCCACAAGGTACATGATCCAACATCTCCAAACATTCCATGTATCACTAAGCTGTGTAAAAAATGTGATACTTTACGGTTTCCCATATCCAGGTAGTTGACCTCTTCCAAAGCACCAATGTTCCAAAGCATTGGTGGGAACTAAAACTCAGTATATTTTCCCCCAATTACTTCCTAACTCATGCCACTATGATATAATAGTTTACCATATTTATATAAAAAATATTATATAAATCAATTTAAAAAACGTTTATAACTAAACATAAAAAATAATAAAATATTCTATGTAACACACTTCCAATTTAGATTATAACAAAATTTAAACTAACACCAATATCCACCATTTTTAACAATGAATCTTCTCATTAAAACATATGACCAACAATTTTAATCCATTGCTCATGTTCTTTTTGGCATAACCATTTCATCCAACATATCCACATAACCATCCACGCATGCTTCATTATGAAAAATATATTCTCATGAGCAGTTTCTCATAAACCTATGAGTTTCCCTCCAGTTAATTATTTCACATATTCTATTACACCTTTGGAATCGTGTACAAATTCATTTTTCAATCATGCCTCAAAAATTAAATATGAACATACACAAAAAGTATTCCCAAAACCATGACAAACCCATATCAATAAAAGAAATATTTTATTGAAAACACTTTTTTCATGATGCCATTTCAAGGAAACAACATTTTTTTGGATACAAATTTCCAAAATACAAGTTTAGTATTTCTATGGAAGCATTATTTTAAAAAAACCATTTAAAAATCACAATGGAAATCCACATTACCCAATAAGTAACAAAAAATACACAATTACATAAATACTAAAAAAACATCACAAAAAAAGATTTATTACTTTCATTACACATTAATTTAACAATAAAATTCCTTCAATTAAATAAATTTGAATCTAATAAAATCAATTTTAGCATGTGGAGTTCAGATTAATGCCACATAACTTGTGCGTTTTGATGAAAACTGTAAATAGATGATGAACACACACAAAACTCGATAATAATTCCAAAAACCCACTTTATATTGATTCCCCTTTAAATAATGCAACCAAATATCATCATATATTGCATCTAAAATATCAGATCTACCTATAACAGGCATAAATCATGGAAACTGATAGAATATGATACGTATATCTATAACGATCTATGAAAAAGTGACACAAACATCAAAGAACGACCACTTAAACTAATGAATAGTCCTCTAATAATCATGAAATGCCTTTATTTCACCTTTAAAACAATGGGAGAACCTTATTTTTCCAAAAGAGAAGAAAAATCACAATTTAGAGCTATTTTGGGGGGGAAATCGTGTGGCTTAACATCATGGTCGACCTATATTCCCTTTGTTTAGAGTTGGATTCAAACTAAAACATATTTTATTTGCACTTATATACAAATATTGTGGTATCTATGCTCTTGAAACATCCTAAAAAGTATTTCACATGTACTCCTCACAAGTTCTATATAGCATGGATGACCCATTCCAAATCTATCTTTTTCCAACATTGTAAATTCTATACGTTTTCTACTAGGATTTTTCACGATTTGAACAAACTGTGTACATCACCTAAATCATTCCATTAGTCCTAAAAAACTCAAAATGTTCTCCAAAAACTCCCAATATTCACCATTATAATTTATATAAATTATAAGCATAATGAAATGGGTACATTCCATACACCTAGGGTGCTACAACGACTATAAAATCTGGTTTCATAAATGGGTAAATTGAGTGGGGGAAATTATATCATTTTGATAAAATATAATATTAATGCAAGGGTATGATGAAAACGGAAATAATATATAGTAATTATAATAATTATTATAAAAGAAATAAAAAAGTAGTTCTTCAATTAACAGAAAAGAAGGATATTTCCCATACCTTGATGATATGTTCATAAGACATGTGGATTAGATCCATTGGGGATTCTGGACAATATGGGGGATCTATTAGAATCAAATCTACCAAAACATTGTGGAGGGTGGATTTTGAGTGCATTGAGATGTAGAAATGGGTGGGAATTAATAGAAAAATTGTGGTATTTTTTTAATAATTTCCAAAAATAGCCCACGGATATCAAGGTTGTGGAAAAATAGAAACCAATGTTGTGCCCATATCTCATTCCATGGGGTTTTTATAGTTGGTAAATGTTATAATTTATTTTAACCAATGAGAACCAAGTATTATATTACATTTATTGATGGAAAATGTAAATTTCAACTTAGTATTTTTTTTAAAAGTATTTTTTTGAATTTTAGAATTTAGAAACTGATTAATAGTTTTGGAAATTGATTAGAATTATCATATTATTTACTAAAACAATATTATATAATTCTTTGTGGTGGTTAATTAATTATTATTTCATTATTAAATTATTATAAAGTCATTCAAATACTAGAAACCTATAATTATATTATTAATACTCAGGAAAAAAATTATTAAAAAAATAATGTAAACTCACTTTAACAAAATTTCAATGTTCTGATTTAAAAAATGATATTAATTTTATCATAATTATTTAAAAAATTTATAACTTTTACTTTTAACTATAAAATATTTATTTATTAAATAAATATTATGTCGAAGTGCGAAGTAAAATTTCACACATAAATAAATTCAAGGAAATAATATACTTATTTTTTCCATTATACAGTAATGATAGTAATGTATCACACTATTTCACCATAATAAATATTATTCATTATACCATATATTACTATAAAATTTATATCTTTTCTATGAAGTAAAATTTGTGTATGAAAATTACATTTAGAAAAATCTTTATAAATTTTTTTAAGAAAATATATTCTTAGTATAGACTTATTAAAATAAAACTTTTAATTATTAATAAGATATACACAATATGAAACTAAATTCATGACACATAACCCCTTACAAAACCCACGTATGATCTATGGGTAAGGTGTCCAATGGTTATTTATTAATGTGGTAGCTCAGATAAAATTGGCCGAGTAGTAATTTCCACTAATATGAACTTCTCCCATATGATTTTTCATTCTAGATTAATTTTTTGAAGATTACCTATGGATTGGTCAAAGGTGAACACAAGTGATTCTAAAAACAAACATGTTTGAAAAAATGGGATTATAATAGAATTAATATGCTCGATTTTTCAATCACTCCCCCTTTCATCATTAATTATCCACTGTTGTTTCTACTTATAAACACTAATTATAACATTAAAATTATTTCGAAGAGTATAGTTTATAAATGTCATATTAACCAATTATCATATTTGAAAAAAGGTCATGTAACAGTCAATACCAAAAGGTCATTTTTTCTAAAATAATATATAAATTATTTCGGATAAATTATTTTTTTGTGAATAATTTAATATAACACACATTTTCTCCTGAATTGTTTTTAGAGGAATGGGTTTTGACGCTCCTTTCTTCATAGAGTCTAAATATTGGAAAAGGGGAATATCTTAGCTCAAAGTGATTCAACCTCTAGAAAAATATCAAAAATTTGTAAAGGAAGGAATAAGAAGAACATTTCTCAACGGTCGCAAAAGTTCTACAATGGTCGCACAAGTTCACTTGCGTGCCGTAGTTGGTCGTGCAAGTCACTTGCCTGCCTGAAGTAATAACCGCCCTGGGACTTCTCTAGCCTATAAATAGCTTTAGTGGGCCCCCCATTTCAAGAGGAATTTTTTTAGAATTCAAAGACAGAGCTCTGAATACCCAACTCTCTTCTTCAAGTCTTCCTTACACTTCTAAGGTAATTATTAACCTAGAATAGAAGGTCTAAACAAGAGGAGTAAGGTCTAAGTGTTAGAATTCACTAACACTTGCATGCCTAAGGTGTTTTACCCTTAAGGGAAATGGACATACTTGCGTGCCTCCATACCTACTCATTAAAACTTGTGCGCCCCTCTTCTGGAAGTACCTTGGGATAATTCTAAAGTCTTTGGTCAAAGATCACACAAGTGTTACCCTAACGGTTAACAATCATGCAAGTACCTATGTGCCACGTAGGTATACATGCGCGCCCAGGACTTGCGCGCCCACGCAGTACCTGCGCGCCTGCCAGGACTTGCGTGCCCTTGACTTTTTGGGTGCCTTTCATGCCCACTTCATCTCTCTTATACCATTCCACCTCTCCTATTCAAGATTCAATTTTCAAGACATTCTTCAAATCCATTTATGGCATGTTTTCCTGATTGACTTCCTTATTTGAAAGGAATTTTGTAGAATATCTCTCAAAACGTTGGGATTTACACATCTTTATGTCACTAAAGATTGAGATTTCATTTATTCAAACTCATCCTTTAAAATGATATAACCCCTTAACATGGGACACGTTTTCAGGAGTAAGACCCAAGTCTAAATTCTCTCAAATATGGGAATCCTCCTTAGGAGTAATCCCCAAGTCCTCCATAACCTGGGCCACATTTTCAATAGTATGCCCCAGTCATAATTTCCATTAATCTGGGCCTCCTTTTCAGGAGTATGCCCCAGTTTCAATTCCTATTAATTGGGCATCCTCCTTAGGAGTAAGCCCCAACCATAATTCCTTTATCCTAGGCTCCCTTTTTAGGAATAAACCCCAATCTTAAAGTTCACAAATATTGGAATCCTCCTTAGGACTAAGCCCCAAGTCCCTTAATTTTTCAAAACCCCTAACCTGGGCCTTCTTCTCAGGAGTAAGCCCCAGTTTAAATTTCTCTTAACCTGTCTTAATTTCTTTTTGATCTCTGCTTCCTTCTCAAGTGTAAAACCCAATCAGAAGTCCCGTCCAAACATGGGCATCTTCCTTAAGAGTAAGCCCCAAGATTAGAGTATCCAAATCACCATGAAGCACATATACCTTTATGGAACCTATTCCTAGATTTCTTCTCTGAATTAAAACATAATTTTCATTTATTTGGATAGTCATACACACATAAGCCCCACATCACTACATATTTCATGGCATAATTGTCTGGTTTCACCAATACCTCTTGTTTCTCACACCGAGCATGACTCACGTGAGCGTAGAGTGTAAAAGTACTCATGACATCTTTATTTGATCCATCAATCATACAAAAACATCATACTCCCTTACTCAAACTATGTGGGTTCTGATTCCTTTTCCAAAAAAGGAAACGTTGGTAGCCCATCTACAGGTACGATCCCAACTCTGAAATAATCAATGTTCTTCTGAATGACAATAAACATCATGTTCCCAACTGAGTGGCTTTAAAACCAGTATGGTCATCATAATGTCCAAGATAATTTCATGTATTTAATGATACCATTGACTAAGAATCTCTGAACAAATACAAATGATTCTCTATCGATGAATAACCTTGAATATATATAAAATATTATCTAAATTTCCTACATATCAATCATTGATTGTCAGATCTAAAGTAAATTTTTTTTATACTTGGTAATGTAATAAGGATTCACGAACATAACTTAAATCTATACAGAGAGTCCCTAAGTAGACAATAATTTCCCTAAAAAATGTGTGATGAGTCCGTCCTCCCATCCTCTCGATAAATGCAAATTCCTAAGCCTCAACAGTCCACAACGAATGAGCGTCTACCTTTGGAAAGTAGGATCAAATGGATATGGAATCATTGGATGTTTCTTGTTCGACCAACAAACCTGTTATAAATCGCTTTTAATTTTTGAATCATAAATCAGTGAGATCATCCCCAATTCCAGATGAAAAAAAAATGGTGATCCCGACGTGAATCCTTAACCAAGTTAAAATGATGCATTGCTTATTTGTTAGGCCCCAATTTAAAACTCAATGAGAGGGCCAACAAAAATATCATTGACATATGTGCTCATCCAAAAGATGTAGTGGATGAATTTATCTTGATTATGTCTGTTATATTTTAGAGGATCACTTTTTCATGATTTTCTATATTCTATGAAATGGATGCTCTCAAGTTCACACCTGTGAATACCGCTACTGCGAATGCCACTACTGCTACTCCTACTGGATTTTCGTCTACTCTGAGGACGACATGACATAATCATCATCTTCAACGCTGTGTATC
Organism: Viscum album; assembly: GCA_963277665.1. NCBI lineage: Eukaryota > Viridiplantae > Streptophyta > Magnoliopsida > Santalales > Viscaceae > Viscum > Viscum album. The sequence goes on along the minus strand of OY728145.1, from coordinate 759,010,503 downwards.
AAACGCGATGGTTAATGAGTACCATCAAAATGGTACCATTCCAACTCTAGAGGCTGCCCGACAAGCCCTCCAATTGAACAATTCACCCTGGTCGTCTGGACAGTGAAGACCAGTGATCAAGAAGTAGGCGGTGCTAACCACCATCTCCTACTGTTTCGGGTCATTATCGCCAGAACACAATCACCATTCACTCCCATATTCTGATGAGGTGAATGAGATGGTCCCTCAGGCCTTAATGTATAGAAACATGAGTTCTTCACAATGGATCCTATCAAAAATCGCCACCAGACTTGTGCGGAAGTGAGCCCTCAACATGATGAGGGTACAGACTCCAGGAATTCAGCTCAGGTTCCTTGAACCCGAGCAGGAAAGACGAATCTCTAGAGTTGAAATCCGGTTAACAGTGAGTAGGTTCTCATCTATGTCGTTTCCGGAGAAGTCTACCAACCTAACTTGGTGTCAAGCAATGAGTAGGGACACACACCTTCCCGTTTTAATTCCGTTGTCCAGTAGACTCGTCTAGCAGCATCACGCCAATCCTGCAAGGAAATTCCGGTGGAGTAATATAGGTAGGAACATATAACTGTTTATACATAATCAGCTAGTCAGCAGACTCATCTGACTATATATGATGGAGCTCGTCAACCACATTCAGCGAAGTGCAATCAGCAGGCATATACACCTGCTAGTATTGAAGAAGCCTACCAACAGTCTCACTTGGTAGCACATGGAGAAGTCAGTCGGAAATTTCCTACGACAAACAAGAGGCAGACTCAACATTATGCCCCACACTTGAGTACTGTCATGATTCACTGACAGGAAAAGGAGGACAGGAGAAGGCACATAAACCTACTCCAAGAATAGAATGGATGTATATCCCTGTTCCAGCAGCTGAAGTCACCAAGAATATTCTATCAATGGTGAAAGAGAAGAAGAAAATCCCTTCTCATATTCTGGATTCTTTCCAAGATATTATAACAGCTTTAGTAACATCTCAGGGAAGGACACATAAATCTATCCCTACCAGTGGAGTGACACATCAACAGTTCACTCCGGAATAGACACACATTTCTGTTTTAGTCCAAGAGGGTTGTGGGGCATACTCCACCATATCATACGGACAACCAATTCAGTCACATACACCTGATATGAGTAGAGATCTTCAGCCTAACATGGCCATCTCTCCTGATCAGGAACATACACCTGCTCCGAGGGGCCACTTTCATCCGCAAGTGGTTTCCAAGGAGGGTAAGAAGGCATCCAAGAAGAAGACCCACCCAGCATAGTCAATAGATCATGAGCCAATTTTAAAGAAGGCACTGCTTGATGCTGGAGTTTTTGAAGCTCTAAGACAGTTATCTGTTGGAATTCAAAATTCTACTCCCTCATTTACCAATAGTGGGAACATTAATTCCAATGGTCTTCAACAGACACTTCCTCATGAAGTCCTACTGCAGGAAAATTTAGTCGATCTCGAAGTTTCATCTTCAGATGAGAGCCGCAGGAACCCTCTGTGTGGTCAGAAGACCAAGGAGCAAGAGATCTCATCTTTTGATTTGACCCACCATGGTGGTCCTCCCCATGATAATGAATTTCACTGAGAAAGTACTCTCTGCAGTAGTGATTCACATTTCCCGGAAGATGCTCTAGTGGACAGTGTAGTGCCGATAAAGCCCTCTTTTCATGAGGCACCTACAAATGCGAAACCATTCATGTCTGATGGTTCATCGCTAGCAGGTGAACTACTTTCTCAATCGGAAGATATCCTAGGTTGTAGATCATTCTCCGAACCACCTCTAAGTCATGCATCTTCTAGTTTGATCAGTGATTTCTATACCAATATTGATGAATCTAATGAAGAAACAAGGAAGCACCAGATCTGGTCAGAACATGTAAAAGAATATTCATTGTATGATAAAGAGAAAATGATGAACATGAGAAAACAACTGGCGAAAGTTGAAGTGCCAGTCATGTTTTGGCCTCTACCTGACTCTCAGAATGACATTCAAGAGATGTTGATAGAAGATGGAATTCATGTTATTCATCTCAACATATGGAAAACAGTTTTTCAGTTGAAAAATAAAGTATTATCTTATGATGAATATTAAAATCATGTTAAGATAATAGAAGGGTTACAAAGTCAGATTGATTTGGAATCTCTATCAGTCTCTCAATATCTGAAGGCTGAAAAGCAGCAGAGAGCCCTTCAACATTCATGCCTTGGCACACTATGAAAATTGTGCCAGTTAATTGCCAATGCCCCATCTAGTATTCATGTTAAAGGATGGGGTGTTCATGAAGCACTACATTTCATTGTTCTCTCTAGTCAGAAAAGCCTGCCGAAAATGGTCTCATGCAATGTTATTTCCAATGGTTGGCCACAGTCAATGGGTTTTTCTTGTAATCAAAAGCTTGCCCAAGAACATGCTTCAACTAGTTCCTCTCAAAATCAAGAATATAGAGAAAAAGTTGTTGAATTAGTCCTACATCAAGGGAATGAGAATATTGAGCATGCCTCTCGTATGGAGCAAGCACATCATCAAGATTCAGTTTTCAAGACATTATTCAAAGCAGTTTATGGCATGTTTTATTGATTGAATTCCCTATCTGAAAGGAATTATGTGGAATAACTCCCCAAACATATTGATTTACACATCTTTATGTCACTAAAGATTGAGATTTCATTCATTCAACCTCATCCTTTATGATTAGATAACCCCTTAACCTAGGCCTCCTTATCAGGATTAAGCCCCAAGTCAAAATTCTCTCAAATATGGGAGTCCTCCTTAGGAGTAAGCCCCAAGTCCTCATTAACATAGGACTCCTTTTCAGGAGTAATCCCCAGTCATAATTTCCATTAATCTGGGCCTCCATTTCAAGAGTAATCCCCAGTTTCAAATCTTATTAATTGGGCATCTTCCTTAGGAGTTTTCCCCAACCATAATTCCTTTAACCTGGTGTAACACCCCGACCCCAGCTACCCAGAGTCGGTGCATTACATCGTAACATTGGCATGATCACAAAATATCAAGTCTCGAAAGACCGATTAGTTTAGTAGCCTTGGAAACACTAGATACATTCATAAGTCTTTCATTACATCATAAAGTAAAACAAAACTACTACAACATATTGTCTTCATATCCCCTCACACTATCCCTGCAGGTTATTCATAATATACTTCTTCACATCCTGGAAAACATTAAAACATTGAAAGTGGTGAGCTCAGATGCTCAGTAAGGATAACAATATTGCTGAAGCTTTCATAAATAAAAATTAACAATTAATCCAATGTATAACTAAACAAAAGCCTTATTAAACTTGAACTTCAGCATAATATGGAAAAAGTAAAATCAAATAATGCCACTTACTTACTCACATGGATATTCTACTAGAGGAATAATCACATGAAAGATCAATAACCACTTTCATAATGAGGGAATGTATAATGCCAGACATTCTGAAACATTTTGTCAAGGCCTCGGCCAAGACGTCTAAAATGATTAAGGCCTCGGCCAAAACCATAAATCAAATTGGGAAAGGGACTCGGCCAATTCCATGTCTAGTTGTCTCATGAGACCTACCGATGCATCGAGGAGCTATAGAGGGCTCCACCCATCACTTATTAAGTCCAATACATTCCGTATATGAACAGGTTTAAACATCTCATAAACCATAACATAATCGTATCACATAAAACATGCATAAAGGAAACATAAAATTTCCACATTTCAATCACAAGATATCAATACAACACATTGATATAATAAAAACGCTTTCAAAACAATTTTCAATACCAAAATAAAAGAAATGTATAACATGGTATTTATTTTTCATTAAAAAAGGGTATGGATTGTAGAGGAAGCCGAAACTCAAATAGTGGTCACGGCGGCGAAGAAGTCATTGTCGCCGCATACGTACGAAAAAAAAATTCCCTTTTGTCGTTTAGTAAATGCTTCGTATAAAAAAGATTCATTTTGAATAAACGTAAAAGTCAAAGTGGTTTATACACCATATAAAAGAAATTTGTGTATAAAACCAAATATGCCTCAATGAAAGGAGATTGAGACGAAGTCCTTACAAAGATCATTTTTAAAATAAAATATATATATTATGTGTATTCACTATAGATACACATAAAGAAAGTAAAAATAAAAAATGAGACATAATAATATCATGACATAATTTGAAAGTAGGAGATTAACCCAAAGAATGGAAGTTGGGTTAAGAAGTTCCCTTACCTCATGTCTGACTTGACTCAACCGTTCTTTAACCTCCTGAATAATAAACTAGAGTTAATATATACATTATTAAGAACCATTTTCAATTTCATTATCCTTTTTATATCACTTATTACAATGTTATGAACATCATGTAATTATTTAAGTAAATAACGGTCGTTTTGTCGATCTTTGGTACTTGAGTCAACAATAAACTTCTTATAATTACAAGTTGGTTATGTGGTAGAATATCCATTTTCTACAGAATTATATTCATGATTTAGATGTCATATATATCATATATATCCAGTATATACATTCATTTATAATATTACGTAACATTTAGAGTTAAGAAATTAAATGCACCGTTCATGGAGATGGTAAGCCGTACGTACGCATGAACGCTACTTTCATTTCTATTTCATATTTAATGGAATGAAATCATAATTATATAAAGGTATAATATAGTTCCAGTATAATATCATATATAATACCATTTACTCCATCCTTTATACATCCCACATATGGCATTAATGATTCACATCACTTTGAGGGGGCGGTAGTCCGCACTTCCTAAAATGAAATTATCGCGTTTACCCATAATGGAAATCTTAAAGTATTCCATAAATCAGAAATACAGAAGAATAAGTAAAACATAAACACATTATATATCATATTTAAATTTAGTTACATCTTAATGGCCACATTTGAAGGTGTTATATGAGTGTTGAACAATCATCGTTTCGTGAGGCAGAAATTCGCCATCCACAGAAACCGTATGTTCTTTAACCATTAGATGTAGGTGTGTGTAAGTGTAGCTCGAATCCTTCTTATAACAAAATCCTAGTATATTGAGGATACTGTTGTTGTTACAAAATAAATTTATAAAAAGAGTTTAGGGGGTTGGAGAAGAAAAATAAAACAAAACAACAATAGAGAAGACATTACCTCAAAATCGGGTAATTCTTTTTGATTTGAGCCAAAGGCTTCCTTGAGAAGAGTTCTGCCCAAAGTGAGGCTTCTATGAGTAAGAGGGGGAAGTTGGGAGAGTATTTGGGCAGAGGTTGGCCGAGCCAAATGGCTTGAAAGTGTGAATGAGGTGGTAGAGGTGGGGGCCTTTTATAAGAGGAGAGGAGGGGCACTCTTGGAAAGTAAGGAAATGTTACATTATTATACAATTCTTTTCGGATTCTGAAGGTCCCACACTTAAATAATTCGTGGCTAAGGTTATAAGGGTTCTAAATATACCCATCCAATAGTCTTTGGACAATTTTATGCCTTGTATTGTACATCATCTTTTCATTTTATTAAAATCGTTAAATAATGAGGTCATCGCTGCATCATAATGATGTCATAAATAATTTAATTTATTTAATGTCTAAAAATTATAAAAAAAATACTATGATGTATGAAATCTTTTTATCTTTCCAATGACTATTTATAGCCAAAAATATGACTTGTATAACCCCATGTAAGAATTGTTTTAGTAAAACATTTCATGTTTGTGTCATTTTTTACTTTAACATTAAATAAAAGGTATTTATGACATTTTCCAACTAATGTGGATCCATGGGGTCCCCAAGTTGACCCATGAATTTTATTGGTCGTCCATGGCACATCCAATGAGGGTAGTACATGTGTCAAGGTCATCTAATATTATTAAAACATTATTTTTACCTTAAACTACACTAATTACCTCTAATCGCGATTAAGAACTTAAAAGTTACTATACACAAAAAATTATTTTAATCTCATTGAACCACATTTTACTTCTTAATGACAACCATGTATGTCGGATTTTTGAAAATCAAATCATAGAAGTGGTAATATTTCATTTAAATGAAAAATTAGTTATTTAACTACCACTTAGTGGTTTCACTATTCATCAAAAATTGATGTTTTTCAGAACAATGCCAAAATTTCACCCTAAGCTATAATTGATATTCCGAATTCAAAAATGATGCCTATTTTACAAAATTCCAAACATATAAGTTTCATTAATTAATTTTATAATTAATTCCCGCTGTCACAACAAAAAGCGTGTTTTTAAGAAACAATTTATATCAAAAGATTGGCAATTATTTATGTCCAATTTCAATGTTAAATTAATTCTAATGACCACCATTGGATAAAATTGTAAAAATATATTTTAATTATACTTTAAAACCACTAAATATTATAATTTATCACTATAAATTGTTTTTATTAAAAAAAGTTGTTTTTAAGTATTTTTCACTATTCATAAAAAATTAGAAGTTCTCAGAAAAATACCAAAAATTCAACATAGGATAATGTCGATATTCCGAATACAAAAATGAAGTCCATTTTGAAATATAGAATTTCTATAATTTTAAAAAGTGCTTATTACTATTCATAACGGCTACTTTGATTAGTCGCGGTGTTTTAGAACTCGAAGTTGTGTACAATGAAAGCTATTGCATTATTGATTGAGAAGCGTATTGTGGAAGCTCGGGGTGTTACATTCTACCCTCCTTCAATAAATTGAGTCCTCACAATTTGAAATTTTTCTTGTAAAATAAAAGGTTGAAAATAGAAAATACCTTTGTGGAAAACCCACATCGGAAATAAGATTAATAAAATTTAGCCTTAATAATAGGGAAAGGGAAATGAAAAAGTCACCACCCAATTATGATCTCAATTAGGAGAACATTGGTGGTAATTAGAGACATATAATTGGAGGAAAAATGTAAATATTTGTAGGGAGTGATTGAGGTAATCAATCACAATCAACTGTCAAATTGAGGTCCTCAAAGCCTTCAATCTATGTTGATTTAAAATATCATCAGTTCAACAAGACATAAGGTATTAAGATAACACATTTTTTTGTTTTAATATCCCTTTAATAAAGTTTATGAATTAATTTATTCATTGAATAAGAGATAGGTATATATATATTTATGCTTGACAATTAGAGTTTCAACCTTCAACTCATCTTTCACTCAAAAAGATAATAGAAATCAAAAATATTATACTTATCCTAATTGTATAAGGTTCCAAATGTTAACACATACCATTTAGATTAGTAAAATTATTTTTTAATAACCAGGGACTTCCTGTAGGCTAGTGGTAGGAAATAAAGGCCTGTCGCACTATGGTTGTGTGTTCGATTCCTGCAGCTTTGTCCGACGTGACGGGTTATGCCCCACACTGCAGGTTGTCCTTTTCCTAAAACTATAGTATTATAATATTCCAAAAATAATCTTCATAAATTTTTTAACCTTAAACAATACTATCCAAATATCAACGTAATCCACTCCAACCTTAATCTACTCCAACCTTTATAGTTATCCAAAATAACTCTGTCCAGACTTTCTCTAAAAGGTCTCTTAATTCCAAAATCAATTTATCAGATTCCCCAAACAAAGTAAAGTTTCTCTTATTGTCACATACTAAAAATATAATTACCTTCAACATATTAAAACCTTACTGAAATCAACAAGTACTGCAGTACAATCCTTATATATATATCACATTATTCTAATAACCAGAATATAATCCATGAATCCAAAAGCACCATTACATTAATTATTCAGATTCAACTGTAGTAACATCATAAGATTGCCCTTGATCCCTTGGCCTTTTCTGAGGTAAGTTTCCCGGATGCTTAGGACATTCATTTGCATAATGCCCCATTTCCCTACAATTGTAGCATTCAACATTCATAGCCTCTTTCTTTCCCTTTCATTCATGAGCTTGGTGGCCTTTTTCCCCACACTTGTAACATACTCCTTTTCCTTTTAGACAGGCACCAGGGTGCTTCCTACAACAATTATCACAGGATGGAAATTCATTTATACCCTTCTTCCCTGTTTCCTTATTTCCTTTCCCAGAGTTTTCAGCGGATCTCTTCTTATCTTGCTTTGATTTAAAGTCATAAGACATAGAGAATTCCTTTTCTGTCTTGATAGCACATAAGACAATATCTTCGTATGTTGAGAACGATTGTGATACTAAAGCTCGACGGAGAAATGGTTTTAACCCATCAAAGAAACGATCAATCTTACCTTTTGGGTTATGTATATAATCTGCAGCATACCTCGCTAACCTTGTAAAGTTGGCCTCATACTTTGCGACATTCTCATCCTCCTTTTGTTTCAGACTCAGAAATTGCCTTTCCATATCTGATCTATGGTCATGAGGAAAGTATTTTTCTAAGAAAAGATATTTGAACTCCCTCCATTCCATATTAGATATGTCATCATCTTCCTTTGTGTTTTGAATCAATGACCACCATTGATCAGCATCTCGAGTGAGGCGGTAAACTGCCAGGACAACCTTTTCCCTTTCACTACTCCACAAGGCGTGGAATATTTTCTCTAAAGAGTTTATCCATTACACAGCTACTAATGGATTTGTACCCCCATTAAATGTTGGTGGTTGTTGCCTCATGAAGTGGTCTAGCATTGATCCTCCACGTTGCGGATCAGGGTGCTCCATACGAGAAAGGTTATTATTAATAACCTGAGTGAGTTGTCCCAGTATGGTAATAAGTTGATCAGCACCAATTGTACCTCCAGATCAAAAATAATTATCTTGAGCAGGAGGGAAATCCCTACACGGAGTGCGTGCATTGATACGGTTTCCATTCCTTCCACTAGGCGCCATTTCTAAATAATGGCATAAACTAGATTAGTTTATGAATCAAAATACATAATTCCATACTTGTAAAACACTTAACATAAATTGAACTAATTATGGATATAATCCATAATTATAAAAAGAAATGTTTTCCTTGAGGAAGTATATACTCATAACCCTTCAGAGTGGTTTGTAAAGAAAATGAGAATTATCCTAAGCATATCCCCCAGGAGTGTCGTACCCAAGAGTGCATCAAAGCCCGTTGTCGTGCACCAGTTCCCGTTCGAGTCTAGCTCAAAGCGGTGTTTTCAGGTTTTACCCCTAGGTACATCTGTGCCAGAGCCGCCTCTACCTGCTCAAATCCAGACAGGGATGTATTGCTCGGAAAACTCACAAAATCTATGTAATACCAAAATTCTAGGAAGTTCTTCTATACTAATCCTCAAAGTCTATCTTTGGGCTATGTTCTCTAATCAGAGTTTATCTAAATCTATCTTCCATGGTTAGTAATAAACTGCCTCTGATACCAACTGTAACGCCCTGACCCCAGCTACCCAGAGTCGGTGCATTACTTCGTAACATTGGCATGATCACAAAAAATGAAGTCTCGAAAGACCGATTAGTTTAGTAGCCTTGGAAACACTAGATACATTCATAAGTCTTTCATTACATCATAATGTAAAACAAAACTACAACAACATATTGTCTAATATCCCCTCACACTATCCCTACATGTCATTCATAATATACTTCTTCACATCCTGGAAAACATTAAAACATTGAAAGGGGTGAGCTCAGATGCTCAGTAAGGATAACGATATTGCGGAAGCTTTCATAAATAAAAATTAACAATTAAGGCAATGTATAACTAAACCAAAGCCTTATTAAACTTGAACTTCAGCATAATATGGAAATAGTAAAATCAAATAATTCCACTTACTTACTCACATGGATATTCTACTAGACGAATAATCACATGAAAGATCAATAACCACTTTCTTAATGAGGGAATGTATAATGCCAGACATTCTGAAACATTTTGTCAAGGCCTCGGCCAAAACCATAAATCAAATTGGGAAAGGGCATCGGCCAATTCCACGTCTAGTTGTCTCATGAGACCTACCGATGCATCGAGGAGCTATAGCGGGCTCCACCCGTCACTTATTAAGTCCAATACATTCCTCATATGAAAAGGTTTAAACATCTCATAAACCATAACATAATCGTATCACATAAAACATGCATAAAGGAAACCTAACATTTCCACATTTCAATAAAAAGATATCAATACAACACATTGATATAATAAAAACGCTTTCAAAACCATTTTCAATACCAAAATAAAAGAAAAGTATAACATGGTATTTATTTTTCATTAAAAAAAGGGTATGGCTTGTAGAGGAAGCTGAAACTCAAATAGTGGTCAAGGCGGCGGAGAAGTCTTTGTCACCGCATACGTACGACAAAAACATTCCCTTTTGTCGTTTAGTAAACGCTTCGTATATAAAAGATTCTTTTTGAATAAACGTAAAAGCCAAAGTGTCTTAGACACCGTATAAAAGAAATTTGTGTATAAAACCAAATATGCTTCAATGAAAGGAGATTGAGACGAAGTCCTTACAAAGATCATTTATAAAATAAAATATATATATTATGTGTATTCACTATAGGTACACATAAAGAAAGTAAAAATACAAAATAAGACATAATAATATCATGACATAATTTGAAAGTAGGAGATTAACCCAAACAATGGAAGTTGGGTTAAGAAGTTCCCTTACCTCATGTCTGACTTGACACAACCGTTCTTTAACCTCCTGAATAATAAACTAGAGTTAATATATTCCTTATTAAGAACCATTTTCAATTTCATTATCCTTTTTATATCACTTATTACAATGTTATGAACATTATGTAATTATTTAAGTTAATAACTGTCGTTTTGTCGATCTTTGGTACTTGAGTCAACAATAAACTTTTTATAATTACAAGTTGTTTATGTGGTAGAATATCCATTATCTCCAGAATTATATTCATGATTTAGATGTCGTATATATCATATATATCCAGTATATACATTCATTTATAATATTATGTAACATTTAGAGGTAAGAAATGAAATGCACCATTCATGGAGACGGTAAGCCGTACGTACACATGAACGCTACATTAATTTCTATTACATATTTAATGGAATGAAATCATAATTATATAAAGGTATAATATAGTTCCAGTATAATATCATTTATAATATCATTTACTCCATCCTTTATACATCCCACCTATGGCATTAACGATTCACATCACTTTGAGGGGGCGGTAGTCCGCACTTCCTAAAATGAAATTATCGCGTTTACCCATAATGGAAATCATAAAGTATGCCATAAATTAGAAATACAGAAGCATAAGTAAAACATAAACATATTATATATCATATATAAAAATAGTGACATCTTAATGGCCACCTTTGAAGGTGTTATACGAGTGTTGAACAATCATCGTTTCGTGAGGCAGAAATTCGCCATCCACAGAAACCGTATGTTCTTTAACCATTAGTTGTAGGTGTGTGTAAGTGTAGATCGAATCATTCTTATAACAACATCCTAGTATATTGAGGATACTTTTTATGTTACAAAAGAAATGAATAAGAAGAGTTTAGGTGGTTGGAGAAGAAAAATAAAACAAAACAACATTAGAGAAGACATTACCTCAAAATCGGGTAACTCTTTTTGATTTGAGCCAAAGGCTTTATTGGGAAGAGTTCTTCCCAAAGTGAGGCTTCTAGGAGTAAGAGGGGGATGTTGGGAGAGTATTTGGGCAGAGGTTGGCAGAGACAAATGGCTTGAAAGTGTGAATGAGGTGGTAGAGGTGGGGGCCTTTTATAAGAGGAGAGGAGGGACACTCTTGGAAAGTAAGGAACTTTTACATTATTATACAATGCTTTTCGGATTCTAAAGGTCCCACACTTATATAATCCATGGCTAAGGTGATAAGGGTTCTAAAGCTACCCATACAATAGTCTTTTGACAAGTTTAAGCCTTGTATTGTACATTATCTTTTCATTTTATTAAAATCGTTAAATAATGAGGTCATCGCTGCATCATAATGATGTCATAAATAATTTAATTTTTTTAATGTCTAAAAATTATAAAAAAAATACTATGATGTATGAAATCTTTGTATCTTTACAATGACTATTTATAGTCAAAAATATGACTTGTATAACCCCATGTAAAAATTGTTTTAGTAAAACATTTCATGTTTGTGTCATTTTTTACTTTAACATTAAATAAAAGGTATTTATGTCATTTTCCAACTAAAGTGGCTCCATGGGGTCCCCAAGTTGACCCATGGATTATCGTGGTCGGCCATGGCACATACAATGAGGGTAGGACATGTGTCAAGCTAATCTAATATTATTAAAACATTATTTTTACCTTAAACTACACTAATTACCTCTAATCGCGATTAAGAACTTAAAAGTTACTATTCACAAAAAAAATTATTTTAATCTCATTGAACCACATTTTACTTCTTAATGAAAACCATGTATATCGGATTTTTGAAAATCAAATCACAGAAGTGGTAATATTTCATTTAAACGAAAAATCAGTTATTTAACTACCAGTTAGTGGTTTCACTATTTATCAAAAATTGATGTTTTTCAGAACAATTCCAAAATTTCACCCTAAGCTATAATTGATATTCCTAATTCAAAAATGATGTCTATTTTACAAAATTCCAAACATATAAGTTTCATTAATTAATTTTATAATTAATCCCGCTGTCACAACAAATAGCGTGTATTTAAGAAACAATTTATATCAAAAGATTGGCAATTGTTTATGTCCAATTTCATTGTTAAATTAATTCTAATGACCACCATTGGATAAAATTGTAAAAATATATTCTAATTATACTTTAAAACCACTAAATAGTATAATTTATCACTATAAATTATTTTGATTAAAAAAAGTTGTTTTTAAGTATTTCTCACTATTCATAAAAAATTAGAAGTTCTCAGAAAAATACCAAAAATTCAACATAGGCTAATTTCGATATTCGGAATCCAAAAATGAAGTCCATTTTGAAATATATAATTTATATAATTTTAAAAAGTGGTTATTACTATTCATAACGGCTACTTAGATTAGTCGCGGTGTTTTAGAACTCGAAGTTGCGTACAATGCAAGCTATTTCATTTTTGAATGAGAAGCGTATTGTGGAAGCTCAGGGTGTTACACCTCGGCTCCATTTTCAATAATATACCCCAGTCTTAGAGTTCCCAAATATGGTCATCCTCCTTAGGAGTATTCCCCAAGTCCCTTAATTTTTCAAAACCCTTAACCTAGGCCTTCTTTTCAGGAGTAAGCCCCAGTTTTAATTTCTCTTAACCAGTATAAATTTCCTTTGGATCTGGGATTCCTTTTCAGGAGTGAAACACAATCATAAGTCCCTTCCTAACTTGGGAATCTTCTTTAGGAGTAAGCCCCAAGATTATAGTATCCAAATATCCATGAAGCACATATACCTTTATGGACAATGTTCCTGGATTTCTTCATTGAAGTAAATCATTATCCTCCTCTATTTGGGCAGTCATACACACATAATCCCCACATCATTGCATATTTCGTGGCACAATTTTCTGGTTTCACCAATACCTCTTTTTTATCACACCGAAGATGACTCATGTGAGCTTAGAGAGTAAAAGTAATCATGTAATCTTTCATTGACCCATCAATCATACATAAAAATCATACTCCCTTACTCGAACTACGTGGGTTTTGATTCCTTTTCCAAAAACAAAGGATACATAGGTAGACCATCTGTGGGTATGATCCCAACTCTGAAATAATCAATGTCCTTCTGAATGACAATAAACTTCAACTGCCCCACTGAGTGGCTTTAAAACCAGTATGGTCATCATAATGACCAAGAGACATTCATGTTTTTAAGGATACCATTGGCTAAGAATATCTAAACAAATACAGATGATTCTCTATCGATGAAGAACCTCGAATACATATAAAAGATTCTCTAAATTTCCTACATATCAATCATTGATCCTCATATCTAAAGGAAAACTCTCATTATATTTGGTAATGTAATAAGGAATCATGAACATAACATAAATATAGAAAGAGAGTCCTGGAGTAGACAATAATTCCCCTAAAAAGGTGTGATGAGTCTGACCTCCCATCCTCTCGACCAATGAAAATTCCTAAGCCTCATCAGTCTACAACTAATGAGCGCCTTCCTTTGGAAAGTAGGTTCAAATGGATATGGAATCATTGGATGTTTCTGGTTCTATGAACAAAACCGTTAGAAACTGCATGGAATGTTTGAATCAAAAATCAACGAGATCATCCCGAATTCTGTAGGGAAACAATGGCTAATTTTATATCCTTAGTCATATCCATAGGAAAATTATTAGGATGATAATAATGGATCATAGTAACGTAATCTCCCCCCAGTTTCCCATGGTTTTAAAAACCAATCCTGTGATACCAACTATAGAAACCGAGTCTTTTTATATATAGTTATTATATCGTTTTATGTGAATATTATATATGTAAAAGATACATGATTAATGAATTAATATTTTAGTGTCTTTGGATAATAAGTAATAAAACATCAAATTTGGTGATAGATATTACACATCTCCAAAAATGAGATTCCCCTTTAGCAGCCTTTAAAAATATTCTCTAAAAAAATATTCTCCATAACTTAGTGAAAGGAATAATAAGAATGTGAGAGTTCTGAAACATAGTAATTTTGGGCAATAGAGACATGTAATAATAACATAATCATAAGTGTATGATAATAATCAAATACGATTTGAAAACTACAACATTAATAACAATGATATTTATTATGAATCATTAAAAACATATTGGTACATAATATGACATGAATTATAATAAAATCATTAGACATGATCTCTGAGATCATATCTTTGTAATAATACATTGAAAAATTGAATAAACATCTGGATATAAAATTTTGTGTCTAGTCTATAATAATAAATACAGTCATAACATGTTCAACATGGGAAAACTACCAATGTAACTTCATCATGCTTTATATGACCTCATGTGTACCCTATTATGAGATTGGGGTAACCACCCATGTACCCATTGATCACATATAACATTAATCATAACTAACTAAATAGTAGATAGAGATATAGGACTGACCCATCATATAATGAAAATCATACATATGTGTTTCAAATAATCATTAAACATTCATCATATAATAACCTGTAAAATCTATATAAGTTTCATAAACATTTCATCATATCATAACCTATGATAATGAAACTGACTATATAATCATATCATCATTTTATCCTAGCATAACCTGCATAATGAAACCAAAATCATATAGATTTCATGATGGAATAAATTGTGGAAGAGAGATGATTTTTTCAAAAACATTTTCTTCATATAAATAAATCATTACTAAAAAAAGCAATAATGGAATCCTTGGATTTTAACCCCATTAAAGAAACCTTAACATCAAAGGATGTCATTTTATATGGAAAATTATTTTCAATGTTCCCATAGAATATTTTTTATAAAAAAATAACTATTTCACATAAATTTTTTTTCAATAAAATAATACAATTTGAAAAACAAAACTTCAAAAATAATCCAGAAAACAAATAAAAGATAATTTATAGAAAAATATTATCACAATGGCTGTAAATTATGTTCATTATGAATAAATAAAAATAGAGAATCATTTCAAATTTTCTATAAAATCTAAATATTAATGTTTTGGAAAAAACATTATGATTCAATTAAAAAAATCCAAATTTAAACATGGTTAAAATTATATTTAGAATATTATATTTACTATGAATAAAAAAAATTTGAAATCATTTTTAAAATGTCTATTTTTTTAGAATAAAAACTTTAAGAGATCAAGTAGCCGTTTTGTTATTAAAAAATGTTTTTGAACCCTAGAGTATATAACGAGAGGAAAATTAAGTGAAAAAATGTATCCCCATGACATAAATAGAGGATTATAATAGAAATTGTTTTCCTTAGAGATGGATTATAATATATTTTCATTGAATACAAAATCATATACAATCTTGGAAAAATATGATATTTTGATATAAAATCATTAAAAATATGTTAAATTTAAAGGGTAAGCCCCATTCAGGATCATGATTAAATCAAACATAATACATCATTACTATAAAAAAATTCAATATATTTCATATTAGTGATTCTTTCTACACACCTCATTAAAATATATACCTTCTAACATAATCATATATCTCAAAAAAGACAAATTGAGAAAAAAATATCTATTTCTTATCATTTGAATCCTAAAATAAATGAATGAAGCATACAAACATATATACCTAAATAAAACAATTCTGGATATTAATCGTAAAATAAAATAATCCTCAATATGTACACAACATAAAATAATCTTGTGGTGAATATGGAATTTTTATTACATAAAATAATGGTTAGAAAAAATTCCCCTACCCCATTAGAATGATTATGAATTTTTAGGGTCCTGAAAAAAAAATCTGCAATTGAGAATGATGATCCCATTTAACTCAAGGGAGATTCTACCAAATTCCCCTCAAATTCCCCCTAAAAGTATTGGGAAAATGTGGATAATACTCAAAGATGGTGAAGGATGAACCGGTCCGCGGATCGGTTTAATTTTTACGATGCACAGTCGGTTCCACAAAGCGTCCCTCCTCCACGGATCATCGTCGTTCGCAGAATGGAGGTGGAGATCCTCCGCGGGCGCAAAGAAGGGCAGGAGCCGAACTGGTTCACCATCACGAACCGCCCCAGCCATGAGCCGCGTCATCCAGCCTAAACCACCTCCGCTATCCTTCATGAAATGGAGGCGGAATCCTCCATGACCGTGAAGCACTCCCCATGTTTGGTTTGCGGATGAGACGCACTTAGTGCCCACAGCGAGTCATGGATTGACCAAGTCAGCTGTAAACTGGGTTTTTGGTCATGGGCCTCCGCAAAAGGTGCCACATGACTATAGATACATCTCTTCCCCCACTCTATAAAAGGCGACCGAGGGGGGGGGGGAGGGATTCAGATTCGGAGGGTCTGGAGGATTCATAAGGGGATTCAGAGGAGATCAATATGATTCGTGTGGAAGGATTTCGATGTAATGCTTAGGATTTTGGAAGTTCCAGTTCGTGAACCAGAGCAGGTATAAACCTGGGAACGAACAAATAACGAACCAAAAACCCATAATAATATGGTGAACCACGAACATAAATTAACAAAGAAGAGAAACTGTGAACCATGGCCCCTCCGTGGATACACTCCCCACGGACCAGGGAGTTTATTTCTATTTTTTGATATGTCGCACCACGTAGCACCCTCCTACGTGGGCAGAGCCTCGACCGACGAGCCTCCAGCTAGCACCTCCCTTGGCCACCGCTGCTCCCATGGAACCCTCCGCGGATGACCCGGGTTCGCGGATTGAATCTGAAGCCACAAACCACCTTGGTTCTCGAGATGCCCATCATTCTGCGGAACACCATGGTTTGGGGACGGCTTCACCAACCTTGTGGCACTTCCCTATGTGAAGGGAACCACCACCCATATCCATCTGTGTCTTGCCAAATCCTTTGGAGTTCCCATTCCAGAAGTCTGATAAAATCATTCCAATCTGGCATGATCCCCGGTGACTCTTTTCGCCTATTCATCGACCCCAAACCGATGCCCCCACCAGAGCAACCAAATCCGTGTGGTGTAACTCTCAGGCACACCAGCAGACCATTTTGAGTTCACAAACCCACGGTAAATAGGGCAGAATGGGGTTTCCCCTACCATTGAGCACTTTCTTGAAGCATTCCTGGGTTCACATTCCCATGGTAATGTGGAGTCTGCGCTCGGGAGTCCCTTTCTGCCCCTCCACTTGTTGGGGTTATGGTACTTCTCCCTTCTTCGGAAAGTAGTAAAATACCCATCCGAAGGGAGCTCCCATGCACCTCCATACTTCCCCTGGGAACAAGTGAGGTGACGGGCACAAGAGCACCTCTTTCCCACTCCTGCTGTACATTGTCGCCATGGGCATCCACCTAGGAGTATGCCCCGACCTTATGGGCCGCTCGATACTTAATCCCCACTCTACTTCTCACGAATGCACCCTTCACGACTTGGTCATATGGTCATAGTTTCCTCTTGTTTGTCACACCGAGCATGACTCTGGTGGGATTAGATTAAGCATCGACCATGACATCCTCTTTTGGGCCTCCTCAGAGTGTAAGCCCCAATTCATTACTCTGGGATGCCTCAGAGCGTAAGCCCCAAGCCTATTATAACTATGCGGACATTGATTCCCCACTAAAGAGATACGTAGGAAGCCTCTAAGATGTTCAATCCCGATCACCATCGGACCCAAGAGTCCACCTTCATGCCAGTTCTCCTAAACCCCAATTTGAACTATGTGGTCTTTATCCCTGTCTCCAAGGAAGGGTACGTCAGAAGCCCCCCTGAGGATCAAGCCCAACAACCTGCTAATTTGAAAATCTTTACATTGTTTCACCGAACCGCCCTAGGGTCGTCTCAGTGAGTCCAAACACCTTGGGGTCATTAATCCAATGAGGGATGGTAAAACTCAAGCATAAATTATTCTGAATCCCTACATCTAGATGACCATTACCCATAAGGGTTTTATCCATGGATACTATGTTTGGGTATAAACCCAAGAATCACGAACATATGAATATGTTTTAAATATATAAGAGAGTCATGAAATAGGCAATAATTCCCCCTAAAAGGGTGCGATGAGCCTGACTTCCCATCTTCTCGACCAGTGTGAGTTCTTATGCATCACTCTCCAAACCACCTAGCAGACATATGCCTTTGGAATGTCGGTCCACATATCATTGTATATGGGACCTTTGGGCGTTTCGAAACGATGACCGGTGTACCCGACATTAGCAATCGATCGGGGCTTAGCCATATGTGAGATCGACAGTCGGGCACGTGGGTCCTCCATCTCTTCGAGGGGAAATGGTTCGAAACAAAAAATGGTGAACCCGACATGAATCTTTAACCAAGCATGAAAGATTTATCCTAATCTCACCCTGTGCCCTCTTATACTATCAAGGAGGTCCAAAAAAGGTCATTAATTACGCATGGGATCATGAGAAGATTCTTTGACGGGTTTACTATTTGTACTTGTTAAAATGTTTTACAGGTACCTTTAGAACTCCGTTCGATCCAATGGAATCGCGAAGGAACTCACAAGCCCGCACATACAACAACATAAGGACCGGGCATCCTCACCCACATAAGACCCCGTCACCCACCCAACATCATCATCTCTGGGTCTCAGACTTGTTGATTTGAGAGTACCACCTAAACGGTACTCTCCCAATGGGGGAGGTGGACATGCACAACCACTAATCTACCAGAACTCACCGGCTGGCATCCCAGCAGCGGCCACCGAAGCAGATCCAGATGGCCCCTATTGCCATCTCAAACCGTTTTGGGAGTTTTTCCCCTGAACGAGACAATGCTTACCTCCCTTATCATAGGGAGGCGGATGAGGTCGACACTGAGGAATTCAACCCTACCAAATGGGGGTTCCCCTCCAAGGCCCCTGCCGGAAGGCATCATCACAATCACGTCATGACTCAAAATCCTCGCGCCAAGTAGGATGTATCCCTGAGGATTCAGTCCCACAGTCCCCAAGCTCCGGCCATTCGGACAGCCCTACGAGGGCGGTAGACGTACAATCAGGGACCGGTCATCTCCGTGGTCACTGAGGAGGAGATCCACTGCCCAGCCATAGATATGTACCACGAACAGGCACCTAAAAATGTTCTCTCCTCCCGAAACCTCCATCCAGACATGGTGGAATCATACGAGCCGACGCGCATCCCTGCCGAGCACCATCAAGCTCATTGCTCACGCAGGACGACACATACATGGAAGGAACCTCTCCTTTCATAGGGTCGTGAAGCCCACTGGCTTGATGTGGTGGGGGCCCAGCGCATGCAGGACCATCTCCTAGCAGATTCTTCTCACGCTCTCCATCTTGACATAGCAGCGATCATCAAATATCACCACCCAGATGTGGCGGAAATTAATCGGCGGGCACGTCTCCCCGCCAATAAAGGCCACCACCTCAATACGGTGGGAAACCAATATATGCAGTGCCAGCTCCCTACTGAAGAAAGTAATGTCTAACACTATGATATGGCAGAAAACAGAGAGATAAACCGGCATATCCTGACACAGGGGTAGATTCTTTCACCTACCCCGACACAAGAGAACTATCATTACCCACAGACAACCAGAGGATCGGAGCAGGATATTCCAACCCCGATACCGGAATGGGCCTTCATACCTATTCTATCCAAAGTTGTCTCTCTACATATCCTAGCAATGATGGAGGAGCGGTTATCGAACCCAGATCATATATTGCAGACTTTTCAGAATGTAATTGCATCAGTGGAAACAATAAGGACTCAGGCCCGAGAGCCCGTCTCCCCAATTGAGGCAACTCATCTAAGAGACGAGATAGCCACCTCAGAGCAGATCTGCAACCCTACTTCTGCCGAGGAGGGTCGTCGGCCATATTCCGCGATGAAAGGGAAACCAGATTCACCAGATTCACTCGTTCCAACTGGGGGACACTCGTCCATCACAGTGGATGCTCCAGAGTAGGCATATATCTCATCTAAAAGTAAATATGTTCATCAGCGTATTCCAAAAACATCACAGGACCTAATTAGATAGCGACCCAAAGGTGAAGGCCTTTATCAATAGTAGACAATCCCATATACCCACAAGAAATCCCCCAGAACGTGCCGAAGGCAGCCGAAAAATAATGGGCGAGTTCATGAATCTGTTCTACTAGAAGATGTGGTTCAAAATACTGCTAACCACATAAAAAAGGCATAGAACCCTGCCCACCCATTACCATATTATTGGAGGGGTAGTAGCAGTTGTGATGGTCCTCCCCGCAATGTCACTACCAGCTGCTATGAAGGTCCTCCCTAGAGCACTCGTGGGGTCTTCCCCCGTGGTCATATAATGATCGATCATAAGAAGTCATATTTTGATGCGAGTCATGAAAACCCTCCACGTTTCCACAAGATCGAGTAGCAAGAATTCCCCCCACTTGCTGCAGTCCAACCTGAAAGTCCTCCCTGGGGTATACACTGCAATCACTATCCATGCAGTGGGGCCACAAATTATGATAGTAGTCCTCGCTATCATAGTCGCAACTATGGAGGCCCTCCCCACCGTGACGTCATTTCATGACAAGAAGGCCCTCCCCTTGTCATGGCCTTCCCTAAAGGTCCTCCCCATGGGTTATGTTGCAACGACACTCCGTGCAGCTAGGTATCATGTCCAAGTGGTAGTCCTCACCACCCTGATAACGAAGGTCCTCCCCGTAGAGACATTAAGAAACGAGAAGGCCCTCCTCTCATTGCGGTACATTATAGAGGCCCTCCCCATGGTTTACCCCACATATATTCTCCTTTAGAAAGCTGTAATGGTAGTCCATGCCATTGACGTAATAGTGATGGTAGTTCTCGCCACCACGACCGCTATTGCGAAGGTCCTCCCCGCATCAGCCCCAAGCCACAAGAAGGTCCTCCCCTCATCGTAGTGTGTCTTGAAGGTCCTCCCTATGATGCACATCGAATGTCAATCCATGATGGTCACCCTCACCATGATGGCAGTTGTTGCGAAGGCCCTCCTCGTAACGATGCTACGCAGCCAGAAGCTCCTCCCCTTGCTACGACATGCCTTGGAGGTCCTCCCTAGGGTGTGCACTAGAAAATTCCACTATGTATTGAAGCATCAAGCAGTAATGGCAGTCCTAGACATTACGACCACCGTTGCAGAGGTCCTCCCCGTGATGACATATCATATCGATATGAAGGTCCTCCCACTGCTGAATCAAGAAAATAATATCCCTCATATGCTGAGGCACTCAGAAGGACGAGATCAAGTATGTCAGATTCCCAGTTAGTTACCAACAACATCCTTCTTCAATGAAAAGATGATCTAGGGCCACATTAATCTTATGAACCACCTCAGAATCTCCCACAGGACAATTCAATACCTACCAGTCCCACGGCCTCCGACCACACTAGTAGTGAGCGCCTCAGTTGGGCTGACTAGGTTGAGTAATCACTGGCGGAGAAGTATGCCGATATGCTGCACCTGAGGAAACTAATGGCCATGAATGATATACCAGTTATGTTTTGGCCCACGAACACCTCTCTATTCGACATACCCAGAGAGTTGTCAGACGAATGCATGTACAATATCCGCCATAATACATGGAAAACCCTACGCTAGCTAAAATCGAGCTTCCTACCCTATTATGGGCATGTGGACCATGTCAAGATGATAGGAGACCTCATGCGTCACATCGACCTGGAGGCCCTTCCTTCAGTGCGGCAATAGTGCCGTGAGAGATGTAAAGGGAACATGGAGATATCCTACCTCCGTGCACTGCACAGGTTGCGCCACCTCATCAGTGAAGCTCCAACGGGAGTCCATATCAGGGGATGGGGGGAACACAGAGCTCTGCATTTCACTCCGCTCCCCGCCTAGAATAACATGTTTGGCATGGTGTCTTGCAATGTCATCATTTCAAGACGGTAATCGAGTGGTCCCCTTGTTCAGGAAAGGCAACACACCCAACAGAGCTGGGCCTTGTGTAAGTCCTAGAAGCGTCAGGCCCGACAGGAGCAAGCCATTCAAGAACTCTTGAATCAGGCCATCGAGAGCATACAACAGGCATCTCGCCTGAGAGAGGCCAATCAACGATTTTTCTTACCTCCCCAGAGGGGATTGATCCTTAGAATAACTCATCAACAAACACAGTTCACCCCCAAATGGGGGAACTCAAGATCAGGTAGGTGGCGATAGTAGCAGCCACTACCGCAATCCAGGGTCAACCCCAGCCTATATGGCTGGGGTCATTTTTAACAAAAAATTCCCCTGTAAGACCAATATAATTTAGAGGAGACTCAACATCCTAGGAGCGGAGCCAACCCCAGCCCTCAGGGCTGGGGGCATTATTACCCCCTCAACAACAGTCTCCCCCATGAGAGTCAGTATTCTCTCATCTAGGGAGGATAGTCAGAAGAGGAGGTTCCCATCGTATACCATCATTTTAATCATCATCCCATCTGAGAGGAAGGTGTACTGTAAGGTCGCATCAAAGAAATCTTCGCATCACCCTTTGTAAAGGGGTCCAAAGGCAATCCTAGTTCAGTAATGGAAAGTCTAGCTGAGTATGAGTGATATCCTATTACTATTTAGAAGATGACATCCCATCCACCCCACGATACGAATTCATCAACAACATATAGGCTTACCCCACAGGAGACACCAGAGATGATGCAAATCCGGATGGATCGACAGACGATGGTTCCAGTCCGGCTGTGACTCACAATGAACCCCCAGGTGTGCACACCCAGAACCAGAGTTCCTCCCTAAATATGGCCTTCCTTCTAGCCAACCCTCGTCCACCTACCCAGAGAGATTCCAATAAGGATAAGAATAAAGGACCGGTTACCCGTAACCCACCTCCTTCTCTCGACAAAAATGAGCCACTCACTCTCGAAGAGAGTTTCACTCGACATGAATAAGAGATGAAATAATCGAGGTGACTTAATGACGAGCTACTCCAGAGGAACCACCTTATTGAATTTGCATCCCAGGAGGAGCCACCTCATGCACTCCCAATAAGTTCACATCAATGAACTAGGCTTACCTTGCCCAATGAGGCGCCTGGTCCGTCCAACTTCCTAAATGTGGATGATGAATACCAAGACTTCCCTCCACTTTGGAAGACACTAGAGATAGTACGCCTGAACACTTTGAGGGTTCCCTGAATGGAATATGCACCCTTGATGCCGGCTGATCCAGATCCTCGAGAAATGTCTCACACTACACCTGCCCAGGACCGGGCCCAGTAGGATGTAAACCAGGGTATCACCAACACCATTGTGGCACTAATAGCTCGATCAGAAGCGATGGAAGGTCGACACACCTCGATACAGCCAGAGAATAAGCATTACATGGATTGGGTAAGCAACACACCTCATCCACCAAATTTTTGGATCCTGGTATTCCCTATTTTCAATGGATCGGGCGATCCGGAACAGTATTTGCTGCACTACGCATCTTATTACGACCCTATGATGGGAACTCCGGAACAACAAGAAGCTGTGAATCTTAGATGATCTGTACGGACCATACAGAGATATACCTTCGTCTGGTATACGAGTCTACCAACCCAGTCAATAAAGAGCTGGGAGGAACTTCGGTAGCAGTTCTTGTTCCACATCATCTCAATGTTTCCTAAAACAACGGTTAGCGTGCTCATGAACTGCAATCAGAAGGAGAATGATAGGGTCTCATTTTTCATCACCATATGGAATGGTCTGACTTATTCCCTGAACAGGGAAATGCCTCAAGATGAGATGCTATCCATATGCATTGATAATCTTCGAGATGAGCTGCGAACAACGCTCATACTAGTGGAGTGCACCACTGGCTTCTACCATCTCTCAGCAATTTCTTAGAGAATTGAGGACTCCCTACAGTGGACTAATTTGATGTCCCGAATATCTTCACAGGCTCCTAAACATAGAGCCCCTAGAGCTGAAGTGTCCAGTGTCACACTCAATCAGGCCCCTGTACCCACTCCAACGCTCAGGCCTCGGCCAAATCGTCAAGGCCCCCCAGCATATCAGCGGCCGCCTCCACCTAAACGGGACGATGAGAGAGGACCAAAACAGAACTAGTTTGAGGAATGAAGACAAAAGGTATACTCCTTCTAAGACGATCAAGTCCGCGACATCTTCATTGCCGCCATGAATTTCAACTTACTCCTCCTCCCAGAGCCAAGGAATCCGGAAGAAGTTGGCTGCGATGAAAGGCCAGATTACTACCCCTGCCATCGAATGATGGGGCACAATATCTGAGAATGCTTCATCTTCAAAGCCCTCCTACAGAGGATGTCAGACACCAGACAGGTCAAGCTGGGACCACCCCAAGCACATGTGGAATTTATCTCTACCACCGACTTCAAC
Source organism: Viscum album (assembly GCA_963277665.1). NCBI lineage: Eukaryota > Viridiplantae > Streptophyta > Magnoliopsida > Santalales > Viscaceae > Viscum > Viscum album. The sequence continues at coordinate 758,985,603 of OY728145.1, read as the reverse complement.
AATGAAGAGGGTGGATGAAAGTCACCAGTAAGTAGGGTTAGAAATTTGATAACTGGATGACTCGGAAGACTATCAACAAAGACCATGGCATACTCCGAGCTCAGCTACGGCAGCCAGTATTGCCACTAACAGTCCCTGACGATGCACATTCGACAGCATTGGCCTCAATATCCTCCACGAGCCGGTTAGCCAAGCATAATCATAGAAGGAAGAAATAATCGCAAGAGGAGTAGTCTGCAATGGGGCCAAAGTTTGTTCCAACCCTGGCATATTATATGCCCTTGAATTTGGAACCACGGGCCCTGACCAACCAAATGAAACCATCAGGGAGAACTGACCAGGTTGACCTATCAGAGGATGAAGAGAAAAGCTTTGGTAATATTAACATCACCCATCTTATGGAATCATTCCTTGACGAAGGGTATGGTAACGAACACGAGTTCCATGAACAAGGAACCAGGATGAGGAATCAGAGAGGTAGGGGAAACCAGCGGAGCCACAACCGCGGATGAATCCAACCCTATGGTTAGACCCCAACTGAAACCAATAATATCACGGAAACCCATGGGAGAGCCTGTCAATGGACTCAGAAGGACAAAGAATGCCCCTCCACCTCCACAAGCAGCCATTCTGTCCCTATTGTTCTGTGATTCCCACCAGAGGAGGAGCATGGGTCTGGACACGTAGTGCGCACAATCAGACCAGCTAGGCCAAGTCCTCAAAATGTGGGAACACCAACGACATCCTCCCCCACGGTTGGTCCCTCCTCTTCAAATGCTCTAGCCCCCAATGCAAACGCTAAGACACTCAAGACAACAGAGAAGCGTTAGCCGCTGGAGAAAAAAATACGAAATCCTTAAGTAGCTGGCATCAGTACTAGACAAGCTGTCAATCCTCAATGCCCTAAGTCAGTTAGCAAAACTCAGGGAGGCGCATATAGATTCTTTGATCATCCCCTGGTACTTTCAACCTAAGGTATCTACCGCTAAGATTTACCGGACGGAGTCTAGCCCAGCTGAATGCAATGCAATGATTTCATTCACTGATCAGGATGAAGATGCCATCATGTAAGGACACATCAGACCACTATATGTGTCCAGAACACTGAATGGTATTGATATTCGGAAAGTCTTTATAGAAAATGGCTATGGAGTTAACCTCCTTCCCCTACGGACACTCCATATGTTGGGCTACAATGAGGATGATCTAATTCCCTCAGCCACAACTCTGTTAGGTTACAATAGGAATGAACAGAATCTAATGGAAAAATTAAGCTAAGGTCCCATTTTGGTGACTTGGTAGCATACACAGAATTCCTGGTGGTCCGGCCGAGCACATAATTCAATGCCCTACTAGGAAGGCCATGGCTCCATAATCACATGGTCATTCCTTTGTCCTACAACCAGTGTATCAAGTAATGCGTCAATGGACAAAGTGGAACATTTCATGCTGACAAGGCCCCTTTTGAGCTCTACGAGTCACATTACATTGACGCCTGGTTTTATGAGCAAAAGATGAAGAAGAATTTGGTCACTGGTTTAGGCTGGATCCCCGCTCCAAATGGCTTGTAAATGGTTCCTGATGACCCCCTCAGGTAGCTTGGAGGAGTTTATTTCCTGCCCATAAACCATGTTGAGAGTAGGAGTTCGAGTCTGGACACGCACTTGGATGTCCTCATGACTTCATCCGTAACTGCCGAGCGTGACAATGTTTGAATGTCCACTAAACCTCAATCTGAAAAAAAACGCCAGTAAGAACACCCACAACACCTCGCCTCCAGAATCCCAAGAGCTCGTGTCTGAAGCCCCCTCTTTGTCAGATCAAGAAGATGATGATTTGGGAGAAGAAGAGAGGGTTGACCTCATGGATGCACCTCTTTCATTTGAGGAAGGTATCTCTACCATTGTGGATGAGCTCAGGGAAATAAACATGGGTACCGAGGAAGACCTGAGGCCCACTCTCATTAGTGTAGCCATGTCTTCTGAGGTGCACGATATATATATAACTCATTCCTGAAGAAACATTGGGATTTTTTTCCCTGTAATAATACAATAATTCCTGGACTCGATCCTGAAGTGGCGATGCATCACCTGGGTGTTCTAAAAGACCACCTGGGCTATAAACAGGCATCCTGAATGACACATCCCGCACATAATACCAAAATAAAGGTTGAAGTCGATAATCTCATTGAAGAAGGATTCATTCGAGAGGTCAAGTATCCCATCTGTTTGGCCATCATCGTCCCCATTAAGAAAAAGAATGGGCAAATCCATGTCTGCATTGAATTCAGGGATCTCGATCGACATTTCCCGAAAGATGACTTCCCCGTCCCAAACACTGAGTTATTAATTGATGTAATGGCCTGGTATAAGGATCTATCCTTCATGGATGGCTATTCTGGGTATAACCAAATCAGGATTTCCCAAGAAGACAAAGAATCCACTACCATTAGGGCCTCTCAATTGGTATTTTGTTATAGGGTCATTCCCTTTGGCCTCAAGAATTCTAGGGCCAAATATCAGTGTGCCATGCATCAGATATTTAAACCGTTCATGGGGATGTTCATCGAATGTTACGTGGATGACCTGGTGGTCATGTCTAGACAGGGCTCGAATCACTTGTCATATCTTGACAACATCTTCAACAAACCTCGACAGCATAGCTTGAAGATGAACCCCTTGAAATGCACCTTTGAGGTTACCTCAGGGAAATAACTTGGCTTCGTCGTACTCTATCATGGAATCGAAGTCGACCCAGAGAAGACAAAGGCTATACATGGATTACCACCTCCCCGAAATCTCACCGAGTTTAGGGGATTCCAAGGACACCTAGCCTATATTAGGTGATTCATAGACCACCTGGCAGGAAAGTGTGTTCCCTTCACCCGGTTAATGAAGAAGGGGGTCACGTACCAATGGATGGATGAATTCCAAGAGGTGTTCAAAAACATGAAGAAGTACCTCTTAATCCCACTAGTTCTAATGCCCCCGGTTGAAGGATGACCTCTCATCCTATACGTGATGGCCCTAGAACGGTCACTTGGGGCCTTCCTAACACAAAAGAACGATGTTGTCAGTGAAAACAGTCTCTATTACCTCAATCGAACCATGAATGATGTTGAGACTTGATACTACAATATCGAGAAGAGTTGTTTGGACTTGGTCTTCGCAGTTCAAAAGCTACAAAATTATTTGCAACTTCATGAAGTTCATTTGATCTCACAGAGTAACCCGCTCAAGTACATCCTTTGCCGCCAGATGCTAACCCGACACCTATCCCGAGGGGCGGTCATCCTGCAATAGTTTGAAATCCGGTTTGTACCTCAGAAAGACATCAACGGAAAAGATTTAGCATAATTTCTAGCAGATAACCCTTCTATAGGGACCACTTCACCAGAAACTGAGCTACCTGATGAAGACGTCATATCGGTTCAAGAGGATTTCCCGGCATGGGAAATGTACTTCGAAGGCGCATCTCGAAGCCCAACCGGGAAGCAGATGGAGGATCCCATATACCAAAAAGTGGGTTTGAGGATATTCATCGTGCCCCTAGAAAAGGCAGTCTTTCCAAATTCCTTCCTCATTTCATAGGGATGTACAAACAATGAAGTGGAATATCAAGCTCTCATTGCAGGCCTGGAGCTCGCACTCCTGGCACAAGTACATCAACTTAAGGTAAAATGTGATTTAGAACTAGTCATCAAGCAAGTCAATGGTGACTATGCTATCAAAAATGAGGAGTTGATTCCCATGTTTGACCATTTCCTAGGGATAATGGTGGAATTTACCATGGAACCAACATTGACCTATATGCCCCTATCCCAGAATGCTCAGGCTGATGCATTAGCCAATGAGGCCACAACCCTAGCTGACCCAGACCGGGATGAAACATTTATTAGTATTTCTCACCGTCGAATGGTATTTCCATTTCTTCAAGATAAGATGGAAGAAATAAACTAGGTTAGTCTTGTCCCCGAGCCATATGCTCCTGCCACTAGCTGGATGACCCCCATTGCAAACTACCTTCAATGGGGAGAACTTCCATCAGATAGGGCTGAATGAGAGCCAATACGGAGATAGGAAATAAACTTTGTACTATATGGCATCACGGGTCAGTAATAGGTCCTCTACAAATGAAGCCTTGATGAAGTGCTCCTCAGATGGATTGATAGAGAAGAAGCTACCGTAGTAATGAATGATGTACATGCCGAAGTATGTGGAGCACATCAACAGGGGACCAAGCTTTCCCATCAGGTTCGAAGGCTTGGGTACTACTCGCCCACAGTGGCACAAGACTTCGAGTGTTTTACCAAATATTTTCACTCATTATATATTCATTCCAACGTCATACACCAACCCCCGATGTTACTTCATCATGCAAAGTACTCCTTGGCATTTTCCGTTTGGGGGATGGACGTCGTGGGACCATATCCTCCCACAACGGCCAAATAGCTGAAGTATATCCTCATAGAAACCGACTTCTTTTCCAAATGGGAAGAAGACATACCCCTCAAGGAATTCGGGGCAAGAAATATTGTCATCTTTGTGTAGACCAATATCATCACTCGATTTTGTATTTATCAGACCATACTGACGGACAATAGCACTAACTTCTGCTCTACAGAATTGGAGAAACTATACCACGAGTATGTTATCAAGGCTAACCACTCATCCCACTACCTTGCAGTGGCCAAAGGGCAGATAAAGGCTTTCAATAGGACCCTTCCAAACATTCTCCTGAAATTGGTGGACAAAGACATTATGTCATGGATGGATAAACTCTTTCATGCGTTGTGGGCTTATCGAACCACAATCTGTGATGCTACTTGGTCTACTCCATACTCATTAGTATAAGGAACAGAAGCGGTCCTACCCATTGAGCTCCAATTACCCTCGCTCCATGATGCCATATGTGATCGATTATCCAATGATGAGAAATTAGAAAAGAAGATAGGTGAGTTGGAATAGCTAGATGAGAAGTGGTTGAACACTTTACACTATCTAGAGGTATACCATAACTAGATCGCACAAGCCTTAAAAAAACTGTTCGTCTTTTGTATTTCATAGAAGGAGAATTAGCGTTCGTCCTCCGGACCCCAATGATACCTAGAAAGAAGCCTCTAATGCTGGAGCCCAAGTGGGAGGGACCGTATGTTGTACACAAGGTCTACTCTAATAGAGCATATACACTGATCTCCTTTGATGGGAATTCACCACGACTCTTTCCAATGCAAGATTCTTGAAGAAATATTTCACATAGAGACTAAGAATAATTCATCCTTACCGCACGACATTAAACTGCACGAATAATAAGAGTTAAGAATGCCCCCCCCCCCGTGTATGGACCTAACCTGGATGAGGTGTATTCTTCGTCCGGGCTTCATGACGTTAAACTTTCAAGAACTCAACTTTCCTTACACTATGACCCTAAACTAAAAGTGTTTCATCATTATAGAATGACATTGAATTGCATGGATAATGAAATTTAGAAATTCCCCTTTCCCCCATGTATGGACCAGACCATCACGGGGTGTAATTATTTCAGAGAACTACATGCGTCATGATTCCTGCCCCCGTAGGATACGTAGCGATGCTAGGGTTCCCCATCCTGGACCAGCCACCCCAAATAATGTTAAAAATTCCCTTTCCACCCGTGTAAGGACCAGACCTTCATAGGGTGTATCACTCTGCCAGAGAACTATGTGCGGCTTGATTCCTGCCCTCGTAGGATACGTAGCAAAGACGAGATCCCATATCTTGGCCCATCCACTTCTAAAAGAAACTCCTTGTCCCCTGTGTACGGACCAGACCTGCTTGGGGTGTATCATCATTCAAAGAACTACATGAGGATTGATTTCAGCCCTCACAGGATACGTAGCGACGCTGGGATCCCCTATCATGGCCCATCCACTTCTATAAAAATGTATATTTCCCCCATTTATGAACCAGAACTGCAAGGGGTGTATCATCTTTCAGAGAACTACATGTGTCTTGATTCCTGCCCTCGTAGGATACGTAGTGACTCTAGAATTCCACACCCTGTCCCAGACACCTCAACAAGAAGGAAAAATAAAAGTACCCCTTCCCCCGTGCACGGAACAGACCTACACGGGGTGTATACTTCGTCCTCGCTGCAAGACGTTAAACTGCATGGACTACGTCCTCACCGCATGACGTTAAATTGCATGGACCCCATCCTCACCGTATGATGTTAAACTGCACAGACTTCGTCGTGACCCACCCAGGATACGTGGCGAAACGATATTGAGATGCTCCTTGCACATTTGGATGCATCCTATCCATACATCAGACTCCACGACCCTGACTATTATGGATCTTCATAACTATTCATGGCCATAGGATGTGGAAGGTATTCGACCTGGGGACAACATCACATTAATATGCATACCATGGCCTCAGTGGATCTGTATATTGATAGCCCCTGGCCCATCAAACAAAGGCAAGATTTCCTCGGGTGATACTTCTCCTAGCTCCGTACAATTAACGTCCTCAGAGCCCCCGTAACATGTCTCCCGATCCAAAATTTATGGAGCAGTGGTTTACAAGTTCTTCCCCTCTTCACATCCAAGTGTTTCTAGGGTATCCCTACCCGGTTAGCCTATATATCTGCTGGTGGTTCACATAGCGACCTGCATCAACGAACATCAAGCTAGTACTATGCAACTTTGACTCAACAGGAAATTGCAGTAAAGATGTTTCTTGTGTACTCAGACACCATTATCCCAACGTGCCAACCTCTGTACTGTGAGTAATCTCAGATTTTCATAATCATTCATGGCCATCAGAAGTGGAAATCCATCGACTCAGAGACACCTTTGCATGACTATTCATACCATGCCCTCAGTGGCTCTGCATATTGATAACCCCTAGCCCGTATACCAAAGGCAAGATTTCCTTGGGAAACACTCATCCTATCTCCATATGCATACCGGCCTCAGAGCCTCCACACCACACCACCTGATCTAGGAAAGCTCAATGTTGTGGTTTATTACCTTCATCACCCACCTTTTTTCAAGTATATGAGAGCATGTTGACCCAGTTATCCTTCGAGTGATTGCATCAATAGTCACCCAATGGTCTGAGATCTATGACTGCTAAAATAGGATTACATTGTCCTTACCTCAAGACATTAAACTGCATGGAATGAATATACACCCCCACCCACAAAATAAATCAGCGCAAGGGGCTCTTTGAGCTTTAACAGAAACTAGGGACGAATATCCCCGACATGCCCAGATATTTCCTTTCTCAGATGAGAGACTTCGTGGCCCGGACAATCGCGGATCCTCATAACCACTCACGACCATCGTAAGTGGAAATTTATCAACCCGTGAACACCTTTTCATGATTATGAAAACCATGCCCTCAGTGGCTCTACCTATTGATAGCCCCTAGCCCCTCTACCAAAGGCAAGATTTCCACAGGCGGTAGTCTTCCTAACTCTATACGCTTACCGACCTCAGAGCCCCCATATCATCTCTCCTGATCCAAGAAGCCCTGGAACCATGATTTACACCATCATCCCACATCCACATCATGATAATGATGAGATGTTCAATCCTAATTTCATTCTGATCACGAGCGGCCTTCGCAACTACGTCCTTGCCGCATGACGTCAAATGGCATGGAGCACATCATGGCCTCTTGGCGTAAGCCTGCAAAGACCAAGCATTAATCATCCAAGGGAATTCCTACCACTACAAGCATTTTCACTGGTTTAATAATTCTTATCATCCTTACCACACGACATTAAACTGCACGGTGAATCGTCCTTGCTGCATGACATTAAACTACACAACATTGGCAATGGAAAGAAATATTCTCCTGTCCTCGCAACATGACGTTAAACTACATAGAATCCTTTAATAATGATCTTCTTCTTTTCTACAAGATGGCAAACTGCACGGTCAATCTTGTCACGGGTTCAGTAAGTAACACATTTTTTTCTCTGTCCTTCAGAGAACGGGTCAGACCTGCATGAGCCACCATCTCACACCTGCATGAGAAGGGATTACATTACCAATTTTTGGGAAGTTTAGTCTATATGTTCCCCCCGTATCCAGGCACCCTCTCATCATAAACCATACTCTATACTCTGAAAAAAAGACAAACCATCATAATCCACCACTAGTGGTCCCATATCTCAACCTCCCAAATGTTTCTTGGCTATCGGGGGAATACACTCATTGACCTAAGGACACCTTTGCATGGATATGCATTCCATGCCATCAGCAGCTCTGAATAATTATCGCCTATGGCCCATATACGAAAGACAATATTTCTTTAGGCAATGATTCTCTCCATACTCCTCTTGGCCTATGAGCCCCCATGTCAAACCCGGGACTCAGAAAACCACTGAGCTACAGTTTGCCAACCTCTTTTACAATCCTACTTGAATACAGCAGAACATCTTTGATGAGATTACTGAGAACCAGGAAAGTCGTTCCATTTGAAATGGTGTCCCAGTGACATGACGTTAAACTGCCCTGAGCATCAACCATCCCATACGCTGACTAAATGCGTAGAAAAGTGTTCTCCCGACAATACTCTCGATTAGTAAAGTTGTTCCAAAATCCCTTTCAGATGTAACATACCCTTTCCAAGCCACCCATGGTGGATTCCATAAGCCAGACATCCATGAAGTCCCTGAGCCATCAGAAATTGACAGTCATTGACTTAAGGACACATTTGTACGACTATGCATACCATGCCCTCAGCGGCTCTGCATATTGATCGCCCCTGGCCCATCTACCAAAGGAAACATCTCCTTGGCAAATGATCTTCCTACATCTATACGACAATGCAACTCCCATGCCTTGAGACATGCAATGCATGTCGTTCAAATTTAAACATGTTTCCCCCCACGTCTATCTGATGGACATTGAGACATCTTTTTATCAACCAAAACTCATTGGGGACCTTTCCCCACCATGTCTGGTCAAAGCTGTTCGACCTAAAAAATCAGTAATGATAGTCTTGTCATCGGGACTTTGAACTGCTCAAAATGAAAGTGTCACAAAGCCATTTAGGCTGAAAACCTAAAAAGGGAAACATAAGAAAAATCTGGGTTATACCCACTGGGTCCACAGAAAATGGGCCCAGGAAAAATTAGGGCATTAAAAAAAAGACAAAATGTTTGTAGGGTATTTCTACAAAACCCTAGAAATAATAAAACTATGCTCGCTATATCCCAAGGTCTAGGAAAAAGTTAGAGTTTGTTTTCCTGAGTTATGATAAATTTAGATTCATTGAGTTGTTATTTACCCAACAATTGTTCAAGTAACACTCAAATTTTACGGTGACAAGAGATTGACAGAGATTGTATTCCGTTCGAACATAATGGGAGGACGTCCACAAGCTGGGGTCTCTCCCTCATAAAAAAAGGGGGGGTAAGTAAAACAGAAAGTACAAGAATGGATCTAACTGTCATAAAGGATCCTGACTCGTTCTCTCCACCAGATCAACAACTGAGCAGTGAAGGTTGTTGAAAGACTACTCCAACAGGGCCTTCTCCTCAGCTTCGACCTCAACCACTGAATGAGTACGATTCACTTTTTTTTGGAGATCGTTGATCCCTTTTTTGGTGGCTTCAAGATGACCTATCATAGCTGATAACTGATCCCTCCGCATCGCTGCCCGTTCTTCTCATTCATGCAACTCGGAGGATAGGATGGCAGCCTGATCTCAATAGATCTCTTCTCGTGCTATCAGTTGATGGAGCTTTATCGTGGGTTCCTCCAGGGCTCGGGCCCCGCAATGAGCGGCAGGGAAGTGAGCAAGTTTTTGTTCACAAGTGGCAACTTCCTCCCAGGCCATGACAACTTGGAAAGCAATAGAATGGAACTTCCGATAGTAAAAGCCACCTGAACCCAAACCTAGGAAGATCTGTCAAAGAGATTCGATTTTAGTTTCCATTTCAGCTAGATGAGTTTCGGAATAAATCTCACAAATCCAAGGCCAGGCCCACCTCTGAACGTCTCGACGGTCTTCCAAGGAACGATGATCTATGGTGTCCTTTCCCGAAAGCATGGGAACGAAGTCTGGAATTGCAACCAGTGCAGACATGTGCACTCTATAAGTAGGTTCCGTAGCTGGATGGTCTGGAGCCTCTAACCCCATTTAAGGCTTGGGGATCAAGATTCGATTCCCGGTATCGACTGGCAGAACATCTGGGATTGTCTCGCAGGGACCCGAAACCACGATGTCATCCTTATCCACATCCAAGAAGGATGAACTCATCTGAACTTCGGCCACCACAGGGATGGGAGAGGAAAATCCCTTGAGTCACTTTGATCGAAGATCCATTAGTCAATTCTCCCTTAGAGCTGATGAGGAAGGTGTGGTGGACACAACAGCCGCAGTACCTCTTGACATGGGAACCTGACGGATAGCCTTCCCTAGGATCCCATCGAGATAGTGTTTTTCCAACGTTTTTTCATACTCCAAGGAAAGTCCAGCAGCCGCCCCCATGATAGGAAGGGGAATGCTTATGTCAGATCCCTCCCACGTCAGCATCATCCACCATTGACGAAGTATGGCCTGGTGCAGTCCTTGAGCCTAAGAAGGGGGAAGGGAAACATGGACTTGCATGCAGCCAAACTTGCGAGAAAAACGATACGGGGCATAGAGATCACATAGAGAAACCTTGTTGATCTATGCAGATAGAAATCTATCCCGTAGAGAGATCATGTAAGAATGCTCCTCTAGGCTCACCCGGTGGTTGTAAACTATGATGTCGGAAGGGGTGGGGTAGGGAGTGAAGGAAAACTGGGAGAAGTCACTCAGAAGCTCAAGGACATCACCAGGGCTGAGGGACTAAAACGAACTCCAGCTATATCCAGCAGGGTAGTCCGAAAGGTAGGAAGCAGGATGGTCGTGTTGTGATGATACACATAACGGTGACAATGATCCGCTACCCAGCCGTACAAAAATTGAAATATCCCCCTCAAACGGAAGGGTGACCCGCCCTTTTTCATGTGACCCTGCGGTTATTAAATAAGAGCCAATGTGGGCCTGACCAAATTTACTAGGAGACCCTGTGCCAGCTCAACTGCCATCATCAGTGTGCAAGCCCGGACGCCATGATTGATGTCCCCGAGGAGGGAATATCCACCCGCTAAAAAACATAGCAAACAGACCTACAAACCTGAGTCTGGATGGCACATTAGGGCATACCTCATTACCCCATAAAAGGTAGTCGCCTGCCTCCAGAACCACCCAGTAGGAACCTGGGATGGTTCATGACTATTGAGAAGGATGAGTCCTATGGCACATAATCATCGACACAGGACTAGTGGTATCTAAAAATAACCCTATCCAGGTGCTATTGGGAATAAGAGAGCGGGCACGCAAGGCCTGACCTAGTGATTTCTCCGCCATAACCAGTAGATCCCTTGCCAATGAAGGCACTTGTTCGATGTTGTCCCACACACCAGGAGTGGGTAGGAACTCATCATACATCTCACCGGTAATCGGGATCCCTCCCAATTGATAGATATTCCACAGAATAATTCCAAATTCACCATGGGACAGGTGGAATGTGTTAATGCTTGAACACCAGTGACTAAGGAGGTCAGGAAGTATCAAGGACGGAGGGTAAATAGAATATTGGAAATCCCACACTGTGGAGTATAGTTTGACTGCTTCCATTTACTCAGGAGATTCCCTGCAATGTTGATGAACCCAGAAGGCCCAGGCCCAGTCGTTTGAAAAAATCCCACCAGACCGAAGATCCCACATTGGAATCCACCACGTATTGGGATCTACTCAAGCAAGGTTGACAATAGAAGGGCAACTCTTGAAGACAACTTCCTGAGAAAATTTTTGGGTGTGCTGATCACTTTGGGTCTAAATAGAGCCTCCCAAAATTACGGTGTCTTTCTGGTCATAGTTGGAAAACATCTCCCCCGATTGGGTAAGGTTTTCCTGAATGCACTTGGATGACGCTTCCAGGAAAGTAGAAGGAAGACCTGAGAAAGTAGCGGGTATAGGGACGTTGTCATTAATAACGAAGTCATAAAACGAGAGTCAATTTGATAGTGGATAACTCAGGAGCTCAGGAGAGAGCAAGTCCTTCAAGACACCCGCATCAGGACTGATGGACCGATTAGGGTCCTCTTTGATGCTCTCCGCTCTGTGAATCATATCTAAACGTCTCCCTGATCTGATTGGGAGAGGCTCTGCAGCAGGTCTGGGTGGAGGGTGAGGAGGAACCATGTTTTCTCACTACATCATAAAGTCCACCGATGGTTAGTCTAGAAAAATAAAATCTGGACAAAACACCAAGTATTTGTGAAGGATTCTATCCAAGACTCATAATGAAATCAGCAAGGAGGCCTCTAATGATGGTTCGTGATGACTACACCCCGCAAAACAACCGAGTGCGGAAGTAGATCGCGATACTCTGGCCCGCAGAGCCTTGGCCAGAAAACAACAATCTAGGTCACTCCATGGAATTTCAATCCCAAATTTAATTCATTATGTTCAGAAGACATAGAAGATTTTAATGTTCAGACGATTTTAGTCTGTGGAGCATCGAAATCGCGGAGCATCGAAACCGCAGAGCATTGAAACCGCAGAGCACTAATACCGCGAAGCAAGTTCCTACGTGGACCGTCGTGACTAACTTTTTGATTAATTAAAAATGCTAGTTCACGGATGGGACATTGGTCATCGGATGAAGAATGATGCTAATGAGAAATGGTAGCTGTCGGCTCGCGGACGAAGCGTTTTGTGAAGGAACAAGTTTGCGGAGGTAGAAAAGAAAAGGAGCACAGATAATCGCGAAGAATCTGGTAGAAGACAAATGAAGGTCCATGCGTATATATAGGCATGGTCCCTTATAGGGTCCACTTCCCTACCACAACCCATCCTAGTTTCATGACCACTCGGCATCAGAATAGTCTCCTCTTCATTCTGAACGGACTCTATTCCGATGGGGGGAATTTGTAGGGTGCTGAAAAAAAAATCCGCAATGGAGAATGATGATCCCGTTTAACTCAAGGGAGGTTCTACCCAATTCCACCTCAAATTCACCCTCAAAAGGATTGGGAAAATGTGGAAAATACTCAAGGATGGTGAATGAAGAACTGGTCCACGGACCGGAATAATGTTAACGACGCACGGCTGGTTCCGTGAAGTGTCCCTACTCCACGGACCATCATCGTTCGCAGAATGGAGGCATAGATCCTCTGTGGGCACAAAGTAAGGAAGGAGCCGAACCGGTTCACCATCACGAACCACCCCAACCGCGAGCCATGTAAGCCGGCCCGAACCGCCTCCACTCTCATTCGCAAAATGGAGGCGGAACCCTCCATGGCTGTAAAGCACTCCCCGAGTTCAGTTCACGGAGGAGATGCACTCGGTGCCCACCGCGAGTCACTGATTGACTAAGTCAGCCGTAAACAGTGTTTTCGGTCATGGGCCTCCGTAAAAGGTGCTGTATGACCACAGATACATCTCTTCCCCTGATCTATAAAAGGAGACTGAGTGGGGGGAGGAACCGATTTGGATTCAGAGGATTTGGAGGATTCGGAAGGGGATTTGGAGGAGATCAATCAGATATGGGTGGAAGGCTTTCAAAGGAAGGCTTAGGATTTTAGAAGTTCCAGTTCGCGAACCAGCGCAGGTAGAAACCAGGGAACAAACAAATAAGGAACAAAAAACACATAATAACTCGGTGAACCGTGAACCTAAAATAAAAAAGAAGAGAAAATCGTGAACAATGGCACCTCCGCGGATGTACTCCCTATAGACTGGGGAGTTTATACCCCTTTTCCGGTCCATATCACCGCGTATCACCCTCCTATGCTGGCGGAGCCCCGACCAACGAGCCTCTGTAGGGTTACGCCCATGGCCACTAATGCCCACATGGAACCCTCCGTAGACCACCTTGGTTCGTGGATGGCTTCCCCAACCACATAGAACTTCCCTACGCGAAGTGCGCCACCACCCATACCCCTGTAAGGCTTTCCAAATCCTTTAGAGTTCCTGTTCCACAAGCCAGATAAAATCCTTCTAATTAGGCGTGATCCCATGTGACTATTTCCGCATATTCATCGACCCCGAACCGAGTCCTCCACCAGAGCCACCAGATTCGTGTGGTGTAACCCTCAGGCGAACCAGCGCACCATTTTGAGTTCACATACCCACGGTAAACAGGGGCGAAGGGGTTGCCTCGACCCTTGAGAAGATTCCTGTAGCATTCATGGTTTCACATTCCCACAGTAATGTGGAGTCAGAGCTCGGGAGTCCCCTTTTTTCCCATCTACTTGTTGGGGTTTTGGTAATTCTCCATTCATCGTACGGTAGTAAAATACCCATACGACGGTACCTCCCATGCACCTACCTACTTCCCCAGGGAACAAGAGAGGTGACTGGCACAAGAGAACCTCTTTTCATCTCTCGCTACGCTTTTTCACCATGGGCATCCACCAATGAGTAAGCCCTGACCTTATGGGGCACTCGATGCATAATCCCCACTCCACTTCTCATGGACACACCCTTCATGACATGATTGTCTGTTCCCTACTGCCTCTTGTTTCTCACACCGAGCATGACTCACGTAGGCTTAGAGTAAGAATCGACCATGGCATCCTTTTTTCGGCCTCCTCAGACTTTAAGCCCCAATCAATTACTCTGGGTTGCCTCAGAGCGTATGCCCCGAGCCTATTTGAACTACAAGTACTTTGATTAACCACTATAGGGATACGTAGGAACCCTCCAAGAGGTTCAAGCCCGATCACCATTGGACCCTCAGGTCCACCTTCATGTCGGTTCTCTGACACACCATTTCAAACAATGTGGACTTTGATCCCTATCTCCTAGGAAAGGTACGCAGGAAGCCTCCCTGAGGTTCAAGCCCAACAAAAGGCTGATTCCACTATCTTTACGTTTTTTCACCCCACCACCCTAGTGCCGTCTCAGTGAGTCCAAACTCCTTGGGGTCATTAATCCAATGAGGGATGGTAAACCTCAGGCATAAATGATTCTGAATCACTGGCTACTGTTCACCATTGCCCAACAGGGTTAAATCCATGGATACTATGTTTGGGTATAAACCAATGATTCGTGAACATATGAATATGTCTTAAATCTATAAGAGTGTCCCTGAACATGAAATAATTCTCCCCCAAAGGGTGCGATGAGCCTGAATTCCCATCCTCTTGACCAATGTGAGTTCTTAAGCATCGCTAGCCAAACCACCTAGCGGACGCCTGCCTTTGGAAAACAGGTCCACATAATATTGAATGTTGAACCATTGTGCATTTCGAAACGAAGACCAGTGTACCCGACATTAGAAATCGAGCGGGGCTTTGCCAACTGTGAGATCGACAGTCGGGCGCTTTGGTCCTCCAACTCCTCGAGGGGAAACAGTTTGAAATATAATTTTAATCCCAAATTAATCTGAACATAAAATTAAAAACTGTATTCAAATTAAATAATAATATTAATGATATAAAATTGAAAAATTTCAAAATATACACCAAAAAAGAAAATATTGGTGAATTTTTATGTGTCTATCCAAAATAAAAGAGAGACAATAAATCCATTACCATAACTCTTGAATTCCTTCATACACATTCAAACATTCATTATAATAACTATATGTTTTTTATAAAAATATTATAGAAACATAATAATATATATTATACTATATATGAATTACTTATAACCATTTATTAATAATTTATTACAAATTCATTATTTAAATATCTATATATGATATAAATAATTTGTTTTTATAATATGTATTGATTTACCATATTAATTCCCATTAATTTAGTAATAGTTACATAATATCTTGAATATTAATAAATAATGATTTATATAATATATAAATTAATAATACTTTTAATAGATATATTGAATTATGGTTTGGATAAATAAAGTATGTTACAATCATAGATATAGTTGGTCATACGTACGAATTAGTGACATTTCCATTTTAACGGTCATTATGAAAATGATATATGCATTATTTTATATTTAAATAAAAATAATAATATCATAAATAATAGATTAGTTCTTGAAATATAATTACACTATAATCCATATGTGGTGGTGGTAAATAGAAAGAGTCTCATCAATTCGTGAAGGCGATAGTCTATACATACAAAAAACAAAATAATCATCATATAGTGAGTGAAAGGGTAATAAATAAAATGATATGTTATATTATCTAAATTTTAAATATATTAGTAATATAATAATTATTTCATTTGTAGAGAATATATTCCTTAACCGTATAAATAATTTTTCCTTGAAAAAATTAGTTAGAAGGAATAACATCCTCTTGTGATGGGATAGTCTATCATAGAAACTAGAAATGTTATTATATTCTCTATTTAATGTAATGTAAAAACCATATATATAATATAAAGACTCTAGATATATAATTATTCAATAAATATCATATATTTTATATATTTATATAATATCAATTGTAATAGAAATCCATAAGTGGAAGTAATAGAATAATGAAAGATATCAGTTTGTAAGGTGGTAGTCTTCCATATGGTTGACTGATTATTTAAAAATATATTTGATGGAAGTTGGGATAGTTGAAGGCCATGAATTTAACCAAAAAACTAGTAGTATATATAATATACAATTATTATTTCATCAGTGTGGAATAATAAGAACATAAGGGGGTGGAGGAAGGAATAACCTAACAAGCACCCTTGAAGAACGTCACATATGCTTGGGGTAACACCCATAGGTTTTCTATAGAAGACTTCCAATGATGTATTTTGGGCCATAATAGTATTATAAAATAATATTAGAAAAGTTTTAATGTTATTTTTGTGGGGATTTAATTATCCAAAGTAGTTTTATTCTTTGAATATAACAGAAGAGGGGTGTCCTTTTTTAAGAGAGGATAATGCCAAACATGTTGTTTTTAAACGAAAAATATATACCCATGTTTCACACATTCAAAAGATAAAAAATGATTCAATATATAAATTTATAAATTTTATAGTATAAATGTTTCCATAAATTAATGTTATGCTAGTTTTTGATCATTTATCCATTATCATTTTGTTTTAGCCCCCGATAAACGAATTTTTATATCAATATCGATAAATGATATTTATTTTCATTACTTCTCATTATGAAAAAAATTATATTTACTATATTATATAATATAAATTAGCATGGATTCAAATATTGAATACATTTTTTCAAATAAACAAAAAAAAAGAATATTTCAAGTTAATAATATTCACTAGGTGCAACCAGAATGTGAGTTTGTAATGAAAAAATTTCAAAGGAATAAAAGAGTTTTATATGAAAATTCAATATATAAATAATTTCATTGAACTAAATTGTATAAAAAGTTATATAATTATAATAATATAAACTTAAGAAAATATAAATATCAATTAGCTTAACAATTAATTTAAACCAAAAAGATGTTTTCAATTAAAATTCCTCACTTTTCATTATTCATCAAAAATAAATATTTTCCATAAATATTGATAAAATAACAATAAAATAACTTTTATTTTAATATTTTATAAATTTGGAATATTTTCCCATCTAATGTTTATAAAATTATAATTATTCTAAAAAATAAATTTTCAAAATAGTTAACCTAACTACTTTAATGAAAATTACATTTTAAGTGTAAAAAATGATTTATTCTTACCTATTTTCAAGAATATAGATAATAATAATGTTAAAATATTGAATGAATATATATTATATAAATTGAATTAAATTCATTTTCCAAAACTTGTTTAATTAGTTTATTGATGAAAAACATGTTTATTTACCAAAAATTATTTTCAAAAACAAAAGATATGAAATAATTTTAAATTGATTTAATTATTATTTATAATTAATTAGTAACCAAATAATTTATTTTATATACATGTGTAAACCATATATATTTTTTAATTTATTTAATATAATACATAATATACATTGTAATTGCTAGGTGAGAACTATCAGAATATGTAATAAAAGTTTAATAATATGTAACATTAATTTTGAACTCAATGTTGCATAGAAAATAAGATAACACAGTATTGTTTTTAAAATAAACTAAATATAGGGATGAATTTGAATAAAAATTCGTAAAAAAATTATTTTTATTTTAAAAAACATCATGTGGAATTCATTTTTTAATTCCTCAGATCACAAAATATTTATAATGAATTTTTTTCTTTTAATAATAATTCATTTTATTGTGAATTAAGATAATACTATTTTTATTAATGTGGTTAGTATTATGAAATTATTTTATTATATGTACATTCTTATATATATTTAATCATATTACTCTAAATATATACATTATAATGTATGATAAATATTCTTAAAATACTATTTAAAATTTATAAATCAATGCTTAACATTTTGAGTGTTTCTATAAATATTTAATTTAAATAGTTTTTTTATTTTTTTATCTTATTAAATCATTACCAAATGATTTATTTTGATTATATTTATTTAAATATAACTAATATTTTCTAATAATAATAATTTTATATTCATTAGAGTTAATGGAATTGATAAATCTATCATAAATGGATAAATTTTATCTGTAAAAATTATAAATTTCAAAAAAATAGTTTTTGAGTGATACACATGCTATGGATAACATTTATTTACATTTACATAAAAAACAAATTCAAAATATTATTAGATTATTTTAGATAATAATATTACAAAAAAAATTCATGTAAAATTTCATTTTTTGATATATTACATATTATATATGAATTAATGCTAATTACCATGATAATTGTTAAACCATTATTTTAAAATTGAATTTTAATTAATATCGATAAAATTATATCAAATAAATTAAATATATATACTTTATATAATGAATATATTATTATTTATAAGAAAGAACCTAAATTTAAATACAGTAATTTAATTTTAAATAAACATTATTAATATTAAGATGCCTTAATGGTCAAAATGTAATTTTCCTACAAAAAAATATTTTCTACAAAATCCCAAATTTGATTTAAAATTTAATTTCATAAAATTTAGTAATTAAATTGAATTAAATATATTTTAAATTTACTTCAATCATTCTGAAATTTTTTTATGAGGGGTCTTTTATATGCATAATAAATTTTAAAATTTCATTACTTATAAAAGTTTAATAGTTTAAAAGTATAAATGTAAAATTTAAATAAAAAATTTTAAAAACACAATAACACATATAAAACATTTATAGTAAAAATATATATTCTGTAAGCCACCCATATAAACCTAAAAATTCACAATTTGGAATCTCTCGAGTGATTGACCTAGTAATAATGTATTGGGATTGTCGACAAATGATCAGTGATTCCAACAGTGCACCACTTCACCCCATATAAAAGGAACTAGTACCACCAATCAAAGGAACTAATATCCTTCAAATATCACGTTGGAACTAGAAACATCAAAATTACCCATAAACCTATAACATTGATATAATCCCAATTTCATTCATTTTATTCTAATCCCTTCAATTTCAAGGGAGATTCATATTGAAAAATCGAGCATCTAACACAAGTATTATATCCTTGGATCATATTAATCATTATATTACTCTTAACAATATCATATAACCAAAATAATATAATAAAATAATTAATATTATTATAAATATATTCTTTGATATTAATGGTAAAACATATTTCATCTCATTTAAATCTAATTATAAAACTAACATAATATTGTTAGAGTATTCGATATTAAACCACCCATATGAAGTGAAGTAAGTTATTCTTATTACATCTATTCATGGATGAACATAATAGGGTCATTTATGATTATATATGATATATGTAATATAATTATGATTCTAATACTTTAATTAATTATCAATATTTTCCCTTCTTGTGCATTGGGAAATGGGAACTCAAATCTTGAATTGTGCAGATTACCTCCACCAAAGTGATTATTTTGTTTTTTCATATTGAGTTTCATAATTAATATAATTCTGTTAGAAAAAGGACTAATATAATTACATAATGGAAAATATTATTGTGTTTTAATGGTATTAGGTCAAATGAAACACTTGATTAATCAGACCCGATAATAATGATAAAGCATGTTCATGTCTCATTCTTTTTAACTATATACATGAAGAATGATTTAAAACCAGATAATTTATGAAAATAGGAACATGAAAAAAAATATTATTATAATAGAATATAAAAATCATCATTATTATGTGGTTTTATGAAGATTATATAAGTTATTTTACATTTTGTTATTGCAACATTTTTATTCTTTGTATATACTAAATCAGAAATTCTCAATTTACTATTCACATAACATAATGAAAATTAATATGGGATAAATTTAGAACATTTTTAATCTATATAAGACATATATTAAAAACTATTAATTGATATTAAACGTTTGAACATTGTATAAAATTATTTGAAATGATATTAAAATTATTAATCATGTATACAACTATTGGAAAATATCCCATTTTGGCTCTCTGTGTGTAATGTTTATTGATCCATTAACAATGAAAATGTGGTAATCCCAAGTAATACACCACATAAGAGCTATATAAGATGAAGTTAGATGATGTAGTCAAATGAATATGTTGTATAATTATTGGTCGTGCCACATAAAATGAGAAAACTACATCATTTTATATCCAATCGGGATCATCCCTACACATATGGGAGAAATGTGGAAAATATAGGGGAAAAACCTAGGACAACTATTCAATATAAAATTATTTAACAATAATAATAAATTAATTCTTTGATAGTATGTATGTCGTGAAACAATGAGCTGAAATGAATGGTAAAATATCATTATATGACACCAAAGACCGTACCATTGAATTTGGTGGTATAAATAGGATTAAATACTCATTGAAATCAATATTGCTTTACTAAAAATTAAATTCTTTATTATTTCTTATTAAATAAGAATTCAATTTTTAGAAAGTCGTGTTATGCTAAAAAAGGGGCTTTCATCAAAAAATATATTATATATATATTTTTAGAAAATATAATAAAAGTTATTGTTATTTTAGAAAATGTAACAAATATAATAAACATCATTTAATAAATAATAATATCAAAATTTTCATATTTTGGTACTTTTAGAACATCATGAAAGGTTTTATTTTTCAACAAATAATAATAATATATCGATATTTATTTCAATGTTATTTATTCTTTTCCATTATTTATGATGATAAGTTCCATTTTACATTATTTTTGAAATATAATTTGTTACTTTTGAAATATGGTCTTTTAAATGTGTTTTATAATTAAATATATTATTAAATACTTTTTATTTTAAAATTTTTTTTATTAAAAACCCATTTTTGGTTGTGTAATGAGGATTTAATTTCAAATTAAAACCTACCACTTTTTTTATTTCAATTTAATATAATCTATCATATATATGGAATAATTTACCAGAAAATTATATAAAATTATCTTTTGATTCATGGACAATTTTAAAAGTGACATTTATTTACCACGGTAACTGTAAATAAGGAAATTAAGTGTAAAAAATATTATGATATTTAATAGAAAATGACCATAACGAATAGATTAATTTTTTCTAATTTCCTTTCAATATTAATATTCTATGATTCAGTTATATTAAATTATGTTTCCATTTTTATGTGCTTATAACATTCATAATATTTTATGTACAGAATGGTCAATAATATCAAACTCATAAATTTAATAAATAGAATAATATTAAAGTGTGAAAAGAATTAAAATATGTTTTTTTATTAATTATCCATTGAATTGTAACTGATTTATCTTCATCATGGAACATTATTTTTAATTTTTAGTTATGAAATACTTATCTTAATTCTTACGCAATATTAAAAATGAAAATATAGATTTAGTTAAAAAATGTAATAAATTATTTTAAATTTTTTTTAATGTTTTATAATTTGAGATAATAAATTTTTCCACTAAAATTTTTAAATTATATAAATTATTTGGGATATATTAATTATTTTAAGTGAATTTAATTTTTTTTCATAATGTTAGAAAATTTATGGTAAATAAATATTTGAAAATTAGAAATATATATATTTTATTAAATTATATAAAAATATTTATAATTAAATATTATATAATATGAATATTTAATGGTTTAAAAGGTAATCCATGGACTATTTGCCGTTTTTTTTTTCAATTTATAATAACAATAATTACCCTCAATGAGTAAAAAAACATGTTGTCAGGACACGAGTAGAAATGGTTAATATGTGGATAAAACCAAAAGATAGGGGAAAAAATGTAATCCTAACATGTCCAAATTTTAGTAGATGTGAGTATTTTGGAAAATAATCAAAAGATTAAAAAATATTATTAATTAAGATCCAATAAACATAAAAATTAATATTTAATAAATTTATATTGTTTGAATTCCCAAGAGTTCCCCTCCCCACTCTTATAAAAGGCCACATCTACATCCCATTTCAACACCCCTCATAAAACATTTGTATAATTAATAACTTACCCACATACTAACCAAAAAACCTTCTTGATATTATAAAAGTAATATTTTGGTAATAAATCAGAAATTATTTTGATTAGGGGTAATACAAAAGATTTTTACTAAAGAAGATGTTTTAAAGGACATAAATGGAATGAATAGAATTGGGGTAAACGTTTCTCATATCAGTTTGGTTTTTGTGAGACATAGGCAATATTCTAAAGTTATTTATATCATTTGGTATATATAATTCCTTGGAATTTATGTTTTGATTAATTACAGGAAATTTACATTGTTTTATAATTCTATATAAATATTTCTATTTCATGAGGTTTTAAACAATTGAATACCAAAGAAGTAACTGTTTTCTACTCAATTTCCACTCATTGAGTAATATATTATTATTATGGTAAAATTATATTTTATATGGTATATATAATTACCTTTTTACTTGTTCTGTCATGAATATTCCAAAATTCATTATATTTTATGTTACAGATTCAATTATTCTATCTAAGGATATTTGAGATGAATGTTACCAATTGGTAAAGGATTTCTTATCTCAATATCAATTAATTGGTTTATAAATCATTTTAAATTAAATTTGTAAGAAATTATTATGATTTAATTGATATATAAATTGTTCTATTATACATTTAATGGATTTTTTGGGGGATTTTCATTTAATACACATACTATTCTCACTGATTAATTCTCTATTAATAGTATGATCTCTGTT
This sequence comes from Viscum album, assembly GCA_963277665.1. Taxonomy (NCBI): domain Eukaryota; kingdom Viridiplantae; phylum Streptophyta; class Magnoliopsida; order Santalales; family Viscaceae; genus Viscum; species Viscum album. Next base: position 758,962,395 of record OY728145.1, on the reverse strand, counting down.
AATGTTATTTATAACTAATTTTGTTTATTTGGAAAATACATTTATATTGTGCAACTAAATTAATTAATGTGGTTTATATAATAAAAATAGATATTTTATATCATTATTCTTCTTATTCTCAGGATATTTAATGTTTAATTTTACCATATTCATTCATGGTTAAATTGATAAAAAAGATACAAATTTAGAAAATGATTTATGTTACAATATACTTCATTTTTTTTATTATTTATGTTCATGGTTCCTTTTCGGGATATCTAATGATATAATTTTCTTAAAAAAAGAACATTTATTATACAATATATATGAATAGAGTTTACATGTATTATATTCATTTCCCAATAGATTAAATACTCATTAATAATGTTATTTGTAAGTGATGTTAATTGTGTATCTTATTTTAGATTGGGAACCATTATCTTTCTTATCCATTTTTTCTAATTTTTTTAAATCATGTAAATTTATAATACAATAATTTCGAAAATTATTTTCCACATGGTCATTTTCATTCATTTAAATGTATCAAAATGATTTCCAAATGGGAAACATTTTACTCTTTCTACCAAATGTTTCAAAAAATGAATAGATTTTCTGCTATCATGAACAAAATGTTGACCGAATAATAAAATATATTTTCCAATTTTATTTTCAAATAAAAATATTTTAACAATGTATTTGAATTTTTTTTAATTTTATTTTTCAAATTGAAATGTTTATTTGTAACAATACTGATTTTAATAATCTTTTAATTGAATTTTGAATGATAACTATAAAAAAACTTGTGGAAACATTGGCTATAAATGTAATATTTTGTATTGATACCATTCTAAAAATTTAAATATATGCATATTGATTATATAAATGTGATATTCATAGAAATAACTTCCTTTCTATTGCTTAATAATGTCATGAATGGAATAATGGTGTTTTCTAATAATTTTATTATGAAATGAAAGCATTATATTATTTATTTATGTTATGTTTCATGTGATTTATTTTTGATGAAAGGTTGTTCCCTTATAAACAAGGGTTGCGTGAGTCCATTATTTCTCACCAATTCATTGGGTTAAGGAAATAAGTTAACTTTTTAGGTTTATGATATTATTTTTTATAAATATAAAATGGGATGGAGTAAAAATATTATGATTCTTCAAAGATAATATTAGAATATAGATTTATGTTTATTCCATGTATAACGGTGACAGTTATTTAAATTTTTCATCTGGTAGTTACACCAAGTTTGACCGTGAATTTTACTCCATATATAAGAGTGATATGAAAATGATACATAAGTAACATATATTATGTATCTATTATTTATAAGGAATATTAATGGAATTTTTTGTAATTCTTTTATATAATGAGTTTTTGTTTAATGAAATTTACTTTTTTCTTCTTTTGGGTGAACATATAAGTGGGTTTAATGATTCCTTTGATAATTATTAACATAACATGGCATATTATTATGAATCAAATCATTATTTACATTATTTAATTTTTATTTCATGCCTCTTAATTGAGGATCTATTTATTGATGTGTATAATAAAAAGTACATTATACTCATGCACTATAATAATATTATCATATAATTATTCACATATAAATTGAACTGATAAAATTTAATTTTTATTTCTTTTTATTAAACTAATTGAGAAGTTGATCTCACCCATGTTATTTCTAATATTATTGGGTTTTTCAAAATTATGTTAAATTATATGAGACTTGTAAGGATTAGTATACACATAAAATTTTTAGATATATAAATGAATTAATATATAATATCAAATGTTAGGTATAGTGGGAGATGAGCAATTATCCTGATCTACTTGTTTATAAATCCATGTTTATGAGTTAATCCTAATATTGTAAATGTATAATCCTAAAAATTTAATTACAAATGTAATTGAAATAATATTTATTTTTTGTTGTATATTTTTAATGGAATCCATTTTCAAATTTATCGATATCAATGCTAGAAATGTTTTGTTTATGGGCTTGTCATCAGATCCAGGATTGTGGTTTGGGGTCTTTGAAATTGATATCATAGAATTGTTTGGATAACAATATATATTATTTTTTCCATGTGATTACACCTTAATAGAAACATATAAATTTGTGGAATTATATTTTTGAGATTAATAAAAAGAATAATGTATTATATTTCAATTTTGGTGTTTTATTTGATAGAGTTTTAATGGGATACCGATATTTGGAGAGACATTTTATTAGACTGAGGTATATATAATCAATATGTTTAAAAAGTATTATTATTTTTGGAGATCTGATCATATAACATTTTTGATGAACATATGGCCTTAATGTGTTGTAATAGATAATCGTGTTTTTATGGAATTGATTAGAATATCTTAGTGTCTGTTTGACAATATCATATAAATTTTAGGTATATTCCTTCATATGGTACTAATGATATTTATAGATAAATATTAAATTTATCCAAAAGTATTTTGGTGAATTTGTTTTTCTAATTTAGGTATTTAAGACCAGTTAGGAATGTTTTAATGAAATATAAGGACAATTATTTATATATTAATTTTGATTGATCTTTGCGTATTATTGATGAAATTTATATATTCATGAGTTATTTTGAAATAATAAGGTTTATAGTTTTGTGAAATTATCATAACTGGTATGAAACATTTTTATTCATTTATTTGTAATGATAATAGATATAGCGTGTTATCTTTTTTAGGAAGTATATGATCTGAAGGAAGTTGAATCTAGTACTTCCTGCATGATTAATTCATAATTAATTCTCATTTGTTAGGGAAACAAATAAAATTATAGATGAAATTGAATAATGGATGAAATTAGAACTATAAACTATATATATTTACATGTCTCCCTAGTCATGATGGTTAACGAATTTTTATCTCTAGGAAAAGAATATAGGAAAAAAATTATATGATTAATTTTTTTTGGTGAGAAATCAATGTTCTTGTAACTAATCACATATTTATAATATTATGGTTAAAGTTATCATGACCATGTGCTATATCACTCTCTACTAATCCTTGGAAAATATTTTGGACGTAAATGCCAATAAATTCAATCCTCACTGATTTATTATTATTTGGAAACACAATTATTTGTTAATTATGATGCTCTTACTTCCTAGTCCATATCTTAATATGATGTTCTATTACCACTTTTAGGAAGATGTATATCAATAAAGATATTTTCAAATGTTTTAATTATTATTTGAATTCTCAAGTTCAAATTAATCTGAAATTATATATCATCCAGGAGATAGCGTAATATATACTAATTTTAAATAATAATAATAATAAATTCTTTTTTTGATAGCATATATTAAACACAACACTGAGCAACAACATACCAAAAAAATATTAATTTTCGATTAATATAAATTTAAAATTTAATTGGTGAGTATGATAATATTAACAGAATAATTAAATTATATACAAATATCATAATCTCTATTAATCTTTTTATTAATTCTTATGGAATTAACTCTCAATTTTAATAATGTCATTTTATACTTCATAAAATATTCCTTGAAAAAATATTATTTGTTTTGGTGAGGAAAAATTTTATTATATTTTCTTGATAAAAATACCATTATTAATGAAAATAGAATATGATAATTAGATAAAGAGTAAATTCTTATTTTTTTTTGGAAAAACTTGTTTTTTCAATGATTTGTGAAAATATAATGACTTTCATTGAAATTGTATTTTTTTGGTTATTTAAATTTAAAATTATATTTTTTTATTTTAAACACATAATAATTTCATTTCAATGTAATTTAATCTAATTATTATTTATTAAATTAATTTTATACTTGAATTTATTATACAAACAGGTTCTATAAAAAGAATAATTTTTTTAAAAAATGTTATTTATTTGGTTTTGCATAATAATTTTTAAATTTTATTATGACACCTATTTTTTCAGTTTTGAAAAAATGGATTCCATGTTTTAAAGTAATAGGTTCAAATTTTTTATTTGGATATTTTTTTCGAAATTTTAAATAGTAACATTCGTAAAAAATTTACAACTATTAAACCGAATTAGGAAATGAGGGGTTAAATATATATTGATGAGGGCTCTAAAACTATAATTAAACATTACTTAATTTTATTTTATGAATCTATTTCATCTATAAACATCTATGATTTTTTATGTGGCATTTCGATCCGTATGAACATGACTATAAATTTAATTATATTTTATGTAATGAAAATTTAAAATGTAACACTCTTGTTTTTAATATACATAATATATTTATCACGGGTGAATTATAGTAAATGATCATTAATAAAAATGATATTTTATTTTATATTATTTATCATCATAATAGTAGTTTGTTTTAATATTCGATTAATAAATAGTTATCCAAAATTTGTATATAATATTTTCAGAATAATAATTAAATTAATTGAAAAATAAATTGAATAATACTAATAATATTAAATAATCTATGATATTAAAGAATATTTAACCCCCCATACCTTACAATATATTCATTTTATAATAATTTTGTATTTATTTATAGCTTGTACGTACACAATACTAGGTAAAATATAGTTTAGCCAATAATCAGACACAAAATTTATAATTAATAATGATGAATTTGTGAAAAATTATTAAAAAAATTAAATATAATTTATTATTTTATCGTATCAAAAATAGCTTTGGTTGGAGTTTTTCGGAACAATTTTTTTTGAATAGTGAAAAATACAGAATTTATGTTAAAAACTACCTATTCGTTTCATGAATATTTAATGAAAAATTATATTTTTATTTTACATCAAAGTAAAAATATATTAAATTTATATAAATTAATCCAATTTATTTCATCGGAATAATTTATATATATAATGGGCTATAAAAACCTCTCAAAAGTTGGTATATACTCTCTTTAAAAACACTCTTTCTTATCATATCTACATAATTAAATTTTATTTAATATTTTAAAATCGATTGAATTGAATGAAGAAAAATGGAATAAATATTTGGAATAATCATAATTTATAATTTATAATTTTTTTAACATAAATTTTTATCCAAATTAATTGTGAAAGTAGTAAAAACATAATTATCACGGTTATGGTTAAATTTTTTTTATGTGGGGTTAAATCGATAATGTTAGTGTGAAAATCAAAAGTAATTTAATCTCAATTTTATTTAATGAAATTATGTATACATTCAAAATCAGATTCTATAAAATATGGAAATTTATTTCCAATTTTCTTTTAATATGTCCAATATATTATGTTATGTAATAGTAAAGATAAAAATGTTACTTTTTCATTTAATGTCTCTAATGATTTTGGATAAGGAATGAAAGATCATATGTTCAGTTATAAATAATTTTTTGAAATATAAATCTATAATTTGGTTAATTATAATTCAAATTAATTTTATCTAGGTGAAATTGATGCATTAAATTCTTATAAAACACCAACACAATAATATTTTTGTAACTAATTACCTAAAATAAATTATACTAAAATTTTAAATAAGTTAATTAAATTGTGGGAATTTTTAAGTCATATTAATTTTAAAATATTTATTCCATGTTACATAGGTGTGAAAAAATATATCATACATCGATTATTATGTTGATATTTTAAAATATTTTTTTAATTCAATACGCTCAAAATTGAATATAATTTAATTCTATAATAAATAATATTTTAGTAAATGGTTTAAAAGTACTAAAAATACAATAATATCAGAAATTAATTATAAAATATAATAAACATAAAATATTTCCATTAATGAAAAAAAATTATTTAGTAATATCTATATTTCCCCCTAATAACAAAGACAAAACTATAATATCTCAATTAACAATAAAACAATTATTTTACTTGTGCATGCTCATGTGAAATAATTATTTCTCTAAAAATATTGGATTTTTATCAATTATATATAATATTTATAGAAATTGGTTACAAATAATCCAATAAGTATCATTTTATTTTATTTTTTGTTGATAAATTACAAGGGATAAAAAACTAGTTATCAAAGTGAAAACCCATAAGAGTAAAAATAATTAAACTTAGATTTTATTTAACAATTATATTAAAATATTTTTTTATTTCATCATAGAGGAATGTCTCAAATATATCAACACCTTAACCCTTTAACTATCAATGTTTTAGAATGTATATGTATGGGAGACCTCAAAATAGTGAATATTTTTTGGTATTCAAAAAAATGCCACTCCTCCTTAAAAATAAAAGGGAACTCACTCCCTTCCATTATTATAACCTTAAAAACTCCATATAATAGAATATATGTAAACAAATAAATTCCCAAATTCCATTTCCATAACATAGAATATTTATTTTTCAATGAAATCCAACACAAGAAGAACTTTGCACAATCCTATGTTGAAAACTCTATGAAAAGCTAACATTCTTCCACAAACATCATTATTTTAATAATTTTTTCACAACATTAAAATATAATTCATTCATTTTGATATTATACAAATTATAGCATCAATATGACAATTTATTTATTAAAATATTTTCATGATTGAAATCCTTCTCTATATCCATAATAAATGGTAACAAAATCATCATTCTAGTGTATGACGAACTACCGCATTATGACCCGATGTGTTTCAATTTTCTATTTATACATCAAAGGTTTGTTGATGATTATGGATTATATTCATAAAATTATAATTATAAAATATTTATAGATATTAAAACATGTAATCAAAAATATATTTTTAGTTTTCATATTTTTTAGATATGACAATGTCACTCATGTTTACAATGGACTACCAACAAGCAATGTGATGTGATTATTCATTCACTAATGCGTCATTTGAAATGTAATAATGTTAATGTAAACAAATATTGTGATTTAAATAGAATATTTATCGTTCAACTGAAATATTTATCTTCCTATAAAGATAATATATAATAATTTATTTCTTAACATTTAACTTAATGAATGATGATAATATCATTCATGATGGTGTGTACTACAACCTTGATGATGCGATATGAATCTCATTTCATCACCACACCACTTGAAGAATATATATATAGATATATAGATATATATAATAATATATATAATATATAGTATTAATTTTGTAAAATTATATATTACTTCCCATATTTTCACAATTATTTTTTGGAAGATGGAAACGTAACTCATGCGTATGTATGGCCAACCATCTCCATGATTGTATCCAACATTATTTTTCATAAAAATATTTCATGATTTGTTTTAAAAGTAAATTTTTGCAAAATTTTATATTTGATTCATTATTATTATATTGAATTTTATATTAATATATAATCTTCAAATGAAAAAGAACATTCATGATAATTAATGATTGAAAAATAAGAAATTAACACCCAAAATGATGAATATAATCAATTATTATTTACAGAAAAATGATAAGATGTTATTCATATTTCATATATGATATTATAAATATTAATGTTATTTTTCATAAGTTAATAATGTGGTAAATTATACTATATTTTGGGACAAATCACGTTCAACTAAAAGAAGACTGAGGTGCGGGATTTTATCTCAATTATCACTCCATTGAGAATTACATAATTTTGTGAAACAAGTAAATGTAATATAGTGTATATAATGAAACATTGTTATATAATAAGATGATTATTTAGTTATTCATCAATGTTTTATTATTATTTGAATTATTTTATTCAAAGTGGTTTTACAGGAAAATTATCATGTGCTTGATGTTATTGTGTAATGTCACATTTATTGGGATTGTAAAGTTTCTCTTCAAAAAATTAAATTAAAATATTCAGTATTAATTTTAAATTAAATTTCTCTTAAATATCCATATCCTTTTATGATTTATATCATTATTTCCTAACTATATACCATTTTTAAATTTCATAGTCAGATGGATTGTTATTTGATTAACATTGGAAATATTTATAAATATGTATCCTTCAGTCAATATATATACCATATGACAGGGAATTTTTTTTATTTAATTTTATATTGTATATATTATGAATTCTTTGGGAATCCATGAAAAATGTCTCAGACCATTAATAGATATCCCCTCAATGAATCGAAATTCTCAGGAGATTAATTAGTTGGCCAAATCATGTGGGGTTTTAACAAATTATTTTAATAAATATATTGAATGGTATTGACGGTAAAGCTATAATGTTCTTAGGAAACATGACATATACTAATTTAGAGTTTATAAAATTTAAAATTCAGTTATTATTATTATCCATTATATTTTTACAATGAAGTTGAATAGGGATAAAATTGATTACAAATTCAAATATTAAATTTTGTGTTTTATTTATTTATTAACATTTCCGTATTTATTATCATTTTTGATTCATAATTGAGTCCAAAATTATTTATACTAACTAAAAATATATATCTCAACCTTATTTTGTTTTAATTTTCTATGATATCTTTATTAATGTTTTGAATGAGTTTAATGGATGCAGAGGATTTTATTTTTTTATGTTTTATTTTTTTCCCCAAAGTAAAATGGGCATCATAGATGTATCTAGATTTCCAAAACAAGTAAAATTATTTCCCTGTTGTATTTGACCCATGATATATATAACATAAAATAAATACCTCATTATCACAACACCATCGGGGTAAGAGTTGTTATAATTGGTTTCATATGATATTTAGTAGAAACCATGTGATCTAGAATTATGAAAGGATGGATTGGTAACATTACCATAAGATTGATAGTTACTACAATTTTAGAAGAAGAAAAAATATTGTTTTATTAGTTTTATATTATGTTTCTATTCCAAACAATACATCCATGTGTGGATACATTCCATAAATGTGGTTCTAGTGTAGTGGTTATTTTGGGTAATAAACCCAAAAAAGGAGCATCAAGATTAACGAGGCCATTACCTATAATATGATAGTTGGATGTATAATTTTATTAGCTTGACACTCTTAGGGGTTATTTATATGGTAATTCACATTTTCTGTATAAAATATTTTATGTATTTGAAAATAATTATATCCCCAAAGAAACCATGTTTATGATTATGATATTAGGTATAAATAATTTGATAAATTTCTGTTAGTTATGTACCTATTTTTTATTATAAATTATATTTCATAATTATATGATCTCATATAATGTATTCTAACTGTTATAAATGTTTCCTAGAAGAAGGAATGGGAACTTAATAAATATATGTAATCTAAATATTATAAATTATTGTTTCCTTTATGGGGTGAATCTAATTATTTATAAGGGAACTAGTATCAAAAACATTATCATCCTATGAGTACATATTATCATGTTTTGAGAATACAAAAAAATAATTCAGTAAGAATTATTTTTTTGATGGAATGAAAGAGTATAATTAGATGACATGAAAATATATAGAAAAATGGAAAAGGGTAAAAATATACTATCATAATATGAGTGTGGAAAGAAATTACATAAAAATTTAATAAATGTAATTGTAATTTTTAATTTGTATAGATGATGAAAAATATTATTCGATTTGTCAGGTTAATAAAAAATTCGAAATACATTACATAAACTGTATGAAGATGGAATACTACATAAAAATGTTTCATGAATGAAAGAAATATACCTCAAAAAAATTATGGATCATGGACAATAATGTTTTACTAAAATAGAAAAAGATTAATAAATAATGCGACTATTTTTAGAATAATTCATTGTTCTATTTGATTATTTTATCAAAAGATATCATAGCCATATGATTTTTGAAATAAATAATAATTTTACAATAGTATATTTTAATTAATGAAATGAAATAGTATGTTGAATGGTGTCAAAGAAAAAGTAAATGGCATATTGGGAAGTTAAATTAATGGAAAAAACATTAATGGGGGAATTATAACCCTTAATATTCTAATGATATTGATAATTTTATGTAGGCATAAATAGATGATTGATATGGAGATAGTTAATTGGATAGAGGTGACAACATTAGAACTTATTAAGTTTTTTTGAAATTGTTTTTTATAAGATCATTGAGGGAGTTTACAAAATATTTTTATTTAAGTTGTATTTTAAATAGTCTATTCTTTATTTATGTAATAAGTAATAATTAAGGTTTTAAATTTAACTTTTATTGTAAATCATTTCATAAATTTGGTTAAACAGAATACATGATGATAGAAGTCACATGTTTGCTATGCAACTATTTGACACTGCTTCATATTTTTTGGAATAATGATTAGATAATTTTAGAAAATAAATGAATTTTTATATATAGTTATGGATCATAAATTTTTAATGTTTATAATGTTAAAAATTTATGAAATGGTTTTTTAGATTGGGATGGAGTTTTTAATATTAATTTATTACTTAACCATATAAAAATATATTCATATTAGATAAATCATTCACACAATGTTGTTTTTGGAAAATTACTTAAAACCATCATATATAATATCAAATCATTTATAGATAGTATTGTCTGTTAAAAAAAAATTTATTTATTTAGGAAAAAATTGATTTTTGGATGATCATATCATAAAGTAAGTAATGAAATTGAAATCGATCGATGCATAATAAGAGGATAAAATCATTCTTGTGAAAAAAAATGTATCATGTAAGTATATTTAATTAGTTAGTAATAGAATTTCTAAACCCTATAAATGGGTGTTGAAAAATAAATTAGTACTATTACATTCATACATGATGTTTCCTTTTAAAACATCACAATTTTTAGTTTTTGGGGACCCTAATATTCCACTTATCATTCTTTTTCTTTTGATCGATATCCTCAATCATTATCTATAATTATATACACATATCTTCTGTGACCCCATGTTCACCTATAAATAATTTTCTTCCATTTATAATCCAACTAATGTGTTATTACATATATATTTTTAAAATAAAAATACTATTTTATATAGATGATATTTTATTAACCTTTATTTCAATGTTGGTTTTTCAAATATGGTATTTCAAAATATCAATACATTGATTATCGAGAAAAAATTTAATTTTATAGGTTAATATTTTTCAATGTTTGGAGAATGCGAAAACCCAATACACACGAATATCTTTATTTTTGAATAAATATTGTTATTTTGATAACTTATATTGCACAAAGCAATATGTTTAATCAAAACAACCTATAGTGACTCTTTGTGAAAAAAATATAGAATTAATTTATAAAAAAATTGTAATTTTTATTTGTAAAAATATTATTCATATCTGTGATATGAATAACATAATTAATCCTTTTGTGATTTTTATGATTTCACTCAAAACATTAATTTTTTGATGAATATTAAAAAATACAGAATTTCAGTTGAAAACAACCACATTGTTGAAATAAATTTTATGTATAACATTTATTTATAATTTTTTTCATGTCATATTAGGTAAATATTTTATAAATTAATAAAATTTAGACCATTGGAATTATTTTCATACTATACATAGATATATGAGCATTGTAAATATTTAATGCATTATCACATTTAGACATTGCTTTATTATCAGGTTTACGGGATTAATATAAATATAAAATTTTCCCATTCATTGAACATAATTTGGGAAAACAAATTAAATATTTAGATTCATCAACATTTAATGTTTCCAATAAGATAATATTGATTTTTTGTCTAAAAAGAATAATTAATACATTAACCTTTTATTAGAGGGGCTAATATAAAATTAAGTTTACTATGGGGTTAAACATAGAGGATAAGTGTCAAAATGACCAATAATATTATCTAAATTTTATTTTAGGAGTTTAAATAGAGCTCTTAAATTATATTCTCTTAAATATGGAAATATATTACACTTTTCATTAAATATGACCTATATAATTATTAATATAAAGAAATATACAAAAAAGAATGTTCCTTGCTGTTAAAATCAATCACCCTTTAGGAACGCGAAAAGCTTCATATGATCAGTTATATATTTTTTTATTAAATGTAAATTAAACTTCTTATCATGAAAATTTATTTTAATTTTTTAATATGAAATAATGACTTTATGTACATTATAACTGCCAAAGAAATAATAATTATGTTAATAATTATAAAAAATTAATTATAGTATAAATAATAAATTTGAAGCATAATGATTGAATTAGTGTGTAATATTTTTTTTTCTAGATTCGTATATCATGTAACACTTGTGTTGTAAAATATATTTGTTGACATCAACATTTTTTATAATCCCAATTATGCCTTCACATACTTTGATAATCCCAAATAATCTGTATCTATATATTAATTCTTTCGATATATGATTTTCTATTATCAACTTGATAATTATAATAAAATAATCATTGAAATATGTTAATCAATTTTTATCTATGTTTATATGAATTTCAAAGTAATTATAACTCAATCGGATATGTTTTTCATAAAACAGATAAGTTTTAATTCACTGATATACTTATAGTTACTGACACAGATCTACCGGTACTAAGTCTACCGATAGAAATAGTCACTGATAAGCTAATTTCACTGATACGCAGAGCCACCTGTATGTATAAGTCCACCGGTAAGCACATGTCTCTAATAGATCAATGTTCATGGATACAGACAACCGTCGAAAGATGCTGAGCTACCGACCAAAGCTGAGCTACCGATATAACAAGTCTACCGGTATGCATAAGTCTACCGATATATACTTCCCTGGTATAGAACAGAGAAGTTGGTATGCACAAGCTACCGATACAAAGTTCTCTGATATAGATAGCCAACAATACAAGTGAGCGACTGATAGACCAAGAGGTACCGATAGAAGGAGTCACCGGTATATAGCGCTACTGATAAACAGAGTAACGCTACCGATACAAGGAGATACCAATACAAGATCAAAGAGCTACTGATAGAAGGTTACATCTTTATAAATTCCACCATTACTTATCTATGGACAGCAGGAAACTGATGAAAGACTGACTAGTCAGACTCTATACTCTCAATATTATTAATTTATTATGCAATGGTCGTATTTGATGTTTTTAATGAATTTAATGATATTTAATGATATTTGTCGGCAAGTCAAGGAATTGTACCTAGTACCCATGAAAAGATAATTATTTTATTTTTACAGGAGCTGAAAGATATAATTGGAAGGACTAAGACGGCGTAGAAAGTATCTAAGAAGTAACGTGAAGAGAGTGAAAAAGCAAGGGTTAAATAGTGTTGGAATGTGGTGCACTCACACAACAAAGAAAAGATATATTCATACTCGAAGAGCACTAGATATACACGAATCCATTCATTTCTAGAGGAGAACACAAACTGCACCTTAGTTATGAAGTTATGAACTACAACGACCTCTTCATGCACTCAATCTTATCAAACCGAACGTGAAGAAAATGGCCCACTATTTTTCAAAAAAAAACCATAGAAGGACACAAAAGAATTTCTGATTAATCAAAAAAGTCTAGAGCTTCACTTCCAATCACTAGATCTTTCTAAAACTCATATTTATTCTCTTAGTTATTCTTTTATTTACATTTCGAGCAGTGTGTGTTTGCTACATATATTTTAGACACACACGGTCTCTTGTTCTATGATGGAGGATATCATAATACTTACCCAAGCCTTCTATAACACTCTTGTATCCCACTATGGAAAGTGGTAGAGGTCATGTAAGACCTGGACAACCTGTGACCTATTGTTTGTTTTCCCACGAAGAACTATAGTAGAGGTATTAGTACCTAGACTGTCTTTGTACTATTTTTTACCCCGATCTAGGGTGTGGATCAAATTTATATAAATTGTTTGAGAGGACTATGTCTTGGCTTGAGACTGAACCTCTTGGTTACATATTTTTTGCATTTTAGTTTAACTTTAAAATATACTATATATTTTATATTCCATTACTAATCACATTGAAATTCTATTTGTTTTAAAGTTACTTTTATAGTAAAATTAGAAGGTGTTTATACTTATCGTGAACCAGTAAGTTAGTATCAAAAGTTAATTTAATCTTACGAATAAGTTAACTACGACCTAATCAATCTTTGAGAAACTAATTGAACATTTAGAATCTGTATAAATTCACTAAAGTTTAACTTGGTTTTAAATTGGGGGATTTTAATAGAAATATTTTTAACCGAAATTTTAATTGGAACTAAATTCACCCCCTTTTGAGTATCCACTCCCACCAACATTTGGTATTAGAGGGTGGTTTATTTTTAACGGTTTTCGAAACACCTTATTTTTCAACAGGGATTCTAGTTTTATCTTAATAATCTTAAATTATAGTTAGTTCTAAATTTTATATCATTAAATATATTTTCCAAACTCTATCTATAGACAATAAAATAGAAGGTGCTGCTACCAACTGGACATCTTTCATTAATGGTAAAAATTATGCTCAATGGAATCATAAAATTAAAATTCATTTATAGAGTATGGGATTTGACATCTGGACTGCTATAGAGACTCAATATAAGATTCTAGAAACTGAAATAACTACATGGGATAAACCTACTAAAATATCATACAATACAAAATGTAAAGCTATGAATGTAATGTATTGTGCTCTAGGAGATGAAGAGTTTAATAGAATATCTTTTTGAAAAACTTCTTATTAAATATGGGATACCTTTGGTGTTTCTCATGAAGCAACAAATAATGTTAATGAAATGATATTGAACACTTATACTATTAAATATGATAATATTAAATTGGAGACTCATGAACCTATTTCTGATATGTATCTCAGGTTCAATGAGATTGTCAACAATATGATCTCCCTTGGAAAGGCAGTTCTAGCAAAGGAAAAAATTATGAGAATATTGAGATGTCTTCCAGATTGATGGAGAGACACTCCTATTTCAATAATAAAATCATGTGACATTGGTGCTCTTCCTGTCAAAGAACAAATTGGTAAGCTTATAATGATTTAGGGAAAAGTAAATGTAAATAAGGAAAAATATGATGAACAAGAAATAAAGTCAGTGGTTTTAAGTCTACTACCTCGAGGAGCAAGGACAACGACAAATTCCACATACCTACGGAAAGCTCAACCAGTGAAAGTTCATATTCTGATAGTGATGCTGAGATTTCTCAAATAGCCAGAAGAATTATAAAATTAAATAGGATGAAGAAATTCATCAAAAAATAAAACTACATAGGTAAATATGACAAAAAAGTTCATTGGAAAAAGGATTGGATGAATGATGATAAGAGTGATGAAGTCATATGCTATGAATGTAAGAGAAATGATCACATTAAAGCTGACTGTCCAAAGTTGATGTTCAAGAAGAAACATGACTATAAGGACAAAAATTATATGAATGAAATGAAAGCAACTTGGAGTTCTTCAGAAGACACTTCAAGTGATTATGATTCTTCTAAGGATGAAGATTATCATAAAGCTAACATGTGTTTTATGACAAACACATATGGGGTAACACTTGACCCTCATACTTTAAATTAATAATATTCTAGAGTGGATTCTGATTCTGATTCTGAATCTGAAAACATGTCTACTGAATATTTCATTGAATATTGTAGTATGATTGAAGAGACCTGTAATGAACTAAAGGACAACTACAAATCCTTAAGGAAACAACATGCTTTATCTAGAACTTTTAAATATTCCCTTGAGATTGAAAAGCAAAGTTGTTTTTCAAGGCATATTACTATATATTACTCATGCTTCAAGATATTAATAATGGTTGATGGAATCTATGTCACCTTTAGTGATAATTCTATAAGAAAGATCATCGACCTAGGCCAAATTGGTAACACTGATTCAATTTTAATTTCCAATGTTTTATATGTTTAGGGACTTAAGTATAATTTGTTAATTATTTCTCAGCTGTGTGATTATGGTTTTAATGTCACATTTAAAAATGATTCTTGTAATGTGTTTAGTTCCAAAAATGTTTTAGTATTTTTTGCGTTGAGAAATGAAAATGTTTATGCTGTTGATTTGAATTCTTTTGTTAAACAACATGTTATGTGATTAAATGATTTTCAAAAAGAATCATGGCTTTGCCATAGAAGATTAGGAAACTGAAACATTCATTCACTTAGAAAAATGACTAGGAAGAACTTAGTTAGAGACCTACCTAAGATTGAATTCCCATCAGTGAAAGTTTGTAATCCCTATCAAAAGGGAAAGCAACATAATGTTTATTTTAAATCAAATAATGAATTTTCAACTTCTCAACCTCTCAAGTTGGTTCACATGGACATGTTTGGACCTTCTAGAATTTCTAGTTTTAATGTGAAGCACTTTGTCTATGTCTTAGTAGATGACTTTTCTACATAAACATGGGTATACTACTTAGCTCACAAAAGGGAAGCTTGTCCTTACTTTATTTATCATTCCAAGTCTATAGAAAACCTTAGTGGACTTAAGATTAAGAACCAAAGAATTGACCATGGTCATTAGTTCTAAAATCATGAATTTGAATCTTACTGCTCACATAATTGCTATAGTCACAATTTCTATGCCCTTAAGACACCTCAAAAGAATGGGGTAGTAGAAAGAAGAAATAGTACCCATCAAGAGATTGAAAGAACCATGCTTAATGAGTTTGACCTGCCTATTTACATTTGAGCTGAAGCTGTAAATACAACTTGTTATATCATAAACAGTGTCTTAATTAGACCTATTCTTAATAATAACCCTTATGAATTGTGAAACAAGAGGAAACATAAGCTTAATTAATTCATAGTTTTTGGATGCAATGTTTTTATTATCAATACTATGGATAATCTTCATATGTTTTCCTCTAAAAGAGATGAATAATTTTTATTCCTCATCCTTTAACTAGAAAATCATGTAGAGTCTTTAACAAAAGAACCAAATGTGTGGAAGAATCTTTTCATGTCAAGTTTGATGAAACTGATCCACATGAACCTAAATATTCCATTGAAAATATGGAAGAAGACTTGACTGTTCTGGACCTTAATGATAAAACTGAAGAACCTGCTATAAAAACATCCAATTATGGACATATTCCAGAATCTTCTTCTGTAGAAGCTAAACTTAGAGAAGAGCCTGAAATTTCTAGTCCTACCTTTACTAGATCAACTAGGATTCTAATGAATCATCTTTTGGATGCTGTTGTTGGTAATATTGATAGTGGGACATAGACTAGAGCTTATCAATGAAACCAGATTGAACATCAATCCTTTCATTCACAACTAGAACCTAAAAATGTCAACGATGCAATGAGTGATTAATTTTGGGTAATGGATATGAAAGAATAGTTAAATCAATTTGAAAGAAACAATGTCTGGGAATTAGTTGACAGAACAAAGGACACTTTGAAAATATGCACTAAATGGGTTTTTAGAAACAAAGTTGATGAGTCTAGAAATATAGTTAGAAATAAAGAAAGGCCAGTTTCACAAGGATATAGTCAAGAGGAAGGTATAGACTATGAGGAATCCTTTTCACCTATAGCTAGATTTGAAGCCAATAGGATCTTACATGCCTATTCTACTCATTTGAATTTCAAGTTATAACAAATTGATGTCAAAAGTTTTATTCTCAATTGTTTTATAATTGAATATTTTTTTTTGAACAGCCATGTGGATTTACTAATCCTCATTTTCTAAAACATGTTTTCAAACTATATATAGATTTATATGGTTTAAAACAAGCTCCAAGAGCATGGTATGACAGAATTTTCAATTTCCTTATTTCAAAATTTTTTACTAAAGGTATTGTTGAACAAACTCTTTTTATTAAACAATTTTCTAAAGATGTTTTTATAGTACAAATCTAGGTTGATGACATTATTTTGGGATCTAATAAACACTCTTTATGTACTAATTTTTCAAAGATTATGAAAAATGATTTTGAAATGATTTTAATTGAAGAAATAAATTATTTTCATGGATTTCATGTTTTTCAAATTGAAAATGGTATTATTTGGAATAAATGTAAATATACAAAGGTTCTTTTAAAATGTTTTGTCTTGGATAGTATTAAGGAATGTCATACTCCAATGAGTACTTTCTGTAAATTAGATGCAGATGAAACTAGGAAACTAGTAGATCAAACGAAATACAGAGGTATGATTGGAAGCTTACTTTACCTTACTGATAGTCGACCATATATTATATTTGGTGAGTATATGTGTGAAAGATTTCAAGATAATCCAAAATAATCTCATTTACGTGCTGTTAAAATAATTTTTATGTATCTTAAACACACTATAAATTTATGTTTGTTTTACCCAAAAGGAAAATCTATTGATTTAATGAGTTATTCAGATGCAGACTTTGGTGGTTGCAAGTTGGATAGAAAAAGCACATCTGGAACCTATCATTTTCTTGGAAAGTCCTAATTAACATGGTGTCATAAGAAGCATAATTTTGAAGCTTTGTCCACGGCCGTAGTAGAGTATATAGCTGCTGGAAGTTGTTGTGCACAAATTATGTGTATGAAACACAATCTTTTGGACTATGGATAATATTTCAGGCATGTTTCAATTAACCATGATAACAATAGTGTAATTAACATTTCAAAGAACCCTATATCTCACTATAGGTCCAAACACAATGATGTAAGGCACCAATTTTTGAGAGATCATTACCATAAAAGTGATATTACTTTTGAATTTATATGTACTAAACATCAATTAGCTGAAATGTTCAACAAATCATTAAGTTTGGATAGGTTAAGTTACATTAGACATGAGTAAATAATGATTAACCTTAACGGGTAAAAACCTCACAGATATGAAACCTCACCGCTATACCTCACCGATATGAAACCTCACTGATGTACCTCACTTATAATAATCCTCACCGATATACCTCACTAATATGGGCCTCAATGATAGTGGACCTCACTGATAGTGGACCTCACTAATAGATAAACCTCTCTATTAGGAATTCTCCCAGATATAACCTACCATTGTATACATTTTTTTAAACTTCTATCTTCCGCAAGAATCTGTATCGTTTATACTTTATGTATTTTATTTTAATTATTTATTTTATGATTCCAAAAAAATAAAACAAATTCCTAGTTACTTCTCAATCCACCGAACCTCAAAACCTTTACCCTCAAGCCTTATCTCCAGAATTTCTTGAAAACCCAATGTTCCTCGAACCAGAGATGAAAAAAACCAAACTGCCAACAATCAGAGATTTTATTGATGAGCCTAATGTGAAGAATCAGAAGACCGAGCTAGAAGAAAGTGGCAGTGTTGGTAGAACAAGGTTGGGCAGGTGACCAGTGAACACCCATTTACAAAATAGAGTTATTGTGATCGAAAAATAGCTATGCATGGAATAGTTGTTGTCAAGTAAATCGTTGGTCCTAGAGGTGCTGGAAAATTAGAAGTGGGTCAATTGTTTTTTGATCAACAATGGACCATACTATCTGATGCTGGTGGAACAGTTCTATGAGTTCATAAGCTTTGAGAAATCAGAAGATGAGAACCGAATGATTTCACATGTGAATAGATAGGATATAGCTTTTTCCTATATTAAGTGGGCTTAATGATTGAAGGTTCCACATGAAGTTGGTTCTGGATATTTCTCAAAATCAGTACAACCTACAAGAGATATATTTGATTATGACACTTCCTTAGAGGAAATAATCGGTAGTGGAAAGAAAAGACAGGTGATGGCTGCTAAAATTGATGGAGAGAACAGATTGTTGTTCAAGTTTGTTCAACATGTTTTAATTCCAAGGAGGGGGGACTTTGAGAATTTAAGATATCGGGATAACTATATTTTACACGTTTTGATACATGGTGTACAAGTAAATATGTTCTGGATTTTAATGATTGAAATGGAAAAAATGACCACCCCAAAATCAGTGACCAATGGATTATTATTTTACATATTGATATCAGTAATGATTATGGTGAAAGGGGTAGTTGAGTCTCAAGATGTGACAGTCGTAGTAAGGAATAATTTTTGTTTCACAAACATAGTTTGGAAATACATAAAGATAAACTAGAATCCATGGAGATGAGAGTGGGTTAATGATGATATGAAGGTATATGATAAGTTCAATCCTGTGGATAATCCTTCAAGACCTAAGGATGTGAGGGATTTGGTTATAGTACCGGATGAAGAAGAACCTGAGTATAGTGATGGGACTGATGAAGAAGCGACTTCTATAGCTGATGGAAGGAATCTAGACATGCACAAAATTCCTGTTACTGAAATGATATCTTAAGAAAAGAAAACATTACTAAACGAAGAAACACCTATTAATGAGGAAGACTAGCCAGCCCCTGAGAATGTAGAGGAAAGAGATAATGAATCTGAAGCCTCTGATTCTGTCTGCTTAAGTCTGATCCCATTGATTGGAAGCTCAATTCTGCCTATTAAGTATGTAGTGCATGAGATGGAATGAATTGTTTCTAATCCAGGGGACCATCTTCTTGTTGCATAGATGGAGTTGATTGTAGAATATTCTTATGATGAAGAGAGACCTGCTGAGAATGTTGTTGTTATACAATAGAATTCACCAGTTGAGGGGGGGAATCCAATTAGGTTTGGCAGTGTTTCAGTAGCTATTGAAATTGAAGATTGAGTAGAAGACCTAGGTTTTGTGGTTTGTGGATTAGATTATCCTGATTCCAATAATGATGAATCCTCCAATAAACTAAAAATAAATTATGATATTCTGATTGAGTTGTTACATGAAGATGTGGTCAGAATACATGATCTGGATAAGCTAAAGTCTGATTTCAAAATCAGATTTGTGGACGAAATGAGGAAAATGGAGGCCTCTGTTGTGTCATTTATTCAATCGATTATGAATGACTCTATGGAAAGTATAGTATCTGAAAAAGAACATGTTCTAGTTGCACCTACTGATATGATCACTAGGGATGACTTAGAATACCAAATGTCTGAATTGAATGAGTCTTTGAGTTCTTCTATTGCTGAGTTAAAGCACTAATTTGTTGAAGAGATGAGAAATTTGGAAATGTCCTTTAAACTTTATCTCAGTTGTAATGTGTCAACCATTGTGGAAGAAATAGTGGATGAAGTTACAGCTTTCCAGACCCAAGTATCTAGATGGAAGAGGATGTTGATGTTCTAAATAAATCTGTTATCTCGTTAGAATCTTATATGAGTTCTAAATCCCAAGATGATAAAGATTTATCTTATGTCAATGGTGTTGTGAGCTAGATGGTATCAGTCATTGAAGGATTTAAAACCTCCATGAAAGATCATGTTAGCACCCAGGATTCCGAAGTAAAAAATATTATCAGTGGATCAACAAAAAAATCAAGGAAACAATATCCTTAACTATTGGTTCTCATGCCTCCAGACCTTCAATAGAACTAAACAAGATTCAAGCTGCGATGAAGGAGGAGCATGGTTCAGCATCAACAAGTGGCTTTGTGGACTCATATGATCTGACCGAAGTAGTAACTTCTACTAGAGATACCACTAGAGAGATAATGGTGATTGTTCAGGACTATATGAGAGAAGCTTCTACCTCTCTGAAAGAAGGGAAAGACAAGGTAGATTACTATTTGCAAAGTATTTATACCAAACATCAAATCAACAACCATTTCAACCTTCTATTAGATAACATGAGGTTACCTCCTGTCAATCAATCATTCAAAGAGAAAGTATGAAAACTAAGTGAACTGACTCCATCATTGGATAAATTCATCGAGAACAAGGATGATTTCATATCTGCAATGGAGAGAGGATGAGGAATCATTATGGATTTCAGAAATCTATTGTTGCCTTTCTTTCATGTCGATGCTAGGATAGTGATTAAACCTCCATCTTTACCTGCCTCTACCTCTACTACTAATCCTGCCCAGATGACTCCAGTTCAATCTATCAAGAGCCTTACTCATATGATCACTCAGCAAACTACCTAGTATAAACCAGGAACAGTTTCAGTTGCTCAGCTACCTCTGATCATATTTGGTTTTCCTATGCCTTCACCTCCATCCAATACTCCAAAACCTTCTTATGATCCCATGGGGAAATCTCACTCTAAGGATATGGATTGAACAATGGCTAGGATTTTTGATAGGAATCACTTGTATTTTCTATTGTTTCATTTATGGCTCTCATTGTAATCTGTTTTCTCCATGGAATACATCTGCTCTTACATTATTTTACTCATTGTTGCTTCTATTCTCCTATATTTCCTTCGTGTCCCACTTTTTGATTATCACAAAGGGGGAGAATATAAGGGAACAATATCTGGTAATAATATTATTTATATGAAAGGGGGAGAAATACTATCTTTTATGAGTT
Source organism: Viscum album (assembly GCA_963277665.1). NCBI lineage: Eukaryota > Viridiplantae > Streptophyta > Magnoliopsida > Santalales > Viscaceae > Viscum > Viscum album. The sequence goes on along the minus strand of OY728145.1, from coordinate 758,940,203 downwards.
TAATTCATTTCCCTCTAGTACATTTGTTTTACATTTTAACTTTAATGAAAATGTTTTATAATATATTGTCTTCTCTGATACATTTGGATTTAATTCTATATCCTCTAATACAATTAATCATTATTTTGAGAATATTATATCATAAGTTGTGATTATAAAAAACGGGGATATTGTTGACCTCACCTGTTTTGATAATCCCAATCATGCCTTCACATACTTTGATAATCCCAAATAATGTGTATCTATATATTGATTTTTAAATCTATGATATTCTATTATAAAGTTGATAATTATATGAAAATAATCTTTGAAATATTTTAATCAGTGTTTATCTATGTTTATATGAATTTTGAAGTAATTCTAACTCAATATGATATGTTTTTCATAAAACAGATAAGTGTTAAGTCAATAATATACTTATAGCTACTAAAACAGATCTATCAGTAATTAGTCTATATATAGATGTAGTCACCGAAAAGCTAAGGTCACCGATACGCAGAGCTACCAGTATGTATATGTCCACTGGTATGAACATGTCTCTGATAGATCAATGTTCATGGATACAGGCAACTACCGACAGAAGCTGAGCTACCGACAGAAGCTGAGCTACTGACGGAAGCCGGGTTACCAATAGAACAAGTATACTAGTATGCATAAGACTATCGATATACACTTCACTAGTATAGAACGTAGAAACATGTATGCACAAGCTACCGATACAATGTTCACCGATACAGACAGCCATAGATAAAAGTGAGCGACTGATAGATGAAGTGCTACCGATAGAAGGAGTCCTCGGTATATAGAGCTACTTATATACAAAGTCATAGATACTGATACAAGGAGCTACCGATACAAGATCAAAGAGCTACCGGTAGAAGGTTACTGCTACATAAATTCCACCATTAATTATCTACAGACAGAAGGCTGCTGATGAAAGACTGACTAGTCAAACTCTATACTCTCAATATTATTTATTTATTATGAAATGGTCATATTTTATTTTTATGGAAATTATTGATATTTAATGATATTTTTCCATGTCAGGGAACCGTAACTTATACCCATTAAAATATAATCATTTCCATTTACCAGAGCTAAAATATATAAAAGGAAGGACACTAACTGGGAAGAAAGTAACTAAGAAGGCACATGAGGAGAGTGAAAAATCAAGGGCAGAATAGCGTTGGAAAGTGGTGCATTCACACAAAAAAGAAAAGCAACATTCATACTGGAAGAGCCTTAGATATAAGAGAATATATTCATTTCTAGAAGATAACACAAGATACACCTTAGTAAAGAAGTGAAAAACTACAACGAGCTCTTCATGCACTGAATCTCATCAAACTGAAATTGAAAAAAATTGACCCTCTATTTTTCAGAGAAAAACGAGAGAAGGTCTCAGAAGCGTTTCGGATTAATCAAAAGAGTCCAAAGCTACACTTCAAATCACTAGAGCTTTCTAAAACTCATATTTACTCTCTTAGTGATTATTTTATTTACATTTCAATTAGTGTGTGTGTTCTCTGTATATTTTATAAACACACTGTCTCCGGTGCAAAGATGGAGGATTTCGAAATCCTTACCCAAACCTTCTTTTACACTTTTGTATCCCACTGTGGATAGTGGTAGAGGTCATGTAAGACCAGGACAACTTGTAATTTATTGTTTTTTCCATGAAGAACTGTGGTAGAGGACATAATACATAGACATTTTTGGTACTGTTGTTTACACCGATCCAGGGTGTGGATAAAATTTATATAAATTGTTTGAGAGGACTAAGTCTATACTTGAGACTGAACCTCTTGGTTACATCTGCTGTTCATTTTTGTTTATGTCTAAATTATACTTTATATAATATATTACACTGATAATTACTTTCAAATACAATTTTTTTAAAGTTACATTGATAGTTAAATTAGCAACTGTTTATAATTATTGTGAACCAATAAGATAGTTTCAAAAGTTAATTTAATCTTATGATTAAATTAACTAAGACCTAATCAATCTTTGAGAAACTAATTGAACATTTAAAATCTGTATATATTCACTACAGATTAACTTGTTTTTAAATTGGGGGATTTTAATAGAAATTTTAATTGGAACTCAATTCACCCCACCCTCTTGAATATCCACTCCGACCAACAATATTTTTCCAATATATTTGTTTTTTTGATAATTTTAAATGTAGTTAAATTTGAAAAGGTCAACATTTAAATTATTGTTAATTTATAATAAATGATATTTTCTTAATTTATTTAAAAAATCTGAAACAATATCCATCCATTTGATTTATATGTTTCATGAAATATCATCTAATTTCAAATAAGATAATAATTTTTCTTTTATTATGAATATATATGTCCTTAAATAGAAAAAAAAACAATGTTAGTGTGGTTTGATGTTAAAAACATATTTTTTCACATATATATGGTTGTGTAAAATTAATTTTCTATGTACATTTGATAAACCTAATAAATTATATATAATATAAAAAACTAGTGTCCCCAAATTATGTAATATTGAATATTTGATTTTATTATTATATGATAAATATCATAGGATAAAAAAATAGTTACCATAATGAAATCCAAAAATGGTTGAATTAGGGATACATTGAAGTTAAAGAAGAACATAATAATTATTTTTTACAGTGATAGAGGTTTTTCAGGACCATATTACCCATGTAACCCTTTAAAAATAAATTTATGATCAACTAGAGGTATGGGGGACCTCCCAATATTGAATACTTTCGGGTATTTACAAGAATCCCACTCCCCCTCAACAACAAAATGGCACTAACTCCACATCATTTTTCATAACTTCAATCAAAATTGGTTATGAAAATACCTTCCCAAATTACTTGAAAAAAATCCCCAACATTTTTCTATAATATATATATTGGATAGATATTCTACATATGAAAGAACCAGGGGAAATCTATGTAGGATACTAAAAGAAGAGGTAACATTCTTCAATAGGCATCTTTATTTTATTTCCATATCTACATAATTAAAATAATTTTATACTGTGATTTTATATTATCCAAGTATATTACATATACATTTTTGTTTTATGAAAATAGAATAATTTAAATCTATATAACAATCAATAAAATGGGTTATGAAATGATGGTTCTTCTATACAATGAAGTTACACATCTAGAAATGTGGTTGTTTGTTTTTTAGTTACCTCCTCTCAAGGATAGATATAATGATAGATGTAACCTATATATATATATATATTATATTTTTAAAATATTTACCTCAATAAATAAATTATATATATTTTTTCAACCTTTAATTACATTATAGATACGATAACACAGCCCATGTGTATGGTGGACTACCGCCCCACGAAGAGATGTGATTTTTCTTTGACTAACATTAACAATGGAAGGTAATGAAGTCAATTCAAATTGATATTTCTGATAAAAATTAAATAATAAATATATTAATGAATCATTTATCATTATTTAATTATAACATATGTCAATTGTTTTCTCATATTTTTACTCACTAAAATTGGATTACATCATTCTCATATATGTAGACTAATTACTTCACGAAGTGATGTGTCACTCCTTTCATCACCAAAACACATGGATGATATATATATATATATGTATTAATGTAATATGTGATATATTACTTTATTATTAATATGTATATTTTTAATATTATTTACTTTCACTCTATAATGATAATTCAAATACGTAAATGTTACTCATGCATAGGTACTGTGTACCATCCATTTGATTATATTGTATTTAATTTTTCCAAAACAATTTTCATGATTAATTATAAATTATAAATTTAAGATATTATCTCAAAATTTTCACGGTTATTTTCCATGAGAATATTTAAAAATATAATGGTCATAATAATTATAACATCCTAGACAAACAAGAAATGAGAAAACAAATAATTTTACAGAAAAATAATTACAATAATGAATTATTAATAATAAATAGTTGATAGGATGTTTTAAGAAATATTATATCTTATATTATAAATATTAATATGGTTCTTTTGAAATTTAATGATATGATTTAAATAACTACATAAGTGGTAAAATTATATTTAAATAAAAGTGACTGTATGGTAATTAATTTCACCTTAATTTACTTTCCATTGTGAATTATTTGTTATTTTTTAAAAAATAACATTTATTTATGATGTATAATTTTTGTTGGGTATTTAATTCCATAAATTCATAATTATTTATGCTAAATTAATTTTGAACATGAATTATTCAATATAAAAAGATTTGAATTGAATATTACAAATTTGTAAAAGTTATTTTTCAATGCCACTTTTTTTTGTGATTGTTTACTTTCACATTAATCAACCACTTTATTGAGATAAATTATTATTGGAAGATTCATTTATATCAAATATCCATATTATTGTTTGATTTATATGAGTATTTCATAACTGTATAACATTTTTATACATTGTTTACATGGAGTCTTATTTTTTTGAATGAGGAAATAAGCTGATGTATGTATCATGTACTGAGTATGGATACATTAAGATGATGAAAATTTTTTATGAATTAAATATACTACATGATATAGGGGGAATTCATTTAACATGAATGGAATAGATTGGTGACTATTTATAGATTCCCCCTTGATGCATTAGTAGTATCATGTGATGGATAAATTGTCTAAATAAGATAGGGGTTTACCCAAAAAAAATATTGTGAAATTTATAGATGGTATGGATATCATGTTCATGAGAAAAATTAAATATAATAATTAATTATTTTCCTCATTCTGAATTCAGTTATTATTATTATCCTTGACGTTCGACAATAATATTATTTTTTGATCCTATTCAGAATCGATTTATTTAATAAATTACTTTTTTTAGTAATCTACCTTGACATATTGAATTGTCATGTCAATTAATGATATATTCGGCCATAATTAACACTAATAGAGAATTTGATCTCACCATTATATTTTCCCTACCAAAATTTTGAAGATAATTCCATTGAATGATTTTAAATGATGATGATAATTGTGTTTGTAATATAAATTGAAATAATGTATGTTTCTTGTTTTCAAAAACATCAAATATGATTTTTTATTTTGGATGTAATCTTGTGTGTATGTGAAAATTTAAATAAAGCTAACAATCGCACCAGCCATATAGATATTTGTTCATCAAAGAGTTTATGTGACAAACCTATTCTATATATTAAAATCATTATTGTGATATAACAACAGATTTTATTCTATCTTGACTTTTTCTTGATGTTATAAAAATAAATATATATATATATATATATATATATATTAATAAATTTGATAATATTTATATTTTATTAAATGACATATAATCCCTAAAAATTAATTAAATCACCCATGTGATTAGTATATGGTTTAAAATGTAATTCATGATCCATCTATAATCTTTTTTCTATTTATAGTAGTTATTATTAACCAGAATGAGTGAAATCATGTTGTTTCAAATGGTGTGAAATTATTAAATGGGGTTAAAAGCAAATAATATGGTTTAAAATGTTATATAGACATGTCCAAATTTTATTCAATGGAGGTATTTCAGGTTAAACTCATGTGGGATTCTAATGTTATTAATATGGTTCCATTTTGACCACATAAAATAATTATATTTAATTAATATTATACAAAATGTCAGGACTTATCATATACTCCATTATAATAGTAATATAATTATTCTCCTTTGATTATAGGTCAACAATAATTTATTTTAGCCTATACTAACCAAAAAATAAATCTAAAATCTATTATAATATTCTGAAGGATTTATTTTTGGTAGAAACGCTTCTTTTGAGGGATTTAGGTGAGAAGAAATTGATGTTTTCCAAAGAATAAGGGTAAAAGAAAAAAAATGGAAAGTTTAAACTCGACGTAATGATTTATTATCATACATTTATTTTTTTGAGATATATTACATATTCACTAACTATTTATATTCTTCATCATATATATACAGATCATGAATTTCTAATAATATTCATCCTATTAAAATTATTGGGATTTAAAAATATATATGGCGTTCTCACTTTTATGACGTTTTGATCCATATATTTCCATGTATGTAAGTAAAAATATCTTATTTTCAAATAACATAGGAATATATGATTATTATACAACTATTTTATTTTATAAGGTGGATATATTGAACCATTTATATGTTATACTATAATTCCCTCATTAATTAATCTACTTCTTATTTCAATTTCAATTATTTTATTCATATGGATTTAAATTTATCGTTTCCATGTTATAAAGCATTTTTTAACACTGTTTTAATGAATTGTGTTATAGCAATTCCTCATTGACATTGTTTTTCCAATTTTATATGTGAATTTTTATTTCTATTGTTTTTATGCGTTTAACTTTTTTACAAATGATCATCCATTAATTATTTCTAAATTTAAATATATGATATTTCCTAGGGCTATTTATATAAATTCCATTTTTTGGGACATATGTATATGATATTCAACTATATTCCTTTATGATGAGTATATACATCAATATAAAATGTTACACCTTGACTCAACGTTTTGTATGATTATTAATTATTAATTATTAATTATTTTTTTGCAGATTATGATTGAAATGCTAAACAAGTGGAAACAAATTTACATTGAAATACCTTTTCATGGATTATTTTTGGCCCATGTAACATTTTGAGAAATCCTATTCTATTATTTTCATGAACCCCATATAATTCCTTCAGATATTGTTATTAATTTGGTAAAAAAATTATTTATATTTCCTCTCTAATTCATTAATGATATATCATTAATGTCGTTTATGAGTAATACTGATTGGGTATCATTTTTTGATATTGGGAGCATTTATCTTCCATATCAATGTTTTCTAAAACAATTTTGAAAATATTATATTTTAATAAAAAAATTATTTCATAAATTTATTTTACAAGATCATTGAAATTATTAAAAATGATTTAAATGTAAATTTAAAAATGTTTTCAAAATAGGTAAAATTAACAATTATTAAAAAATATTTTAAAATATTGGTTATTTTTAACTTCAATTAAATGATTATAAAATTAATGTGAGATAAAATTAATGGAGGAGTTTGGGAGTAGACCGCAGGACACAGAACTGACCCGTCAAGAAATTTCATTACAAAATTAATGTGAGATAATTGCAGGAATACGTTATATGGTATAATGATGTATCTAACTCCATTATAGACATATTGACAATATCATAGAGGCTTGAAAGTTATATTTTGTCACAATATATATTTAATATTTACCCATATCATTACACAATAGGGCATGTCGTAGTCCCCTTGGAGATATAAATATTGTGTCTTATCTATGGTGACTACGACACAAAGGCACAATAGAGTTGTTTTTCTGCTTATGGAAATTTGGTTTTGTTAATTACAGAGTAGTAAGAGTTATTGCACATCCACCAAAGATAATATTGTATCTATGTTTCTTTTATTCATTGAAATATGTAGTGTCTAACATAAGTACAATCAATGTTTCATGATTTTAAATTTAATGTTATGCTATAGTAAAATAATTTTAAACACCCCACGGTCTATACTAGGGGATACACTCCATGATCGAATGTCAATTAGTTTTTTGGATAAGTATATATGAGTTATTTTCAATAGTATTATTGGACCTGGTCACCAATACCACTTTTGATAATTCTTTTGAACACATCATAGATAGTATAATATGAAAGGATTTATTTCTTAGTTCCTTATATAATAACCTATTAAAGAAAATTTATGTGTGACAATTTTATCCTGGAAGAGTTTTTACTTAGAATCAACGATGTCAATAAATAATTAAGAAGCACATTTTGATAACATCATCCATATGGAACACATGGCATAATCAAATCTATGAGAAGAACAAATCATAATAATTGGATTGATTATAATAGCAAGGGAAAGGTTCTATACAGCACGAAAAAATATAAATATAGACAAATAAAGAGTTACGTATAGATTTTCTTTTATGGAAATGATTTGTAATGTTATTATTCAATATCTCGTTTGGATGGATGATGTTAGAAGAAGTTGTTATTTGAGGTGTTTTGTCCCAAATATAAATATAATTGTTGGTGATAATTATAATCACTATTTTTTTGTATGTAATCATTTTTTCAAAGTATATAAATACGGTAAAAATTATAGAGTAGCGAGATCATCATTGAATGTTATAAGGTAACTATCTATCTATTAGTATTCTCTTAGGGATAGTGAGATCACCCCAAATATGTACCTATAATTTTTTTTCATTTTCATAAGTCAGGTGCATAGAAATAAATACTTATTACTTGATTCACTACTAGTGGGTTTTCATATACTAGATTATGAAAAGTATTATCACATCTATGCTTAATATAAATTCTCCTCAGAATTATCCAAATGGCTCTCATCCATAAAATATTTCCCCTCATTGATTGTAGAAATTTCCATTTATGGAATGCTCAGATAAAATATTATTGAAGACCCTTTGAAATAATCATTTTACCTGTATTTATTTATGGAATAATCTCTAAAATTTAAATTAAATAATTAATGGAATGAGATCATCGAGTACTCATTACAAATTTCAAATCCATAAATTCCATGGGATATTATCAGGTTAATTCCATAATCAAAAATATTATTTCATCTAAAACCTCTAATGTAATATAAGGATTATTTTTTCAATATTTATGAAGATTATATGATAGTATGAAAGGGAATGCAGAATGTTTTCATGTACACGTATGAAATATTACTAATTAAATCAAATTAGGGGATTGATTCATTTTTCAGATAACTAAATGTTCTTGTTTAATTTATGTCAGTACATGATAAGGATATAAAACTTGAAAATATCTTTAATATAATAATTTTATTACTCTACATACTCATTTCAACATATATGAATCTATTTTTGTTGAATATTATTTAATGTTTTGTCTCTTGACACCTCTCATAGCACTCTAGTGGATTATTATATTTAAAAAGAATAAAATGAGTAAAGAATAAAGTAAATAACAAGATATGTTGATTTACATTCCATGAACAATATATCATTATCAAAATATTTAATGATTGATTAATTTGAAGAGTTATTTTCATTTATTTCCTCTAATAATGATAGAATAAAACAGGGTTGTAAGGGCATGCTTTCCGTTGTTTGCATGAAGTGTGGAAACATGGTATTTCGTGTGTCAAAATGTATTGTATGAAATCAAGATGTATAGGGTGGAGATAATAATATCAAGAAGATGGAAAAAATCTTAAGGAATTATCAAATGAGGTCCAACAATATAATAATATTGAACTGTACTTGAAAATACACTTATGAGGAATATGAGGTTGAATAATTTGAAAATATTAAATAACAATGCTTGTTTTTGGAAATTGAAAACAAACATTTAAATTATGATATTGTGGATGATAATATTGGGGTTTTTTATGGCATGATTTGAAGGGAAAACATGAGTTATCAATTGAAAAGACTGATGTAATGAGAGAAAAGACTAAGAAGGAAAATTTTGAAGTGCATTAGTCTAATATCTACATGTAACCACATCAAGATGAAAGGTTACAACTACACAATAAAAATTTAATAATCAGATATATATGTTATTAAAAATCATGAAATTTATTTTAACTAATGTATTAAAAATGAAAATCAACAAAGAATATTTGATATTTTGGATAAAAAAATAAATGATAAAGTTATGATAATTAAGAAATACGAGGCATCATTTTTGATGTCAAATTGAATGTGTGAGGATCTAGTGAAATTATTGATATCTCAAATGATGAAAAAATAATCACAAGAATGTTCACCAATTCATGTGAATAGAATTTATGAGGTTTATTGCAAAAATATTTCTGATGTTTTGTGGTTAATGAATAGTGAAAAAATTGTGAATTCATAAACTCCTCATTCTTTGTATTCTCCGAAGAAGGTTAATCTTATTAAAAATGAAACAGAAAAAATGAATGTGACCAAGATGAATTCCATTCTAGAAAGGGATAAATATTTTTTATTTTGGTATGTTGGGACACACTTACTAAGTTATTCCCATTTCAATGTAACCTCTCCAAGAGAATAATAAATTATAATTAGCATGTATAAATTATAACCATTATTTCTCCATTAATAGATGATGATTGTTTTGTGAAGGAAATAGATATATGGAAATTTATCGATCACATAAAATGGAACATCTAAAATAAAGAATTCATAAAAATAAATCAAATTATATTATAAAATCGAAAAAATATGTACTCTTAGAATATGTTTGTTGTTGATGATTACACTATGGAACTTGATATTGTAGAGTCATACTCATCACTAAAATATCCAATAAAAGGGAGCTCATAGAAACATTATTTTATTAAAATTAAGGTGATATAAATATGTTAAAAAAAGTTGGAATTTAGATTGTGGATGAACATTTCATATGAGTATTGTTGAGCCCCCTGGAAGATTGCTGAATTCATTCCTATGATTGTTGTTTTAATAATCACAAATCACTATTATTTAATCAGGTTGGATTTCTCATAAACTTAATCACAATCTATTAGTGAATCTATTATCATGTTTTTTATCTATGTTTTTATTGATTTACAAGTATTTTGGAAGTCTTCTAGATCAAACAGACAACGGTCGCACTGATCAAATATCAGACAACGATCGCACCGATCCAATATCAGACAACGGTCGCACCGATCAAATATCAGACAACGGTCACACCGATCCAATATCAGACAACGGTCGCACCGATCCAATATCAGACAACGGTCGCACCGATCCAATATCAGACAACGGTCACACCGATCCAATATCAGACAAGGGTCGCACCGATCCAATATCAGAAAACGGTCACGCAGATCCAGTATCAGAGGACAACGGTCGCACCAATCCATATCAGAGGACAACGGTCGCACCGATGCAAATGAGTCACCGATGCTGATCAATATGACTCACCGATGCTGATCAATATGACTCACTGATGCTAATCAATCTGACTCACCGATGCTGATCAATCTGACTCACCGATGCTGATCAAAATGAGTCACCGATCAATATGACTCACCGATGCTGATCGAATGATACAACGATGCTGTTCAATCTGAGTCATCGATGCTTATCGAATGATACACCGATGCAAATGAGTCACCGATCAAATGAAACACTAATTCTAATCATCTGGGTCACCGGTCAGGACACACCGATATCTACCCACCAATGCTGATGCTGATGACCTACCCATCACTTGAACTCACCGATAGTCATAGACAACCGTTTGAATTTCATTATCTTTAACTTTATTTAATCTAACCAATGGTCATATCAGGTATATTTTAATGCTCTGTCAATTAAATAATAAAGGTTTTCGGATGTCAGGAAACCGTACCTCGTACCTGCGGAAAGCAAACCTTTTTATGTCTTCCGAAACAAATGACATAAATATAAGATGACTCTGCTGCTGGAAAGGTGATAGTAGAAGAAAAAGTGAGAAGAAATACATTATAGAACACAAGAGAAATACAAGAAGGAAGAGGAGGAAGAACCAAGCAGAACAGAAGATACATATCAAGAGATTACACAGAACCTCATACGCAATCAAGCCTACTAAAGAAGAGTTCTGTGCATACAAAAGAACATTGACGAACTTCATCGACTACATCTCACTGCCTATGAACCTGAAGCATACGACACTCTACTTCTCCAACAAAAACGAGAAGAGGACTCAGAATTACTTCTGATAAAATCCGAAAAGAGTCCAGAGCTACCCTGAAATCACCAGAGCCATTTCTAAACTCTAATTCTCTGCTCTGTGATTCATTTATTCTAATTTTTGATCAGTGTGTGTTATCTACTATATTAAACACACATTGGCTCCTGTACTCTAACTGGAGGATCTTTAAATCCTCAGAAAACCTTTTTATACCTCATTTCCCACTGTGGATAGTGGTAGAGGTCGTGTGTGACCTGGACAGCTTGTTGCTGTTGTTTTGTTTCCCACGAATAACGGTGGTAGAGGTCTTGGACCTGGATAGTTGTAAACTATTAAACCCCAATCCAAGGTGTGGATCATCTTTATATAAACTTTTGAGAGGACTATGTCTCAGCATGAGACTGAACCTCTTGGTTAACTCCTCTGAGTTTTTAGTTAATGTTTATATCCATACTATATATATTTATTTCATATTCTGCTGCTATTACATTAAAATATAAATTATTTTCAAAGCTACTTTGATAGTTAAATTTGCAAGTGTTTATATTTATTTTAAACCAGTAAGTTAGTTTCAAAAGTTAATTTAATCATAAGATTATGTTAACTGAGAACTAATCAATATTTGAGAAACTAATTGAACCTTTATAATTTGTATAAATTCACTACAGTTTAATTTGTTTTTGAAATTGGGGGATTTTAATAAAAATTGTTTTTAACCGAATTTTTAATTGGATCTCAATTTACCCCCCTCTTGAGTATCCACTCCAACCGACATTTGGTATCAGAGGCTGGAAAATATTTTCAAAGTACTCTGCTTTTCAACTATGATTTTAGTTGTATTTTAATGTTCTTAAAATTTCTGTTATTTCTAAATTTTTATCTCTTTAAAATTCTTTTTGTGATATCATGGATAATAGACTTGAGGGTGCTGCTACTAACCGGACACCTTTTTTCAATGGAAACAACTATGCTCAGTGGAAACTCAAAATGAAAATTCATCTTGAAAGCATAGGTTTTGATATTTGGACTGCTATTGAATCTGAATATAAAATTCCCATTACTGGTAGATCTACTTGGGATGAACGTACAAAGACTGCTTACAATAATAATTGTAAAGCTATGAATGCCATGTACTGTGCTCTAGTAGATGAAGAATTTAATAGAATTTCTTCTTGTAATACTGCATATGAAATTTGGGATACCTTAGTTGTTTCTCATGAAGGAACAACAAATGTTAAGGAGATGAGATTGAATACCTACACTATTAAGTATGATAATTTTAAAATGAAGCCTGATGAAACCATTTCTGATATGTATCTCAGGTTCAATGAATTTGTCAACACAATGACCTCTATGGGAAAGGATGTTCCAGCAAAGGAACAAATCATGAGAATTTTGAGATGTCTACTTGAAAGATGGAGAGGAACCTCTGTCTCCATTAGAGAATCGTGTGACATTAGAGAACTGCCAGTCCAAGAACTAATTGGCAAACTGATGATGTATGGAGAGGAACTCAAGATGAATAAAGAAGAAGACGATGACCCTAGAAGAAAGTCTGTTGCCTTCAAAACTACTAACTCAAAGAACACGGATAAGGAAACACTTCAAACTATAAACGAAAGCTCAAGCTGTGAAGACAGTGAGAGTAACTCTGACAGTGAAGCTGAGATGGCTCACATTTCCAGAAGATTTAAAAAGTTTTATAGGAAGAAAAAGTTTTTCAGAAAGTCAAACTACAAAGGTAAGTATGATAACAAGGGACATTTGAAAAAGGACTGGAAGAAATCTGATAAATCAGATGAAGTTGTCTGTTATGAGTGTAAAAGGAAAGGACACATAAAAGATGACTGTCCAAAGATGAAATACAGGAAGAAGTATGAATACAAGGACAATAAGTTTAAAAAGGCCTTGATGGCTACTTGGAGTGCTTCTGAGGACAGTTCTAGTGAATCTGAAGTTTCTAAAATAGAACACAGAAATAAAGCAAACATGGGTTTTATGACAAACACTTCTGAGGTAACTTCAGAAACTCCTAATTCTAATTCATATTATTCTAGAGATGATTCTGAATGTGATAACATGTCTAAATATGAATTGTTAGAATATTGTGATATGTTAGAAGTGACATGCATTGAACTTAAAGATAAATACAAATCATTAAAGAAACAGCATGCTCTCACCACTACAGTTAAAACTGAACTCACTATTGAAAAAGAGAAAAGTGCTCAACTGTTAAAGGAGAACAGTGAATTGAAATTATCTAATGAGAAACTCAGAAAGGATTTAGAGAAATTTACCAATGGTAAGGAAACTGTAACTCAAATGCTAGAAAAACAAGTTGCACCAAAATACACTACTGGAAAAGGTTACAAACCTGGACAGAGAAAGTTTACCAAGAATAGATTTATTCCTAAATTGGGATAGAATGTAACTAGCTCTGGAACTTCATATGCCTCATCCATTTATATTCATAGTTATGGATCTAATAAAGTTTATCTTTCAATGAATGATTATTCTAAAAATTATATAAGACCCATTAGTCAAATATGGGTACCTAAAGTATTATTTTCTAACCTGTCTAGACCCAAGAAAATATGGGTACCAAAATCATTTCCTGTTTAAATCTGTTTTGTAGGAAACCTGCTTAAAGGGATCCTGTAGAAAGACCTGGTACTTGGACAATGGATGTTCAAGACATATGTCAGGAGACTTTTCATGCTTTAAAATCTTAGTTAGAGTTGATGGAGGTTTTGTTACCTTTGGTGACAATTCTAAAGGGAAAATCATCGGGTTAGGCCAGATTGGTAACACTAACACAGTATTGATTTCTAAAGTGTTAATTTTTGATGGCCTTAAATACAATTTTTTAAGTATCTCTCAGTTATGTGTTGATGGCTTTTATGTTAAATTTGAAAATGATTCTTGCAATGTTTTTAATTCTAAAAATGCTTTAGTGTTTTCTGCTTTAAGAAATGAAAATGTTTATGCTGTCGACTTAAATTCCTTAGCTAAACAAAACATTAGTTGTTTAAATTCATTTCAAAAAGAGTCTTGGCTTTGGCACAGAAGATTAGGACACTGCAATGTGCATTCACTTAGAAAACTTTCTAGGAAGAACTTAGTAAGAGACCTACCCAAACATGAATTTCCAGCAGACAAAGTTTGTAATCCCTATCAAAAGGGAAAGCAACATAAAGTTTCATTCAAATCAAAGAATGAAGTGTCAACTTCTCAACCTCTCGATTTGGTAAACATGGATTTATTTGGATCTTCTAGAGTTTCTAGTTTAAATGGTATGCACTATGTCTATGTTCTTGTAGATGACTTTTCTAGATATACTTGGGTATATTTTCTAGCTCATAAAAGTGAAGCTTGTTCTTACCTTGTTAAATATTCCAAGTCTGTAGAGAACCTTAGTAGACTTAAGATTAAGACCCTAAGAAGTGATCATGGCCGTGAGTTTGAAAATCATGAGTTTGAATCTTACTTCTTACACAGTGGCTATAGTCACAACTTCTTTGCCCCTAGGACACCTCAACAGAATGGTGTAGTAGAAAGAAGGAATAGAACCCTGTAAGAAATTGCTAGGACTATGCTCAATGAGTATGACATGCCTATTTATTTTTGGGCTGAAGCTGTCAATACCGCTTGCTATGTTATTAATAGAGTCTTGATTAGATCTGTTCTTAAGAGGACCCCTTATGAGTTATGGAACCATATAAAACCTAATGTTAACTACTTCAATGTTTTTGGTTGCAAAGTCTTTATTCTTAATAATAAATATAATCTTGACAAGTTTGCATCCAAGAATGATGTAGGAATTTTCCTAGGTTACTCTACTTCTAGTAAAGCCTATAGAGTTTTCAATAAAAGAACCAAACGTGTGGAAGAATCAGTTCATATCAAATTTGATGAAACTGATCCACATGAATCTAAGACCTCTCTTGAAAATCTTGAAGATGATCTCTCTGGTTTGAACCTTATTGATAAAAACAGTGGACCTAAAGTTAAAACTTCCAGCTCTGGAAATTCTCTAGACTCTGCTTTTGTTGATCCTCAACCTGTAGATGAACCTGAAATCTAGAGTCCTACCTATTCTAGATCAACTAGGATTATAAGGAATCATCCCTTAGATGCTGTTGTAGGAGATCTTGATAGAGGGACACAGACTAGAGCTTCTCTTAGAAATCAGGTTTAATATCAAGCCTTCTTATCACAGCTAGAACCTACAAATATCAATGATGCCATCAATGATGAATTTTGGGTAATAGCTATGAAAGAAGAACTAAATCAATTTGAATGAAACAAAGTCTGGAAATTAGTAGAAAGCCCTAAGGACACTATAACCATAGGCACACAATGGGTGTTTAGAAACAAAGTAGAGGAATCTAGAAACATCATTAGAAACAAAGCTATGCTAGTTGCACAAGGTTACAATCAAGAAGAATGAATTGACTATGAGGAAACCTTTGCACCTGTAGCCAGATTAGAGGCAATTAGGATCTTACTTTCTTATGCATCACATCTGAATTTCAAGTTATATCAAATGAATGTGAAAAGTGATTTTTAAATGGTTTTATTGTGGAAGATGTTTTTGAAGAACAACCACCTGGTTTCACAAATCCTCATTTTCAAAATCATGTTTTTAAACTTTCTAATGCCTTATATGGTTTAAAACAAGCTCCAAGAGCTTGGTATGAAAGACTTTCAAACTTTCTTATTTCAAAAAGATTTACAAAAGGAATAGCTGAACCAACTCTATTCATAAAAAGTTTTTCAAAAGATGTTTTAATAGTACAAATCTATGTTGATGATATTATTTTTGGATCTTCTAAAAATTCATTATGTACTAATTTTTCAAAGGTTATGCAAAATTAATTTGAAATGAGCTTAATGGGAGAGCTTAAGTACTTTTTGGATTTCAAATATTTCAAACTAATGATGGAATTATTCTAAATCAATTTAAATATACTAAGGATTTGTTAAAACCTTTTGATTTGGATAGTATTAAGGAAAGTGATATACCCATGAGTACTGCCTGCAAATTGGAAGTTGATGAAACTGGGAAACCAGTTGATCAAACCAATTACATAGGTATGATTGAGAGATTACTTTATCTTACTGCTAGTCGACCAGATATTATGTTTAGTGTGTGTATGTGTGCTAGATTTCAAGCTAATCTTAAAGAGTCACACTTACTAGCTGTTAAAAGGATTTTTAAATATCTTAAGTATACTGTAAATTTAGGTTTGTTTTATCCAAAAGGACAATCTTTTGACCTAAGTAGTTATTCAGATGCTGACTTTGCAGGATGCAAGTTAGATAGGAAAAGCACATCGGGAACATGTCACTTACTTGGAAAATCGCTAGTATCATGGTGCAGTAAGGAAAAGAACTCAGTTGCATTATCTACTGCTGAAGCAGAATACATCGCTGCCGGTAGCTGCTGTGCACAGAATCTGTGGATGAAACACACTTTATTGGACTATGGATTTGATTTTAAACATGTTTCAATTAACTGTGACAATAATAGTGCAATTAACATATCTGAGAACCCTGTGTCTCACTCTAGGACTAAGCACATTGATGTCAGACATCACTTTTTAAGAGATCATTATCAAAAAGGTGATATCTCTCTAAAATTTATTAACTCTGAACATCAATTAGATGATATCTTTACAAAGCCTTTATGCTCTGAAAGAATGATGTTTATTAAACAAGAGTTGTGTATGATTGATCTGTGAAATCGATCTGTGAAACTGATCTGTGAAACCGGTCTGTGAAACTGATCTGTGAAACCGATCTGTGAAACTGATCTGTGAAACCGATCTGTGAAACTGATCTGTGAAACCGATCTCTGAAACTGATCTGTGAAACCGATCAGTAAAACCCATCTGTCACACCGGTCTGTCAAACCGATTCATTGTATTACTTTTCATTATGTTGTAATAAATTAATTAATTTCTTTTATCCTTTTTATGGGAACCCTAAATGATAAAATAAATGATACGCGGCTATTTCTTTTCCCTAAACCTTTGACCTTTCATTTCCCGCCGAACCCTTCAACTTCTCTTCTCCTCTACCTCGAACCTTCGAACTCCTGCTTTCCGCAAAATCTTCGACTGGCTAAGCGAAAGAGACCGAGCAAAGGATCAGATAGTCCTGTACCTCCAAAGCGTGCTCGAGGTGAGTCGAGTAGTACCTCTCAACGATCAATAAATCCGAACCTGGAAACTCAGATTGTTGTTGTAGAAAGAGAAGTCAGTTCTGCCTGGCTTTTATCAAGTAAGTCACTGTTGCTGCAAGTTATTGAATCACAAGGATGGACAGACTGGTTTTCAGACAACTCACGAGTAGACTACCCGAAGCTGGTACATGAGTTCTATATGAATCTTAAAATCACTCTAGATGGTGTGGAGGCTTCCCGGATGTCGTCTGAAGTAAAAGGAAGGAAAATATCCTTTTCATCTAAACAGTGGGCAGAGTGCTTAAATGTACCCCATGAGGGTCGGTATGAAGATTATGCTGGGAATATTCCTCCAATCACTGATTACTTCTCTTATGAATTATCTCTAGAGCTTCTGACTGGAAACAAAGAGTCGAGGAGAATCACATCCTCAGAGATGGATGGTGAATGCAGACTTCTTTTCAAGTTTATTCAGCACCAACTTTGCCCTAGGAGAGGAGATTTTGCAGATGTAAAGTACTAGGATTTTTTCCTGTTGTTTCTTCTGAAAACCCATGAGAAGATCAATTTGTGTAGATATATGTTGGTGCACATAGCTGGAAAGGTAAAACTGTCCCAGAAACCCACTACCTTATTTTACTCCAAGATGATCTCTACCATGCTCAAGAATCTAGAATGTGTTGATGAAGATGATGAAGTAGCTGAAACTGATCATCCTTTCTGTCTCAACAAAGAGATCTGCAAGAGGATGAAAATCAATTGGAATCCAGGGATGAAGTGTTGGGTTGCTGATGAAGACAAGCTGTATGAAGGCTACAATCCCACAGATCATGGAAAGAGTCCTAAGGGTTTGAGAGACCCTGGTTTGAAAGAAAATGAGGAACGAGTTTATTCTGATGGTGAGGAAGAGGATTAAAGAAATGACGCTACCGACCTGTAGATGGCCTGGCTGAACCTTCAATAGAACCACAACAAAGTGTTTTTGATGATGATGATGATGGTGTTAACCGACCTGTAGATGGTCTTGTTGTACCTCCAACAGAAACACATCAAACAGTACCAGAAACAGATGCCACTGGCAAGAGAGAATCACCAAAAATTAGTGGAATAACAAGTTATGAGAAACCAAAATATACCTTGTGTGATACTGTTTGGGAAGACTACCCTGGTTTCGCTGTTTTGGGCTTAGACTATTCTGAAGGAGAAGAGGAAATGTCAGAATCTACTAAAGTTGTGAAGAAGATCCTCCCAAGTGAAGCAAGATCTTCTCCTGTTGTTGATTCTGTAGATGTTCATCTGCCTGGTTCTCCAATCTCTCAAGCTGATTTTGATAAGTATATGACTGAATTGATAGCTGCTGTGAGAGATACAGTCGGAGAAGAAATATCCAATGCCCTTACTCAAGTGTCTCTGCATGTTTTTGAAGCATCGTTGGAAGCTTTCTCACAAAGAGTATCGAATGCTGTGAAGCCAGACCAGGCCAATACTGGTGAGCTTGTTGGCAGGCACATAGCCTCTATGAACCAGACTATGAAGGATCTCCACACTGGCTTAGTATCTTTATCAAGCGAATTTAGATCAAACATCTCTGGTATGATGGAATTTTTGAGGAATTTAATTGAACATCTCAACAAGTCTGATTTGAGAAGATTGAAAGCAGAGATAACTCAAATAGTTAGCCAAGCCAGTACTGCCAAAGTAACCAAAATCACTACCTATTTGCTCGAGGCTCTAAGGGAGGATGTGCATGATTAGTTAGCAGCTGTTAGACAAGTTCTTGATCTGGATTCTTTAAAGAAAATGAAGGACCACTGTGATCACAGTCATGAAATGGCAACTGTATATTCAGCAGATTCCAAAAAGTCTCTTAAAGAGATCAAGGAAAAGGTTGATCATTACATTTCAAAGATTTATACGAAGCATGAGATGGCTGCAAATTTCATGGTGTTGGCCGAGAATCTAAAACTACCTCCAGTCACTCAAGCTTTCAAGGCTCAAGTTTGTCAGTTGCAAGATTTTACTCCTACTTTGGCACAGGTCATGGAGAACAAAGATGATTTCGAAAAGGCTATGCAGTATGGTGCAGAAGTTATTCAGAATTTCATAAATCTTTTGAAGCCTTATCTGAATGCCCAAGCCACTGCCATTGTGCTTCCTACTACTGACCCTCTTCCTGCCTCTGATGTCGCTCCAAATCAGCTCTCTGTTGCTCAGACACTCTCTCAACTACGGCCAGTTCCTCAGACATCTTCGCAACCAGTTACTGCTGATACTCACCAAACCTCCGTGGCACCCTCTCCTCCAACTTCTAGAGTCATTTTACCACCTCTGCAAATTCGCCCAGTTCCTCCTGCCTCCAATCCATCCAACATTCCCTCTATTGATCCCAAAGACAAAGGCAAAGCCCCTTTGTATCCCCAGAAATAGTTGTGTATTGTTTTTGATCGGGTGAACTATGTGTTGGTTATAATCTTCTGTACTTTATAAAATATTTTTTTTCTCTCTCTATTCTCTATGCTGTCTTCTTTTTTACTCTCTTATTTGTATGATTTCCCCCCTTCTGGATTATCACAAAGGGGGAGAAGGATGTATTTCTACGGGGGAGAAGGATGTATATATATGGGGGAGATAATGATTAATATCTAAGGGGGGGATTAATATCTATGATGGAGATTTATTTTTCAGGGGGAGATTTATATCTCATTATGTTTTTATTATTGATATTTTTTTAAAGATTTGTAATTATCAAAAAGAGGGAGATTGTTGAGCCCTCTAGAAGATTTCTGAATTCATTCCTATGATTGTTGTTTTAAAAATCACAAATCGCTATTATTTAATCTGGTTGGATTTCTCATAAACTTGATCACAATCTATTAGTGAATCTGTTATCATGTTTTTTATCTATGTTTTTATTGATTTACAAGTATTTCGGAAGTCTTCATGATCAAACAGACAACGGTCGCACTGATAAAATATCAGACAACGGTCGCACCGATCCAATATCAGACAACGGTCGCACCGATCCAATATCAGAAAACGGTCGCACCGATCCAATATCATACAACGGTGGCACCGATCCAATATCAGACAACGGTCGCACCGATCCAATATCAGACAACGGTCGCACCGATCCAATATCAGACAAAGGTCGCACCGATCCAATATCAGACAACGGTCGCACCGATCCAATATCAGACAACGGTCGCACCGATCCAATATCAGACAACGGTCGTGCCGATCCAATATCAGAGGACAACGGTCGCACCGATCCATATCAGAGGAAAACGGTCGCACCAATGCAAATGAGTCACCGATGCTGATCAATATGACTCACCGATGCTGATCAATATGACTCACCGATGCTGATCAATCTGACTCTCTGATGCTAATCAATCTGACTCACCGATGCTGATCAAAAGGAGTCACCAATCAATATGACTCACCGATGCTGATGGAATGATACAGCGATGCTGATCAATCTGAGTCACCGATGATGATCGAATGATACACCGATGCAAATGAGTCACCGATCAAATAACACACTGATGCTAATCATTTGAGTCACCGGTCAGGACACACCGATATCTAGCCACCAATGCTGATGCTGATGACCTACCGATCACTTGAACTCATCGATAGTCATAAACAACTATTTGAATTTTTTTTATCTTTATCGTTACTTAATCTAAGAAATGGTCATGTCAGGTATATTTTAATGCTCTATCAATTAATTAATAAAGGTTGTCGGATGTCAGGAAACCGTACCTCGTACCTGCGGAAAGGAAACCTTTTTCTGTCTTCTGAAGCATGTGACATAAATATAAGAAGACTCTGCTGCTGGAAAGGTGATAGTAGAAGAAAAAGTGAGAAGAAAGACATTATAGAACACAAGAGAAATACAAGAAGGAAGAGGAGGAAGAACCAAGCAGAACAGAAGATACATATCAAGAGATTACACAGAACCTCATACGCAATCAAGCCTACTCAAGAAGAGTTCTGTGCATACAAAAGAACATTGAAGAACTTCATCGACTACATCTCACTGCCTATGAACCTGAAGCATACGACACTCTACTTCTCCAACAAAAACGAGAAGAGGACTCAGAATTACTTCTGATAAAATCCGAAAAGAGTCCAGAGCTACCCTGAAATCACCAGAGCCATTTCTAAACTCTACTTCTCTGCTCTGTGATTCATTTATTCTACTTTTTGATCAGTGTGTGTTATCTACTATATTAAACACACATTGGCTCCTGTACTCTAACTGGAGGAATTTTAAATCCTCAGCAAACCTTTTTAATACCTCATTGCCCACTGTGGATAGTGGTAGAGGTCATGTGTGACCTGGACAGCTTGTTTCTGTTGTTTTGTTTCCCACGAATAACGGTGGTAGAGGTCTTGGACCTGGATAGTTGTAAACTGTTGAACCCCGATCTAGGGTGTGGATCATCTTTATATAAACTTTTGAGAGGAGTAAGTCTCGTCTTGAGACTGAACCTCTTTTTTAACTCCTCTGAGGTTTTAGTTAAAGTTTATATCCATACTATATTTATTTATTTCATATTCCGCTGCTATTACTTTGAAATATAAATTATTTTCAAAGCTACATTGATAGTTAAACTCGCAAGTGTTTATATTTATTGTAAACCAGTGAGTTAGTTTCAAAAGTTAATTTAATCAAAAGATTAAGTTAACTGAGAACTAATCAATCTTTGAGAAACTAATTGAACCTTTATAATCTGTATAAATTCACTACAGTTTAATTTGTTTTTGAAATTGGGGGATTCTAATAAAAATTGTTTAAAAAAAAATTTTAATTGGATCTCAATTCACCCCCCTCTTGAGTATCCACTCCGACCAACAAGTATAAATAGGTAAATCATTATGAAGATCAAGAATTATAAACATGAAATTGTTTGACTTAGGAACAATTGGGATCATAAGACTTTTAGAAAAAACCAATTCAATATTTTAGGGAAATATCATAGGAATGCTATTATTCTTCATGTTTATTTCATTAATTATAGTATTCTTAGTGTCACAGAAATGTGTTACAACAAACATGTATTCAATTCAATCAAAATACATTCACTATCAATGATAAATATGGTTAAATAATTATATATGTAAAATATCTAAAGTAATTCATCATCTATTTAGAGAATAAAATTTTTTGTATTCCTTCCAAAAAAGAGGATAAGATGTAATGGTATAGGGATATTGGCCATCTATGATACATATCATTGAAAAGGTTCGTATAGAGGAATGTAATTTGTTATCTACCACGTCTCAAATAGTCTCACACCCATATATAAATGATTCATGTCAAAAATCAAATAATGTATGGCACTCCTATAATCTAAGGAAGATTAAGGAATCAAGGTTTTATGATATTGGGAGAATGGATGTTTTTGGGATAATTTCACACTTATAAATGGATCTAATCAAGTATAATGTACTTTTTATAGATAAATATGACAAGATGGAATGTATTATCTCAAATATATGTAAGGAATATGTATATAGATGTATAAATATATATCGGCAGAGTGCAAGAAATATGATAGGTGAGAATATAATGATGTTTTGAAACATATGTAGAACAAAATTTAAAAATCCACTAATATAAGTATATGTATAAAAGCATTTACCTCAAAATCATTTTTTAATTGTTATAACATCACAAAAATATTTTTATGGAAAGAAGAAATAATATAGTGAAAAATGTGGATGACACTTTTCTAATTGAAAAACATCTTATAGGAATATATTAGAATGATGAAAAAATAATTGTGTTTTAAATATCCCATATATAATTTCTATATTAAAAAAATCAGAGAAATCCACATGAAATGATTTATTAAAAGAATATTACTCTTAAATAAATCCTACAGTAATAAAGAAACATTTTTTATTCACAAACTGTAAAAAAATAATGTTCAATGAAAGGGGAGGTGAATGATTATGTTTAGGATATCCATTAAAGGGATAATAAAATCAATGTTAAAAAAATGAATGATATGATGATTGAAAATAATTTTGTTTGTGGGGAAGAATATGGACACATTACATAAGATAATGAACACATTTCTATGAAATATTCCATATTTTAGAATATAAACATGAGTAATAAGTGAAAGGATATAGTTGAGTTACAGGTCATGAAGTGAAGTCTACCAAAGACTCAGATTGTGATGAAATTTATTAAATTTCATTAGGTTTTATTAGACAAAAATCATGGGATGAAATCTGTAGAAAAATTATTGTTGGGGACCAGAAAACAATAGTCCAAACTAGAATAATGATGTCTTAGAGGAATGTATCATTTTTATCATTGGTGTAAACAAAATCAATGATTGTGGAATGAATTTATATGAGTTAGTTATAGTCTCTGACTAATGAGCATGAACACATATAGAACAGTATTACCTAGAATGTATTTATAATTCCATTTGTCAAAAATTTAATTGTAACTTATTGGGTTTACGAAATAATTAGATCGAATCATTAGTATAAATAAATAAATTCTCAGTATAATAAGTTTCCTAATAAGAGTAATTGATTTTAAGGATATATATGAACTTAATAAAAGTATTGAAACTATTTGAATTTTTAAATACCATTAAATTTATTAGGGATAAAAAATATTACAATTTTATGTGATATTGTTCTACTTTAATGATTTCAATGAAGTTGATGTAAATATTTATGTAATGAATGGTGTTTACAATGATGAATATAATGTAAATTTCTATTTCATATTGAATTATTTATATGGTCTGATGAATTTTCAAAGTTAATAGTATTCCCGATTATAAATTTTTAAAAATATTCATGAATTCCATATGGGTTGAATTTTACATGACTTCTATAATTGGTCACCAAATGAATATCTATTAGTTATTCTTATTTATGATGATGATATAATTTTAGGAGGCTCAAATTTTAGCAAATTCAAGAAACATTATGAACTCATGAGCTGATATTTTGAGATATGTCTAATTGGTGAAATATAATTTTTTCCTTATCATAAAGGATGTTGAAAATGTTCTTGAGATATTTACATACTAAACCAAATATATCAAGGAATTACTAATAGGATTATAGATGGAGGACTCCAAGAAAATCAAAGAATTAAAAAAAATGAATTAAACTATCAATGAATAAATTGATAGATAAGGATGATGTGAACGTGTATCAGGATATTTTTTATCAGATTTTACACTATATAGTATTCTCTCAAATAATTATATTATTTTCTATTTTTCAAGACACAGAATTTTAATGTCACCCCAGGTATATGAACACGAATTTTGTGAAATAAATAATTATTTATATCTATCATAACATTTACTATGTGATTCTCTATCCAAAGGAACATCATAAGAATTTTATGGTGTTCATTAATGGGGATTGAGATTATTTGTTAGAAGATAAGTAGTCAATATCTGATAGATCTTTTTTTCTTTGGATTCCATGTATTTCCTATAAAATAAATAAGAAAATATTCACTTCATTGAATATCAAATAGTTCAATTACATTTCTTCCATTTAACCATTCAACAAATATCTATATATGTAACAACAACATTATTATATGGGAGTTAATATAAGATCCCCTATTAAAATCATGTTTGATATGTCATGTTTCATTAATTATAGTTAAAATATTATCAAACATTTTTTTGGAAAAGAACATTGATATCATGTATTATTTTATATAAAATAAATTTCACTATAGAGTAGTGTTTTTGGATTATGTGTCCCCAAATGATCAATATGTGGATATATTGACAGAGGTACTACCCAAGTTGGCATTTGTGAATCATTTTTTGGATCTCATATCCCATATATTTAAATTATCTTAATTTGGAAGCATGATTGAATCCCACATCCCATTATGTCTTTCATAATAATGGTATGTCTTTTCACACTAATTAATTGGTTTTATTATACTATATTGATATCTTTTTAGAGTAGTTACCTATTTCTGTTCATTACCAAATTGGTAAAAATGGTTAACGTGTGTTTAATTTGGGTTGAAAAATATTTTGTAAAGAAGGGGACTATTCATTATTGTTCACAGTTATATATTATTAATTCGTGGGGAGTATTGATTCTCTTTAATTTATTAAATGGAAAAACTGAAAACAATTTCATTCAATTTAGGTTTCTTGAACATATCATTTCTAAAGTGCGATTATAATTGTTAATTTTTCGATCGTTAATGCTCATTTTGATCATGTATTGTGTGTTTGAATAATGGTTACCAATCCCAATGGAGGAGATTTATGACGAAAATATATTTTGATTTTTTGTCAGTTTTTTTATTGAAATTTTTAATGTTTATATACTATAAAAATAGAGTAAATTCATATTGGAGAAATATAAAATGAATGATCACAACATAGTAAGTAGAATACATCATCTTCCTATAGTTTTTGGACAAAATAGAATTACAAACACATTTATATTTAGATATACCAGGTCGACCTTGTTCTTGATGAAGAGTCTATGAACATGTACATGAAACAAATAAGACAATAATCCATGGTGTCACAAAGAGTATGGTGATGGTGTGAGATGGACGAAGTGTGAATGGAGATGTGGCCCATGCTGTTTGGGTGGTAGTGAATATAATTTGATATAAGGTATATGGAAACAATATTTTGGAGGTTTGGAGAATACCATCATACTAATGAATGGACATTCTTGGAATGTGATTAATTCAATACAATGATAAATCTATAGTCTAGTCAAACATGGGATGTGAATGTATTAGTCTATGGCATACAAGACCTTACAACCATAAAATGGGCTGATAAATAGTTTCTAGTTCTTATTTTATATCATAGGTTCCTATATCATATGAAAATAACTAATATACTAGTCCCCATTGAGTGGAAATACATATGTCTCATCCATAGTGGCCATGGTATACCATCACATCAGATTGAGATTATTGCCTCTGGTAATAATCGGCTTTCCATTTCATAATAGTAATACCATCGCAACAACCACTATGAAATGGAATGTGTACATAAAACAACCATGAGTTTCAACGTGGAGCTACCAATATAGTTAAATGAAATATCATTGGATTATTATCATTCAAGATACAACATCATAGATATAGTAACTATAACATAATATATATAATGAATGAATACTCTATGTTGGAGTGTCAAGATATTATAAAGCAATGTTAAAATGACTTATTTTATCTTTGTATAGATGGTTTGGTCCAAATGAATTATCCAAATGATGTTTTTTAATATAGTTCAAAATATAAAAATATCATGTTGTTATTCAGTAGTTCCTCAAACAACGGTTCCACTAGTATGTTATATATATGTATGTTTCATATATGATATGTTATTACATTGAATCTAGGGTGTAAATGTGGTATTAGAAGTAATATTATTATATCATGATGTACATGAGACACTTTTTGTGATTCTAGGAAAAATTATAATCAATCCTAACCATTGTATTTCATTGAAGAGTGTCAGAGTTCTTATTCACACCATAACAAAAAGAATAAGGGAGTCAATTATAGAGGGTATAGAGAGATGAGTTTTTATAAAAAGGATTTTCAATGTTATAATTAGTGAATTAATTTTTATGGAATTAGGATTGTGACATGATTATTTTCATATATTCTTCCTCACTATGAATAAAATATTTTCTACTAAATGAAAACACAATTGTTGTTGCATATTCAAATAATCTGTGTGTGTGAAGAAGGATAATGAAAATGACCTAGAATTGAGTTTCCCATTTAAGTAGAGAAGTGAGTTCTCTATATATTAATTATACTAAAAAGAATATATAGTTATAAAAAAGAAAACATTATAACTATAATTCATTTACAATATATTGAATTCTCTATATAATCACATTTTAGTGCATTTTCATTCGAAGAAGTTTAGTTCTGGTGTACACTATAAAATCTATTATGAAGTTCAATACTTCCAAATATAATTATTAGGAATGGATTATATAAATTATAAGATTCCTAAATTTGATAGAAAAAGATCATATTCTAATATATAATTTCAAATATCATGAATCACCCCCTCAAATTTTGTAATGACATCATGATTATATGGAAAATATTGAATGTTACTTTCACTTGATGGGATCAATACTGTAAAACATTTATGAAAAAATGATATATATTTATAAATAGGATTTTAAAATGGTTATATTAAAGTGTAAGGATATAAAATATATTACTAATATTATGTTTTTAGTTTTACATGAACTTAGAGTGTCATCAAATATGTTGGGAAGCATGATAATGGTTTAAGAGCTCAAGTTCAATTTAACCAAGGGGAGATTTCATGTTGTTCACCCATTAATATCCAATTTGATATTAATAATTCTCAAATGAATATACTAATCATGAATCATCAATTTTCATGATATATAGATTATTATGTAACAATATCTATTAAATGATCTTTCAATCCATTCACTTATCAGGTTTTAAGGGTTTTGTTGTGTCAAAATTTAATCTGGTTAGAAATATTTATGCTAAAAACCCTGATTCCTTTTATATTTGGTAAATAAATACCAATTTATATATTTTATAATTAATATCAAACATTTCATAATATGAAAATATTTGTTTAATGTTATACAACTCATGGGTTCTCCATTCAAGTTTTATAATAGACATAATGTGTTTTCATGACACAAATATCTTCATTGGGTTGTAATCAATTTTCATTGACTATAATATTAAAATATTGATCTATTGAAACATATGAATATTTTTAATTTATAAACACCTTTTATTATGGAAATTAACTTTATTAATCATTAGAGAGTTTGGTTTTTTAATTTTAAACTAATTAATGTGAATCATTAGTAAGAATAACTCTTATTCTTACTAATGGTTATTTTCTATGATGTTGATTTTTAAACCTTGAAAATGTTATCCTATCGTAATAGAAGGATTATATGTTCTATTATATATGATTTTAATAATTTTTTTATCAATTTGAAAATGTAAAATTTAACAATATATTAAAGATATGCGATTTTATAATGTCATTTAAATGTTCTCATAATGTTTATCTATCCTTTGACGATAAGTTGTTTTATCATCCACTAAATACATTAATTTTGTAATGATAATTAATTTTTCAATTATAATTTATTTAAATTTATAAATTTTAAACTATAATCTTTTTAGATATATATAAAAATCCTATATTCTCAGGCTTTAATTAAAATATATTATTTCTAAGAGTATCAATTTTCAATTTATTTTCTATTCCTGAACATGAAAAATTTAAAAGGATTCAATTAGGGTAAATATATTCCAAAGATTTTCAATTATCATTTTGGAAACCATTATTTCATTCTAGTCTATTTTATTTATAAAAATATTTAATAAGGAATATAAATTATTTCTATTTCTCTTGATACAGGAATTATAGCTTTTGTTTGGGACATAATAATTGGATATCTTCTCATGGAGTTATAAAATTCATTATTTGAACACTCTTTCCCCATAATATTTCCTTTAAAATTAAGATCAATTTCATTTACCATAAAGAAATTTTATTAGCCTATTTCTATTACTATGTATATTTTAAAATTTATTTTTCTTCAAATTATTGGAAAATTGAAAATAAACTCATAGTCATGTATTTTATCGGGTAAATTCTAAATGATTTAAAAATGATGAATTCATGTTTTTTTAATTATAGTGAAATAATGATTTGTAAAATTAGGGTTTTATTCCTAATTTAGAATATATTATTATGATATTGAGTGAAAATATTGGGTGATTAAATAATCAATTCATTAATCATAATTTAAGATATTGTAGGGTTTTTCTAAAGAAATTTTATTCCATGTGCTTATTATGAAAATGGATTTATTTAAATTTAAATGTTCTATTAAAAAAATTATTTTAATAGGTTGGTTAAATTTTAATATGGTAATTTTATGAAGCATGTTTTCCATCTGTCGGTTATATTATGGGTTATTGACTATTCTCATGTGGAAGATAATTTTTTGGAATATGTGACAAGTGGAACCAATATATCTCTCCAATTCATTGGGTAAAGTCTTAAATCTCATGAGGTGGAAATGTTTTTGGAACATGATATAAATTCACATAGTTAACAAAGTTTGAATTTAATGATTTTACACTATTAATAATTTTACACGTGAATAGGTTATATGGTTTCTAGGATCACAAAGGGATCATGTGAATGTGTTATAGTATACAAGAAATCATTCAAATTAATAGAATATATTGTATTTATGATCACATGCATAATTAATCCAATTTTATTATTGTTAAAAAATTTATAATTATTTATAATGTTAGAAAATGTTATAATGATTATGGATTATTTTTAAATTATTCAACACTTTTATAGAATATTCTAATGATTTATTATTATTTATAGTTTTTTAAGAGATGTAATTCATTTATTGTTCCTTACTAATATTATTTTGAAAAAATGTTATTATATCATGTTTTGGGATGGTTACCTCGGGTATACTGAACATTCAATATTTTTTTTATCATTCTAATATTCATTGTATTGTTTTTGACATAATCCTTTCGGATATGTTTCCTTCAAATTGAATTTAACATCACCCCTTCTCTTATTATTCTATTCCATTGGATTTGGTTTGGATTATGCCTCATGGATTGTATGAAGAGTTTATTTTTATTATCATGAAATTTTAATATTATAGGAATGAATTGTATTTACGATTCATGTTTCCAAGATACTAAACCTTGAGATTCTTTTTTAGTGAAATTTTATGAATATAACTATTAATTAATGATACTGAAATATATTTTTAATATCATTTTTATCATCGATCACATCACTATTCCTCATGGATAATTGAATTTATAGAAATTAAACAATTAATATATTATGTAAAAAACCTAATTATTAGTAATGAAACTATAATAGTTATTACAATATTCATAAAATGAATAATAGCGAAAAAACTAAAGAGGGAATTATATGACAACAGAAACCAAGGGAGAATATACACTCATATGTGTGGGGGATAATAAAAAGAATATAATATATTGAGATTGTAACTATACGTCATTTATAAAAGAATTAATGATAATTAATTTTATGATTTTTATTCCCTACAAATAAGAATCTTTTGAAATATAAAGTCCCAAAAATTCTATATATCAATTTCATTAAAATTATGTGTTATTATTATGAGTCTGTGAAAATAGATGGTGTTTATTTCCTAGGCCTGGTGATCACAGAATGAAATTTTGAACATTATGTAGGTACTTTCAGTAAATGTGTGGGTGGTGTTTTATAAATCTTGATCTATTGTTGAAAATTAAAATCTGAGGACACCATTGAACTCAAAAATCTGGGATTCGCTAAAGGAGGCTTAACTTCGACCACAGTTTGTCGCGAAAAAAAGATACTTTTTAAGAAGTTTTGAATGAATAATAAAATAACATACATTTTATTTTAATTTTCTACCTCTTCATGAGTGATGGTGGAAGGGACCACATAATTGATAAGACTTTTAATGAGGTAAATTAAAATTTGGTCACACATCAATTTGGTAACCACACCTCATTTAATTAGTGGGACTCATTAATTACACCAATTAATGTACTCTTAATTAATTGGTGTATTAATATTCACACTCCGACTTTATTTATTTAAATCTTTTGAATAAGGTAGTGAGTTGGGGATTGTCAGAAAACTCTAAAGAAGTGCCAACGAAAAACCGTTCCACCAGAAAATGAAGTTCAGGCGACGCAGGTCGAGGGATCGATCCAGAATCAATGAATGCTGGTGGCTTCAGTGAACAAAATTTCTATCTCTGACGCCACAACAAAACCAAATAGATCTTGGGGGAGGTATTATTTTTAGATTTATTCTATGAGTTTGAAGAATAGTTAATCTCAACCTTTTTACGATGCTAACGCTGAGGGAATGGGCCAAAAGTATAAGGCTGGGACTCTCTGCCACATTGGTCTTTGTTGTGGTCTATGTGGGAAACTAGAAAACATAGAAGTAAGATGATCCATGGATCCATGCAATGTTAGAAGTGTCTTTAGAGTCTTATAGACACTTTAGGAAGGGAAAACAGACCACTGGTGCTCACCCAAGGGCCCACAGAAGGCCTGCAGGCCGTAGAAGGGGGTGACGACACACGATGCCGCCATAGACTAGCCAAGGCGGCTAGATTTTTCTCTGACCGCATTGGAAGAAGTGAAGTGCATCATTTTATGCTGTAGATGGAGGCTGTAGATTTGAAGTTATGGAAGTTTGGGACCAACGACCTTAGGGTCCCGTGGATATGAAGGCAGCGCCATGTGGTACCACCAGTTCATGAGTAAAATGACTCTTGAGCTCTTCAAGAAGGAGGGCCCAGACGACCCCTCATACGAGTTGCACCCAAATGGTAGTCTGGGTGGGACCACGACCCAGTAGGACGAGCCCACCGTAGCCCAGACCAGTAGCTTTGGGCCGACCCAGATCGGTCTGACCAGGTTGGACTGGACCTGAGCCATTTATAGCCCAGTTTTGCTTAAAATAATGTATCATAAAACTGGATGTCCATTTGATCAGCCATCTACTACATTGGAATCCTTATTATGAGACTCTACCATTGAGATACTCCACCTGATTTTTGGATAATGTTGGAGTATATCTCTATTGGATTGTACCTGAATCTAACCACGCCCTCGACAATAAAATGCCTATAAGTCACAGACCAGGCGTCTGATTGATGTGTCATCTATTGCATTGAAACAATTATGACATGACAGATCATTGGGATACATCACAGTGGGACTTTATACCAGTAGAAGTATGACTGATGTATTGAGGATATGATCCTCCCATAATCATGAATACTATGTACGGGAATCCAGTGGCAGGCAGAAACATGAATAATGAATAGATATCCGATTTGGATCAGCACCTAGAGATTCTATGTGGATCATCAGCATGTGATAAATTTTAGATTAGAACCTAGAAATCATGTGTGTATCATCACCTAGAGATCATGTTTGGATAAGCACCTAATGATCCTGTGTGGATCAGTAGTAGAACCCTTGACATAATATGATGATCTATCTTTACGAATAATAATTTCTAATTTTGTACTAATGTTATACCTAGTTTGAGATGAGTCTTTTTTTGTTATTGAAATCATTCTTTTTTCCCATTGTGTAATTATAAGAGACCATTGGGGGTCTAGAGGTCCTTAATATGTGTTTATATTTTCACCCCTACATGGGTTTTTCCTGTACATTATTGTTTATTGTGAAGACAATGAGAAATTTGGATGAGATGTTAGGGAGAAGGACCATGTGGTACACAGAATTGACTAGATGACCTGGGAGACATGGAGATGAGATGTACCTACTCATAATGTTGGATCCTTTAGGGATGATCTGAGTAGAATTATTCTTTAATCTATTGTAGTAATATCATTTAATTTGGGATTTCATTCTATCCCCATTGCATTCGGTACACACTTTTACTACTATTGTTTTACGTTGTGGATGCGTCTTGTTTCATTCTTAGATTGTGTGTTTATACTTGTTTAAAGTCAATGCCTTCTCATTTTATGTATATGCCTTTCCAGTGGTAGTCACCAAACCATGGCCTATAGAAGGTGGGAATGGCCTAGTCACAACACAGGCCCCGAGGGATGGGTCATGAAAAAGTGGTATCAAAGGAGTTGGACATACCAAAGACCTAGGAATCTAAAATATTTAAATGAGAAAGAGTGTTATTTGTTTTGAGTGTGGTTTTCTACTCCGGATGTCTAGAGTTGGTATGGCGGCCAACGTATCCATACACCAAGACCCTGAATTCTGATTTCCAAAACAGTGTATAAAAATGCTGATTGCGTGTGTTTTGGAAATGTTTTAATTTTAATCTCTTCAGATCAAGGTAACCATTTATTAATTATTAAATCTGGAACACATGTTTTTTTAGAATGTTGTTTCATAGACAGGAATCCAAGATTCCAAAGAGAGTACACGATTATGACCCACCGAGCGATGATGCTTCAATGAATGGCCCTCTTACTGTGTTGCTGCCAACGGGTGGTGAACCGGTAGCACCACCACATAGATTCCAACAGTTTCCACGAGCCCCACTAGAATACTGTGCATGCTGGCTGAGTGGATTGCAAGAGTTTCAACGAAAGATTTCACTGAGGTTTTGAGGCGAGATAGATCACGAGGCAGCTGAGGACTTGATAGATGTTTTGGAATGGGTTTTTCATTTAGTTGACACAACAGTATATCAGATTGTGGTCCTATATTCTTGCCTATTCTAGGGAAAAACAATGTGATGGTGGTGTATGGTGATCAAAATGCATGAGGAGGTGCCACTCTCTTGGATAGACATCGAGACCCTCTTCAGGGCTGAGTACGTACTAGTGACATTACACTCAATGCATATCCAAGAGTTTCTTCACATAAATCAAGGTAGCCAGTTAGTGGCCCAGTTCTCGGTAAGATTAACTAACCTCTCACACTACTCCACCAACATAGTACATGAACCATTCTTCAGGGCCTAGAAATTTGAGTAGGGTATTTGGGATAGATCACTGCCTAGATGATATCACTCAATATCCCGGCGTAGGCTTAAGTGCTCAAGATAGTATTATTGGTGGAGAGATTCTTTGCTAAGCTGTCACTGACGCTGAGAGCCACTACCATATGATGGTATCCGAGTCATCTACAACAGGATGTAGGAAAGTAATGAAAGGTCCATTTGAGCTAGTCCTTCTTGTGGACGACCCCAAGACGTAGGGTTGTAGCAGTGGAGCTTGTGAGGAAGAGAAGGTATTCTGAGGACTAAAGTCAGTTACTCTTGCAGGAGACAGGGACATATGAATCATGATTGTCTGACTCCCAACATAGAAGATCAACAGATGACTGAGGGACCACCGAGGCAGTGGCCAATGAACAATTGAGGGGTTCCATAGGGTTGCAGATTTGGCAGATGAATATGTCATACATCAAGTGGTGGATGATTTTTCAGGTTCTACAACCACCAACCCTAGGTGTTCCACCTCGAACATATGGAGTAGGTGGATAGGGGTGAGCTCTGCTTCATGTGGAAGAGGCCTATGACCACGGTACTCTATAGATTATTAGAGGTATGATCTATGTCTATTCCACCATAGCTATAGTTTATATAGACATAGGTCTATATCAGTCTTTTATTTCCAGGGCACACATTTAGATCACGGTGATTGTGATGGAGTTTTTGGGTCGATCCGTAGGATTAGAGACTATTATGGGATATGATTTAATGATTACACACTTACTCGTACAATGTGATCTCACTCTAGGAGGTGATAACTTTAGCTGGGATCTCCTATAAGCAGTGTCTTGGACTTATGATAGCATCTTGGGTACGAACTGTCAATCCCCAGTGCATGCTCAGATCAACTATTTTATGCACAACATGTGGTGTGTCTAAGAGGATGGGACTTTGTTTTCCTTTCACCATTGAGAATGGAACCAATGAATCAAAGGATTGAAACACTTAGAGGAGGGTACATCCTATCACTCATTAGTTGGCTTGCCTTACCCTCAATGTAGATGACATGGGGAGTCCGAGTTATGCTGTAGTGGTGGACTGGTATGATGATGTCTTTCCTGATAATGTTTCGGGTCTACCACCTCGCAAAGAGGTAGACATCTACATCATCCTATACCCCGAGATGACAACAATATCTACTCCAACATATCATATGGACCTCTTGGAGCTTTGTGAGTTCCAGTTACAGTTGGATGACTTGGATAGGATGGGATTCATACAGCCCAGGATTTCTTCATGGACATCCACAATTTTCTTTTCCATGAATGAATATATGAGTCAAAGGAATTGTGTGGATCATCGGTGCCTTATCCAGGTGACTGTAAAGAACAAGTACCCACTCCTGAGTATTGATGATATCTTCAACCAAGCTAAAGGGAGCTCGATAGATTGCAAAACAAAGACCACAAATCATGTTATCACCAGCTCAGGGTATAGTATGAGGAGTTACCGAAGACATATTTCATATTTCAGTATGGATGTTATATGTTCTTCGTGGTAGCCTTTGGTGTGACCAACACTCTGGCAGTGTTCATAGATACCATGAATAGGATCTTCCAACCATACCTCAATCCATTCGTGGTGGTCTTCATTGATGACATCTTGATATACTCGACATTGGATTAGGATCATTCCACAGAACTACAGATTGTTTTTGATACACTCTAAGAGGACCAGGTTTATTTGAATTCTCTTGAAGTGCCAGTTCGGGATACAAGAAGTCAACATTATCTCAGAGGCTAGAGTTTCAATGGATCTGGAGAAGATATAGGCATTGTTTTCTTAGGATCCACCAAAGAGTGTGAATGAGTTATGAAGTGTCTTGGGATTGGTTGGAAAATATATGAGATTTTTACCTATCATTTTTAGAGTTGTGACACCCTTGACATCTTTTTCAAAGAATATAAAATCTTTTTTGTTGACGGAGTGATGCTAGAAAATTGTGCATGAGCTGAGGTAGTGGATGACGAGTGCCCCCATCATGATGCTACCAGAAGTGGGCGTTGGGTATGTAGTATGCTTCAACAAATCAATGAGAAGACTAGGTTTTATCTATATTTATGAGAGAGCATAGATCTCTTAAGTATCACGACATAAGAGAAAACACGATTAGAACTATGATACGTGTGACCTTCATTTAGTAGTAGTGGACATTGAGCTAATGATGTGGAGATAATATTTGATGTGGGGAGAATTTTTGTTTACTATGATCACAAGATACTGAGGTATATCTTATCATAGAATGAACAAATCCCGAGATATTGCCGATGCCAAGAGTTCCTCCAGAACTATGATTTTGAGATATTATAAATTCTTGCGAAGGTGAATGTAATAGCAGAAACACTCATTAGGAGGGATAGTCTATATTTGGTGAGTGAGGTGATAGATCAGGAAACCACACTAAGGATATCCTTCATGGATATAGATGGATAATGAGAAATCTAGAATATGATAGTTACTGCCCCACTCCTTTAGTGTTTCAAGGAAGAACAACTTGGGGTCGTAGACTGCGAGGCCTAACACTCTCAAATATCTTCAGGATAGTCTCTTAAGGGAATTCATGATGGTAGGTAGAATTTCATTATCTTTAGAGGAGGATCTATGGTACCAGTGATTCTACGAGAGGCGACGTTGAGAGAGTTTCACACATCCCCTTTGATGGTACATCATGGAGTGGAAAAGATGTACTAGGATCTCTGGTGTCTGTACTAGTGGCCAGGGATGAAGACAGCAGTGGCATGTTCATATCCTAATGCCTCACTTGTTAACAAGTGATGGATAATCATCAGGTTCTAGTAGGTTTAGCGCAACCTCTTGAAGGAAAAAAGTGTAATTGGTAGGGTATAACCATAGATTTCAGGACTGGGATTCCACGTATGTCCAGGGTCCATGATTTAATATGGCCGATCATTAACTGACTCACCATGTTGGCACACTTCCCAACCTTTCGAGATCGGGGATCAGTAGATGGAATGAGACACCTCTACATGATAGTGATTTTATGGCTTCATAGGGTTCCATTGACAATAGTCTCATGTCATGATACATGATTTATATCCCGCTTGTGGAAGGGGTTGGAGGAGGATTTTGGGACTCTGCAACACTTTAGCACTGAAATTCACCCTCAGTTAGATTTTTAGTCATAGAGGACCATACAGACATTCAAGGACATGCTTCATGATTATTTCCATGATTTTGGCCAATGTTGGGAGGACCACCTACCACTAGGGGAGTTTGTATACAATAACAGTTTTCACTACACCAAAGTCAGGCCCCAATTTGAGGCCATGTACGGGTGACCTTGCAGATCTCCTCTATGCTGGACAGACCCAGGGGTGTCAAAACATATGGGTCTAGAGTTGTAACAGGATACCACATAGAAGGTTTAGATCATAAAGAATTAGATTAAGAAAACACAGATCCAGTAGGTGTCTTATTTTGACAGGGGACGGAGACCCTTAGAGTCTGAGTAGGGATACCATGTCTTCCTATAGGTCTCACCCTAACGAGGATTACAGAGGTTTGGATGGGGTAGGAAGCTATCTCTAAGTCTCATCAGACCATTCTAAATCTTCAATAGAGTAGGCATGGTGGCATATTGTCTAGCTCTACAACCATAGATACATCGGGTGTATTATGTTTTCTATGTTATCAGCAAAAGAGGTATGTGCATGATCTATCACACATTATTGATTGGGGAGTGTAGGACATCGACGATAGGGTGACCTTTTTATAGTACCCAATGGATATAGAGGAAAAAAAGGAGTGGGTCCTCCTTGGGTGGTCGATTCCTCTGGTGCGAGTTTGTTGGCAGCATGGGAACCTCCAGGATAACACCTTAGAGAGGGAGGCTTTGATACATGCTCAGTATCCCCATTTCCCCTTAATTTTATTATAACTTTTGTGGATGAAAATACCTAAGGTGGGGAGAATTTAATGATGCTGAAATTCTATATATATTTTTTATTTATTTGGGAATATTATGAGTCTTTGAAAATTGACGGTGCATAACTCAATTGCCAAGTGTTCCGGGAACAAAATTTGGATCTTTTTTTAGGTACATTCAATACACATGTGGGTAGAATTTTCAATTTATTGAACCAGTTCTCATAATTGAAATCTGATAGCTCCGTTGAACTCACAGCACCATGATTCACTTAAGGATGGAGTAACTTCAACTATAGTAGGTTAGGATAAAATGATAGTTTTTTCAGACTTTTTATAGAATAAGAAGAAAAAAATTTCATTCTTTTTTTCTACTAACTCTTCATGGGTTATGGTGGTGGGGACCATAGAGGTGGCCAGAATTTTATAGTGGGAAATTAAATGTCGGTTATAGATTAATTGTGTAACCACACCTCGTATATATAATTTGAATCATTAATTACATTAATTGATGGACCCTTTAACTAATTGGCGGATTAATCTCTTAAATATTCATTTAGAAATTAAAATCATTTACATAAGAGAGAGTGTGGGAGATTTTGGAAGAACTCCGATGAAGCACCGATGATAAACCCCTCCCATGAAGAACAATGTTTTGACGAAGCCCGCTGAGGGATCGATTCAGAATCAACAAACACTGGAAGCTTCAATAAGAAATTGTTTATACACCAATACTTTTTCATGGAATATTTTAGCAGTTTGAATATTATACCACATACTATTTCTATATAATGATAATAAAAGAAGAATTATATGTGAGATAGAAAAAAACATGTATAGACAGATGATGCAGTTATCTACAAGGAGGATAAAATCATTAAAAACATGTTATACCCAATTATTGATTAAAATGTACTAGTTTTATGATACAATTTCTAAATAATAAGAAGTTATATTAGGGTTTTTAAATCAATATAAACCCTTATTCACCTCCCACCATTATATTATTGTCAGAAAATGTTGTAACTTTACTAATTGGTCTCGAAAACGTGAAATGAAATAGAATGAATCCCACTATCACAATGGTTTTAATGAATTTGGACGGTTTTTGACATCATGATTCACCCCTTTATATATGGATGGTCCCATATGTTTTATTTTTTCTATGTTTTTATGATATTAATATTAATATTATTTCTGTTTATGAATCAAGACACTATATTGCAAGACCATGACTATGTGGCTATAAACAGTAGTAGCATCGGGCAATTTTTCACAGTAGATTTACCCCACCAATTCCACTATGAAACCCACCAAAAATGATAATATTGTATATCATACCCAAGGTATTGATTACTTTGGTTCAGCATTAAATAATGAAAATTTATTATTGAAAGTCATGTAACACTCACAAATATGGAAACCCACAAATAGATGCCAAAGAAATATTAATGTATCTACTCAGAAGACATGTAAAATTATTTATTAATGATTAATTAATCCTTTTGGTAAGGATATGACCAAAAAAATGATTAACTAGATACCCATAAATCCCATCCTTGGAATATATTAGTTCTTTTCACTAAGGATACTCCAAATGAGACATAAATAAGGGATATTAATGTAAAATAAAAACACAAATAGGATTATGTGTGGAAATATAAAACCCAAAAATGTGGTAATCAATTCTCGTGAGGCCATCCATCCTAGGAAAATGAATGTTGATCTTTAAGCCCCACTTATATTTCAGTTTTTGAGATCCATGTGAATTTTGAGAAGGAATAATTTCATTGTGATCAATCAATTTTGAAAAATTGGTATTATTATTATAAATTCCCTTTTGTGATCATCATCTTCATGATTTATCATTTTATAATATTTGGATGGAATAAATGTTTAATATGTCTATGTTACATATACAGCTCTATCCAGCGAACCTATTCCCTCAGGTGATCACCATTCATGGATATAATAATCATCAATATTATATTTTTAACTATGTACATTTTATTATCAAGGAATATATG
This sequence comes from Viscum album, assembly GCA_963277665.1. Classification (NCBI taxonomy): domain Eukaryota; kingdom Viridiplantae; phylum Streptophyta; class Magnoliopsida; order Santalales; family Viscaceae; genus Viscum; species Viscum album. The sequence continues at coordinate 758,899,752 of OY728145.1, read as the reverse complement.
TCTATATTTTTACCCTGAACAAACCCATCCATGATATTTTTATTAATCATAAATAATCTTTAGCAAACCACTATATCTTATTACAACCCCCCAATAATGGTTATTGTGCATGTGACACTATATATGACCTACCTATACACATTATATTCCATAATTCGAAGAAATGATCTATTGATCCCAATTTCAGTTTGAATCCAGATGTTGGAGGAATTTTTTAACATAAAATATTCACATTCACTTCTCATATGGATATAATTATATTTTTATCATTAATTAAATGTTTAATATATTATCATCAAGATGACATGAAAATGTTTTTTGAGACTTGAATAATTGGATAAAATCAATAATAATAACTCATAGATTCATTATTTATGTCATCAATCTTAGCATTCAGAATAACATTATCCATTTTAGTAGGGAATAACTCTGCCACATGGCTTCCAAACTCTCCCCAATGGTATTTTAATCATCAATATGACTATTTTGATCTGTTAAATGTTATTTAAAAATGATAATATCTAGATGAATGGTACTAATAAAATTATTCATTCTCATCAACCAAAAACTATTACTAATGTATACTCATTGAATAAGGATAAACATCTTGATCTGTGGTGGGTGGTAGAATATTTTAACATTTTTCCTACTACATTTTGGAGAGAAGAAAGTAGAACATGTTCACATGATCCTATTCAATAATTATTTAATTCCAAATATTATCGAGGTACCATTAATAAATTCATACACATCTTAGAATCATGAAGAAATTGTAGTAATGATGAGGAATTAATCCTTGATCTTATAAGTCTAGAATACAAGTTTTCATCCATGTACACTTTTGTGCACACTTTCAGGTGATATAGAGAATTTATAGTGACTACATGTATAGATTAATGTCACAAAAATAAAATTTGATATATTACATTACTAGATAAATCAATGATAATTATAATTTATTCCCTTCAATACCCATTGGAATAGAAATTGTCCTAACCTATGTTTTATCTTACTCTTAGAGTATGAAGAAGTGAAACTATACGAATGAGACATCTACTTTTAGTGGTAATTCTATTGGTGAAATATTATTTATTTACTAGTTACGTAATTTCAATGTAAATGAAGGTTTATGGATATACTCACCCATCTAACTAGACCCAATGGCCTCTAGGATTTTCATATCTTCCTTTAGTAAAAAAAATTAGAATATTACATTGAAAATGTCTCCTTGTTTTCTATAGTAGAAGCATTAATCATAAAAAAGTATAAACTATTGGTACCAAAGGATCATCCTCACCTCCCACAACATCCTATCAACCCATTACTTCATAGACCATTTCCTAATAAAATCCACGTCACTATATTTTTTAGTGATATTTGAGTGAGGTGTATCATTGTATAAATTCTCAATTACCCCTACATGATGATCCACTGGGTTTACTACCAAAAGTACTTGCGTCCTAGGGATTTATACACATATATTTGAGATAGTTATAATATCACATCAATAAATTTGATTATCAATATTATATATGGATATATATATATATATATATTCAAAACTTTTTTTTAAAAAAATATTTGTAAGAGTTTTCATAAATTTAAAGGGAACTCACATCCCCCTAGTTCATGCATAATATCTCAGAAATCTATAAGGGATATATGGAAGTAAACGAGATCTAAAAGAAAATCCATAAAAATTTGGTCTCTATAATTAACTTCAAACCTAATTATGAAAATGAAAAGACATCAAGCATTGTTAAATGAGACTATAAAACTCAATAAATATTACTCAGTTATTTTGTGATCTTTTGTTAGAGATCATCCTTGATAATGAATATTTTTCCCACAACTTTGGTCATTTATTATATTTTAGTAGTAAAATAATTTCTATTTTATAATTCCCCTCACATCCTATGGGTCCATTTAACTAGTTTTCCTATAAAAAATGTAAAATAAAGATAAAATTATCATGTTATTTGAAGTTATATGAATATGTGAAAAATAAAATGAATTAAGAAATGTTGAACTTAAATATCTATCAAGTTTTTATATAGTTCACTAGTTTCATATCCTTCCTATTATGTTTTTATCTATGAGGATTTAATATTATTACTCTTATTAGAGACATAACTTCTGGTGAGAAAAGTTATAGTGGATTTAGACTCTCCCTATACTGTATCACCCACTCCTGAAACGACATGCCCTCCTTTGAATGATTAATTGATTTAGACACACCTACCATGGTTCCACCTATGATATATTACTGAGATTATATGGGTATTTCACCCATAATAATTGATTGTAATGGGGAAATTCGATTTTTTACAAGGAAAATTTGTCAGAAACCAGCCCGGGTACCCCGATAACTTGATAACTGAACCGACCCAAACATGAACCGAAGGTCGTTCATGATCCCCACAGGATTTCAACTAGCACCGAGCATCCTACAACATACAAATGGGTACTATTTTAAAAAACTAATATAGAATAAATAGATTACAAACAGTACACATATGAAAAGAAAACTCCACTAGGATTAAAAGTACCAGAACACAAAGGGGAATAGTATCCAAAGTACTACATCCCAATGTACTAAACATGAAAATAGCCCAAATATCCATAAGGATTCAACTCACCACGTACAAATCTTAATATCTAGATCCACCTCTAAGAGATCCCTACCCTTTTCTCGAGCATGGATGTAGAATTTCTACAAATACCTGAAAGAAAAAGATTGTTGTGATCATAAATCCAATATGGTACCAAAATATATTCCATAATAGAAACGAAATATGTGATATCTAAACTATAGATTTCAAATTTCAAAATAAACAGGTTTTTAAATTCAAAATCATATTTGAACAAAACATTATTTTTTTTGATATGATGGAAAACTAATTTGAAGAACATGATTTACTTTACAAGGGATTGAATATTTCTAAAACAATTGATTAGGTAATGAATTTAGATAAAAAATATGATATAAATTAATTAAGCATGTATAAAACTTCCAATAAATATTGGCATACATTTCTATATCAAATATTGGGAAATAGGTCAGCAATGTGGTCATCTATCAAAGGTATTCTTGAATTAACTAGCTACAATATTCCTCACACTCTCTGTGAACTCAAAAAATGTGTATAGAAATGTCCCTACGATTCCAGACAAAGGAGACTCATCACCAACCTGTTTGTAATGTGACACAATGAATGTATATTTTATAACATTGTTTCATTTTAGTGTGTATCAAAATAATTTAGTAACTACCTATGGCTGGAATGTGATCTTACAAGATGGGTGAACTATTATAAGACTTCTTAAAATAGGATCGATCAGATTCTTCAATTTCAAAAATATCAATTTCATTCCACACATAACTAAACATGTTTTATTCAAAAACAAGCATTTTCAGATGATAAACCCAATGGGTTTCAATTAAATAAATGTATGTCATTTTTGTGAGTGTTAAATCCTTTTAAAACTAATTATATATTTTTAGATATAAAATTTCACAATTGAATTCAAAATGTTAATTTAAATCATTAACATATAATAAATAAATTTTATCAAAAACTTTAAATCATCCAATTTCCATAAACCGACCCTAATTCAATGACATTGGGGGTTTTCTAATTATCTGTACAAAGACCATTTCAAATCAACCAATTCATATAAATTGGGAATTTGTCAAACAATAGAAAAAATATTAAGTAATTAAATTTAAATCATAAGTGTGAATAAATCATGTAATTCAATGATAAAAAATTTGGAAAATCATGATGAAACCACCAACCTCTCTTCCAAAAAATTAAACTCACAATGGCACCCATCAACAAGAACGAAGTTGAAGAAGACTACAAAACAATACCTAGTAGAGAGAAAAAACACTACAGGAAATATATTCAATAATCCAAATATTATAAATTAGAAACCCAAGAGTAGAGGAAGTGTGAAAAATCAATAACAAGGGGGAACAATTACACAATAATCACACCACAAAAAGTATAAAGATCCCAGGATGTTTGGTTTGATTTGAATGGAGTAGAGTCTCTAAAAAATGCAGAAGATATTTTTTAGGTTGAGAACCATGAAGTATGGAATGAAATGTACCGATTGAACCAACTAAATGTGTGACATTATGATAGGGAGGCCGAGTCTTGGTGTGTATCTTAGGGTCATGCCTTGTATGTCACGTAGGATACATAGGCCGAAAAACTCATCTACTCGGGCCAAAAATTAGATATTTAAACACTACACAATTTGTACCTTAGATACATGACATTTACCATTTCACGGCGTGACTCCCACATCATGAATTGAATCCATTCCCATGTACATGGCATGTACATCAGTAACAGGACATGCATCTTTTCTGAAATCTACAGTAAACCCCATAAAACTGTTTCTAATGATTTTTAACTAATCATGGACTTTTAAAATGGGTGAGAATACATTTTCAAGGTAATGGGATGTTACAAAATCCCCACCATAAATACATTCGGACACCATATATCCTATGATGAAGGTACCATGCAAAAAAGATAAGGCCAATCATCTCTCATAATTGCATCACATTACCAAATCTCGTGATAATCAGAGCCATTTTTCAATTGAACATTAAAAAATGTTTATTATTCCCATGAAGCACCTTGGTCTCAGAATCAACTAACCTGACCCGTTGCTCAGTCAATGAAAAATCAGTCTTGATAAATAGATCACATGAGATAAAAACATTAGATGGATCAGATAGATAATTTCTCAACTACAATACATGGAACACGTTATGTATTGATAGAGGTTTTGGTGGATGTTCCAACAGGTAAACAACATTCCAAACATTCTCCACAACCTCAATTGGTCCTACAAAATGAGGATACAACTTCCCTTTCCTCCCAAGCCATTGATGACCCAAATAGGTTGAAACATTCAAGAACACCTGGTCACCAACTGATTAATCCAGGGGTCTACTATGTTGATGAGTATAAGATACATATCATCTATGTTTTTTCAAAATCATCCGATGAATTAACTGAATCATTGTTGTCATCTCATGCACTAATCATTGTCCATCCAATGAGCTTTCAATAACCTATGACCACGCTTGACATGGATTTTCATGGTCAACCATACAATTCCTCAAAAGGTGACATTCTAATAATGGATGGGTAACTATTGTTAAAAGATAACCCAATCACCCCCATGTGATCATCCCAATCCTAGCCTATGTTGAGAATACAAGTACAAATCATATTCTCAAAAATCAAAATTGCTCTTTCTATATAGCTATCTAAATGGAGATGGTAGGGCATGCTCAAATGGACCTGATATCCGAGTGCCTCATGAAGGCCACTCCAAAAGTGATAAGTGAACTGGGAATCCCTATCAGAGACTATAGAAAATTGAACTCAGTGAAAACAAGTGATGTCTTTCATGTAGATATTTCCTAACTCCTCATCATTGGCCATTTGATGAATGTGTATAATGTGAGTAGACTTTTTCATCCTATAAATCATAACCTATATTTAATTCATCATTATCTTTGTACGAGGAAACCCAACCACAATTTCCATAGTGATCTCATCCCATTTCGAAGTAGGAACTAGAAGCGGCTGATGAAAACCCGAAGATTCCCGGTGCTTGGATTTCCAATACTGGAACATAAAGCAAAAGTAGAGAAACTTAGTAATGTCTCATCTCATAGTTAGCCACCAGAACTACTTCCTCATGTCCTAGAACATATTAGTTGTTCAATGGTACATAGGCCACTATGAATTATGGATGTCCCCCATCAATTTGTTTCATGTCGTTAACAACACATCAAAGCAGTTCCAATATCATAAAACAACTACTTTAGAGAATTGACACTAGAAAACTATCTCCCCACCATAAAAGCCTCTCTATTTCTACAAAACACCAAATAAAACTATTTTTATTGAAGAAACATCTCGATAAGATTATTTTTCAACAATAAAATGGCTAATGAAATAGAAACCCCATCCTCAATAACTCTAATATACAAGTGTGAAAACAGATCCATCAAAATCAACTCTTCCAATGATTCATTCACTATATGTGTTTGATGTTACTTACACAATAACCAACAACTAAATCCCCGTTCCCAAAGGTATAGGCGATATTAATGTCAAATGACTATAGGTACTTCATCAAGGGCCACTATCTAGGATTCAAATACTATTCAGAGAAGTTATAACTTAGGATTTTGTGGTCTGAATAAACTATAGTCCTTTCTCAAAAAGGCAATTCAGCCATCTATTAAGCACATGCATCACAGCTTCATGTTCCTTATCATGAATGTGATAATTCTTCTCATGTGGATGAATCTGACAAGATCCAAATGCTACAACATTATCAACTTTAATAATAATTCATCACAATACAAAAACTAATGCATCACAAAAGACCACAAACCCATGCACAACATCTGGAAGGGTTAACAATAGTCATTACTCAACAAAAGTTTCATCTCCACAAAATAAGCACTGACATTTATCATCCAATGCTATATTCACCCCATTCTATGCCAGAGAATTCATTGTATAAGACAACTTTGAGAAGTTCTTCATGAACCTTCAGTAATATATTGTTTATGCACAAAAGCTCCAAATATCAAAGAAATTTCATAGTTTCCCCCAAATCGTAATAGCCTTCACCTTCTCAGGAAAAAATGATAAACATTATTTAGAAACCATGTGTCAAAATAATTTCACATCCTGAATCCAAAAATCAGTCATTGAAAGCCTGGAATAAAGGAAGTTATTTCATAGCCGGCTCAGTACTATTATCAGATTTTGAACATGATCCTCCTCAGACTTGTAGTAGACACGAATGTCATCCAAAAATACTTCCAAAATGTTTCCAGATTATCATGGAAAATCTAGGTCATTAATTCTGTGAGAAACATCACGAGCATTTGTTAATATAAAGGGAGTAATAGGGTACTCAAAGATCCCACACATTCTCAGAATGGTGGCTATCAAAATGTTAGATTCCTTTATCTTAAACTGATGGTAATCAGTTCAATGGTTGTTCTTTGAAAAATATATCTCCCCATTAAACTGATGAAACATATCATTAATACATGTAAATTAATATTTTTTATTTATCAAAACATTATTGTCCTATCAATAATAGCACAAAAGAAAAGAGAACCATTATCCATCATGTCAATGATATCTAACACTACCCGATGTGAATCACATATATGACTTAATTGTTTATCAACAAGGTTTTCCAATAGTGACATCACTCTTTTACCTCACCAGGATCCATGTAGTAATAGATTATTGAGACCAGTGGAGTGTCAGGTATTAAGTCAATAGAAAATTAAACCTCTCTCACCTGTGGAAATCTAGTAAAATATGAAAGGAACACATAAGAAAACTATGTGACAACAAGAGCAAGATCACCACCCATTGAATCTTGTTCCAGGTTAAAAGATAATACTAATATCACTTTCCCCAACTTTGGATATGATGGTCCATCTCTTCTTGACATTAGTTCCCACTCTCTTTGAAAAACAAGGGGCACACTACTCAGTATACTAATGTAGGCCTGTCAAAAATAACAATAAATTGGTGCATTGTTTGAAATGAACCAATTAGTCTTGAATATGACGTCAGGATATTTTGTATGAAGAACTAGAAAACTCTATGATGGATTGATATCTAATACAGAGAAAACGCATGTTGGACTACAAAGTTGCTGATCTATTTTAGTTCCATTGGGGGTATTAATATCTATTTCAGAATATAGTTTCTCCATAGGATGATTGAGTAGGATAATACTATGAGTTGAAATAAAAGAGTGAGATAAAAAAGTATAAAAAAATATGTCACTAATGAAGATGTAACGGTAATGGTACCTCTCATAGTCATTGGACTTGTATTTGTTTCTTTTGGAGACTGTTCTACTATGTGAAGAAGCTTAGATTCAGATGTATGAGTCTAGATCAATTAAAATTGTGGTGCATTTGATTTTCCAGTAGTGTTAATTGGATCCTATCATCCTATTCCACTAAATCGAGTAGATATGTGATGTAATAACCTCTGTACGTGTCCTGAATGTCTGCAGGAGCTACATTTCTTAGGGGCCACATTGCTAAACCTAATAGAATGTCCTGTCATGCCACACTAGTAGAGAGTCAATGATCATCCTCCTGGATTTGTAGGTGGTTGGGAATGACTCTTTTATTGAGAACATAAATGAGTATTATTGGAGCCTTTGAAGACTAGTGGAATCTTGGGAAGTAACTCTTGAGAACTATTCTGACGAAAATCCCCCTGAGGATCCATAGTTGGAGAATGAGCAAGAACTGGGGGTTGTGTATGTCTCTTAGCATGGACGGTGCACACAGTCACCTCAACCAAATTTGGGTTGACTGTAGTATCTCCCTCTTGAGGTTCAACATCATCCTTCTCCTGAATCTGATTCACATATCTTTTTATAGTAATGATGCTAGATAGTACCACTAGATAAAAGGAGAACATTTTACTAACACTAATGTTGATTAGAAATATAAAATATTCTCAACAGAAGGGACAAACATTATTTGGATTTCACACTATCCGAATATCTATATGGAATATACTGGAAGTAATCCATTAAATGTCTTTCCTTAACAACCTATGGATGCTTATTGTTCAATTTAGTTTTAGCTGGCAAAGACAATCAAATTAAATTACCTCCTATGTCCCAACATGATTTCAAAAATCCATACCGATTTCATGAAAAAGGAAGATTAACTGCCTCCTTTAATACCAATTCGTTACGAACCAGCCTAGGGTAACCTAGAAACCCAATAAACGAGTTGACCATAACATGACCTGGTGGGCGTTCTTGATCCCCACAGGCTGGCACCAAGCACCTTGCATCATAAATCATACATGTGGGAATGACTTTTTCAAAAGAATAAGGAAGAAAATAATGAATGACAATATGCATATCCAAAGAAAACTGTAGTGGGAGTAAAATTACCAGAACAAAAAGGGGCATAAAATCCATAGTACAACATCCCAAAATACTAATCAAGAAAATAACCCCATGTTCCCTAAGGACACAACTCACCACATCCAAATCATACATTTGGATCCAACTCCACGAGATCCATTCCCTTTTCTTGATCCTGGAAGAAGAAAGTCTAAAAACACCTGAATGAAAATGTAGCGTGTGAGCCTAATACCAATAGGATACAAAATAAAGATTGCATTATAGAAGAAAAATATTTATTATCCAAACTATATATTATAATTACCCAAAAAATAGGTTGGGAAATTCAAAATTATTTTTAAACAAAACATGCTAGATAGTTCCTATATGATGGAAAATTAATTTAAATCATATGCATTACATTACAAGAGATGGAATATTTCTAAAAAAATGCCTTAAAAATCATTTATATGAATCTCTTTATATAAATTATGCATCTATGCAAAGAAGTTCCAACAAAAACATGGCATACAATTATATCTCATTTAAAAATAAAAAAGAGAGCATTATGGTCATCTTTGAAAAGGTAAGATAGTATTAAAAACCTATATGATTCTACAATTTCTATGTTAACATAGAGAAATGTGTATACACACATACCTATGACACTGGCCAAAGGAGACTCTTCACTAAAACATTAGGGATGAGACGCACCACAAGTATCTTTTAGAATGTTTTTGCGGTGTAGAGTGTATCCAAATAACTAAATAACTACATAGTTATTTCATGTGATCTTACATGATATGATAACTATTTTAAGAATGATTAAATTAAGATCAATCCTATTATTCCATTTAAAAAATTCCATTTTCATTCTATTTAAAACAAAACATGTTTTATTAAAAAAACTGACCTTCTAAAAGATAAAACCACTCTATTTCTATCAAATCTTTTTAAACAATTTTCACGAGTTTATAATGTATTAAAAAATAATTCCATTATATTGGAAATTAATTCCTACAATTAAATTCAAGAATTTAATTGAGAAAATTTCCATCAAATCCATAATTTAAATTCAACAATTAATATCATTTAGTTTCCATTAACCCACCCCAATTCAATGGAATTAGCAGTCTTCCAAAATTTCGAGCCTAATCCATTTGAAATTATCCAATTTATTAGAATTGGGTATCTATCAATGCAATTGAAAGCATGATGATGAAATTAAATTAAAATCAATAGTAGAAATAAATCATGAAATTCAAGGGTATAAATTTGGAAAATTGAGAGGAATGATCTACTTATTTTCTGTTGAAAGACACTCACAGCAACACTCAAAAATTAGAAAGAAGGTGTAGATGACCTCAAAAATATACCTAGTAGTGAGATCAAAAACCACAAGACAAGGATCCATAAATCTGAATATGATCCATTGAAAACCTTAGAGTATAAGAAATTAAAAACATCAATAATGAGGGGGAACAATTACAATGGAATTGCACTACCCGATAAATAATGATCACATGATGTTAGGTTCATTCCAGAAGGAGTTAAGTCTCAAACAAATGCACCATAAAATTTCTTGTTTGAGAGACACAACGACTGTAATTTAATGTTCTTAGTTAAACAAACAAATGTGTGACTTTATGTTGTGCGCATGTGAAGTCCTGACATGTACCTTAGGGTCACAATGTGTAGGCCATTCTGGTTAAGTACACCAAAAACCCTTCACCTTAGGTTACAAATTTAATATTTAGATAATAAAAAAATATGTACCTCTAGTACACGATGTTTACCATCTCCCGGCATTACCCACACTTCATGAATTCAATCTGTCCCCATGTACACGTCATGTACTTCTGGTAAATGAAATATAAATGTCCTTAAATTTGTAGTAAACCCCATAACATAGTTGATAAATATTTTTAACTGAAAAGGGACATAGAAAATTTAATACAACATATTCATTGTAACATGATTTGACATCCTCTCAACCATAAATACATTAATCCCTTAGAATTACTATAAAAATCTCCCATGCCAAAAACATGAGGCCACAACTCTCTCAGCAGTCCCTCGTGTTCCTACATTTTTTTACTATCATAGAATTTTTTCCATTTTACATGATCCAAATGTATAGAAATCCCATGAAGAACCATGGTCTTAGAATCATCTATCCTGACTGGTTTTTCAATCAATGATAAATCAGGATCAATCTCCCACTACTGGAACCCAAGGTTTTCCCAATGGTTTAAAACCATTTGGAAAGGCTGCCAAACCATTGGTATATTTTATAACAATGGTTTAGAAAACCCTTGGGTGATAAGTCATTGGGATAGCCTTATAACAATAGTTTCGATGAAACTGTTGGGTTAGAATTGTAAATCATCCAGCTTCCATATGGTTTTGGCCAACCGTTGTATTACAGAAGTACCAAAGGTTACAAAACATTGGTAAATGAAAATATATAACCTATATCAATGGTTTAAAAACTATTGGTATATAGGTTTAAAAATAGTTTTCCTCCAACTGTTTGTATATATTATATGGAGATCCTATATAAAAACAAGTTCAATAACTGTTTGTATAGAGTTTTCGCAATGGTTTTATGTCAACCGTTGGTATAGAAGGTTTATTCATATTTATACCAACTATTTATAAACTATTGGTATATAGCACTAAATGATTCTAGCAGCAGCCTAGATGCTTTACCTCTTTCTTGTACAGAAGCCCTCCCTCTTGCCACCCCTGTATAGCCTGTACCGAAGTACCCATCAACCTATATCCCCTCTTTCCTCCCCATTGAAATATATATAATTGAACACCTAAATATAAAACAATTTGGATATACAATAATTATCTAACACTATAAAAATAAAAGGGGTGTTCATGGCGTGGGGGATGTCTAATGGGGTGGGGGTGTCCAGGGGTTGGCGGGGCTATTAAGGTGGTGGGGGAGTCCGAGATGGGTGTGTGGGGTGGGGTGTCCATGTGGGGGGGGTGTCCAGTGTGTGGTGGTGTATATCCTAAATTTTAAAAAAAATAGTAGAGTTTCATAATGGTTCAAAAAAAGAGGAAGTAAAAATATGGTTTAGTTAACTTGGTGATGATTCAATGTCATTAATGATAATGTATCATGGTTATGAAGATTATTTTTCAATATAGTGTAGGTGGTTGATTAACCATGAAATTTAATTAATTTTGAGTCATCATTATTGAGATAAATAATCTTGCACTATAGCGAGAAGGCAATGCATGTTTTCTAGGTGTCAATGAAGTCTTGACTAACACATTTCATATGTGACTGAGAGGTGTGAGATTTAACTGGATTTTCATTCATGTTATAAAAAATAAACGATGGGTTTTAAGGATTAGATAATGATTTTAATGTTATAATAAAATTTGTTAGGATTGGATACATGATAACATGAGGGTATCATGTTTGGAATTGAGAAAATATTGGGGCATTGGTGTTTGGTGGAATGAATACAGGTTAGTGTATATTTATAGGTAGTTATTAGGAATTATATGATGTATGGAAATGAGTTACTGATAATTTTCATCGTCATGACATGATGATTAAGGGTGATTTCCTCTATGAAGTAGTATTTATTTCTCGATATATTTTTTTCATGATGACATGAATTAAAATTAGGATGTTATTAGAATTTGAAGTCCAGATAGCATCACAATTCAAATAATACATGGTGAGGTAGGATTATGAATATGGGACATGCATATGGTGGTAGGTCCCTGGTCTAGGTGGATATATATGGTGATTTTCATCCCCACTTCTTTGTATGAATGGAATCTAAAAGGCTCCCACCACCTTCCAATGACTTATTCATTCAAGAAAAATGTGTTTTGGGGGATGGAATCCATCTTATGGTTGTTGTCACATTTCGATCAGCTGATTCCTTACTCATCATGATGACTAGACATGAATGAAATCCAAATAGGCCTCATCCCTATCCAAATATCAAGATGCTATGACTTCCTTGTGATTAGTTGCAAACTATAGAATATGGACAATTTGATGATTAGGGTTTGGTCGTTATCATTAATATAGAAAGGCCTACTAATTTTGCAGCCTTCTAAAAGATGCACCTAAATAGATATATATAACCTGTAAGGGTCCCATGTATCAAACTCTATGTATATTATTTTATGACGGATGAATAAACATTAAGTTGGAAATGAATTAGTTTAGTAGTGGTAGAGTTTGTGAATAATATCAGTAACACTGAAATTTAATATACTGAAATATTTATTATCAATCATTAAAACATTATAGGTTGAATAAGGCTAGATGGTGGCATGTTTATATGGGTATGAATTTATCAAAACATATTTGATTATTAGTTCCTTGTTCAAACAAAATGTTATGAATATGAGTGGGGTTAGTTTAATTTATTAAAATTATTTAGGGGTAAAGAGAAAGATATAAAAATAAGACCTCTCATTATTTCCACCATACAAAACCCCAAATAGAATTATACTTGTAATGTGACTGAGAGTCTCATAGGTAATGCTTATTTTATATCCCAATAGGGGGAATCCTTATTGCCTGAATAGATGAACAAGTTATGTATAATAGGTATATTTCATGATGGTTTGGGGGGAATTTAGTTTTGTCTAAAATAAAATCAACAAAACTCCCTAGAGCGATTGAGCTGAAAAAATAAATTTAATGAAAACAATTTCTAGATGATTTTGTGGGTAGAAATGGGTACACAAGTGATGCTTCCCAGAATTTTGGTTACCATTAGGGTCATAATGGACACTGCCAATACATTGACCAGATCATCCTAAAGGGAAATTTGGAACATTATTGTCCATGATTAATAACCCATCTGTGGATGAATGTGATGAAGAAATATAGAAAAGATTAAAAGGAAAAAAATAATAGGAAAAGGATTTCCAAGTAAACAAAAAAGATATAAATGCCTACAAATAGGGACATTTTGAGGGGGTCCTTTTCATTCTAGCTATATAATAAATGTTTAATTGATGCTGACATTCAACCTTAATTGATTGGATTAACCATTTTTCTTTTTATTCAATGATAAGGTAAGTGGTCTATTATAAATAAATCTATACGGTCATCGTGGGAGTGTGGGAATGTGATCATTCTTTTGGTGGTGTTAGTTTGGGGATAAGCATGTTGATGATATTGGAATAACACAGTTCATAGAGAAATTCATAAAATTTAGCAATGACAATGTGTGGTGGGTGATCATGAGATAGATCATGGCACATGTGAAGTGCATGATATTGTTGAGGTGTTCCAAGGCTGCTCTTGGATGCCATGATGAAATGTCATAGACAACAATCCTTTTAATTTAGTGAGTTATGTCTTCTTAATCAGGAGTTGGATGATATATTAGGTGTAATACGATTTTATACCTAATACAAAAGATAATATGGTAATGCAGAGCAATGTTTTCATGTGGTACTCATTTTAATTGTAATGCAGTGATAATAGGGAGAGAGTCAATTATTGAGTTTTTATTTTAGCACGTATTTATTGATATTGTGGTTCTATCATCATCAATGATTTAATTTATATTCCCTACCCACCTACATGCCCCCCTCTCCACCAGCATAGCCCTCACTCCCCACCTCACCCCTGCAGACTCCCCACTCACCCCCACCTAGACACCCCCTCCCACCTGCCCCCACTACACATCACCACCTGCACCCCCCACTTGCATAGACCCCCTCCCTGACCCCCACCTACACAGCCTACCCCAACACCCACCCACCCCACTTGTACATCTCACCCCCACTTGACCCCAACAGACCCCCCCTACATAGCTCCACACCCCAACATATACACCCCCACCAGAACAACACATCCCCACTGCACCCCCACCTACACACAACACAATCCCCCCATACCCGAACTCTACCTCCCCCCCCAGACCTGTACACCTCCCCCCTCACCTGTACAACCCCACCTCACCCCTAGTAGACTCCCCCTATAAATCCCCATATACCCCATCGACTTGCACACCACTACAGTCATATCCCACCCACACTGCACACTACACAACCCCCTATAGACTCTCATTGTATATCCCCCCCACTTACACACCCCCACCCACCCACCGCCTTCTGCAAAACCCACCCCCACTTGTACAGCCACACCCACCTCACCTCCATCTAACCCCCTCCACAGTCCCACTCCCCCCGAACAACCACCCCCACCTACACAACCAACACCCACCCCCACCCTCACCCCCACACCCCTCCCCAAATTCACACTACACATCCCACCCAACCTGCAAACATCCCTCCCCCACCCAATTGTACAACCCTCTGCCACCTGCACCCCCCACTTGCACAGCCCCCCCCCCCCTGACCTGCACATCTCACCCCCACCCAACCTGTACAACCCCCCCCCCCAACGTACCCCTAACTGATTCCCCCTACATAGCCACCCCCCTCGACATACACACCCACACATGCACAACCCACCAATCAATTACTTAAAAAAATTAAAAATTAATTGTTGGAACTCCCATTTTAAAGAATGTAATTACATTCCACGATTAAATTCTTGAAAATATGAATGTGAATATAACCTATGGGGGAAACTATAGTAACCCTACAACACTAATATTGTGTAACACCCCTTAAAAATTAGTGATTGTAGTGGTTCGAGAAGGTAAATTCATTGTCTATGTGTAGGTTGGAGTATTTGAAAAATTACAATATCACATTAAAAACCAACTGAAAACACTAAATGATGAGTGATTACAGTGGATGAAGAAATAAACTAAACGTTGTATATAAATATCAAAAATAAATGTTGGCATAAGATGTAACTCCACTCACCAATTTTAAGTGGAAACCACTATGATTGATATTTCAAATAGGTGGGGTCACCAGCCGGGAAGACAGAAACACTTTGGTTGGGAAAAATCAATTGAATCTGGTAACCGAAGTGGAGAATCAAGCATATTTGGTGAAAAATATCCCAATAGTTTAAATAAAACTCTTCAAAAACATCACTATACAGCAAAGGTTTTAGAAAACCATTGGAAAACAACACTATACCACACTATATCAAAAACATTTACATAAAACATTGGTAAAAATCAATATAACCCAATGAATTTTATAAACCACCGGGAAAGAGTACACTGAAGAACTATATCCCAACGGTTTAAAAAAATCATTGGAAAAAACTCTCGATCACAACGGTTTAGAAATTTTTTTGGGAAAAGGGTGTTGTTATAAGTATGATTTCCAGTAGTGTCTACATCACACCAACCAAAAACATGAGATAGATTGAAAGATACTTTATGAACTGATATACATGGAACATGTTATGAATTGACTTTAGCTATAATAGAAATTCCAAAATGTACAAAACATTTCCCACCTTCTCAACAACCTCAAAAGGTCTAACAAAACGAGGAGACATATTTCCTTTCCTAACAAGACATCATTGACCAAACTGGGGTGAATCATTCATGAACACAGGTTCCCCAAAAAAGAACTCCAAATGTATACACTGTCGATTAACATAAGACTTATATTGACTATGTGTTGTCAACATCCCCTGACGAATTAACTAAATCGTTGTTGACATCTCTTTCACTGTGATTGCTCCAACAGAAGAACAATCACCAACCATAGAACAATCCAACAAATATTTCCACAGTCATCTATAAAAGACATCAAAATGTTCCATTATAATCTCGGACTAGTATGTGTTGTTATAATAGAACTCAACTAGCCCCATGTGATCATACTATGCCCTTCTGAAGTCGAGAACACATGCACAAATCATATCCTCATGAATTTTTATATCTCTTTCTGTATGGCCATCCAAATTCATATTCTTGGCCATGCTCAGACTGAACTATGCTTTGAGTTCCTTCAAAAAACCTCCCCAAAAGTGAGATGTTAATCGAGGATCTCTATGAGAGACTATAGTAGATGGAAATCCATGATATTGAAGAATCTCTTTCATATAGAAATTTACTAACTCCTCTACATTTTTCGTATCAGGAATGGGTATAATGTGAGGCGAGATGATCAACCAATGAAACAAAACTAATATTACATTTTTATTTATCTAGGTATGACGAAGCCCAACTACAATTTCCATGGGGATCTCATCCCATTTCCTTGAAGGAACTGGATGTGGCTGAAGAAAACCTGAAGGTTTTGGGTGCTCGTGATTCACCTGTGGGAACGTAATGTAATGAGAGACTAACTCAGAAATGTCTCATCTCATACATGGCCAATAGAACTTCTACATCATGTCATTGAACATCTTAGTGGTTATTTGGTGCAAAACACAATGAAAATTATGGCCACCCCCTTCACTAAATTTCATGTTGTTAACAACATAACGAAACTGTTCTAATAGAATAGAACACATTCTTTGGATAAAGACCACTGGGAAACTGTCTCCCCACCATAAATGGATTCTCTAATGCTATGAAAGTCATCATCAATTTCTTAGTTTTAAAGAAAAATCCCATGATGAGTGTATGTTAACTTCACACTGGCTAAAGATACAATATCCCCTTCCTCATGAACTCCAATATAGAACTATGAAATGAGAGCCATCAAATTACACTCATCTAAATATTCTTTCCCTACATGGTTCTGACGTTTCCTACTCAAAGCATCAATAATGGGATACCCATTCCTTAGGGTATAGGCAAGGTCAATGATGGAAGACTGTAGATACTCCCCCCATTGCCTCTCCTGATTATTCAAATATTTTTGGGAGAATATATAACATAGGATTTTGTGATATTAACAAAATATAACCCTTTTTCCCAAAAAGCAATTCCATCCACTTTTAAACTAATGAATCATAGTTGAATGTTAATAATTGTTCATACGATAATTCTTATCCCGTCACATAACCTGACTAGATCCATATGCTACTACATGATCACCTTACATAAGAACGTAGAAAAATCTAGAACCTGATTCACTACTAGATACCACATAGCCCATCTCGACTTTTGGATGAGTTAAAACATGTGTAGTAGTCAACAGATGTTTCAGCTCAGCAAAAGAACTCTAAAATTTATATTCCCACACATACTTCACCCCCTTCCGAGTCAGAGTATTATTGGTAGAGTACAACATCAAGAAGTCCATCAAGAACCAATGTTAATATCCAACAATCCCTATGAAGATTCATATCTCAAATAATTTTTTTGGTTTCTTCCATGTCATAATAGCCTTCACTTTCTTAGAATCAACTAATACACAATGTTTAGATACCATGTGTCCTAATAATTTCACATCCCAAATCTAAATATCACTCATTAAGACCTTTGAATAAAGGTGGTGATTTTTAGCAGGCTCAGAACTATTCATAGATGCTGCACTTGATCATCCATAGACTTGGAGTAGACAAGAATGTCATTAACATACCCTACAAAATGGTATCCTGATGAACATGGAAAATCTTGTTCATTAATTTCATGAAAAAAGCAGGAGTGTTTGTCAAACCAGAGGGCCAAAAATTGTACTCAAAGTGCCCAAAAATTCTCCGAATGGCAGTTTTTTAAATGTTTGATTATTTTATCCACACCTCATGGTAACCAGATCAAAGGTTGTTCTTTGAAAAACACTTCACCACTTTCATCTAATCAAACATATCATGAATATGTGGAAATGAATATTTGTTCTTTATCATAACTCGATTAAGAATTTGATAATCCACACATAAGCGAAGTGACCCATTTTCCTTCATAGAAATGAAAACTGACTTTGCCCATTGTGACCCACATGGAAAAATAAATCCTTTATCAATAAGGTCTTCTAACTGGGAAATCAACACATTTATCTCAACTAGATCCAAAAGGTACAAGGGGATATTGACATGTTGACTTTCAAGCATTAATCAAAATAAAACGCAACATACATCACTTGTAGAAGTACAATACAATATGAAGGTACAACATCATAATACAATGGAAACACTAGAGAAATACCACCATTCATTGTATATTGTTCGGGTCAAACGAAAACACTGATCTCTCACTCCCTAAATCTGGATAATATGGCCCAGCTTTTCTTGATCATGGGTCCCAAACTCCTTGATAAAAAGGGGAACACTACTAGCTGTAGTAAAGTAGACCTGTCGAAGAAAATTACCAATTCGGTTTTTTCTCGAAATGATCCAATCCATTCCGAATATGACGTCAAGATATTTTATATCATGAACCAAAAAACACCAATATAGCTCGACATCTACTAGAGAGAAGTCACTTCCATGACAACAAAGACCCTGCTCTCTCATCACCCTAAGTGGTTTTGTAATATCCACTGCACAAGATAGATTCTCCCTAGAATGATTTAGCAGGTTAACAATTCTAGTTGAAATAAAAGAGTGAGTTGCAGTAGTATCAAAAAGAGATTTCACTAATGAAAAATGAATGGTAATGGTATCTATCATTGTCATTGGATATGTATAATCTTCTTCTCGAGACTATTCAATTGAGTGAAGACGATTCATTCTAGATGCCTGTGGATAGAACCCTTTTGAATGTGAACCATTTGGTATCCCCATAGATTTTAGAGCAGGTGATGATCCTGCCCAAATAATTGTAGTAGATAAGTGATGGTATAACCTTTGTAAGTGTCATGAACATCCATATGAGATTTAGTTCATGGTTTCTTGAGTGTAAACCATCATATATTGTCTTGTTTTTCACAGTAGTAGAAACTTTATAAAAATACTCCATGATTTGTAGGTTGTCTTGAATGACTCTTCCATCGAGAACATCCACGAGCATCATCATTCTTCCATTCTAATTTAATGGAATGAATGATTCCTCTAATATAAATAAGAACTACCATAAACTGTGATATACTAGCCAAGTCCATCATAAAAATCATCTCCATATCTAGTACATCAGTATAAGTGTGAAGATTAAGTAAGAAAAACTAAAAAGGACATCTGATCAAAGTATCAACTAGAACAATAGTTCTTTCATCCTCTCATTAGATTCAATCGTAGGAAAAAATAGCACTAGCATAGAAATGTGATTTGAATACTCAGTCATAGTTTTTTTGGTCCGTTGATGATTGAAAAACTCTACATCTTTAGCCAACTCCATCGAATATGGATAGAACTGATTGTTGAAAAGAACCATGATTCCTTTCCAATATAAGAACTCTTGTTTCCATTCTGTCACCATCGTGTACCACTATATATTCTAGGTCCTTCTAGCATGATTGTGAAACACTTCACCCTGATCACATCTAGTGTCTCCAGGAACTCAAACAGACATTCTATCATGCCCATCCATTCCTCTGTATGTATTCTCAAAGGCATGATGCTACACAACATTAGTAGATAAAAGGATAACATTGGATTAACCCTCATTATTATTAGAAAGAGAAATCATTCCCAATATAAGAGACAAACACAATTTGGATTTCAATAGTTCCAAATATATATAGAGGAAATAAAATAAGGAATCTATAAGATGTCTTTCTCTAACCACCCCTAGAGACATAAGATTCATTCCATTGAGTACTGGATAAGAAATTAATCACAAATACCTCCAATGACTTGACCAAATATTGAATATGCAAACTGACATCAAGAGAAAGGTTGGTCAACAGGCTCCTTTGATAGCTAATTGTCATGAACTGGACCGAGTACACTAGTAACCCGATAATAGAGCTGACCCTATCGTGACCTGAAGGGTGTTCCTATTACTCACTGGTAGACGTATAAGACCTTCCATCATACAACATACAATTGGGAACAATTGTTTCACAATAACGCGAAAGAAAAAGATAAAAGACAGTATGCATATAAAAAGAAAACTCAATTGGGAGTAAAATTACTAGAACACAAAGAGGCATAAAAGCCAATGTACTAAATCCCAAAGTACTAAATAGGTAAGCATCCCCAGGTCCCTATGGAAACAACTCACCATGTCCAAAGATCAATATCTAGATCCTCCTAAAATATAAACCTTTCCTTTTCTTGAGCATGATAGAAGAATATATAAAAACACCAGAATGAAAAAGTAGGGTGTGAGCCTATGCACATTAGGATAAAACCAAAGATCCCATAACAGATGCCAAAAATATATTATAAAAAATAGCTTTCAACTATCAATTGATATAGGTTTGGCAATCCAAAACCATATTTAAACAAATCATGATTAACTGTTTTGATATGATAAAAAAATTAGTTAATAAAGAGGTATTACATTACAAGAGACGAAATATTTCTAAAACAATGGATTAAGTAAATCCTTTATATAAAATTGTATATATAAAATATGCAGGCATGTAAAGATGTTCCATAAAAAATTATTATACATTTATATCTCAAATATAAATAACCATTCGAATAATAGGGCCATCTGCCAAAAGGTATAATAATATTTACCAGCTATTGGAATCTGCACACTATATGTGAACTCAAAAAAAGTGTAATCACACGTCCCAATGACAGCAGCCAAAGGAGACTTTCCAGCAATTTGTTTGGGTTGTGACCCACTGCAATGATGGTTTATAACATTTTTAAATCGTAAAGTGTAACCAAATAACACAATAACTACCTATGGATT
Source organism: Viscum album (assembly GCA_963277665.1). Taxonomy (NCBI): domain Eukaryota; kingdom Viridiplantae; phylum Streptophyta; class Magnoliopsida; order Santalales; family Viscaceae; genus Viscum; species Viscum album. The sequence continues at coordinate 758,878,222 of OY728145.1, read as the reverse complement.
ACATGGTATCTTACATGATGATAATACTATATTAAGAGTGCTAAAAATGATCAATCTCATTATTCCATTTAATAAATTACAATTTCATTCCATTTAAATCCAAACATGTTTTTTTTTAAACATGAATTTTTTTTTCACATAAAACCACTCGGTTTTTATTAAATCATTTCAAGTCGATTTCATGAGTTTGAAAACCATAAAATACTAATCCCATAGTTTTAGAAATTAGTTTTCATAATTAAATTAAAAAATTTAATTGAAAAAAGTTCCATGAAATCCATAATTTATATTCCAGAATTTATATCGGCCAATTTTGATAATTCCACCACATTTCAATGGAATTGGGGATTTTCGAAATATCTAATCCAATACTATTTCAAATAATAAAAATAACATTAATTGTGTTTTTATCAATGAAATTTAAATAATGATTACGAAATTGATTTTAAATCATCAACAGAAATAAATCATGAAATTCAATGGTAATCAATGTGTATAATCAGGATCGAACCAACAACCTCTTTTCAAAAGAATGACACTCGCAATAGAACCCGTCAATAAGAAAAAAAGTGTAGAAGACCTCAAAATTCTACATAGTAGTGAGATCGAACACCATAAGACATGGATCCATGAACCCAAAGACGATCCATTGAAAAACCAAGGGGAAAGTAAGAGAAAAACATTAATAATGAGGGGGACATTTAACCAAGAATATAACCACAATAAGAATGATGATCCCATGTTGTTTAGATTAATCTTGAAGGAGTTGAGTCTCTCCAAATTGAACCAGATCATTTTTATGTCGAGAGCCATGAATTCTAGACTGAAAATGACCGACCCAAATTGACAATTGTGTGAATTTATGTTGGGTCCGAGCTAAGTGATGATTTGTACCTTTGGGTCATGACATGTAGGCCACACTGGATAATGAAACCAAAATAAATATCACCTTGGGTCACATATTTTATATTTAAACACTACAAAACTCGGCCCTCATGTACATATTTTGTACCAACTTTTAGTGTGACCCCTAAATCATTTTATGAATCCTTCTCCAAGTACATGTCAGGTACCTTAGGTATACAACGTGTATGTGTCCTAAAATCTACATTAAAACACCGAAAACTATTTTTTTGGACTTTTAAAAGAATGACTTAGAAAAAGTATAATATTTATTGAAAAATGTAACATTATATTACACAATTATTTTCAAAATCACTATTATAATAACTTTTTGAAAATAAAATATAAATTAATAAAAAAAATTACTACATTATTAAATTTATAGAAAAATTTACATTTTTATATTAACAAATTTTTCATATAAATGATCAATTATTATATTATTATTATATATTGTTTTTATTTAATAAAAATAAAACAAGATCCCTAAAATAAAATTAGATTTTATAAACATTACATCCATTAAAAATATAGAAAATTTAGAAACAATATTACTCTTAAAAAATTATTTATATTTATGATACATCTATACATATAAATATTTTTTTGAGTTTGGATATATTCCCAATTTTATCATACTTATCAAATTATAATATATAATTAAGACTAATGAAATATGTACCCTTTAGTTCCTATTTATGGTTGTGGTTCTACTAGCATGGATCTTCTAGGTATATAGATGAACATAAACATATCATGTATTATATTCTTCTCAAATGTCAATTTAAAAAATTTTCTTAGTATTTGTCAAGGGAATCCTTTTGCAATGATACTTCTTTTCCATGTTCTATATAATGTTCATAAAAAGGAATAATTCCAGTTACAGTAATTGTTAATCTTACTGTAATGTGTAAATGAGAATATTTAATGATGATAATATATAATATTTGTATTTTCCCTAGTGAAACACATTATGAAAAAATTATATATTTAAGGATAAAAGATAGTGAACTATTGGGTCGTTACATTATCCACCCTTAGAAAAATACATCCGTAAAATTTTATTTCATACCCTCTAAGGATGTCAGCAATGAGTATCAATATGATTAATGTGTATTTTATTTTATAATTTTTCATCATTCATGTCTATTTACATTTAATAAGAACAATCCCAATACTATGTTACTTTTAAACATCTTCACTTGCATTCCACTTTTGGTTTTTTGATATGAAATTTTGAATATTTTTTTATTTTATATATTATATAATTTAGAAGAGATATTCTTATATTTGTTTTAGTATTGATATTTTATTAACTATTTTAATAATATGTTAACCACAAACACATATTTATCACTGCCATAGTTCCTCTACATGGCGGTGCTAGTGAAAATTTGAGTTTGAATGATGAAGTCTATAAAGAATGCTCATCCTTGTTATAAGGGACCTTGATTTATATGTTTTGATACCTCCAAATAATTTCAATGGTATCCTTATTCACTAATGAAACCCATTAACTCTATATAAAATCCCTCATCTACAATTATATATTTATTAGATTAATCTCAATCTCTTCACCCCTTGTCACATATGTACACGTATTATAAGTTCCATAAATCCCTCTCAGTTATATCATGGTAGATGATGGATTCCTCCACACATATACTCGTAATGTTTTCATTTTTCCAAATAAGTACATTAATGAGAAAAAAACATCATACACATGCTATGTGGTCTCTCATGATTAGGGGTCTCAAACCTGATTTATGGATTACACATACAATTTTGGTCACTATGTGGAATCCCTTTTCTTCTAACAACCAAATACATATTAGAGGATGGAGATATGAGTTTTATTATATATCAAACATTTTCTAGGTTCATTAATCATCTCTAGAAATAGTGATTCGTACACTTGATTGTAGTATGTTCATAGATGATTACGAATAAATATTATTATTATCATATACAACTATAGTTTCTTTAATATATCTCTACAGAGGTTTCTAGTTTTGGCTTCCACCCCATAAACTATTAATACAGATATTATTGTGGTTAATCTTACTCCGATCAGTAAATGTAGAGTCTAAGTTGAAATAGTTAATAAATAATGTTATAAACCACTATTGAACTCATATTAATATTATATTCTCATAAACATAAATGATAAAAACTGCACAACCGAAAAAATTAATTTTATTTGATAAATAATCATCATGTGGGATCATTTAGAAAATAATCTATGAGGATTGTTGTTTTTAAAATAAAACATCCATATTTTTTACCAAAACTCGCCTTATTAGTAGTCATTGAATATTCTCCACCATGTTCCTTTGGTTATTATTTTTTCTCATGCATATCATTCTTATCATCTATGGATTTATGAAACTGACATAGGTAATGTCCATTCATCACACCCTTATAAATTCAGTGAATTATTTGGGATTTTGGAAAAAAATCATCTACCATAATCCTAACTGAAATCAATATTTTCATAAATTATTTTAATTCTTTATAAACCCCACTTCCATATGTAAATAATCTCCAAGTACCATTATGGAAATTCCCTCATCAATTCATCAAACATGTTTATCAAATAGAGAATTGAACATTTTACATTCATCATATTCATCCGTTGATATATCTGGTTACTCTATTCTTCTATGTTTTCACAAGGTACTTCACCTTTGTTAACATTGCTAATTATATTTAAATATAAATATTTTTTCATAATCACATGGTTTGTCACTGTATTCCCATTTATAATGGGGTTTTGGTGAAATTACATTACCGTCCATCCCAAAAATTGTACCTTATTATCCATTGATTACTAAAAAATTTGTTTTACAAGGATGATTGGAAATAAAAAATATTGACAAATAATTATAAAAATAATTTGAACATAAAATTTCATTCGCATTAAAATTTAGACACTATACTATAGATCATTTTTCTCCAAAAATTTAATTCATATATTGATATGAGTTACATTAATCTGTGCCATCTGACACATTTTATTATAATCACTCAATGTATTAGGAAATAATTTTTTTATTGTGGTTTAAAAATATCATATGAATAAATAAATCACATCCCTCAAGATAGTAAAAAGATATATGGAGTTAGGGCTCACTTCTATATAGAGGGTGAAAATTGAGTTAACATATAAGATTCCCTTTTGGGATTATTTCCCATAAATACATCTATTCCAGAGCCCATATACAATTTAAATATCTAAAAATCAATTTTTTATATGTAAAATGATATAATTTATACTTTTTCTATTTTTTATGATATCATAATGTATAAAAATTCATTTATTTTATTTTAAATAGTTTTCTGTTAACATAAAACATTTTCTAAACTAATATTCCAAAATAAATAAACCCTTATTTAAAAAAATAGTGACCTCAGATAATCGTAGGGAATATAATACACTATTTTAATGATTTAAATAATGAATCTCACAAACCGTTACACAAGAAAAAGACAAAAGGGAGTAATGTCATTTCGATTTCCAATATAACATCTTATTTTACAAAAACACTGAATTTTTTATCATATATCCTCCCATCATGGATTTTTAAAATTTCCATACGTGTTATAATCATATTTATAACCTATGAATTATAGATATAAGAAAATGGTGAGAATAAATGGAAGAAAAGTGATAATATATCATAATGTGACAGATCATAAACATGAAAGAGAAGATGAGGAATACATATATATATTCATAAATATCATAATACGTTTGATGATAGTTATAAAATAGAATTATGAAACATTATATCATAATAAGATCTTGAATGAATTAACAAATTTATGCCATTGATAAAAATTAAAACCAATATACAAAAAAACTCATGAGCCTGATATAAAAGTGTAAAATATATTAAAAATAAGGCATGGTCATAGAAAATGGAAAATTCATTAAAATGGAATGAATCATGAAAACTACCACTAAATTGATAAAGAACGTATATTCATGGGAAAAATATAATATTAAGATATAATTTGTGATTAAACCCATTAATATAATGTTTATGTGAACACAATCTATAACCCATACTTGAAAAGGGGAGTTAACCCAACAAGCCTAAGATTATGTTTATAAACATTTTAATTACATGATTTAATATATCATTATATATAATATATAACTGATTTTATGGTGATATATGGACCCAAAATGAACATCTATAAACATGTTTTCCACATAAACACATTTATCATTTCTTAGAGATCACTTTGGAAAAAATAAGTTTCATAAACATTCAAAAAACTTTTCATAGAATAAACATAATAGATAATATTATATCAAAAATATTATTTTATAAAACAAATAATATCCTAATAAAATATAGAAGATGAAAAAAACAACCTCACATGATAAATAATCCCTAGTGAAAAAATATATGTTAAAATAAAAATGTTTTCATTAAACCTTTATTTATTTTTATAAAAGATGTTGTCAAAATTTCAATAAAAACATCTCTTAGAACGGAATGAGTTGTATTTTGTATAATACGGTGTCAAGAGAGAAAATAAAATATCCTGGTAAATACATAATGGTTTTCAACATATTTTTTGGGTGAATGATAAAAAATATTTTTTAAACGTCAAAAACCACTTTTAAATATTTTAAAACCCCATTGTTTGAAAACCTACAACATTAAATTTTTATAAGATTATTATTATGATATGGGGTAAAAATATTTATGAACATAATTGGATATGTTACATATAAACTTTATAAAAGTGGGGTTTACATTTTAATCAAATAAAAACTGATAAAGATTCAAATACATTAAAAGTAAATGGAATTATTCTCAAAAATGAGTTTTAACGATTAATTTGGTTTATAATGGATTAAATTTATTATTAAAAGCATGATTTACCAAAAAAATATGTTTTTTATACAACATTGAATTATCATAATTATTTATATATTTATCTTGAATGAAAAGTTTCATATATTAATCATTATGGATGAAATAAATGTCTTGATTCTGGAAAAAACCATACCATTTTTTCAAAATAGTTGAATACAATGTACCCTCCAATAAAAGAACAAAAGTAAAATAACATATTATTTCATAACAACATTAATACTAAAAACAATTTATAATTTCCATTTATAATAAAAATATATATTAATGGTTGTTTTTTCTAATTTTCTCACATCGGGTGTTTATAGTTTTCACCATCCATGCAATGATTTTATTGAAATGCTCATGTTGATGGTTAAACTGGCTCAATCATGAACATACCCATTGTATTGATAATTATGAGGAGATTAATTTTTGCGGTCATTTCTCCATTAGTATATTGATATCATTTATTGTTAATTATTGAGATTTATTATATTTATAAATGATGTAGATGAAGATGTAATTGATATGAGAATATGATATAATTTACATTAATGATTTTCCTCTCAACATGTTTACTTTAAACAATTGAATTTACCCTAATAATTTATTAAATATATCATATATATATATATATATTCGAAAATGTATTTTAAAATAATACTAACGATAACAATAAAATATTATTTATCCATTATACGATTTCTTATAACCAACCATGCTATGTGAAGATGAAATGAAATATAGATATGGATTTTTCTATGGAGGAAGTAGTCCACATAAACACATGATTAACTATTTCATTTTTCATAGAATGGTGAATTTTTTTAATGTAATTTAAAATCTCAGAATACAAAATATATCATATATTACAAAATGATATATTAAATTTATTATAATGAAGATCCTGATAATATGGTGATGGAAAATTAAATATATTGTTTCATAGTGGTGGTAGTATGCACATCACAGAATTTATGTATTCATTTTTCTTATTGTAAATGTAGAGGATTGTTAATAATTATACCATTTTTATAATAATATAATAGTATACATGTTATATTGATGTTTTTTTTGATATCATGAAATGTAAATTCATAGAAGAATAAAATCGCATATTTATATATTAAAAATTTTAGATATGTTAGGAACATATAGCACATTAATTTGATTATCTACTTTCCAAAGATGACTTAAAATTTTAGGGATGGTATTTTGTGAACAAAACCACCTACCTTATTATTATATGAGTGTTTAATAGTGTTTTTAAGAGATTGTGTCCAATTTTTTGTATTTTATAGAGGGAAGTGAGTAGAGGGGTACCAATTATATAAATGAAAATAAGTGGAGTTTTTTTAAATTAAAAAATATTTTCAAACGATTATGTCACTCTCAAATGAAGTGGATATAAAATTGATAAATAATTTAGTTTGGAAGAGATAATTTCATGAAACACTTAAACAACTAGATTTAAAACATTTTTTAATGATTTATTCTATTTACATCATATATCACTATACCATTCTATGTTTAAACAATATTACTAGTTTTTTAACCATGAAATTAATCATTAATGTAGAAAAATAAATTGAACCTTATTATATATTAATTACCTCCGAATGATTTATTTCTAATACATTATTAATGATTAAATTTTTTAAAAGCGATAAAAGTTTCATTTTATTATACAAAATGTATAATAGAAAAAGAAAATTTCCTTAAAAAAATAAGCCCATTATAAAACTTCTAATCATTTTTATTTTTAAAATAATGCATATTTTAAAATATAAATTCACACAAAAAATACATGTTTGTACTTAGAAAAATGTTTCATTAATATCTTATTCAAAATTATATAATCATAAGGTCATAAATTAATCTTATTATCAAAAATGATATTTTTTACAATTAACAAAAAATACTAGTATATTTATAAAAAATAGTAAAAAATAAATGTAAATATAATATAAATAAATACATAATTTTTTTTAAATTTACATCATATAATTTTAGTTTTTTATTTTTAATTAAGAACATAATTTTATTTTAAATAATATATTCATATAAAATACTATTTTATTATGCTAACAAGTTTTAAATATAAATTTCTAAATTAATATTTTTATAATATATATATATATTATTAAATCCAAATACATTTTTCAAATTAAAATTTTAATTTCAAATGTTTTTTTTCTATTTTTGAAAGAAATTTTAGCTGAAATTATTTTTGAAATGTATATAAATTCATAAAAATATATACATATAAACATGTTATTACATTTTCATTTCATCTTAAATTCTACATACATAACCTCTTATGATCTCTATATAATACCCAATCATCAGGTATGATTGGGATTCAGTTTTGGGAGTATTTTTCCCAAGAATAGATCTAATGGAAATGCCTATGATCTAGATCTTCATCCCCATAATGTTTTTTCTCAATCCCTAAATTCTCATGTTCTATTTCGGAGTAGTTCATATAATCACCTAGTGAATCTAGACCTATTCCATTTTTAAAAAAAATGTGATTCATCCTGGAGTACTTGTAATCTGTATGATGTTTCTTTTAAAATTATATTACTGATTTTTTGATGTATCTACATAAATTTATAACTATAAAATTTTATGATTACATTTTCATTATAATATTCATTATTCAAAATATATAACGGAATGTTTTTTCTGTTTTTTTAGAACATTTTATTAATAAAAATTATTAATTGAAAATATATAGTTATATCTCAGTTTGATAAAATGACTATTAATTGAAACTGGTTTCCAAGTATTCTTTAGGTCATGTTTAACATCATTTAAATAAAAATCAAATGATCATGGATACATGACCACAAATGTACATATAATTTCCTAATCACATGACCATAAAAACTATTGTATATATAATTAACTAGAATAAAATTAATTCACTTTTCATTCAATTATCATATATACATATGAATATCCTATCATGGGACAAATCACAACATCACAACAAAAAATGTCCCCCTTAACATTGATAAATTATATTGTGACCCTCTCTATGCTATTATAATTCAGCCAAATCAATCTACATAATATAGAGAGGGAACATCTAGTTCCTACCCATTCATAAATTTTTATTGAAGCTCATATACATATATGTGTTCATATCAACACTTATTGAGGATTGATCCCTACTATAGTTGATTGTTTCTCCACTTTGGGCCTTGTTAAGGATTCATGATCATATCATAAATCTAAAATAGATTCTTATAGTGGGAAACAATACCATTTTAAAGGGTATTATGAGCCTGATAACCCACACCCTTGAGAAATATGTTTCCCATGGTGTCACTAGTAAAGTCCCACATACTACATTATTTTTGAATATAGTTCCACAATGATTCCAAATTCTATGGCTGAAAGCTGAGAATTGATTTCATTAAAAATAGAGGCATTAATTCGCCCTTATTTAGGAACTTCGTATTCTTTTAGGACTTTAAATAACATTAATTTAAATGGATGCAATTTATTTTTGTTAAATAATTATAATTAAGATTTTCATGGGATGAAGAATTATCTGAATTCCTACATTTGATTATTCCAACACATCCATGTGAGGGATTTAGAGAACATTTTTATTCTTCAATAGTGGTCCGTAGATAATTCCTTATTTTGGAATGTTTTGGAATATTGTTCCAAATAATAATATCATCAAGATTAAAACTACCTTATACTTTAACATGAATAATATTTTTTTCAAGGCTAGATTCCCCAAAGAATATGTTAAACTCTTTATAGTTTTTAGCTACTAAATAATAATGATCTATGCAATTTATTTTTTAGTTATGAATCTTTTGTAACATTTTTTGTAATACCTCTAGTGATATGACTTTGTATTCAATATTCTTATGTCAAGGGAAATTGTTTTGTTGACGTGCATCGTTAAAGTATATTTTCATGAAAATACGTCGATTGCATTGATGTGTGGTGAATATTATTTCAATGGGATGACATTCTATTTGATTATGTAACTTTCCAAGATTTATCATAATGTTAGTTTGTTATTTGGTTTGTATGAATCTTTCGTAGGATGTATATAGGGATCAATAGATTGGGATTTGTTATGGTACTTTAGTATGAGGATCATGATGTGAATTAGATTCAGATCATGTGTTTCTGATATTTAGAATGTGAATCTAGTATAATGATTGATTTAATGTCGGATAAGAGATATTTTTTGAAATAATTTCATTCTAGGTATTGAATTCATGATTTTTAAATAATTTTAGGCTGATGATGATGATTTTTTTCATATAACCATCGTTTTGGAGTATTACTATGGAATTCAAATATTGAGTTTAGTTAACAATGATAAAGGGGTGGAACTTAGGTTTTAAAAGGGCTTGATCATCCAGTTGTCATTCATTTATAGATATCCATCCTCCTATTATTTTATTTGACTATATATAAATTTTATTTTTTTATCCAACCATAATTATTGTTCTGTCATCTTTTATATTATATGAATTTCTATTGGAAAAAATTGGTACGTTCATCTCCTTTTATTGGTTATTTTCTCTGGTTCAAATCATGGAGGTCAGATGTAGTTGTGCAATTTTTTTTATTTTCTTGGGGTTATGTTTTTTATATCCATTGAATTGTTGTGGTTGATATGTGTTTTTTGTGAGTTTATGGTATTTATGAGTTTATTGTTTTCTATCAAGGCAATATAACGATGGAAAATGTTATTTTAGATAGTGAATCCCTCATTTTTTTACATTTTTAATCATTTAATAGAAGTTTACTCTTGTTTCATTATATGGGATATTTCTTACGATCCAAATTAGTATAAATTAATTAGATAATTGAAATTGAATAGGAAACATGTTTGACATATATGTTTATATTGAATTAATATTATGATATTGATATTATGAATGGGTGATCATGACACCCCATAAAAAAATCAGCCGATTTGGAGACACATCAAGAAATATAGTTGATTTTAAATAGAAACATCATTTCTTGTTATTGTGATATCACTAAAATAAGAAAATTTACCAATACCATCAATCTAGTTAATAAAATTATTTCCCTGGTAATTATGGATTCTGAGATACTACCCTTAAAATAATGAAGTGAAATTGATAAAAATATTCTTTCTAAATTAATAAAAAAATTGATTTATTTTTCTGTGTGATCGTGATGTTGCAAGGTGATTTGTAGTTGTGGAATGTGTGGTTACAAAATATGTGAGGATATTGTATGGGAATCGATGTGATGGGGTTTTGATCTCATTTTGTGGGGTAACAATGTGATGGGTTTTTTATTATTTGTTTATAGGTGGTGATCTATGGTTGTGATGCAGGAAAAAGATGTGTTGGTGATTTGTAGTTGAGAAATAAAATTATTATGTGTTTTTTAGTCCGTTCTATTTATTGTTTATGTGTTCTTAGTATGATTTCATTCGATTTGGAAGTAATGTGTGGATGCATCCCCAGGCAGATAAGATGAGAATGGTTGTGTTGTGTGTATTTCATTGGTTGTATTGGAATCAAATGACATATTGAAATTGTGATGAAATGGATTTCTCTGGTTAATGTCTTGGAAATGGATAATGATTATATTAAAATTGGAAGTGTGGTTAAATGTGGTTGTAGAAAAATAAATAAAATAATTAGAAGATAGTGTAATTTTTTTTGGTAATGAATAGTTCTATGTGTCATGTGGAATGCATATTTCATATTGTTTTTTGCATTTAGAGGTGGAAGAAATGGTGGGGATATTATTATATGTTTAATTAATTTTTGTGATCCTATAGTTCGGTCTTTTTCTTGCCGCTATATATATACTATGTTTGTTTGTTTTGGTTAGTGAAAAAAACACACTAGTGTCGAGGATGGATAGATGGAAAATTGATCATTACCTCTCACTCATCCATGAGCTTATATATAAATAGGTTATGATGGATGGGGGTCTGATAGTGAACCAATTAATATACCATGTGTCTTCGAGTGAGATGTGACATGACTACGTTGTGGGGTAGTTTCCTAGGAGTATTTGATAGATTTGTTATGTTCCCTTTTTATGGGACTTCATATAATAGAAGTTGTTCATGTTTACTTATGTTCATGAGTTTTTTTTCCTTCTAGATTATGATTTCCTACAACTCTAGATATAATTTTGATGTGAATGGCCTCATGACAATAGTAGATAAGTGATGTGATCTTCTTTGGGTTAGGACTATGTTTTCTATAGATGAGCTGTGATGTGACATTAAAATTGGGTAACAATATATATTTCACAGAAGTTATTCTTTTTACATGGTTTATGAAATTTCTCTAAACATTGTACTATTGATGTCATACTTTATCTTTTTTTGGGTATTTGGTGTGGGTAATTCTACCTATAAATGATTTATTTATACATTCATTGTGGGATTTATGTTGTCATTATTTAATATTTTTTACATTTATATTATTGTAGATTAATCATCATATATCATAATATTGTTTTTTATATAGGTAAATGACTCCAATTTATTATATTTCTATACTTTTGGTGGTATCCACAAAACCAATTCCATATTAGATGGTAATGAAGGGTCATTATCTATCTCTGTTCATTGTAGTGTCTTTACTAGTAGAGGTCGCGATAATGTGTAATGTGAGGTAATAGTTGAGGCATACGATGGGGTTTAGTGTTTTTCGTACTGTGGATTTCATTTGCTTGTATGGAAAAAAATATAGTTGACCATGGAACCTTGCATATGCCATGGAAACCTACTAGTACAACAATTTATGTGGCCCCATGATACGGTGCATAAACTATGAGTATATTTGAATTCCTTGATTGGGGGACCTATATATAATTTAGATACCTAAGAGTGGCACATGTATCAAGATGACATGTGTTCCTGTTTTAAAATATTGGTTTTGATAATATGATGTTAAAAATAATTAAAATGAATTAAAAGATTCTATTCTATTGAAATTAGTAAATATATGTCTTCCCAATCAGCTATGTATCTTGGTCATTTTCCACATGTGTTTTAAGAATTGGTGATTTAGTATGGGGGTATGGTTTATTGTCAGAGGGTAGATCTAGTGGATGAAGATGATCATCCACAATGAATTTGGTATACATTTAGAAGTAGGATTTGGGGATATACAAGTGAATCATTTGAAATGTACATATTGGGAGATGGATATGGTCCCAATAATGCCTTCATATTTATTTGTGATCTTATGGGGTATTGAGTAACACTAGTAGTTAGTCTAATGTTGGGAGAAGTGCATCTGTGGTCGACATTTTATGTGGATGGATGTAGATGTTGGATGAATATAAATTCAAAAAGGGTTTCGAGAATTGTTCTATTCATCAACCAAGATGGAAGTGAATAGGTAGGTTGCATATTCTCTATATTAAGGTGGTTGATTAGATTATATTTGGAATCATGATCATGAGACTTATATGTTTTTTAGTAGATGTTTTTCTTGAAGAGGAGTCTGCTGTGGGTCCCCTTGATGTGGAACATTATACTTTGATCCAACATGTAGTTACTCGTTTGAATTTGTAAATGTTTCTTGTGGTTTGTAGAATGTTAAACGTGATTTATCCAAAACACTAGTAGGGAGGTTTCCATGGTTGGGTATCCAACAATGTTTTTTTGGAAATATTTTTATTAGTAGAAGTTATTATGATCTTGTTACATAGAGGTTTTGACTGGTCAGTGGAGGCTGACCTCAACATGTTTCTTATGTTTAGGGACCCTAACATGATCATGGTCAAGGAGCATTCCATCAATAGAGAGGTAGTAGAACAAGATTGGGTTCGTTATAGGAACTAGTGGAAGTTTCTTAATAGAGGTAAAATATCATTTGAGGAAATCATAGTTTTCTGTGTACCTTTTTTGTTACATGTTTGACTCATGAACTTCAAACTCCTTGGTTTCACCCACACTACTCGATGAATTGGGACTATATGTAGAGAGGCTTCTTGTGGCCCCTTTTATTAACTATGATACAAGAGGATAGAAAATGTTATTAGATATTTATTGAGGTTGTAAACTGAGGATCAGGAAACATAAGCCCCATAGAGATCATTTCATACATCATATTGTGAAATTCAATGAATTCTTTATCATCGATAAGTTGTATTTTATGAATTCTGTTTTAAAATACTTCTAGAGAAGAGTTTTGTTCTCCAATTGGGAAGTTTATTATGTATTTTTTAATTGAGTTTGGATGTTAGGTTGTATACCAATCAATACCACTCATTAAATGGATTTAATATTACAATAGACTTATTTGATGCTTGAATGTGGGAGGTTCCTAGGGTTTTGGTGATTTTTCGGTGTTTTTTCTGATGAAGTTTTGAACATACCCCTTGATGTGATGATATGTTTGGAATGTAATTACATATTAATGATTGAGTGATTTTAATGGATCTATATCATATTTCACCTGACACTATTAAGGAGTTGAGTTTTTAGATTGATAATCTGAGGCATATGTCTTTATCATGCCATGTGTGTCCTCATGGGGTGATCCAATGTTGTTTTCCATTAATATGGATAGTGGTATGAGGTTTTTTATAGACTATCATAGGTTGAATGAGGTAATGGTAAAAACCAATTACCCTATTATGAGGATAGATGATATTTTTTAAATGATTAGGGGGAATATATTTTTCTAATATTGATTTGTGGTTTGAAATCACCACATGATATTGAATGAAATAGATATCCCAATGACTAAGAATATATGATGGTATGATATCTTTGAGTTTGTGTACAAGATATTTGGAGTCAAGAATGCATAAGATGTGTTAATCGGGCTCATGAAATCCATGTCTAATTAATTCATAGTCCTTTTCATAGTTGTATTGATTAACAAAATTTTGATATACTTGATGTCGTAGGGGGGGTATGTTGACCATGTCAATGTTTTCTTACAGGTTCATTGATTTCACTAGCATTGTGAGAAGTTTTATATGGGTATCTTTAGTACGTGAGTTGTTCACTTCCTCCAATATCATGGGTCTCGATTGGGATTTTCATTAGATTTATCAAGTTTCATGTATGTTTCTTCATGGTAAGACCAAATAATGTTATACATGATCATAGTCTTCTTAGTTTCATGTGATATTATAAAAGGGGTTTTAAAAATTTATCATGAGATGAATCACTATTGGGAGTGATTAAAAGGATTTATAATGACTTAAATTGAATTATTATTTCTTTGTATTACTCACCTATTAAATAGGGTAATTGACCAGACGTATAGATTTCTGGAATCCATATATTGTGTGATATTTTCATTTTTTTGACATTTTCCATCATTTCCTGCGATACATGATGATTTCAAAGAGAGAGGTGTTCTCTTATGGGTCTACATTGTTAGCTACACATAATTATATATATATTCCACCCCTAGAATAGATTTATCAACTGATTATTTTTCATTGATGTTTTTATGGAATTAATTCATTAGCGATTACATTATGGCATAATGGATCATATGTTCTTAAGGAATATCATTTTTTAATAGGATCTGAATATACAATAATGGTGGTAAAAAGTGTTTGTTCATGATTAATATTTTTGATTTTTAATACTTCTTAATTGTGTAATTTTATGGCCAATTCTAATTTAAGAGTGACTTAGAGGGATATTTCTTAGTAGTCCATGTATTCTTTAAAAGTGGTTGAGTTGTTGGAAGCCTTTTATATGAATTAAATAATGGTTTAAGGAAGATTCCATGTTATTTAGATAATAGTTTAGTATTTTTTAATGTAGTAGTTGGAGAGGTATAGGTGGGAGAAACGGAGATTGTGACGATGGATGATCATGTGGTCCATCGTCATAATCTATAAGGATGGTCGAAGCATAATAATAACAATATGTTGTTTCATTCATAGATTTGTGTTCTAATAGTAATGCACATGGGATCCCTTCATGATTTTTGTATCACTCCATTGGAAGTGCACCATGGAGTATCTAATACATACCTTGTGGTTATGATATAATTATGGTAGCCTATGATAAAATGGGTGGATAGATACATTGTCTCTTGTTTTTTGTTTTTCTAGTTGGTAAGGTGTTCTAATCATATTACTAGTGGGTTTTTATATCATTTTCATGTTCTAAATGAATATTTTATGCAATATCTATGGATCTCATAACAAGGCTAAACTAATCTAATGAATTCATTATTCTATTTGGGTAATCATGGACCTATTGATGAATTAAGACATCTTATATGTGATGAATGACACAAGTGTCAAGTATATATTTTTTAATAATATTTCAAAGGTGATGGTTTCATTCAATTTATTTAAAACATCCATTATATTGGATGAGGATTGTTGTTTTACCTCGTGATTATAGATAGCATTATAACAAGAGTTCGCAACACAATTGTGCCTTTTTACTTGTTTCAACACTCAAATAGATGGGTTATTTGATCAGACCATCCAAAATATAAAGATTACCTTTCAGTTATTCATATTAGATTTCATTAGATCATAGGAATAATTCATACCATTGTCTAAGATCTATTGTTATAAAATTTATAATTCTTCCATTGGTAGTTATTTATTTGAGGATATATAAGGCCCTATGTGTAATTATTCAACATAGTAGATAGTGGTTGTTGAGAAAATAGTTCCTCCTCTCAATATGGGTAATAGAAAATTGGATTTCTTTATCTTGATGAAAATAAGATAAATAAAATATTGGACCAACAGAAGACTTATGATGTTTAATGGAAGAGGCCCCCTATGTTTGTATTTTGAGGAGATTTGTTCTTGATGGTTTCCCCATGACATGGGTATATGATGTTTTCTATAGTACTAATGATTCTAATTTTTTTTTGGACCTTTGAGGTTTTTAGTGAGTTCATTATGTGGAATATTGGTTGGAATTTCCACCATGGGTAGGGAATATCCAAGACATCTTCAAATAATCATATCTCTATCGATTGATTTATAATAACTCCAATATCATTATCTAGGGGTTATTTTATATTTAGGTTATGTAATATATGTGGGGATACTATTTGAGATCTACGATCATTAAGATAATTTGACATATGGATGAACCATTCCATTAGATTGTATGTTGTGGAGGTATAATTTTCCTCAAGAGAGAATCTGGGAACATGGGGAAAGTCTGTGTTCCCAGTACCCAAAGATATTTTAGAATGTTTCCACATTAAATATTTTGAGATGTAATGATGGATCGTTATGTTTTATGAGATGTTTTTTTTACTTTTATTCGATATGTTTTAATTATCTAGATATATGAAAAGTGGATAACTAGAATCCTAATTATGAATTGTTATAATATGATACAATTAATACCAAGCTTGTCAGATAGTTTAACTAAAAGAGGATGGTATCCTTACATATAAAATTGGATTCCATAATATTTGCACTCAATGATGTGTTATTTTTTTGATTCATATGGTGTGGGTTTTTTTAATTTAAGTTAATTTTATGGATTTATTTTTAAATGGTAATGTGATGTGGTGATGATTCATGGTGAGATGTGGTTCTATAATGGTCATGTAATAATGTGTTGGTTCAGAGAAGGTATTGGATGATGTAGTGTTGTTCCTAGTTAGAATAATTGATTTGATTGTGTTGTTAAATTTTTTTTTCATTTTTTCTTTGTGATTTGGTTGAATATTTTTGATGGTGGTAACTTTATTAGTCCGATGAAAAAATTTAGGGAGTTGTTTTTTAAAATCATTGTTTTCCCTGAGTTTTGTATTCATTGTTGAGTAAAATATTCATTTGAGAGTTATTTGTTATTATTTATTGTTCCATACAATCCTATTATATTTTTAGTTAGATAAATGTTTTTAGAGGAGATCTAGAGGGCTATATGAATGTGAAACTACATGAGTACCATACGTGGTTGATCAAAACATGAACTGGATTCATGTCTGGAGTGGGGGAATCACAACATGTGTGACTAAAAGTATCATAGCTACTATGATGGAAAAGGGATAAATCCCTGAAATAAATTCACATCATGAAAAATATCATGAAGTGTTATTAATTTGATAATGAATCAATGTTACTTTTTTAGGAAGCTAACATTAATTGTGAATTCAGGTCAAGATGTGGGTTCCTGACATGTATGGTGTAGGATTTAGGGTTTAATAATGGTTGAAGAGCTGATTATTTTTCATTTATTTATACCCATCTTCAATTATATTATTGGAATAACCCTAGAATGTTATTTAGGATCTTCTAACACTCATTCCTTCCCCTTGTTCCCTTAAATCAGCTTGTTTCCTATTGGCGATTGGTGGTATGTTGATTTCATTTTGATAGTGCATTCATCTAGGTCTCTATTGGAGATTCACATCGGTGGAGTGGTTTTGGTTTGGGGTGTTTTTGGGATGAATATTATGATAAACCTTAATATAGTGTAGTTTGATTCTTATTTTTTTATAGTAGTTGTCTATGGGAATTTTTCATTACCATGAGGTGCAACACAAGTTGGCCAGGAGACATTGGAGTATGAAACACCTCATTTGTCATATTTTGTATAATTTTAGAGTGTTTTACTCTTAATTTTATATGGGGGTGATTTATTATTTCACAATATTCATTAAATAGTTAGTTAATTAAAAATTTTTCTGAAATGGTTTTGAACCACATGTTTTTACATCTTTGATACTGCTATCTTGGAATTCTGAATCGATATTATTGATTCAATCCTTAATGAAATTATGGTTGACAGTATTTCTATGAATATAGGTTTCTTATATGGAATCCTTATTTCATATTGATGGGATGAATTTCAAAAATGAATAATGTAAAACAAAATATATAGGAGAAAAACATTATTTCGAAACAATATAAGGATTGTGTTATTATGCACCTAAAATAAAGAATTTAGGTTAATAAAAATCTCCTGGGTAAATTAATATTTTTTTATATTTTTTATATGTTGTCATGTATTGGGGATTTTATGTGTGGTTTTGGTAAAGGGGGATGTTGGTCTTATGAGTTTGTGTTGTCAGATGGTGATGTGATGGGTTTGTGAGGTAAAATAGTGGGGAGATGAAATGTGGTTGTGATAAAAGGTGGTGATGTGTAGGATATTTATTATTGTTTCCTGTAGTGAGGAATGGTTTTTAGTCTATATAGTAGGGAAGTGATTTATGGTTTGTGTCAGGTTGTGTCGTGGGGTAATGATATGTGGTTGTGTTATAGGGGGGATTTGATGATAATGGTTCTGTTATTCTAGTTCCATGTGTATTATAAAAATTAATTGAAATGATGAAATAAATATTAAATTATTTAGATTGGTTAGTGTGTTGTAAATGGATAATGAATGAATTAAAATTATACGAGTGGGTAAATTTGGTACTTTTCATATATTGAAATGACTGGGTAATTTATTTTATTTTCAATTGTAATGAAGAGTGGTAAGTGACTTTTGTTCTGTGTATTTCATTTTGTATTCTTGACGTTGATGTCACAATTATTGTGGGGATTCTATTATGGTTTTTTATTTGTTTTTAACCCATAGACATGGATTATGTGGTATTATTTATATTTATACCTTGTTTGTACACAATGATTTCTAAATGCACCACACCATTGTCGAGTACTCTAGGTTGAAAATTGTACAATCATAAGGGGGTGTTATTACAACATCCATATGATAATTATGGATGGATGGATAATATTTACATCCAATATTATTCTAGAAAATAATACATGAACATGTTATTATGGTTGATTTCTTGATTGTGCACTATGTGATGACCTTAGTGTCCTCAGGCGATATGCCACGTGACCACGTTGTGTGCTGGTAGACCAGGTGTCTTCAATATAGTTGTGATGTGACCATACTGTGGGAAGAATATATTTGGGGTATTATATGATATGGGTTTGTAATATTTTTAGTGTAATTTATTTTTAGGACACGATACTACACTGGTTATGGTTTTCTTGTGAAGGTTTATATATCTATTGAAGAGATGTGATATGACAGTACGGTGGGGTGATGGCCTTGGTGGATTCATGTGAGATGTGTTGTGTCCATGTGGTGGATTAATGGTATATATAATATGGAAGATATTAATACACCAGGATGTTCACCATTTTGTAGTGAGAGTGGAAAATCAATTGGAATTCCTTTCCATGTACCATTTATCGATAAGATTATTATTAAGTAATTATAATTGACTTTTGTTATTTAGAGAGTTTTCTTCAATTCAGATGCCATTGGATAGTTTCCCTTTTCTGTATTTTGGTTCTCCTCTTATCTCATGGGTGCATCATTATGTTTCATTATCATGTTCATGGTTCATAAACAATTCTTCTTCGTAGCGGATACTGTCAGAAGGGTGGTAGGGGAGCTATGTCTGGTACATTTCAAGCATTTGAGGGAGAATTACAATAGTGGAGAGATATCATTTGATGTATTCATAGTATTTTATGTCCACTATTTTTTAAATTCAATTATTTTGGAGCATTTCACTGATTTCTGAACCTAATAAAATTAACTCTCTAGGACTAGACATAGATAGGCTTCCTATGCACTGTAGTGATGAATACTCAAATTGGGGGATATATTACATTTTTATATGTGTGTTAAGTGAGAAAAAATGATGATGGGGACACACGACTTCCATTGATATTTTTTATTTCCCTACGTGTTGTTGTATGATAGATTCCACATTATATATTGGATATATTATATTTATTATGTTACACACATATTTAGAGATAGAGTCGTGTTCTAAGATAATGATGTTCATCTTGTTGTTTTTGTTGGTGAGCTTCTTTGTTCAGTGGGAAGTAAATGTGTGGTGCCCATTTTTTCTTTTATAGATTCCTTGTATATTTAATTTCTAGATGATAGGATAGTGGATGTTCCAATAGTTTGTGGGGATTTTATGGGTTCTCTTCAAGAAGATATTGTCATATTAACCACTAAACAAGATGTTGAGTTTGGGATAGATATATATCCCAAATATTGTCAAATTTCAATTTATTATTATCAAATGGAACCATCTATGTTTTGGGTTGTGATGATTTAGATAGATGAGTTCAGGTATATTGTTTTAATCTATTTTATTGTGTGACCATAGTGTTATCCATTACTCTTCAGCAAGAATGATTTTGGTGATATGTTGTTTTTATTGACTATAATATGGAGAATCAATTATTATAAAAGAAACATTACCCTCTTTCAAGGATATATTTTTTTTACCAATTTATACGGAAATTTTTGTTTTTCCAACATAGATATGTGGCTCGGATTTCAAGAGTTGATGGTTAAGGAAAGTGACAATTGGAACATTTCCATTAGATATTGGTTTCTGAACATTGATTTTATTGTCCTATTATTTGGGGTAAAGAAAACAGTACAAATTTTCATACTAATGATGAAATCAATGTTACAAGAATTATTGGAGTATTTTTTAGTCAATTATATTGATAACATACTAATCTATAAGATGCATATTGAGGATAATTTTGATCATCTGGGTGTTATCATTATAGATCTTCAACACCATAACTTCTATAGAAGTTTTTACAGCTATAAATTTAGTATGTGTAAAGAATATCTCCCTGGTCATGTGTTGTACTAGAAGGGTGTGATAGAAGGCCATCAATGTTTAATATTGTTTTTTCATAGGAATCCCCAAAATTCATTTAGTATTCCCCGATTCATTATTAATAATAAAATTATATTTGAGGGATTTGGACTTTCTATGATTTCCATTATTTTCATCAATAATTGGACCGTTTCTCTTTGGTTTTGGGTTTCTTTTTTCAAATGTGACATACCCATGTATTCCTAGATTTGTATTTATATATGTTTATATTCTCCCATTTATATGTATATTTACCCTTGTAAGTGAATATATATATATGGGGCTAGGCATGCATGGATATATATATATATATATATATATATATATATATGAAAAATTCCTACTCGTATAAGTGGAATGTTGTATATACATATATAATCCTATATGTAAGGATTCCATTGTATATTATCATGACATAAGAATATGTAAATATGTGATAGGTATTCTAATTTATTTTATATGGTGCATATGCTCACGGGTTAGTAAGAAGAAAATACTTGGGAGTGTGATATGCCCGTGCATTCCTAGTACTCGACTTGTTTTGGGTTTTGTTGTTCTCAATTTTTATATTGTAATGTGATGATATATCATAGTTTTTTATAATATGTGTTTTTTCCTTGTTATGTTATATGTGATAAATATCCCATCATATGAAAATTAGAGGAATATAATCCAAATTTGGTTGTGTTATACCTTTATGTGATTACTACAAAACATATGATTCAACGCAACCCAAAGTGGATAACATCATGATAAATAAGACTGGATTCCCTAATTTCTATGCACGATGATAGTATAATTGTTGAATGAAGTGAGAGTTTATTTGGATTTCATGGATGTTGGTATAGTTATAAATATGGTTTCATGAATGGTTATGTTATGTGGTGATTATTTAATGTGAGTGTTAGTTGTGGAGTGTGTGTAAGAATGTTTTCATTCATTCCTAGTACAATTTGATTTTGTGTTTTTCTAAGGTAGAGGCATTGAAGTTGTTGAATGGTGATTTAGATTATTACTATGTTTTTATATTATTTAGTTGAATGATAATGTAGTGGTAACATTTATTGTATAACGAGAAAAAGGAGAAGTATCCCAATGATTGGTTGTCTGGAAATTTATATTAATCAGAGTTTAGTTTAGAATCTCAATGATGAGAATCATTTGAGAGGTATATGTTATAACGTTAGAATATTTATAGGCATATTATAGTTCTATTTTGGCAGTTTTAAGGAATTGGAAGAGGTATATATGGCTTAGTACAATTAGATTTATAGAAGCAATTGAGGTAGATGTCCATGAAGTGAACCAGACTCATGTCATGAGATAGAGATGCATGACATCTAAGGTTTGTGGATTCATGAATTTTATATGGGATAAGGGAGGAGACGATTCTTTGATTTCATTTAATGGAAAAAATTCATTATGTGTATTTATTTAGATTCCACGGTGACGTAATACTTGTTTAAAGGCAATTTTTGGTGGAATTCTCCTAGAATTCACATAATGAATTGTCTTTATGACATAAAAGTGGTTGAATCCTTGTGGTAAAAATGGTTGAACAACTGATTTTTTTCATTCATCCATATCCCTATTACTTTCTATTTTGGTGGATTTCTAGGTTGGTTACATTGGATGACCATTTAAGATCTGTGGTAAATTACTCTTTTTTCATTAGGGCTTTATCTTTTTATTCTGATAAATATCGAATGTGGTGGTGTATTATTTGTTTTTAGTTAGTTGATGATGATATTTTGATAATATATGATGTTTTATAGGATGATACATAGGGTTTTACATACATTTGGTGTTTTTTGTTAATTATACAGTACCATGTGGTGTAAACCAATTTGGAAAATGTTCCATGGGTTTGGAAATCCCTCATTTGTCACTTTTTTTGAATCATGTGGGAGAGGCTTACTCTTCTTCCGCTATAGGTGATTGTGTATAATAGAATAGTCAATTATAATTTACTGTTAAATTTTATTTTAAGGGTAAAGGGAATTCAAATGTGTAACACCCCAATCTTCCACGGTACGCTTCTCTTTGAATAATACATTAGTGTGTGTTGTACGCAACTTCGAGTTCTAACACAGACCACAACCAATCAAAGTAGCTGTTATGAATACTAATACCCAATTTTTGAAATTTTATAAATTTTAATTTAAAAATTGACTTCATTTTTTGGATTCAGAATATTGAAATTTTATTAGGGTGAATATTTGGTAGTTTTCTGATAACTTTCATATTTTGATGAGTAGTGAGAATTACTATATTTTTATTAAAGACAATTTTTTTAATTGAAATAATTAATAGTGATAAATTATGAATATCATTGATTTTAGAGTATAATTATATTATATTTTTTCCATTTAATCCAATTCTATTCATTGGACATAACTTCACATTTCAACTGGACATAAGCAAGTGGAAAACTTTTGATATTTATTATCTATTAAAAACACGTTTTTTGTTTTAACAACGGGAATTCATTTATAATTAATTTCTACCACTTCTGTGTTTTTAATTTAGAAATATGGATTCCATATTAATAATCAGGAGTTATAAATTGTGTAAATATGTAACTTATATTTTTAGACATTTTGAATAATTACTTCGGTAAATATTTTATTTACCATGGTTAAAGGGTAAATCCAGTAAATAAGGGTAAAAAAATATTTTAATAATTTTAATTTACCCTAAAATGTGTCCCAACCATATTGGTTGAATCATGTACGACCATGGGAATCTTTGGGCCGATTTTGGGACCCCATGGATCCACTTGTAAGTGATAATGACACATTATATTAATTAAGTTCAAGTAAATAAAAAAATGACATAAGCATATATCTTTTAGAAAAACAATATTATATAGGGTAATATATGTTATATTTTAGAGTATATATATTAATTAGAAAGTTAAAGTGATTTCCTACATAATTTTATTTTATTTATAATATTTAGAGATTGAATAATTAAATTTATTGATGACACAATAATGATGCAATATTTTCCTTATTAATGAAAGAATCGAATAATTAGTATTATAATTGTAAAATAAATATAATTTGGTAGTTTTGATGACATCCACGAATTTTATTGGATAATATTAAAAATTAGGACTTCTTAAATGAATTTGGTTAGAATTAATAAATTTTATAAGACTTCAAAAAAAATCAATTCTTGAATAGTGTCAAAATTGACATAAATGAGTTTCTAAAACATATATTATATTATTAATTGATATTCTATTCCTAGAAATCTAAGGTTCAGACAAAGGAATTATATAATGATAGGTGTTTAATTTATTGACCACATGGGGGTCTCTTGGATGTTTATAGTAATTTTATTAAAAATATAATATAAATATACAAAGAGACATGGTAAATGTCAAACTATTTAACTAAGAGTAAAATAAAAAAGTTAATGTTAATATAGTGACCGAAACCTATCTAAAACCTATTTTTTGAGTTGTTTTAGACATATACCCACCTTATACTTTAAGTACACAACTTTTTAGCCAGTATAATCTGAATATGAATTTATTAGAAAATAATATTTCTATATTTTCCTAAGGTGCCCCTCACCCCTCTTATAAAAGTGCACAATCACTACCCTCTAATTAACACCTTTAATGCCTTTTTTCTCTACCATCCCCTACGCAAATATTATAACAACTTCTCTCATGTCATCCTAGAGGCCTTATTTTGATCAGAAATCTGACCTATAAATCCCTTTTGATCAAATCAAAAGGAAGAACCCGAAGAATAGGTAATGTTTTCACCACCCTCTTTCTAGTTCCTTTCTTCTTAAACTTCTTCTTTCTTTGTTATTTCCATTCCAAAATAATAACTAAAATATCTTCTATATACTATGATGTTTTTATAAATATGGTACAACCATTTTTAGTATTCTATCCATCCATTGAATGACATGCCACCATAATTTCGTACGTACGACTTAACGTCTCCACGTCCTGGTGTAATTGTTATTCAAAACATTATTATTTGAATGGGTATGATAATGTTGTGTAATTTATGTAAAAAGTAAATACAAAATGATAATGATTATGTATATATGATATACCATCAAATTATATATTATTTTAATATTAGAATAATGATATTTTCGCTCGTGCGTACGTATGGACTACTGTCTCCACGAATGCAATGAGATTCATTCCCCATCGTATCCATTCAAGTATAATTTTCATTTGATGGATAAAAATAATTTTTAAGTACTTGATATAATTCTATATATGAATAATATAAAACCTATCCATAACAAACATGACATATGTAACAAAACGTATAAAAGAAAACAAGTATGTTAACTCCCGAATGGAAGATAATACTAAGATATTATTAACAAAGAAATGTTAAAAGATCATATATGATATCATATTAATGCATATAATTCCTGTATAAATTAATGACAATTATTTCATCATTATACGGGATTTTAACCTACCCTTTTCTAAGGAAAAGTACAAGGTAAGGGTTTATTTCACAATATCATCATTATCCAAGGTTGTTTATATTAATTAACTACTATGACATCTTTATCATCAACATCCATGTTTCTTAAAAATGTATTTGAATTCATTCTAACTATTTTACAGACTATGGGTTAAATTCATATATACACTTGTTTGAAATTTTATAAAATGTTTATAAATGTATAATTCCGTCATTTTCCAAACAAGGTCCTTTTTAACATTTTCGACAGAATTACGGTGAAAATGACTTTTTAACTTATACGGCGGGTGCGGCTATTTACTGTCGTTATAAAATCGTCGAATCATACCTTACATGATTATAAGAATATTTTCAATTTAAATGAATTTTTTTATGATTATGTGACTTTTAAATGATTATAAAAATATATATTTCTCTGAAATAGTTTTGATTTCATCTATGTCAACATCCTTTGATGGATTTTAAGCATATTCAATGTTTATTTATTATGATACAAAACTTCAATATTTTATTTAATGTTTTGTGATATGTTTTACTGTGGATGTGTTATTTTTATACCATTCGTGGTTTATGGTGAATGTATTGACATTTCTGTAGATAGTTTTAATAAGAATGTTAATGTTATGTTTAAACCTGTTCATATGAGGAATGCATTGGACATAATAAGTGACGGGTGGAGCCTGCTATATCTCCTCGATGCATCGGTAGGTCTCATGAGACAAATTAGTGTATTAAAACAAGGCCTTGACAAAATATTATTGGTAGTCTTGGCCCAAGACCTTGAATATGTTGTTATGATAGTATGGAATTATGCATTACATCATTATGAAAGTGTTTATTGATATTTCATGTGATTATTCGATTAGTAGAATATCCATGTGAATATGTAAATGGAATTATTATATTTTATTTCTTTAATATTTTGCTTAATTTAAAGTTAAAAAGTCTTTTGTTTTAGTTATACATTACCTTAAATGTTTATGCCTATTAATGAGAATTTCCACTATATTGTTATCCTTACTGGGCATCTGAGCTCACCCCTTTCTATGTTTTATTTTTCCCAGGATGTGAATAAGTATATTATGAATAACCTGTAGGGATTGTATAAGGGGAGATGAGTGTGGAGACAAGATGTTGCAGTAGTTCTCACTTTATGATGTAGTGTAACCTTTATGAATGTATCTAGTGATTCCAAGGATACATAACTAATCGGAATTTTGAGACATAATCTTTTGTGATCATGATAGTGGTATGTAATAATGCCCCAACTCTGGGTAACTGGGGTTGGGGATTTACAGTTGGTATGAGAGGAAGTTTAGTACAAACCTTGGGGGATAGATTTAGATAAACCCTGATTAGAGCACATAGACCTAAGATGGACTTTGAGGATTAGTATAGAAGAACTTCCTAAAATTTTTGTATTGTAGAGATTTTTGAGTTTCCCGAGCAATACAACCCTTTCTGGATACGAGCAGGAAGAGCCGACTCTGGTTTAGATGTACCTAGGGGTAAAACCCAAAAACACTGCTTTGAGCGAGACTCGAACAAGAACTACTGCATGACCACAAGCCTTGCTACACTCTTGGTTACGACACTCCCAGGGGATATGGTTAAGATATTTCTAATTTTCATTACAAACCATTATGAAGGGTTTATGAGTATATACGTCTTCAAGAAAACATTTAAATGATTATGGATAATATCCATAAAGAGTTAAATTAATGTTAAGTGTTTTACATGTTTGGAATTATGTATTCAATTAATAATCTAATCTAGTTTATGACATTGTATAGAAATGGCGCCTAGTGGATGAAATGGAAACTATATCAATGCACGCACTCCATGTAGGGATTTACCTAATACTCAAGACACTTAGAGTGGAGTTGGTGATGCAACTGGTGCTGATCAGCTAATCACCATACTGGGACAACTCACTCAGGTTATGAATAATAACCCTACCCATTTGGAGCAACCTTGTAACATTCTAGGTAAACAAATAATATTACATTCTCATGTTTATCAATATTTTTAAATAAAATGTTAATATTTATTTAAAGGGAATGTTATGCTCGATGTCGTACCCAATACACAATAATGAGTTTCTTTGAAATCTTACGTTGCACACTAATAAAATATTATTTTTATTTTAAATAGTTAATGCCTATCCGTTTTAATGGTGGGAATGAACAGAACTAACTAAAAATGGTTATATATGTTTTTCTAATATTTTTACTTTTATCCAATAAATGTTAGAGGCTTAAAATGCGAAAGAATCCAATTTTAAGCATAAATATTCTATTATTCTTTAAAATATCGATTAACCACCTTTTTATGGAGAAACCTTTTTAAATACACTTTTTAACAATTTTAAATGTTATATTGGACCAAATAAAATCCTTATTTAGAATCGAGAGATCAAAATTTACTTTTTGTATGTTTTTGTAATTTTTTTCGATAAAGTTCATTTTTAATGAACAAGTGAAAATGTTGTATTTTAAATAAAAAATTCTTTCTAATATAATATATTTATATGATTAGACCATCTTTTGAATTGGATTTAAAGTGAAATTAGAATATATTTTTACCATTTAATCCAATAGTGGTCATTGGAATTAATTTCACTTTGAAATTTGACTTAAACTAGTGTCAATCTTTTAATAGATATTTTTTCTTAAAAACATGATATTTGTTATGATAGTGGGAATTAATTATTAAATTAATTAATGAAACTTATATGTTTTGAATTTTTTAATAAAGACATAATTTTTGAATTCATAATACCAAATATATCTTGGGGTGAATTTTTGTTATTTTTCTGAAAAACATAAATTTTTGATGAGTAATGAAACCACTATGAGATAGTAAAAAACTGATTTTTTTATTTCAATGAATCATTACAACTTCTGTGATTTAAATTTCAAAAATCCGACATACATGTTTTTCATTAAGATTTAAAATGCGATTCAATGGTATTAAAATAATTTTTTGGTGAATAGTAACTTTTATGTTTTATTACTCGTGATTAAATGTAATCAGTGTAATTTAAGGTAAAGATAATGTTATAATAATAAGAAATGACCGTGACACATGTCTCAACTTTATTGGATGAGTCATGGCCAACCAAGAAAATCCATGGGTCATATTTGGGACCCCATATAGCCACTTTGGTAGGAAAATGATATTAATAAATTTTTATTTAAAGATAAAATAAAAATGTCACAAACATGTATTTTTTTACTAAATCAAATTTTACATTGGGTTATACAAGAAATATTTTTGACTATAAATAATCAATATAAATATAATTTTTTTTCCTACATCATGATTTTTTTAAAATTTTTTAGACATTAAAAAAATAAATTTATTTATGACACCATGATGACGCAGTGAGTACTTCATTAATGAATGATTTAAATAAAATGAGATGATAAGGTAAAATCTAAGATGTAAAATTGTCAAAAACCGATTGGATGGGTTGACTTTGAACCCATATAACCTTATCCTCTAAATATATAATTTTGGTTCCTTCAATATCCAAAAATCATTTTATGATAAAGAAACTTTTCAATACATTCCAAGAGTTCTGCTCCTGCCTCTTATAAAAGGCCCCCATCTCTACCCCCTTACCCACACCACTCAAGCCATTGGATTGACAAAACTCTGCTCCTTTTATATCTACACATCCCTATCTTCATCCTAGAAGCCTTACCATAGACAGAATGCTCTTCAACAAACCCTTTTGGTTCAATCCAAAGGGAGTTACCTGATTTAAAGGTAATGTCCTCTCTTATGTTCTTTTGTTTTATTTTGATTATACAACCCCATAAACTGTTTTTATTACTTTATTTTGTAACAAAAATAGTATATTAAATATACTAGGCTGTTTTTATAAAAATTATTCGAGCTACACTTACACACCCCTCAGTCTAATAGTTAAAGAACATACTGTTTCCGTGGATGGGGAATTACTGCCTCACGAAACGATGATTGTTCTATCTTCTCCTACCACCTCTCATGGTGGCCATTATGATGGAAATATATTTATTTATGATATATATTATATTTATTTTCTCTCTATACTTCATTATTTTACATTTAAGACATACCTTTATGCTTTTCATGTTGTGAAAATGCGATAATTTCATTTGAGGAAGTGTGGACTACTGCCCCCTCAAGTGATGTGACTCGTTCATGCAATACATGGAATGTATAAAGAATGAAATTAATGAAATTATGTGACCTATATGAAATATATATTATACTGGAAATATAATATATATATATATATATCTCTCTCATTTAGTTTTAGTTTCATTAAATACGAAATAGAAATGAAAGTAGCGGTCATACGTACGAACGACTTACCATCTCCATGAATGGTGAATTTCATTTTTTAACTTTAAATTTAACGTAATATTATAAATTCAAGTATTTACTAGATATATATGATATATATGATATATAAATCATGAATATAATTCTGGATATAATGGATATTTTACCACATGAACAACTTGTAATTATAAGAAGTTTATTTTTGACTCAAGTACCAATGATCGACAAAACGACCATTACTAACATAAATAATTAAATAATGTTCATAAAATGGTAATAAATGATATAAAAGAAATAATAAACTTAAAAAATGTTCTTAATAAAGTATAAATTTACTCTAGTTTATTATTCTAGAGATTAAACAACGATTGAGTCAAGTCGGACACGAGGTAAGGGATTATACCTCTCTCATTCATTTTAAGTACTCTCTTTTATGTCATTTATTTTAAGCTCATATTTCTTATATTTGAGGATTTATATTATATTATTATTACTATACATTCTATGTTCATATGATGAAATACCCTATTTGATTTCATTAATCCATTTTTGGATGTTTTAAGTGGCGTCGTTAGGCTACTGAGTTTTCATAAGGGCTTTTTAATCTCACCTTTATTCCCGTGACATTTATGCAACATTTTGCACTATTTCCCTTGAGTGGTGTATGTACTTCCCATTATTCTACTATTTCTGTAATATAATATCTTTTATGGATATTTACATTAACGTTGTATGGTTGTTCTTTCATGGGGTGAACGTTTCGAAAGTAACCCAAATCGGTAAGGGAACGTTTCACCCTTTTCTTTTTAAAAGAATTCTTTTGTTATGCCTTTTAATTTACATCTTATTATGTTGGGATATGATCTTATATATCCTTATTGATTTATATTTTAGCTCAAAGTGATGAGATACCATTTTCTCTCTCATCAACTCATTTTTGGAATTTTAATGTGACGCCGTAAGGTTGTCGAATTTTAGTAAGGGAACTTCTTAACCCAATTTCAATGCTTTTGGTTAAACTTCTACTTCTTGATTATGTCGTTCTATGAATATGTGTGGATGATATATGATTGTTTTACACTAAATATCCACTTATATTTGGTATATTTGTAATGGTAACACGTAATTATGTCATTTCTCTATCCTTGCTCTAATAGCATGATCCTTGATTGGGATTACATCTCAATTTCTTCCCATTGAGATATTTCTTAATGATATGCACTTTCATTATTTTATAAAGTGTATATACAGCCCCTTTTGACATTCAATATCCATATTATGTCTATACTAAAGTCTTTTAAATGTTTTTAAAATGGTATACTTTCATGTGGCTTATAATTTAAATGTTCAAAATGGAAAAGGACTCTTTTATTTAATCATTGTTTTAAATAGTTTTAATGATTTATTATTTTAAACATTTATCGTCAATGTACATGTTTCAAAAATGGTTTTATGAATTTATTTATATGGACAAGAATATTTTATAACCCTTTCAAAAGTTTTGAAGTGGTGTGGGACACTTTGATTCAAAAATCTCTTTTAAATGTCTTCTTTTAATATTTTCATAGTATAAAGGGATTTTTCTCTCATAGAGTTTCAATGATTTTATTTGATGCTTTTATTTATGATTATATCATGATGTGATCTCTTGTGTTTGAAATGTGGAAGTTTTATGTTTCTTTTATTCATGTTTTAAGTGTTATGATTATGTTATGGTTCTTGGTAAATGTTGATGAAATTGGGTGGTTCTGTGATAAAATAAGCGGGGGTGAGCCCGAGAGAGCTCTCCAATGCATTGGGTAATGCGAAGGAGTTAAATGCTAAGGTTTCTCTGAAGAGATTTTGGGAATATAATATGATGGGTATTCCAAACATAACCATTAGGGTTACTCCCTACGTATGAATGTATTGAATGTCTCATGTTACCTTTACTTCTTATGATTTCTATGAGGTATTCCTATATCATATGATTTAATGAGGTATGTTAAAGAGCTTATGTTTTATGAGTAATGTATGATTTCATTGATTATTATGTATACATGGACTAATGTTTTCTTTCCGAATTTTTATATCCCTTACTATGATTTTTATGCTCATCACACGTTTTTTGAATTGTTTTCCACAGGACATAATGATGAATTGGGTCAAGGATGGGATCATGGAAAAACATGCTATCTAAAACATGGAACTATACATGTTTTTTTAATATTTTTTATTTTATGGAAACTTAGTAGAAGTGTCTACTTTGTAATCTTTTGAGATGTAATAGTTATGTCCTAATTCTCTAAAATGCTAAACCTGAAAAGATCCTCAAAGTGAATTATTCACTTAATTCATGATTAAGTAATGTGTTAAGGTTGGGACCTTATTGATGGTATCAAATGACAGTTTAGATAACTTTAGAGGTTAGTCTATTCATTAAGAATAAGTGACATTACCATAATGGCTATGATTTCCGAAACAGTCATAGTTTTTAGATAAAGTGAATGAGTAATTATATATTAGTATTTATATTCCTCATTAGTACATGATTATTATGTTGATATACTCACACTGACATTTTTGGTTTTAGTAAATGGATGGATATAGCAGGCACCAAAGTGACAATGGGTTTGGAGGAAACTATGGTGGTTCTCTGATTAAGAGACTAGATGAAATGGGGGATTCAATGAGGAATCTTGTGGTTATTATAAAACAGCTATCAATGAGACATGATTAACCACTTGATCCTTTGTGAGTTATCTGATACATCATGTATGAGAGGAACAACTCGATGTGTATGTTCAGCTAATAATTATAAAGGTAACCATTAGTGTGTATATGATCCTTACTTTTGACGTAATAATGGGTTACTATATGTTATAATGGAAAATGAAAGGCATGAGATAAACATGTGGTTAAATTATCTTATGGTTATTTTTGATGATATTATATCTTTTTGGGGAATGTTTTTAGAATTATATAGTTTTGGAAAAAGGAAAACATGCAGACCGTGTGACAACCTGTCGCGTAGGACAAAGATGTGGGAATCGAACCCACAACCAATGTGTGACTCGTATTTATCGCCTACCACTGGACTACGTGAAGTCCCTAGTTAGTATGTCAAATTCTTTTTAGTTAGACGAGCTTATAAATCCTGAATAAGTTTATTTTGGGTTATCTATGGAAATTATTAACCTATCATGGAGGATATGTGATTAGGTTAATTGCATTTTAGTATGATACTTTAAGAGTAACTAATGATTGGAGATAAATTTTAAGGTTTATCATGGAAGAGTCGGTGATTAAATCCTTCATAGATTTGTGTTTCAATCTTTGTTTTGATTACTATGAATAATTTTATGGATAGATGTTTATTGAATGGACATTTTTGAACTTTGGGTATTGTTTGACAAATTTTAGAGATTACGAATATATTTTTATTATATAAATGATTATCCTTTTAGGGTATTATCTGATCTTGTACTATCCTTTTTGGTTTTTGTTTTTGATAAGGACTATATACTTGGAAAAAATATAGTTCTCTTGTTTTGCATTAGGTGATTCTCTAGAAGTTTATTATAGAACTCTTAATATGAACATGTCATCCTGAATTACTCATCGTTTGGAGAAAATATGAGTTTGTGTTAGAAATATAGTAAAAGATGAATGTCTACAAGACAAATGAGTATGTTTCCTTATGATTTAGTTAAGCTCATAAATAAATTCCTCTTTGAAAAGAAACTTTAAACAAAAATGTTGTCTGTTAACTTTTCCTATTGGGGAATCACATAACACATAACCCATCATATGTTTGTGATTTTCATGGGGTTAACAGTCTCTTAATCATGTTTTCTGTCACTATCCATCAGAACATGACCCTTTTTTTCTCTTACATATCTATGTTCTCATGGAATCATAGTATGTGTTAACTCGTGTGATCCTTGTACTCCTCTTTCTTTCTTTTAAAGTAATATTTAAATTTATTTATTTTTCCTATGAGGGGCATTCAATGATGTTTCCAAGACTAATTTAAAAATTGTGAGGATGAAATTCCCATAAGGGGGGAAGGATGTAACATCCCAAGTAAATAAATAATATTACATTCTAGTGTTTATCAATATTTTTGAATAAAATGTTAATATTAATTTAAAGGGAATTCTATGCTCGATGACGTACCCAATACGCAACAACGAGTTTCTTTGAAATCGTACGTTGCACACTAATAATATAATAATATTATTTTAAATAGTTAATGCCTAGCCGTTGTAATGGCGGTAATGAATAGAACTGACTAAAAAATGATTATATATGTTTGTCAAATATTTTTACTTTTATCCAATAAATGTTAGAGGCTTAAAATGCGAATGAAACCAAATTTAAGCGTAAATATTCTAATATAATTTAAAAGGTCGATTAAATGCCTTTTGATGGTGAACCATTTTTAAATCCACTTTTTGAAAATTTTATATGACATATTGGACCAAATAAAATCCATCTTTAGAATCGGAACATCAAAATTTACTTTGTACATGTTTTTTTATTGTTTTTGATAAAGTTCATTTTTAATTAATAAGTGAAAAATGTAGTATTTGAATTCAAAACCTCATTTTAATATAATTTATTTTTATGATTAGATCATCTTATGAATTTCTTTTAAAGTCAAATTATAATATATTTTTACCATTTAATCCAATGGTTTTCATTGGAATTAATTTCACTTTGAAATTGGACTTAAACTAGTGTCAATCTTTTAATAGATATTGTTTCTTAAAAACATGCTATTTGTTTTGATAGTGGGAATTAATTATTAAATTAATTAATGCAACTTATATGTTTTGAATTTTTTAAAATAGTCATAATTTTGGAATTTGGAATATCAAATATATCTTAGGGTGAATGTTTGGTAATCTTATGAAAACTTCAATTTTTAATGAATAGTGAAACCACTAAGTGGTTGTTAGAAAACTGATTTTTCGTTTAAATAAAACATTACCACTTCTGTGATTTGAATTTCAAAAATCTGACATATATGGTTTTCATTACGAATTAAAATGTGGTTAAATAAGATTATAATAATATTTTGGTGGGTAGTAACTTTTATGTTTTATTAACCGCGATTAAAGGTAATTAGTGTAATTTATGGAATGGATAATGTTATAATAAAATGAAATGACATTGAAACATGTCCTACCCTTATTGGATGAGTCATGGACGACCATGAAAATCAATGGGTCGACTTGGGAACCCCATGGAGCCAAATTGGTAGGAAAATGACATTAATAACTTTTTATTTAAAGTTAACGTAAAAATGTCACAAACATGCATTGTTTTACTAAAACAATTTTTACATGGAGCTATACAAGTAATATTTCTAACTATAAATATTAATTAGAAAGATAAAATGATTTCCTACATCAATATAGTTTTGTTATTTTTTTTAGACATTAAATAAATATATTTATTTATGACACCATGATGATGCAGTGCTTGCCTCATTAATGAATGATTTAAATAAAATGAGAAGATAAGGTAAACTCTAAGACTTAAACTAGTCAAAAACCTATTGGATGGATGGATTTTGAACCCTAATAACCTTATACTCTAAATATATAATTCTAGGACCTTTAATATCAGAAAATAATTTTATAATAAAGTAACTTTTCAAGAAATTCCAAGAGTGCTCCTCCTCCATCTTATAAAAGGACCCCATCTATACCCACTTACCCACATCTATCAAGCCTTTGGATCGACCAAACACAAATAATTTTATTTATCCACATATCTATATTCATCATAGAAGCCTTACCTTGGGCATAATTCTCTTTAAGAAACCCTTTGGTTCAAACCAATGGGAGTTACCCGATTTAAAGGTAATGTCCTCTCTTATGGTCTTTTGTTTTAATTTGATTCTCCAACCCCATAAACTGTTTTTATTACTTTCTTTTGTAACAACACCAGTATCTTCAATATACTAGGATGTTTTTATAAAAAGTATTCGAGCTACAATTACACAAAACTCCATCTAATGGATAAAGAACATATTATTTCCCGTGGATGGCGAATTACTGCCGCACGAAATGATGATTGTTATATCTTCTCCTACCACCTCTCATGGTGGAAATTATGATACCACAATATTTATTTATGATATATATTATATTTATTTCCACTCTATTCTTATTTATTTTAAATTTTGGACAAACCTTTATGTTTTTCATGTTGTGAAAATGAGATAATTTCATTTGAGGAAGTGTGGACTACCGCCCCCTCAAGTGATGTGACTCGTTCATGCTATACATGGAATGTATAAAGAATGAAATTAATGAACATATGTTACCTATATAACATATATATTATACAGGAATTATAATATATACTTATATCTCTCATTTAGTTTTAATTCCATTAAATACGAAATAGAAATGAAAGTAGTGTTCATGCGTACATACGGATTACCGTCTCTATGAACGGTACATTTCATTTCTTACCTTTAAATGTTATGTAATATTATAAATTCAAGTATATACTGGATATATATGATATATATGATATCTGAATCATTAATATAATTATGGATATAATGGATATTCTACCACATGAATAACTTGTAATTATAAGGAGTTTATTCTTGACTCAAGTACCAATGATCAACAAAATGACCGTTATTTACATAAATAATTACATAATGTTAATAAAATTGTAATAAATGATATAAAGGGAATAATGAACTTAAAAAATGGTTCTAAAGAAATTATAAATTAACTATAGTTTCTTATTCAAGAGATTATAGAATGATCCATTCAAGTCGTACATGAGGTAAGGGATCATACCTCTCTCTTTCTTTTTAAGTACTATATTTTATTTCATTTCATTTAATCTCATATTTCTTATATTTGGGGATTCTATTTTATATTCCTATTACTTTACGTTATATACATATAATTATAGATTTTATTTTATTTCATCAATCTATTTTTTGGATGTTTTAAGTGGTGTCGTTAGGCTGTCGAGTTTTCGTAAGGGCTTTTTCATCTCACTTTTATTCCAGAGATATTTATGCAATATTTTCCACTATTTCCTTTGAGTGGTGTATATACTACACATTATTCAACTCTTTGTGTAATATAATATCTTTTATGGGTATTTACATCAATGTTGTACGATCCTTCTATCATGGGGTGAACGTTTCGAACGTTATCCAAATCGGCAAGGGAACCTTTCACCCTCATCTTTTTAAAATACTTATTTTGTTATGAATTTTAATTTAAATCTTATCATGTTGGGATATGTTCTTATATATACTTATTGATTTAATTTTCATGTCCATGTTATGAGACACCATTTTCTCTCTTATTAACTCATTTTCTAAATTTTAATGTGATGCCGTTAGGATGTCAAATTTTAGTAAGGGATCTTTTAAACCAATTTCAATACTTATGGTTAAACCTCTACTTCTTGATTATGTCATGCTATGAATATGTTTGGATGACATATGATTATTTTACACTATGTATCCACTTATATTAGGTGTATTTATATTGTTCACACATAATTATGTCTTTTCTTTATCCTTGATCTAATGGCATGATCCTTGATTGGGATTACATCTCAATTTCTTCCCATTGAGATATTTCTTAATGATATGCACTTTTATTCTTTGATAAAGTGTATATACATCCCCTTTAGACATTCCATATCCATATTATGACTATACTAAAGTCTTTTAATTGTTTTTAAAATGGTATACATCCATGTGGCTTATAATTTAAATGTTCTAAATGGAAAAGGACTATTTTATTAAAACATTGTTTTAAATGGTTTTAAAGATTTATTCTTGTAAACATTTATCATCCATTTCCATGTTTTAAATAGGGTTTTAATGATTTATTTTTATGTACATGAATGTTTTAAAACCCTTTCAAAAGTTTCGAAGTGGTATGAGACACTTTGATTCTAAAATCTCTTTTAAATGACTTCTTTTAATATTTTCAAAGTATAAAGGGATTTTTCTCTCATAGATTTTTAATGATTTAATTAGATGTTTTTATTTTTTATAATATCATGATGTGATTTCTTATGATTGAAATGTGGAAATTTT
Source organism: Viscum album (assembly GCA_963277665.1). NCBI lineage: Eukaryota > Viridiplantae > Streptophyta > Magnoliopsida > Santalales > Viscaceae > Viscum > Viscum album. Next base: position 758,839,938 of record OY728145.1, on the reverse strand, counting down.
ATGTTTCTTTTATGCATGTTTTATGTGTTATGATTATGTTATGGTTCTTGGGCAATGTTTATGAAATCGGGTGGTTCCTTGATAAACTAAGGGCGGGTGAGCCAGAGAGAGCTCTCCAATGCATTGGGTAATGTGAAGGAGTTAAATGCTATGGTTTCTCTGAAGAGATATAGGTAATATACTGTGATGGGTATTCCAAACATAACCATGAGGGTTACTCCCAACGTAAGAATGTAATGAACGCCTCAAGTTACCTTTACGTCTTATGATTTCTATGAGTTATTCCTAAATCTTATGATTTAATGAGGTATGTTAAAGTGATTATGTTTTATGAGTAAATTATGATTTCATTTATTCTTAAGTATACATGGACTACTGTTTTCTTTCCGTATTTTAAAATCCCTTACTGGGCATTTTATGCTCATCCCAAGTTTTTTTGAAATTTTTTCCACATGACATAATGATGAATTGGGTCAAGGATGGGATCAAGGAAAGACATGTTATCTAAAACATGGAAGTAAACATTTTTCTTTTTATGATTTTTTATTTGATGGAAACTTAGTAGAAGTGTCTAATTTCTAATCTTTTGATATGTAATCGTTATGTCCTAATTCTCTATAACTCTAAACCTAAAAAGATCCTCAATGTGAATTATTCATTTAATTCATGATTAGGTAATTGTTTAAGGCTGGGTCCTTATAACCCTGATCCGCAGCATGGAGGATCAATGTTAGTTCACTTCATGAGGCAACAAACACCAACATTCAATGATAGTACAAATCCCTTAGTAGCTGAGCAATGGATAAATTCCTTAGAGAAAATATTCATTTCCCTGGGGAGTTGTGAAATGGAAGAAGTTATCATCTCAGTTTACCACCTCACTAGATATGCTGAACAATGGTGGTCATTGATTCAAAAAATAATGGATGATGGTGAAGTATCAAATATAGAATGGAGGGAGTTCAAAGAGCTGTTTTTAGAAAAATACTTTCCTCATGACGATCGAGCAGATATGGAATGTAAATTTCTGAGTCTGAGAGAAAAGGAGGATGAGAATGTCCCAAATTATGAGGCAAGCATTACAAGGTTAGCAAAGTATGTTGGAGATTATATACATAACCCACGAAGTAGTATTGGAAATTTCTTTGAGGGGTTAAAACCATTTCTACGTCGAGGATTAGTCTCACAAACTTTCTCATTATACAATGATTTTGTGTCATGCGCTATCAAGACAGAAAAAAGAATTCGATATGTCTTATTACATTAAAGCAAAGCAAAGAGAAGAAGAGATCAGTTGATCACTATAGAAATGGAAATAAGGGGAAGAATGGAAAAGTTGATTATATATCGTGAAGTAAATGTGGGAAGAAACACCCTGGTACTTTCTTAAAAGGAATGCGAGTCTGTTACATGTTTGGTGGAGAAGGCCACCAAACTCGTGATTGCAAAGGGAAGAAAGAAGCTACCGATGTAAATTGATACAACTGCAAGTAGATTGAAAATTATGAAAATGAATGTCTTAAACATCCGGGGAACATACCTTAGAAAAGTCCAATAGATCAAGGTCAAGGTTATGTTATCACTACTGCTGAGGTTGAATCTCCAAAAGACGTGGTGGAAGGTAATTTAATGGTTTCATCATGTTTTAAAAATGCATTATTTGATTCTCGATCATCACATTGTTTCATATCATCCCAGTTTTCTATCAAAATTAGATATTTCCAATTTGATTTAACAATGGAGTTTTTAGTTAAAACACCTAAGGGAAGTATCATTTCTACAATGTTCTGTGGATCAGTCCCCATTAGAGCACATAAAATGTCTTTATCCGGTGATCTCATCATCATACCAATGATTGAATTTGATATAATCCACAGTATGGATTGGATTTCAGACCATGATGAGAAGATTTATTGTAATAAGATGGAGGATATGATTTTTGAAGATGAAGATAAGGTACACCTTATCTTTAGATCAGAATCGTCACCACCTGATTCATATCTAGATCCACCCCTAGTAGCTCAACTAAATTCAATTATTGGGGTGGAGAAGAATTAAATAATTTTGGGTAAGGAAAGGAATGTTCAAATAGTGTATGTACCTATTGTGAAAGAATATGTAGATGTGTTTCCAGATGATTTACCTAGACATCCACAAGAATGAGAAATTTATTTTTCCATTAATTTAATTCCTGGTTCAAGGCCCATATCGAAGACCCCATATTGAATGACCATTTTGGAATTTGTTGAACTAAAGAAAAAATTAGAGGAATTGATTAATAAGGGATACATTCCCCCTAGTGTTTCTCTAGGGGGATCCACTATTCTTGTTGTAATGAAGAATGATGGATCTATGAGGTTTTGTATCAACTACCTAGAAATCAATGATATAACAAGAAAGAACAAGTATCCCATACCTCGCATTGATGATTTATTAGACCAAATTCATAGAGCTCAATACTTCTCAAAGATTTACATTCGATCTAAGTACCATCAGTTGTGTATAGAGATGGAAGACATTCTGAAAAAAGAATTTCGAACCATGTACGAGCATTATGAGTTTATAGTAATGCCTTTTGTGCTGACTAATGCACCCTCTGTTTTCATGGATCTAATGGATAGAGTTTTTAAGGAATATCTCGATGCTTTTGTAGTGGTATTTATTGATGATATCTTGGTATATTACAAAAGCTACAAGACCATGAAAATCACTTGATCATTATCCTGAAGACTCTAAGAAGACATGATTTATATGGGAAGATTAGAAAGTGTGAATTCTGTCTTAAGGAAATCTATTTTCTTGGCTATGTTGTCTCTAATGAAGGAATCATTGTTGATCCTTCTATGACCAAGGCAATCCATGAATGGCCAACCCCAACGAGTATTACCGAGGTACACAGATTTATTGGTTTAACAGGTTATTATCGGTGTTTCATCCAGAATGTTTCCCGATTGGCTTACCCATTAATGAAGCTCACTCGTAAATGTGTTAAATGTGTTTGGGAAAAAAAGTGTGAAGAATGTTTTGAAGAACTAAAGAGAAGATTATTCAATTACCCTATATTTACTCTACCATCAGGGAATAATGGGTTCGTTATTTATAGTGATGCTTAAAAAAAGGATGTGGTTGTTCCCTTATGTAGAATGATAGAGTTATTGCCTATGCATCAAGATAGCTAAAAATTCATGAGAAAAACTATCATACTCATGATCATGAGTTAGCTGCTGTAATAATTTCTTTGTAGATATAGAGACATTATCTATATGTTAAAAAATGTGATATTTATACTGGTCACAAGAGTTTAAAGCATATTTTCTCACCGAACGAATTCAACATGAGGCAAAAGTGATGGCTTGAGCTACTCAAAGATTATGATTGCATGATACACTGCCACCTGGTGAAGGTTAATAAGGTGGAAGATGCTATGAGCTGAAAGGATCATGGGTTTCAGTACAAAATGAGAGTTTTAATGGATCCTATTTTCATGGATCTAGTAATGATTGATATGGGAATCACCATGGAAGGAGAAACATCAATAATTTTTCATATGGTTAACAAACCATCTTTACTATAACGGATAAAGAGTTATTAAACCGATGATGAAGAGTTTAAAAAGTGGATTAAATCTATGAATGTTGGGAGATTGAGTGACTTTGTGTTTGAAGATGGAATTTTGAAATTTGGGAAGAGACATTGTGTTCCCAATATACCTGATCTAAAAATGGAATTGTTGGATGATTCTCAGGGTTCCCATTTATCCATACACCATGGGAGCACCAAAATGTATAGAGATTTAACGAAACATTTTTTGTGGGACAACATGAAGAGGGAGATTGCTGATTTTGTGTCAAGATATGTTGTTTTTCAAATAGTTAAAGCCGAATGGAAACAACCAGGAGGAGTCATGAAACCTCTTCCTATACCAGAGTGGAAATGGGATAATATCACTATGGAATTTTTCATGGGACTACAAAAGACTCCTAGAAGGAATGATGCAATATGGGTCATTGTTAATCATATTACCAAGTCCACACATTTTCATTCTATAAAGCAATATTTACAACTTGAATGTCTAGAAATACAATATATTATTGATGTTGTGAGGCTTCATGGAGTACCCCTATCAATTGTTTTGGATTTTGATCGTCGTTTTACATAAGGATTTTGGAAAATCTTCAGAAATCCCTAGATAATGTACTTTGTTTGATAACTAATTACCACCCCCATCCTGATGGAAAATTAGAACGGACTATTCAAGCCATATAAGACATGTTGAGATCATGCTCACATGACTTTCAGGGTATATGGGATCAGTATTAACCTCTAGTGGAATTTTCCTATAACAATAGCTTCCATTCATGTATTTGGATGGAACCATATGAAGCATTATACAGAAAGAGATGTCGCACACATACCTGTTGGGATGAAATTGGTGAAAGAAAACATTAGTAATAGAACTGGTGGAGGAAATGATGGAGAAGTTGATGGTAATCCAAAACCACATCAATGCAGCTCAAAGTAGGTAGAAGAGCTATGCTGACAACCACAGGAAGGATTTCGAATTTCAGGTAGGAGATTAATTTTTCTTGAAGGTATCTACATGGAAGGGAATTATACGTTTTGTTAAGAAAGGTAAATTGTTTCCTAGGTACATAGGACCTTTCGAAATTCTGGAATGAATTGGGGATGTAGGTTACCGTTTGTCAGGGCCGCCAAGTCTCTCCAAAGTTCGCGATGTGTTCCCCGTATCACTGTTGAGAAAATACATGCCTGACCCAACACATATACTCACCTATGAGGAATTATAACTAGAACCCGTTCTTTCTTATTTTGAAGAGCCTATCAAGATTCATGATATGAGAGAACAAGTGGTGAGAAACCAGATGACTCATCTGGTAAAAGTTCTATGGAGAAACCATGAGATGGAAGAGTCAACGTGGGAACCCATGGAACTTATGATGAAGAACCACCCATGTCTTTTCATGCGGTAGTATTCTATAAATTTTGAGAATGATTTCTTTGAAGTATGGGATAATGTAACACCCCAAGCTTCCACTATACACTTCTCTTTGAATAATACATATTAGTGTGTGTTGTATGCAACTTCAAGTTCTAACACACACTACAACCAATAATAAACGAGTCGTTATGAATAGTTATACCCAATTTTTGAAATTTTATATATTTTATCTTTACAAATGGACATCATTTTTGGATTCAGAATATTGAAATAATTTTAGGGTGAATTTTGGGTACTTTTTGGATAACTTTCATATTTTGATGAATAGTGAAAATTACTAAATTTTAATTAAAAACAACTTTTTAAAGCAAAATAATTAATAGTTATAAATTAGGAATTTGTGTGATTTTAGTCTATAATTTTATTATATTTTTACCATTTCATCCAACGTCGGTCATTAGACATAATTTCTCATTTAAACTGGACATATGTAGGTGCCAATCTTTTCATAATTATTATCTCTCTAAAACACTCTTTTTGTTTTAACGATGGGAAATAATTTTAAATTAACATCTACCTCTTCTATGTTTTCAATTTAGAAAAATGGATTCCGTATTTAGAATCTGGAGGTCCAAATTGTTTAAATAGGTAACTTATATTTTTAGACATTTTGAATAATTACATCGGTACATATTTTATTTTCCATTGTTATAGGGTAAATCATGTAAATAAGGGTAAAAAATTCTATTAAAATAATATTAATTTACCCTAAAACATGTCTTAACCATATTGGTTGATATATTTCTGACCATGGGCATCTTTGTGTTGATTTTGGGACCCCATGGATCCACTTGTAAGTGATAATGAAACATTATATTAAATAAGTTAAAATAAATACAAAAATGACATAAGCTTATATATTTTAGAAAAACAATTTTTACACAGCGTTATATATATTATATTTCAGTCTATAAATATTAATTAGAAAGATAAACAGATTTAATAAATAATAATATTTTATTTATAACTTATAGTCATTGAATAATTAAATTTATTTATGACACAATAATGATGCAGTATTTTCCCTATTAATGAAATAATCATATAATCAGTATTATAAATGATAAAATAAATATAAATTGAAAGTCCTGATGACATAAACGAATTTTATTTGTTAATATGACATGTTATGATTGCTTAAATGAATTTTTTTTAAATTAATAATGTTTTTATTACTTTAATAAAAATCAATTATTGAATAGTTTCAAAATTGACGTAAATGAGTTTTTAAAACAAATATTATATTATTAATTGATATACTATTCCTATAAATCTATAGTTTGGGAATAGGACATAAATAATGATATTTGTATAATTAATGGACCACATGTGGGTCTCTTGGAATTTTATAGTATGTTTATTGACTATATAATATAAAAATACAAAGAGACATGATAAATGTAAAACGATTTAACTAAGAGTTAAATAAAACTATAAAGTTAATATAGTGACCCAAACCTATATAAAAGTTATTGAATGAGTGGTTCTAGAACAATCCCCAAAATAACCATTTAATAATCCCCTATTGAGCCATTATAACCCAAATATGAATTTATTATAAAATAATATTTCAAGGTTTTCCTAAGGTGCCCCTCTCCCCTCTTATAAAATGGAACATCCCCTTCCCTCTAATTCACACCTTAAAAGCCTTTTGGATCAGACAAACCCTGCCCAAATATTTTCTAAAATTCCCTCAATTAAACCTAGAAGCCTTATTTTGATCATAATGACATCATATGGAGCTAGTTTGATCAAATCAAAAGGAAGAACCCGAAGAAGAGGTTATGTTTTCACCACCCTCTTTCATGTTCCATTCTTCTTCAACATAGTCTTTCTTTGTTATATCCATTATAAAATAAAAACTCCAGTATATTATATATATTGTGATGTTTTTATAATTATGCTACAACCATATTAATTATTCTATCCTTCCTTTGAATGACATATCACAATTCGTGCGTACGTACGGGTTACCGTCTCTAAGTTGTGATGTAATTGTTATGCAAAACATTATTATTTGGATGGGTATGATAATGATTTTTAGTTGACGTAAATAATATATATGACTTGATAATGATTCTTTATATATGATATACCATCCAATTATATATTATTTTAATATTAAGAGAATGATATTTCCTCTCAAGCGTACGTACGGACTACCATCTCCACGAACGCGATAAGATTCAATCCCCATCGAATCCATTAAAGTCTAATTGTCATTTGATGATTAAAAATATTGTTTAAGTACTTGATATCATTATGTACATGAATAAGATACAACCTATCCATAACAAAATGACTTACATAACTAAAAATATAAAAGAAAACGAATAAGTTAACACCTGAATGGATGATAATACTAAGATATTATTAACAAAGCAATGTAAAAAATCATATATGATATCATATTAATGTGTATGATTATTGTGTAATTTAATAACAATTATTTCACCATTATACAAGATTTTACCCTACTCTTGACCAATTAAAAGTACAACGTAAGGGTTTATTTTACAATCTCTTCATTATCCGAGGTTACTTATACGTAATTAACTACTAGGACCTCTTTATCATCCACAGACATGTTTCTTAAAAATGTATTTGAAATCATTCTTACAATTTTACAGAATATCGGTTAATGTCATTTATAACATTTTTTGACTTTTTATCTATGTTTATAAAGTAATCTTTTCATCATTTTTCAAACATGGTCCTTTTTAACCTTTTTGACAGAATTAAGGTAAGAATGTCTTTTAAACATATACGGTGGGTGCGGCTATTTTCCATCGTTATAAAATCATTAAAGCTTTATATGCAAGATTATAAGAATATTTTCAATGTAAATGTTTTATTTAATTATTATATTACTTTCATATTCTTTAAAAAGAGAGAGTTATTTCTCTCAAATAGTTTTGATTTCATCTATGTCAACATCCTTTGATGGATTTTAAGATAATTTGAAGTTTATTTATTATGATACAAAACATAACTATTCTATTGAAGGTGTCCTAATATGTTTGACTGTGGATGTGTTAATTTTATACCATTCATGGTTTATGGAGAAAGTATTGAAATTTGTTAAGCTAGTTTTAATACGAATTCTTAGGTTATATTTAAACATGTTCATATGAGGAATTCATTGGACTTAGTAAGTTATATGTGGAGCCCGCTACTACTTCTCGATACATTGGTACGTCTCATGAGACAACCTAGTGTCTTGGAACAAGGCCTTGACAAAATCTTATTTGTAGTTTTGGCACAAGGCCTTCACTATGTGGTTATGATTGTCTGGAATTATGAATTATATCATTATGAAAGTGGTTATTGATATTGCATGTGATTATTCGATTAATAGAATATCCATGTGAATATTTAAATGGAATTATTTCATTTTATTTCTGCCATATTATGATGAATTTCAAGTTTAAATTTCTTTTGTTTTAGTTATACATTACCTTAAATTTTTATCCCTATTTATGAATGTTTTCGCTATATTTTTATCCTTACTGGGCATTTGAGCTCACCCCTTTCTATGTTTTATTTTTCCCAGGATGTGAAGAATTATTTTATGATTGACCTGTAGGGATAGTATAAGTGGATATGAGTGTGGAGACAATATGTTATTGTAGTTTTCACATTATGATGTAATTTAACCTTTATGAATGTATCTAGTGATTTCAAGGCTACTAAACTAATCAATATTTCGAGACTTGATTTTTGTGATCATGCCAACATTATGTGATAATGCACTGACTCTGGGTAACTGGGGTCAGCATGTTACAATATATATGTTAATTTTTCCTTGATAGTATATTCTCATTATTTGGAATGGATAGACATGTACCTCCATTAAAAATTGTGAATATTGGGATCATTTTATTATAATGTAGTGTTTTTTATATTGATACAACGCTTCATGAATTTTTTGATTTCACCAAATAATTTATATTTCAAAACGAGTTATATTTTTCATAAAAAAATTTTCCCAAGGATTTCTTAATTATGTGATAATGCCCTTAAAATAGAGATTTGTAATTAATAAATATTATAGCACCCATCAATTTTTAAAATAAAATTTTCAAATTAAGTCAACCATTTTATTATTTTTAATTATACAAAACACTACGTTTACCATTATTTACATGAAACAATAAATTTAAATTTTTTACATGCACCACTGTGTTTATAATATGTTACATGCAACATTGTGTTTATACAAAATGTAATGTACTATTAAAACCTAATTATTTGGAATAATTGAAATCTTATAGCAATTGGAAAAGTGGTTAGAAATAATATTAACTGCACTATTAAAATAAGTTGTTTATTTTTGTTTATAAAATAAGTTCTTTGGAGACTAATTAAATAGATATTGTAAATGTATTTAAAATTATATTAAATCTCCTTTGGAAAAACTATTATTAAGAAAACAAAATCATTCAATCCTAATAAATATGAAATAAAATTTTTGTGAATAATGTTAATAAATTTTATAAATTATATATTACATAAAATAATAATCAATATTCAAATTTGTTTTCGTATATAAGAGATAATAATTTATCTATTTTTACCTTTATAATTGTACTTAAAAAACAGTTTTCCCCGTTTTACGTATTTATTTTAAAAATTATAGAAAATTTTATTAAATTTATTTCAAATATATAATTTTCATTTTTCTAATTTAGAATATCAAAATTATTTAGGTTTTTTTAAAATTATTTTTATATAATGATTTTTTGATTAATTTTGAAAAAATATTAAATTTTCAATTAAAGCCACATATTAAATAAAATTATTAATAAAGATATATTTTAATTTAATTTGGATTTAAAAAGTAGATCAATTATATATATACTAATCTGGTTTAGGTCATTTTAATCAATTTCATTTTTAATTTAGAAATAAAGACCGTATAATGTTTTTAATTTTTCACTTTGAAAACCCTATTTCTCATAGCGCCTATAAGATTAATATTAAATTAACATATTTATTTTCTTTGTATTGAATATAGAAAAATGTATTCCAATTTAGAATAACCATAATTTATATCATCTAATAATTTCATCCAGGTTTTTTTTTCAAAAATGAAAAATGAAAAATGAAAAATTTATTTATCGCATTTAATATTATAATGTGTTGCCAATGGTTTATAATAGAATGATAAAAGTTAAAATGAGTTGTAAAACGTTTATGAAAATTTTATAAACTCCATTTTTGGACACTATAATGTTTACTCCCATATAATACAACATTTTTTATCCCATTTGAATGTTAATAACATGGGTACACATTTTTTTTCATTAAATCCCAACTGTTCTACTCACCTCAATTATAAAGGACACCCCCAATAATCTCATATTCAAACTTAAATCCATTCAGGAGCTCCCAAGACCCACAAAATTAACTTCATTAATTACGTCATCTTATAATTCAATCCTTATTTAGGGAATAATACATCACATGATGTCTTCTGGTATAAACATAAGGACGTTACCCCTAAGGAGGTATTGATCTTCACAGAACTTTTATTTTATTTACATTCTACATCTTATTAATTATTATTAAACCATGAAGATATAAAAACAAAATTATTATTCACACACCAATATGTTTTCATTTATAATTCATTACCTAATACATCTCCAATTCTATCAAATTTGTTAGTAAATAATCATTCGTGTGTACAATTAATTACCACCTTGTGAACCAATGACAATTTTTTCATTAACACTGATCGCATTTTAGTATGATGATGGATATGTATATATGTATATATTATATATTTATAACATAATATCAAATTTTGATTCACTATATCATATATACTTTTTTTTACTTTCCAGTCTATATAGGATATGATATCATCGTTCATCTATACAATGGAGGACCACATCCTTAAGTGATGTGATTTATTTTCACCAATGATTTTAATTGAAAACAATAATAATATGGTTGATGATTATATGTGATATAAATTAAATAATTATAAAATCAATGAAAATATATAATTATTATAATGTGGTGTATTTTTTATTTCTTTCCATTTCAATTAATAAATGATGATAACATTGTTCGTGTATGTGTGGACTACCACATTCAAAAAGCGATGTGACTCTCGGTTTTCCTCACCAAACAACATAGATGAATTGTATAAGTATCTTAAGATGAATAATATGTTAATTATTAAATTATTATGAAAATTTAAGGATAAAATATCACACACTTCATTTCAAAAATTATTTTTGAACAATCAAAAAGATACTCATGTCTATGTTGGAGCTACCATCTCTAAGATTTTAACATACTTCATTTCACAACGACATATTTTATGTCTGGATTTAAAAGTATAATTTATTTATTAATATGATAAATATTTCAAGATTATTTTTCAATATATTGTGGAACCATTATCAAATTATGAGGACAAAAAAACAAAATAAAATAATATACAATACCAAATCTATTATTATGTAAAATATAATTTTAATAATATATTATAAATAAAAACGTTATTAATGGTAATAAGTAAATAATTTATGGAATTATATCTATATTTTTGTTTATATAATTGATTTATTATAAAATTATATTTATTATGTTGTAAGATCAACTTTGTTTCAAGGATTTTGATATTTGTATTATGTGATATGTTGTATATAATTTATTTAGAGGATACATATGTCCATTCACTAGAAATTTATTTATTCTAGTTCATATTCTAGAACACTATTATGTTATATAATGTTAATAATTATCTTAATGTGGAAATTTATCTTCTATGGTATATACTACCCCATTCACTAGTCATTTATTTCATGAAGAATATTATTTTATTGGGAAATTAGTTTAATTATGAAATTTTATTTATATTTAATATGTATTTACATCCCCATCAAAAAGATATATTATGAATATTCTTATTTTCATGACATTATTTGTTTCATTTATTCAAAATATTTTATGAGTATTATTACTAAATGTTACCACATAGGTAAGAGTTTTATGTTATAACCTCATCGTTTATCATGATTGTGTATGGCTATGCTTCCAATGATGAAATCATATCGTCTATTAATTAATAAATTCAGGAAATTTATTATATTATTGTTATATTGGGATTATATATGTTTTACCTTTATTTTGATATAATTTTTTTACTATTGATTTAATAAAATGGTTCTCTGAAAAATTGGCATATTAGCCAAAATGCGCTTTCAACCCAAAAACATGAATTCATAAACAATGATTTCAATTTTTATACAGCACTAAAATTGATTTATTAATTAACTTTTTCCCATGTTTGAAATTTTCAAAAATAATTTTAATGGAATATTCATGCCATTTTCTAATATATATCTATTTGTATTTTACCAAAAAATTGAAAGGAGTCTTTATTTTAACATGTACCATATGAAAATAATTTTTCCTTACCATGACTTTTATTTTCATTAATGATTCATTTATTTCATTTATGTTATTTGAATTATAAGTATTTTAAATTCACATTAATATTTAAAATGTGGTTTTCAATGTGAAATGGAAATTTTTCATCGAATAAATGTTCCATTTTCCGTTCAAAATAATTTTCCAACTAAGATGAAATCCTTTAATATTGCCTATTTTCTACAGTTATGACCCAAGGATACTAATATTATTCTATATCTTAATGGGTTAATTTTTTTATTAGATTATTATTATGAAACCTAATTTTATTCCACAAGTTATTCTATGATGAATGGATTTCGAATCACAGTTCTTTTCATATGTTATTATTTGATTAACATATTAAATGTCTATGAAACCATTTACATTCAAATCGGTTTAGATATGATGAATTGTTTATGGGAGCCGAACTTAATTCATTGGTTATGATATGATTAATTTTTTATTATACTTTTTTACACATATATATAATGTTCATTACATTACATCTAGGACCTACAACTCTAACCAATGTTGTGGGTAATGATTAATGATTAATGAACTCAAATGGTTTGTGAATGATAATACAAATATTGAAAGATATTAAATGGGATGACAGACCAATAAAAAAGTAGGTACACATTTTTATTTCCCAAACCTAACATGGTATTAATTACTTGGTTGGTATCCATGAAATAATATTTTTATGCTTATAGAATTTCAACAAATCAATAACTTATAGAAATGTTTTTCTCCCATGTCCCATGTTCTTTGATTATATTATAAAACATTTTGAAAAAAAATCATTCAATATTTAGGTCATGACAAAATATTATGATCAATGGTATGTAGGGTATGGATTTTATATTTTATGAAACAGTTCTTATACACTTATGTTTGTGTTATTCTTATGTATCTCTAATTTGTACCATTATTAATCATATGTATTACCCTTTATTATGTTCATTTCCCCATATAATGGTGTTTATTAGTTAGGGTTTTTATTATTAATAATGGAGATGATCATTATGGGAGATGATTTGGGACTTTCATGTAGTTATATTATTGTATGCATAGTCTCCAAATACAACAAAATATTTAGATCCTCATGCATGTGTTTTTTAAATTTATTGAATTTTCATCTACAAATATGTAATAATAATGTATTAAATGTCTTGGTTTCTATAGTTGGTATTATATGATTGGAATATTTAACATTTTTAAATAATAATTTGAATACTTTAGTGAGATAACTATTTATTGTTTTATTTCTAGGGATAAAAATAACAATAAGTATAACAATGAGTCAATGTATATAAAAATTTCTTGTAATTTCTGTTAAATAAGATAGAATCTGTTTCATGGTAGATACATCCCAATATTCATGCTACAATTTTATTTGGATCTAATATAGAGTTATATAGTTGTAATAAAATTGAAGATGGAGAATTCATCTGGGCATAATTTTAAATAGTGTTTTAATGTTGGCCTTACTATAAACCTAGTTTGACACTACCAAGGGATATTAATTGGAAATTCAAAAAAAAACATAATAAACCATCATGAAGGATATAAATTGAGATCATGAATGACATAGTTTATTCTTATATTGACATAGATTAAAAATAATGTTTCAGGATTATGACATAATATAAGGTCTTTAATTCATTAGTATGTGGTTTTATACTTTTATTAGTGTTTATAAAATAATTTTTTTCATTTTAGTAAATAGATTTATCCATAAGGATCTTGGTTAATAATTAATTTGACTAAAAATTTATTAAAGATAATTAAAATGCTATAATGACTAATGTAAAAGATACTATGATTATTCCCAATCAGTGAATAGAAGCTGCCATTATCATGTGTTTTTTATAAATAGTGTATGTAGTGAATGTTGGCAGGCTATGAGATGGTTTTTTCATTGCTGGGATCCTACTGGATGGAAATTTTTGTGTTGATAATTATATATATACCATGAATGTATCTTGAGATTTCTATATACACCCAACCATGTTGATCACTATTTTATTATTTTCGTATATTTATAATGGGATCTTTTAACATCCCATTGAGGATGATGGATGGTAAGATACTGACTAAATCTCAATCTAACTTTAATGTAATTATATATGCATCATATTTTTGTAATAGATGTATTTTAGTGAACTATTTGATGTCCCAATTTTATTCAGGGGAGAAATGATCTGAACATGTATTGGGGTTACATTTAGAAGAGGAATTTCACGGATAGGGTGGGAATGTCAATTATGACCTTTATGTTTAGGAGACCCATGTAATTTAGATACAATTGGGATGAAATGGACTGTGTGTCCTTGTGGACATATTATTGGACTGTGATGCGGGGATACATAATATATGTCTATATGAGTGATGTGATGTGACCTTATTGTATGGTGGTGGTACAGATTATTTGGATGATATAGTAGAAATATGACTTATGATATTGGGTTTTGAGAGTCAAAAATTTGTGGAAAATTTTTATATTGTACACTTTTCAATACGATTAATAATATGTTATAAAATATGGATTCAATTATTTGGCGATTATTTCTTGTTGAGGAAGGGTTTAGATAGTTGACAAGTTTTGGTGTTGTTGGTTATGTTGTTTAATCACATAAGCATTATTATTCAATTTTTACATGTTCATGAGATAGATTTATTTACCTATTAATTATACTTTTCAGATAACCCTAGGTATATATACTAATTTTAAGGGTTCCATGAGGATTACATAGACAATTCTGGAAAATAATTGCATGGACCATGTAACTATTTTTATGTCACACTAATACAATTATTTGGTAGTTAGTTTGGATATATATATTAGTACATGATTTATTTATACATTTATTATGGAATGGTTTTGGATTTCCATTAATTTTTTCATAGTGTTATCTTTTGAAGACTTGTCATATCTCTATATCAATATTTTATATAAAGGGTAATTCCATCAAATTATGATATTTTAATGTTGTTGGAAATTGTCACCATATAGAGGCCTACATGATGCAGGACTCCAAGTTCATTATATCTCTCCCTTTTTGAAATATATTTGATGGGAGGGAGTCAAGCCAAATGTGTTTTATGATAATTGTGAAATGTATTTATTCCATGTCAATATCAAATATTATCTCGTGGAAATGGACATTGACAAACATATACAAAATCCTGATTGTACCATTATATAATAGAGCTTTGATGGTCGAAATATCATTGTTCATCGTTTAAATGGACTATAAAATTTTCTATATGTCTATGTAAAACTTTTCATCCAAATTAGTATGATGAAAAAATTTATCAATGAATATCATTCACACGAATAAGATATTCATTATATAATCACCAAGATTTATCTTGATGTTCTTTAATACATTTGGTGAAATTGTGTGAAAAAATATAAAACAATGTTTACTTATTGATTCCTTACATATGAGTAGTCTATCAACAAAAACCAATTGTTTTTAGTGATTCATTAGAAACACTCATTTTTTTTAAATAGTCGGTTCAAATAACTAAGGACTAATGGTTAATCATACGAGAATTATGAGTGGTTATGACATTATATGAGTGATTATAATCTTTAAATATATGGATCACTTCTTACTAATAAAAGTGGCACATTAATAAAATTAGTCCAGTAATTTATATATCATAGAGATTACAAACTTCATGGAATTATTAATGTCAACATCTCAGGAACAAAACTGAGATTCATATTAGGGTTTAGTGAGGACTAAAATGAGATTTCAATTTATAGGAAATCATGAGTACTACGATTCACAAATAGAATAATGGTTATTCTGAATATATCATATGTATTTTTGGATTATATATTTTTTACACTTAGGATTTTAATTGATAATAATTTATTAATATATCCTTTATGGAATTACCTTAAAAAAATCATCTTTTACATTGATATATATACATTTGAGGATTTATATCAAAGACCATGTCATTTTCTGTATTACATGAAGAAGACAAAGGAATAATTCAGGATCAAGGATAGATGTTTCACCCAAATATTGAATATTTGGAATAAATTCAAAATTTTCATTAAACTAATTAATGATTCTAAAACGAATCTATTCATCTTCATATGATACCTAATTAAATTAATATGGGAGACTATTTGGTTTATTGGGAATTTTCAATTCCGAGTCTCTAAAAATTGGAACAAATAATAAAATAGATCCATGATAAATAAATAAACATTAGATATTGTGCAATGTGGGAGAAGTATCCTACAATTTTCCTACAACATTATATTTTATCCATGAATAATAATTTGCATGTTTTTAAAAGATGATGTTTTATATTGATCCTTCATATTTAATTTAGTATCAAAATTTTTGGTTCAAAGCTAATGCATCCAATACAAAACATACAATTTTCGTTTTCATCCACAGTTAGATGGTATTATAACAAATTATCCTGCCAACATATCTGATAAAATAGTGGAATTGGGAGACACATAATATAAAATTAGAGCACGAGGTAGAAATTTATGAACATTGGTAAGAGTTTTTTCCTTTTGAAGTTGTCTGATGCTTTTGTAGAGGATCATTTTTATGGTATAGAGTTTTTAAAAGCACTGGCCCTAAAAATATATAATTTATTTAATTTTTTATTAGTGATTTTTATTATTAACTTATTTTGTTTTTAATAGTGGTTTGGGAGGTTTTTACATATTTATGGAAACATTGGATAAAATAATAGGAGGAGGTTTATTTTACCAAGAAATAGGAAACTAGTTACTTTTTACTAGGTACCCAGGGGTTACACAAAGGTTTTCGAGTATCTATAATGTAAATTTAGTTTTTGAGTATTATTAAAAGGTATATAGTAGACTCTTGGGAATATTATCATTAAAAATGGGAAATAACATTCTTTTACACCATACTTGATTTCATATATAATACAAGTATCTAAATTTCACTAAAAATATTTTTTTATCACCATATTATAGGACATGACTCCTCCAATTTCTCAATGAAATATCTTTTTCCACCCATAATCCAAGGGAATTTGTTTTTTCATAGGAGATCATTTATAATGAGGATAGGTCTTGATTACATTCTAAACATCTCATATACATATATATTTTTTAGGTATATTTTAATAAATGGAAACATTATTCTTGTATTCATGGGATTTTCAATATTATCCTGAAATCATTTTGGGATGAATATCTAGAGGAATAGAGTATGTCAATATATGAAGATCTCATTGTTCAAATTCAGGATTCTTCATTCCCAAATCACAATATATTTTACCTAACATAAAACCACTTTTATGTGGTAACCTCTGATATTGGTATGGTCAATCCTACTATTAAATAGCTTATGGAAATACATAGCTATATATCTAAGGCATAAAACATACTACATTATTATATGTAGAGACATAGTTTTGAAAGAGTTATTAGATGGGTTATTAAATTATAATCAATATATTACATATTACTATATAATTTTCACATAAATCTATTTTGGATAAAAATAATTTTCATTTCATAATTGGATACATATGGGTTTTCGTTGTTACATGTTAACCATGATAAATTATTTAAAACATTTTTTCTAATAATATTTTCCAAAATGATTATTATTTAAAATATAAATAATTATCATATTACATGTAATTTATATGGTTATTGTATTTTTCCCATATTTAAATAGTCTTTTTATTTAAATACATTTATGACACACTTGATTAACATACATTAGAATATTTTTATTTCATTTATAGGAAAAATTGATTTTTTATAAAGAAAATTGTTTTTGATTAAGTAGGTATACCCTTTTATAATATAAATGTTATTCTAATGGGATACATAACTCCAAATGTTTTTAAAATATTAAATTATGTTTGATAAAAAATGAAATATGAAACACCGGCCCAAAAAAACAACAATAATTAAAATATGTGTGTTATATCATATCAATTATATTTTCAAGTATTATAGGAATAAATATTTTATTATATATATTTTTTTTGTACTGAACATAAATTTTGGTATATATTCATAGTAATTAATGACATAATTTTTATTAAAATATATTTTTATTTAAAATATGCTTCCTTTCAAAAATGATTTAATATTTTTTGTGAAAAACATATTACAAATATTTTATAGAAAATATTGATGTTTTATTATTAAAATAAAAATTAATTTTTATATAATCCTATAAAAATTATCTTTGGTTGATTTTTCTTGGGTATTAAAAAAATTTACTTTTTCTATGAGTATTGAATAACAACAATTTTTTAAAACAAAATGTAATTTATATAATTAAATTATTTATTAATAATGTAATACTATTATATTAATTATATTTAAGTGTAACATAATTATTCTTATTTTACATTTAATCTAATAAATTAAATTTAAAAGTCTATATACTTAATTTTAGAATACATTTTAGGCCTTTTTTGAAAACTGTATTAAATTCCATAACGATTCTCCATTATAACTAATTAAAAATTATCCCGAATAGGGAATGATATAAATTGTATGTATATATTATATATTTATAATTATTAATTTAACTTCATATAAGGAATATTACCGGTTATGTTGGTAATTTAGAATCATATTTTTTGAAAAAAAACTCTCTCAAGGAAATAACTTTTCTTCATGCTTGCATGTTTTATTTTAATATAATTATACAAATTCAGTGAATTTAATTTTTTTTTAAAAATAGATTTCATTTTTGGACTCATGGCATTGGATGATTAGTAATAATGTAGGCTTAATTATTTGGATAATGTGTATAGATATGGTAGTAAGTATTTTTTACAATAGGAACAGTAAAATGTGATATCTACTTGTAAAAAACAATATTATTACATTAAAAATGAAAAAAGGTAATCATAATAATATGAAAATTTATATTTCCTATCCAATGAAATAATTATTATATTATTTTTTTTCTATTACTATATATTGGTTATGTAACTATTTTGATAAAAATTTTCTTTAGAACAAAATAGAACAATTGTATTTTATTTATAATATATAATTTAGATTATCCATTAAATGAATTATTAAATTGTTAAAGTAAATTATATTTTTATAAAATAATATTATTATATAATTATTTTAATTAATACTGATAAATCAATTTTTTGAAGTCAAATGTAATAGTTATATGTGCACAAATATTATAATTTTTAAAAAACCCAGCATTCCAAATAAATAAATTGTTGTTTTATAATTAAAAATTAAAATATTTAGAAAATTATTTTTATAAAAAAATATTATTTTTTAGAATCAAAAAATTGAATAATATATTGATGAATGTATCTAGATTTTCTAAGTTAATAGAATTTTTAGTTAAGACAAAAAATACAATATAAATATATGGTCTATTATATGTCATCGTAATAACCTAGAATTGATATAAAAAATTCAATAAATGGTATCCAGTACCAAATATAGGTTTCTGTTAAAAAAATATGTTTTAGGTTATTTTATTTGATTTATAAATCATTTATGAATAATATAAAACCTATATGATATTTTCGGGTTCTAAAATCCATTGTTTATCAAAATTATTCTTATTTACCTCACAAAGGGTTAAATTTTAATGAATTAAGTAATTGTTAATATTAAATAATGAGAACCACTCTAAATTCAATGAACCCACGGAAAAAAACATGGATTTTTTTTATAAAGTGTCCCAAACCTTTGATGGGGAAATAATAACACCCCTTCATTCCCTTTATAATCCCACCCAATACCTCCATTCATATTCACTCAAAATTAATGTATAATATACCTATTATTGCCTCTCCTAACCATAGTCCTCCCAAGGTTACTTCATTCTCCCAAGAAGATCCACCCTTGATTTTGGATTCAATATTTTAATGTAACGTTCTATTCTCTCTTGATTTCAATTCAAGAACCACCATTATAATCAGAATTATAAATATAAATTTCATGTAACATAATGAATTTATAAAAATCATGTTGCTCTTATATTAATTTTAAAGGAATTCTTGAAAAATTATATAGTCTTATTTAATATTTTCCTAACCTGATCCAACACGGAAGATGAGTAATTGATTTCTCTCCCTTCTATTCCATTTTTGAAACATATTCGTAATGATCCTTTTGAATCTAAATTGGTTAGGATTACATTAATTAATATTGATCACACTTCTATCCAAATAGTGTTCTGATAATTATATATCATTTATACATGCATAATTATTTATTTACCTAAATCTTTGCAATACTGAAATTTACTATGGGGTTATTTCATTCTCCTCATTATTTACAAATGTCCACTATTTATGACTTTTATTTTCAGTTACATATGTATTGATTTGTTTTTAAACATCCATATTACTGTCTATTTTATTTCAAAATGATGATATAACATTTTCATTCTAACAAATCCATTTTATGAACCTATTAATTCTATCTTTATGATGAATGAACATATATAATAGAAATTTTTCATTCCAAAAACTTGTGTCGTGTATATCTACAACCATTTCAGATCATGGATATTCCGATAACTGTACTTTTTGATTATTAAATAAAAAATTACATGTAAGTTACACATAATACCTTATTATTCTGTTAAAAATAATGGAATTCATTATGCTGTTATAGGATATATGCACCTGATAATGATGTGACTAGTGGACCCAAAATTATGTTGTTCTCCATTAAATTAGATATTATTTATGCCTCTTGAGATTCCCTGAATAGTATATGGGAGGTTATACTAAGAACATTGTTTTTATGAATACATGAAAAATAGCTGCCACTTATGTTGATGATATCATGTTTAATTTTTTTTGTCTCATTCCAATGTTTCTGCCAAGTTTTTATGTTGCATCTAGTCTCATTGTTCATGTGTATGATTTTCAAATCATTTATGTACCATTGAAATCCCTATTTTTAAAAATGTATTTTTTCAGGTAATTATATTTTTTATTCCATATTATTAATTAATGATAATTAATTTCTTATATATGACCCAAGGTTATCCCATATATTTTAAAAAGATATATAAATTTTCAAAGAAAGTAATGTATGTGTTCAATAAATGTTTTTACCAACGTATCATGTTGTTTTTTATGCACCCAATTACTTAAATAATGTAGGATTTTCAATATTTCTGGTTGTACTTACTTAATTTTTCTATAATAAACTATTTAATCATATTTAATAAGGACACTTATTTTTATAGTTGGTATTAAATTAATGACTAGTTATATTTGGTATTTGGAATAGAAAATTGAAAAGAAATCCTTATGTATAATGAAAAACCAATGAAATAATAACTATGCTTTTGTAAATTATATAGTAAGTGGTTTATATGAAAATGCATCCCTTTTGGGATACTAAAAGTGGATGTGGGTCTTGAACATGTGTAACATGGGATGAAATAAAAAAATCATAATAGCTTGACTAGATCAGGAACTGCTTCATGAAAAAAATCATTTCTTCACACCTTGTATGACACTACATAGAGATATTATTTCTTAATTTCACAAGAGCATTAAAACTGATTCTTATAGGAGCATGAAATTATGATAAGATTTAATTTTTCAGAAAATATGATTATTAAAAATGATTTATGCCATGAAATTAAAATATAAATGAAATATAATTCATTTATAATTTAAACCTATAATGATATTTTCATCTTTTTTGTGTGTCTTATTGTTTAAAATCACTTATCCGTAAATTTCCAATCATTTTACAAAGTAGATGGAATATAAATCGAGTCAATAACAAATGTTATGAGAAATTTGATATCTTCCCAAATGAGATTATTAATATGATGGGAAAGCAAGTAATCCATATTTGGATTATTCCAAACAATCAACCAAATATCAGTATTAAAAACATGAACATTTTTGAATGTCCAAAGGCATTAAAGAAGTGTAGGAATGTCTCTCAAGGATGTTCATATATTAAATGGTAGAAAATAATTTTTATTCAATATCATACATCTCAAAAATCTATATTGAATCACAATTGTAAATATCCAAAAATAACATAAAGGTATATTAAGTATGGAAAAATAGGGCATAATGTTGTTGGCTGCTGTTAAAAATGAATAGTGTGATTGACTAGAATAAACTAAATAGTATGACACACTTTGGACTTTAATGACTTATGTTTATAGAATATAGGTATCATATGATTCCATTCACTAATCCAATAGAAAAATAATATAAATAGGACAAATTCCTTAGAATCATTAATGTGTTTATCTAAATGAATTTGAGAGTTTTCAAGGAAAATTTGTATATCTATGAAAATATAGATATAAAAATCATCATACATAATAGAATTTATAAAATTTTGTTTTCCATTAAGGATTTTAAATATATGATAAATAATATTGATTACTTATAATTTCTTTTTATTAGAAATTTTATATTTTAGAAAAAACAAGATTTTGGAATTGATAAAAATTAATTTTTATTTGATGTCTGGATAAAACTAAGGAGTAATTGAGATGATATTTTTTGGTCCAATATAATTTTTAAAATTAGTGATACAATTTTTAATGATTTATGTGATAAAATTTTATCATAATAAGGATATTTTTCGAGAAAATTTTATATGATCAAATGTTTTATTATAATGTGGTGACAATTGACATTTTGAAAGTATTTTTGTTTGGTTTTATATATATATACCAATTAGGATTAATATAAAAGATTATATTAAGTGAATGCTATTATATTGTTGGAGGTGTAGTCTAAATATAATGAGAAACAATTCGATGTTCTACCATTCTATAATGTTGAGGTCGTTGGTGTTATTTGGGATATATAACTATTTATTTGAAGAAGGATTTTTCAGATAATTTGTAATTTTTTTAATTTTAGAGATTATTCTATTATGGTTTATTAATTATAAGTATTTTATTAATTATATGATATCCATTTTCGGTATAGTAATTATAGGAAAATATTTTTTTATTTGGTTGATTATATAACCCTTTAGAAGTTTATTCTAGTGCATTAGGCATAAAAATCCATCTAATAGATTAATCATTTCAATAAAATGGGAAATTTTAGTTTGAATTTGACTAAAGGATTCAATTATAAATTTCAATTATTTATATTTCATTATTTTCCCTTTTTATTTGATAACATAATGCCTTAAATCTTTCAAAATTATTAGAAAACAAATTTTTTTCCATATTAAGTAATGTTGGTCTTTTCAGCTATGTTTGAAATATTTGTTTGAGATCCTTGACTATTTCCTTAATATTTTAAATATAAATATTTGTTTTTTATTAGAAAATATTATTTTTTCATCCATGATGATATTTTAACATCACGATAATGTTCTCCTACATGGAATCCAAGTTATGTGACAACCTTCATAACTATAATTCTCTCTTTTAATGTAAATGTTTTATTAACACATTATACAATATGGGTTTCCAATAATCAAATTATAAAGATAAAAAAGATTAGGTATAAATTTCAGACCATATTTAGATATATTAATTTATTAAATGTGGGAATATTTTATCTCCCCAAGTTTTTAAAAGATTAAATTATATTTGAAAGTGTATGTGATATGCAACCCCAAAACTAAACAAAATTATAATTTCAATATGATAGTTATAACCTATATATTAAATATGTGGCTATGGTTATTATTAAGAAATTTATGGAATATTTATTTATCATCTATTTAATATAAATTAATTTATAAATTCATTGTAAAAAATCACTCTATTTTTTTTGTAAGTTACTTTTTTCTCAATATATGTTTTATTCAAAAATAATTTATATTTATTTTTGTGAATAAAACATTATAATATATTCATAGATATTTTATGTAATTTATATGGAAAAATAAATATGAATTTCTATATAATAAGACCAAAATTATCTTTTGGTGATATTTGTGGATTTTTTTTAATATAGTTTTTGTAGCGAATAGTAAAAAATACACATTTTGTCGAAACATGTAATCTCTAAGGGTATATATAGTATATTAAATGTCACATTATTATTTTAAATTTATTTAAAATTAACCTAATTATTCTTGTGTTTTATTTTTTCTAATTAATGTCTTTTAAATCATTTTTATTCTAGATTTTAGAATAAGTTTCATTATGCATGAAAATATATTTTTTCTTAGAAATTTTTTAAAATGCATTATGTTTCAAAATTATAAATTATTAGAAAAACTATAATGGGGAATGATTTAAATTATATCAATATATTATATACCAATAATTATTAATTGATATTAATATAAATAATTTTACTTGCTATAGAGTTAATGTAAAATAATCATGTCTATAAAAAATAATTTTTTTCGTAATACCCATTTTATCATTATTGTGGGAAATATTTTAAATTAAAATTTTCCTATTCATTGAATTTATTTATTCTAAAATTTATTCCATATTTTTAATATTAATAGATATAATTATGTAATATATACAACATTATTTTTGGATAAAATGAATAATAATTTTAGTAAGTCATAAATTCTGAAGTTAAAATTATATAGGTCAATTAAGGGTAAAATAATAATTATTATTATATAAAATGAGAAATAGGAACCCCAAATACTAGTAAAATTTCAATTTACTTTTCAATTAAATATTTATATATTCAATTATTTTTTAATATATATTATAAAAGGTTAATTTAATAGTCTGATAAAAATTTATTTTAATAAGACAAAACTAAAACTATATTTTTTTGTATTAAAAAATTAAAAAATTCCATATGATGAATTAATGAATTATTTAAATAAATACAATTTTAGTTAAATAATTCAATTAAGTAATATTTAAAAATTAAAAATGATAACATAATTTTTATAAAGTTAGATGTAATTATTATAATAGTTCTGAAAGCGTTATTATCACAAACCTAACATTTTTCAGTAATTATAAATATAGGTTTTAAAATAAGATATTCACATATTCTGAGAATTAAATTTATCAAATATATATTAATTTTTTAATAATCACATTAAAATTATAATACAGAAAATTGATCATAATTTTCGGAGACTATCAAATTTTTGAGTAAAAATTAATTACATTATAAATATACCAAGTGTATTATGACATTATAATGTCCCAAAAGTGTTATAATAAATTATATAAATTATATAGAATACCAGATATCTATTTTCAATTTAAAATAATGTCTTTTTGAGTTTATTGTTTTAGTTTTATAATTCCATTTCCAATCCTCGAAAACATATATCAAATTTTATGTTCTTCAAGATAATTATTTATAAACATAAATAACATCCACATTAACTACGGAAATTTTTTAATGAGTTCTGAATTTCTAAGTATAAAATTATTAAATAAACTCATAATTGTCATGAATTTTTATAGAACCCCATTTAATGAATCGTGGTTTTGATTCTTTTATTGAACAAAGTATAAAACCTATGATTGGTAATGTATAAATAATCCCCATATCTTTTGAAATATAAACCCACCTATGATCCGTTAATCTTCACTAAAACACTTGTATAATGTTCATACTCTAGATAAATATTTCTATATTCAACACATCATTTTCCCAAGCATTGATGAGTCTCCACACAACCATTTGGAATCACCCTCCCTAGGTAAGGGACCTATCTCAATATTTTTCAAATCAATCACATTATTTGTAATTTGAATTTTTAATCTTAACTGGATATATTATAATGAATTTATAAAAATATCATTTTTGACATCTGATATTTTTTCAATGATAAATCATTCATTCTGACTCATTTTGACTATTACCTGAATTGTTAAAATAAATAAATTTAGTAAGATTGTTCCCTCACATATTTTCCATTTAAGGATCATATTTGTAATTAGTCTAATGAATAAAAATTGGAAATTTTTTCATGATATTATATAGATCTCTCCAATTTCTAATTTATATATTAGTAATGATATCTAATTTAACTTCTATTATTATAACATTTAGTTATGTTGTTACTATGTGAAAATTTTTCAAGTTATTCATTATTTCACCACTTAATTCAATACACCACAACATTTTATGCACTCTATTAAAAATTAATAATGTTGGGATATTATTTTATAAATAAATATTAACATATATATTTTTATGAAATTATTAGACACCATTTTGTCGATCATCAAACCATTTAATTAATCATTATATGCGTCTGTTATTCTATAAAAATTTCATTGTTATTATTCCTACCAAATTATTTCATTGTGAATATCCACCCCCGTTGAAACTCGAGGTTATTCGCCGAAATTTACTATTATTAATTAATTTGGGTCATCCGTATGTGTAACATACACTCATATATTTTGCTATTACAATTTATGAAATATGTCTTTATGTTATATGACCCATGGGGTCCTCTAATGAATGTATAACATAAAAAAGTGAAGTCAACATCCCAAATTATATACTTCTCTAATGCATTGGGAAATGCTTCACTCTCCTCAGATTCATTGTATAATGTACAGGTGCTTATACTGATAGAATTAAGTTATTATGTCATGGATTTAACCCAAACATATAATAATGATTTCATGTTTAACGTCGTTTCAACATTTCCATGTTGTCTTTATGTTGACATGAAATACCATGCCTCATTGGTCATGTTTATGATTCCCACACATTTTATGTCCCTTTAAATTTACTAGTGTCTATCATGAAAAATATTCTTATTTTAACTCTCTTTTTTTACCATAGTTGGATTTATAGATAACCCTATTATTTTTCATATCCAGTCATTATCCCATGATGTATTTAAATATATGGAATTTTAGTAGCATGTTGTGGACATTTTCTATAGTGTTTTTGAACCCATGTATCATAATACTATGATTTTTACATAAGAACCCAATTAATGTAATCTTTTTTATCTTTTGGGTGGTAATAAGTGGATTCATATATAATAAACCATGAATTATTGTTTCATAAATACATGATTCATCAATGGATAGTAATTACATCATGTATTATTTTATAAATTAATGGATTTTAATGGGCACACAATGAATGGACTTGTGATCCCCATTCTATCATTCATAGGGAATATATAAAATTTTTCCCTAATCAAATTCTCGCATAAATTATTACATTAGTATTGGTTATTATGACCATAACTTATTTATATACATATATCCATATATGTGGGTTGATATGAATATATAGGTAAGATAATATAGGTTCTTTTATTACCTCAAACAATGGATGAACATGAAATTCATCTTAGGTACATGTCTTGTGACCAAATAAGATATGTACTTGTGTTTCCTCCACTTTTAAAGAGTTACATTCATGTATTGATGCATTTTTTAACCATTAAATATTATCTACTATTTCATTTTTATTGTTCATATTTCCCCATATTTTTTTCCATATAGCATCCTTTCTGACAAGTTATTTTGGTAGTGGTGATGACTTGTTAATTATCTTTTATACATATTCCTAAAACATGAACCTATGAGAATTCATACAAACCCTGAAATTAATGATCAATGTATGTTAATTCTAGTTCAATATAATACCCTGACCCAAATAGGGATTATAGAGTATTGAAGTATATTTTGGGATTTTATTTTCATGTTTTGGATATATGCATGTGGGTCATCATTGATATAATTTTAGTGAGGATTCAAATAATGGGTACCAACTTTAGTATCATTTAGACTCATTTTTACTAGACAATATGTACACATAGAAATTTTTAATGATTCATCTATAATTATATATAAATATATGATTTTGATGTTTTTTGTTATACTATTCTAGTTTGATTCATATTTTATATTTCCTCATTGTCATTATTTTATAGTTGATTCCACTATTGTTCAATTATATACATTTAGAGAACATTAATGAGGTGAATAATTTTTATTTATGTTATATATATTAGCTAGTATATTATTTATTTAAATGGTTGAAAATTCCACCCAATTGTGTCATGCTTGACCCTTAGTTCATATTTCATAATATAGAAATTTTGGTGTAGGCCAGATATATTTCTAAAATATTTTAAATGCTATGTTTGGTTATTGGGATAACTTAAATTATATGTTGGGTGTGACACCTCTCACCGTGTTTATATAATTCTTATCCTGTAAAAATCATTGGTTATAATACAAAATTATCTTTGGGATTTATTTTCAAATGGGTAAAATATATTAAAATAATTTTGGAGTTCAAATAAGTTGATATAAAGGATATAATATCATATCAAAGGTGAAAAGTCAAATTTTTGGGTGGGTGTCAGTTTTGTAAAAAAGTATGATATATTATCCATGGAATCAGAATATAATGACTGTGGAATGTAGTTCAGTAATATAGAAAAATGGTTTATTGAAATAATTGTTCATGGAAACTATATAATTCTCTCAGATGATCTTTTATTCCACATTGATCATATAAATTTTTTACCCAAAGTGATTATTGAGATTATCTACTTTTTTATTAATATGTGTAAAACATTGATTCATAATTGTTTATTATTATTCAATGTAATCTAGAAGTCTGAAAATCATTGATGATGGTTATTCATAATGATAATGATAAAATAACATCTCATCAATGTAAAACATTTCATAACAATGATAATCTATTATATTTTTTGTTTCAATATAAGGATAATATAGGATAAAAATATGTGTGATGGTTGGAAAAAACATTAAATGAATTTGGTGGAGTTTCATGAAGAATATGTTTGGCCTTTATGAATGAATGTATTTTATGGTTTTCAATCTACATTTTTAAATAGATGTTTGTTTGAAAATAAATGGTTGGAAAATAATATAATGGATGACAAAATAGTGTAAGGGGAATAATGAGAAAAAAAGTAATATCGTTTTTAAAAAATGCTATTGTTTAATAAACAACCATGATATAAGTCAATATTTTTTTGGTGAAATTTTTCTTAATCCCTGAATTTTATAGTTTGAATACACAATATCATATTTTCCTTTGGGATAAAATATTTGCTAGATAATGGGGTGGAGAAATTGAATCAAGTCATATTGGATATCATTTTATAAAATTATATTTTAATATAATAAAAGGATAAAATAAGATATCATGTACTTTTTATCAATATGGACTACCAAACTAAATCAGGGTGCTTTAATTTAATATCATATAACAGAAAAATCAATAAAACCATGGAACACATCTAAAAAACAAACTTATTGAGATATTGTCTCACATACCATCATATTTTATTAAGAAAAATAATTTAATATCATATAATATTGTCTCATAATATAGTGGTATCGCTATATCAAATATGTTGATAAATTAATAACCATAAGGGTAGTCTAACTCGAGCACTAGTTTATTGGTGAAATTAGAATCAGAAATCATTGCATCATCATCCACCGTGATCTCCGGATTTTGAGATAGAATGAATGTATACATTTAGGTGAATCAAAAATGATATAAAACCTAATAAATTGGTTATATTGTAAATAGATCAATTAATAAATTATTCTAAAATAACATACATAAAGAATTGGCTATATGGGAACAACTGTGTTGATTTAATCATCACCGCTAACATATATGAACCCTTGGACTATAAAATACAAATAAAAGGATTTAAGAAGAAAATAACACAATAAAAAATACTAAATCAATAAGTATAATTGTATTTTAAAAATATAATACCATTGTTTTATAAAATCCTCTAAGATTATTGTATCCTTTGGCTAATTAATGTTCAGTAACTACTTTGTATCAATTATTATAATACTAAATTTCACTAGGTTAATATTATAATAAAATGAATATCAATATCATATGATCATTCATGATCAACATGTAATTTAAAAACCATTATGACATTTTATCTTTTTCATACCCTTAATAAATTAATGAAATTGATTATTTAGGTTAATAAAATATTCCCTCATTATCCTCGAAATAATTTAATTTAATTAATTAATTATATACAACAATACCAATGAATTACCAAATAATATATATAAATTTTCATTTTCATCAATATAATCAACATTCTAATTCATTTATTACATATATAATATATTTTTAATACCATATTAATTATCTTACACCACACACAAGAGTTCTTAATTTCTTATATCATCATAAAATGAGTATCATCACCTTCATTACTCTATAAATATCATTAAAAATATTTTATACTATGTTTTAATTAATAGTTAGAAAATTTAGTTAATTTTAAAATGAAAACTAATTCAGATCATTATGGAATGTATATAGATTCAAATTTCCTATGACATCCTCTTCTGATGACCTAATTTTCCATAGTTGATATCCTGACACCTGTCCATTCTATGGGGGAGGGTTCATGTTCCCCCTTCATGACTGTAGATATCTGTAAGGATAATCACATAGATATTTGTAGGATTTCACATCCTGATCATCCCCTTCAAACTATTTTTTTTCAAAGAAGGATCTTCATTCCTACAAATTTATTCATCAAAGGTTTCTCCAATTTCCACTCTCCTAAACCACTCCTTGGTAGCTCAAATTGGATGATGTCATCCAGATGTAGTTTTCTTTGATGTATTCATCAAATCATGTTATGAATTATTGAGCATGGGGATTATAATCATTATCGTCCAATGAAACCATCATATTCACTTTGGGGAAGAATATGGCATGGATGGAGCAAGGTTCAATTGACCTTATTCATTAAATTCCATATAAATCAACATATTTCAATGGATTATGGATTATCCCCGACATATTCACTTTCAACGTTCAACCATTTTTTATGTAATCATATTTTTCTACATTCCTTTCCTAATCTCTACATTATTATACTTATTAATAGTTATCATGTACTTTTTATCAATATGTACTACCAAACTAAATCTTTTTAACATCCCATAGAACCTTTTATAATATTTTTGGTCGATATTTTGAAGAAACTTGTGGAATTATTTTGGATTGAAATTAAATGGAAATACTACTCTTGACAAGAGGATTATTATGAAATATAGACTTATTTTTTTATTATCTTATTCCTTATGGGACATCTAGATTAGTATTTATAATAGGATATGTCTGGGGATATCCTATCAACATCACTATTACATTGGACCATTTTTTTGGATGCAATGAATATCAGTTTATAGGTGATGCTGGTAATGGAAATGATGATGTTAGTTCTCTTTTACAATGGGATCTTCGACATTTATATCCAATGAATATATATGTTTAAGATATTGAGGCGTCCTAGGATATAAATAATAACCCTGATAAGGGATGGAAAAATTTAAAATCTCAAGAAAATAGGGACCTATAAAAAAGTATATATTATAGTTTCAATTAAAGGCATTTAGGTTTCGTTTTCACATATTCTGAATTAGTTAGCTGCACAATCCCCTTGTATACTTCTAATAGTGTTAGTAAAGCCACCAAAAAATTGGTTACCAGATTTATGAATCACCCAATATGCCTAGGGTAAGCTCTGGCTGGGAAACAACAACATTAGAGAAAGTGAGAACTTACCTCTACATGAATTTTTTTACATCATGAGTGATATATTCAAATTTACATTAATGGGAGTACAGTGGGAGATACTTGATTCTATTATGAAAATGATTTATCAATAAAGATTGTGTATGGAAGAAAGATACCAATATTGATGTGATAGAATTACAAATAACATCATTACAAAAAGTAGAACCGAGTATGATGGTTGTTGGGAGATTTTGAGATCCTATAGAATATAAGGAGGAGAAAGGTTAGTATACCAATATTTCACTATTACATAATTATATTCATTAATTTGAGGATTACCATATAATTTGTGCAGGTAAAGAAAAATAGTCACTATTTGAATCAATAGATTTACTAGGTTCAAAAATGAATAAATCTAACCCTTAGAAAGAACACTGTGAACTACCAAACAATATTTATACTAAATTATTATGGATAATATTAGGATCCAAGAATCATGATGGATTTAGTAAAAAATAAAATCGATGTAAGGCTAAAACCCGTCCCCCGGGGCCCGTATCATGACTACCCCAAGCCCAACTCCCACAGTCCAGGGGCTGGCGACAAGCACCAAATGCTTAAATCAATAAACAGGGAAGTTGTTGCCTTTATAACCATAACAAATCACAACATATTACACAACTAGAAAGAAAACACTAAGTATAACTAAATACAAGAGAAATGCTGGAATGTAAAAATGGGGCTGGAAATAAAATCCCAACAAGAAAGTACAAGTACTACTGAAATGGAAGTACAACTGAAGAAAAGTAAAGCAGCTACTGGGTCATCCTCAGGGGTTCCTAGCAGAAGGGTAAGTATAGATGTCCTCCTCAACACTCCAAGTCTATCCATCTACTATGTGTATCGTCATTCTGAGTGGTCCACCTTCGAGTACCGTCCAGTCTGGCAACTCTCTGCCTCAGTTAGAGTTGTTCATCATCTTCATCCAACACAACGTGGTGCAGGAATAGCCCGTGCAGCGGTGATAATAACGATACTCAGTCGAGACCCCGAGACCCTCATGGTCTCAAAAAATCCAACAAGGATAAACCAAAAAGTATGAAATCAACAAAAAACCACTAATGAGGTATATGCCCATACATATACCTAATTTATCTAGAAACCCTTCTCAATCATGATGAAAACACAAAAGTCTTTGACTCAGCTCAACCATGATTTTTATTCACATTGTCAAAACCATGGCTTTTGGAGAACTCCTCCCCTATCAAGTATAGTGGCATGCCACCAACTTACAAGTGCTTCCCACTATCCTTGAACTACTGAGGTACTTTTCATTTCGAGTATAGTGGTTCTACTTCGCTCACACAGTGGTTCTCCCCACTGTGGGTCTGATACCAACCACCATGCACTCCCCTTAATAGCCTGCAGAGGTACTCCTCCTACAGATTACAGTGGGTCTACCTCCATCTACTAGGCACTCCTCTTCCATGGGTCTACTGCCAACTACTAGGTACTTCCCACTGGGCTAGTTGAAACACTTCGAGTTTAATCGGTCATGTAGCCATTAAGTCTCGGCCTGCTACTAGGTATCCACACTAAGTCTGCTCGTCACCAGAAGGATCTTCTCCATGAGCTACTGGGAAATATTCCAAATGTCTAAAAGTTCCACGAAGAAGTATCTCAATGGTTTGCCTCATCATAGGGGTCTCAATGCAACTGACTGCGGGTCAATCAGACGTCCGGTCTGTGAGTTATTAGCATTTTAGTCCCAATGGCCCGGTTGAATTCGAGTATGATCCAACCTGACTGTATCTCAACTAAACCCCAAACTCTAGTGGGGTATAATCAAAGATATGGCTACACTCCATGAATAATAGTTCCATTGAGGGACTGTCAAACAGACATCCAGTGCCAAAGTTATGGCCAATGGAACCAAAGGGGCGACAGTGGGTCCGGGTTTGGTCCGACCTAGTTGGACAGAGTCGGTCCATCCCAGTCTAGTCTGACACGTTCTAGGTCAACCCGGACCAACCCATTGGGTCTGACCCAACCCAATAGGAGGGTCATCCCACTATGTTTTACACAGTTTTTTTGGGCCTGACCGAGCAGACTGTGGGGGATGTTCGTCCCAGAATAGGGGCCAGTTTGGCCCGGAGTGTTGCGAGGGCATTGCTAGGCCGGTTCGGCTACGGAACTACGAGGGGGACCAGACCCTGTCTAGGACAGGGGGATGAGAGGGATACAGGATGCCACGGGGTCACCAGTAGGGTGAGAGGGCATTGGAAAGGCCGCGGTAGGGGCCATACAGGCTGTGGTTGGGCACCGGGCAGGGCACAACAGTGCACCGGGGGAGACATGAAGTGCTCAGGGGTGCGAGCAGCGTGCGTGGGCACAACCAGTGTACGGGAGAGCCAGACAGTGTGCGGGGAAGTGCGTGGTGGAATGAGCAGTGTACGGGGCCGCTGGTAAGTGCACAGGGGTGGTACGTGAAGGTGACAGGCATGCCACGGGGCAGGCCACGGGTTTGGCCGGGGCACACATCGGGTAGGGCGTTAGGAGGCCGTGGGGGTGGGGGGCTTGGCTGGAAGTGTCCAGTTGGGAGCATCGGTGTGTCGTGGGGTTCGTGGAGGCCACGAGTAGTGCTACCTGTGTCATCGCCACCTTCGTCGCCTCATCATAGTTACATCGCCATGTCGAAGGAACATCACAAAAGGATCAGCCGATAGAGGTGGGCCATGTTAGTTGGCCCGCACCCTCTGCATTTAGGGGTGATCCCATTTGTTCAACAAATAAGAAGGAAGTTTAAATTCAATCATTTATAATTCTTCACATCGATCCTTTTCAATGAAGGGGAGAAACGAAAAGGAAAGGACAAAATTTCAGTAACCCCTACCTTTGATTCGTTACTCAACGATCATTGACAAAGTTGTGGGAGGAAGATGAAGTCGTCATTCAGTGCTTCCGCCACACACTTCAACATTTGAGCTGCATCGGCTATGGAAGACACTCCATGTTGGTAGGATCTAAGGGAGGATGTTGAAGGAGGAAATAGTCGTTGGTGTTCTTTACATTATTCGTTGGAAGTATTCTTCATTGGGAGAACATATTTTCTCCCTATATTTCCTCCTATCAAGCTCCACCAAATTCCCAATGATAATAATATAGGATTGGTTGTTCTATTTCTTTGTTGACATAATAAATCAAAATGGTGAAATTAATTAACCTGGATCCACCAAATTTATTTCACAAGAACTGTCACATTTAATTTGGAGGATGTCAAGAGGCTACCTATAATTAATTAACATGCGTTGGCACATTTAATTGTGAGAGATGACTCGAAATTCATAAAGGAGGATTTGGAAAATAATTCGGGTGGTGGTGGCACCATTATTTGCTAGGGGATTGGGCTTCATTATGGTGAGGGTGGTCAAAGAGTTTCTACACATCCTTTATCCTCCAATTGGAGGTTGAGTTTAGGTGGGCCCCACAACCTTAACCTCTCATGGGAGGCTATGGTGTGGTGGCCCCCACCTCCAACCCCCTCTTTGAGGGTTTAACCTCCACACACCCAATGGAGGATCAAATAAAATAATGTTGTTTCACAAATTATTTTAATATTTTTTTATAAGAATCCAAAAAACAACTTTTATTCTCAACCAATTTCCATCAAGGTGAATGTCTTCATAAGAGAATATTGGTGTTGCGAGTTCAACGGTGCCCTCAGATTTCAATTCTGAGCACTGGTTCAAATGTCATAAAAACCAGCTCGTACGTTTACTGAACTTACCTGATCAAAAGATCAAAAATTGATTCTATGCACACCAAGCCTCTGAATCAAGCACCGTAAATTTTCATAGATATGTAATAATCCCATGTATTTAAGAAAACAAATTTTCCATGGAAATTCCATGTTTTTACTTGTATGATTTGAAACAAATCTATGTTAATGATATTAAATAAATCATTGAAGGTCATATATCTTCTCTAATGCACAAAAGGTACAGTGAGTCAATTAAAATTTAAGTTTAAAATTATCATCATGTTCCTACAATTTAACCTATTCCACTATACATAGTATCCCACGAGTCCCTAGTAGAGATTAATAAACAAGACCATTTTCACCATGAATTATGGGATCAAGGACACATCTCACAACTCTACATTGCTTTGAGTTAATGAAGAACATGATTATCATAAAAAAACTAGAATGTAAATACAGATGAAAGCCCTTGGGATTGAGGCCTTATGTTTTGTATGTTTCATTTTTTATACGGTTTTGATTTTATTTTCTGAGCGGTCATGTTTCGGGTTCCCACTAAACCCAAATTGTTCTGCATAAAAATCAATAAAAATGCATTTGAGATATAAATAATGACCCCTCTAAGTAATCACTATCATAATAGGAAGACCCATTTTATTATTAATAATATAAAATTTTCCATTGCTACTGATACCTTGAAAATATATAAAAAAGTATTACCATAAATAATTTAATTTCAATTAATTCACATCATTATTAAAATAAACTTTAAATGTTATTATTTCATCACTTGAGTTATAAAAATTCCACAAAATTGTGATTATTTAACAACACCAAAACTATTTTATTGAATAAAAACTAATTGATATGTCAAATTACACTCAATATCCTAAATTTTATTCAATTAGTATAATTTGTCAACTTATATTTCCTAAAATTAAGTGAAAGGTTATATTATGTCTAAGAGATATAGAGAAGACCAATATAACTAATATTATAATACTATGATTCATGTTGCCCCATTAAACCTATTTTATGATTTTTAATGAATAAATTAAGGGTTCCACGTGATCCCCCCCCCCCAACCACGTACATCTCCTTTGGAATTGCTTACAATACATTGAAAAAATATTTTGGGTGCTCTATGTTCAAATTCGTCAAATTTATCAATGAAATGGTGACATAGTGATATTCACCACTAACTATCTAGATTGAGTATACATATCTGATTGAATTAGTCAATTAAACGATATCACCTCAACAATTTCTTACCTAACCCCCTATAGTGTTATAATATGAACCAATTGGATGGTCGCCATCCCCCATCATGCACCACTATTCCATCACCACTATCTGGAATTCATTATCATCCATAATTGACACCATAATATAGTGATCCTCCAATTTCCTAAAATAATTCTTGGATTATTAGTCTATTGCTAATGATCATATAAATATGTAATTTAATATGAAAATATAATTTTGAAATACTAAAAACATTGATAGAAGCTGAAAATGAAGGATAATTGTCTCTTCAAATAATGTTCATATGTATATCAGATCATTAAATAATTGTGTCATTAGATTGTTTTTCTTATTATACGATAAATGTAATTTCATTTACAATATAATTTATCATGGTTGTTATATATTATTACTTTTGTAAAATATAAAATCAGCTAATCCCACTAAAATATCATTAAAATAATAATTACAATTTCAATAAGATTATATCACTGAAACATTTTATGGAAATGATTCTAAATATACATTCCATTAAAAAAAATTAAATAATATAGGTTGTAATTTCACTAAGAGAATATTGGGTTAATTAATATTCTCTAAAATAATATCCTTAAAATGTTTATTTAATTGGTTTCATTCTAATGGAATCCTTATAATAAATTTGGAACATAAATATATAAAAAATTATATCAAAATATGAACCTTAGAATATGTAGAAATATAATAAAATTTAAAGGCATAAAATTATCACAATAGAATAGCAGACTAAAAACCCAACTTATCTGAAAAATTTCAATTCATTAATGTGTTATCTACCATCAGTGGGTGTTTCTATATATATTGTTATTATATTATAATTATTACATTGAAATGTGACTATAATGTTTATATGTTCTTATATATATACCTATATTAAATATTTGAATGTAATATAAAATATGTTTTTTAAATTTTTACCATCACTAAAAATTCAATTTGTGTGAACGGAATTTATAAATTCATCTAAATAGAAATATATACACTCAAGAATAAAGTATTATTAATATTTATTATTATAACATTTACTTATTGTTGAAATTAAAATTTATGCAAATATCATTCTGAAGAAATATTTTTTTTATTACTTCACAAGGTACTCAATAAACCCACATAATGGTGTCATTTAATAAATAAGAGTTTCTAGGATTCCAATGAACCTAAAACATGATCTAAATTAAATGCATTAGTTATTTATTTTATAAAAGTAACTCATAAAACTATATTATCTCAGACTATTAGTCATTTAATTGTATAAAATATAAAACTAGATCAATTCGTTCAACCACTTCATTTCAAACTATTAATTTGAGAAGAAAATAAGATATATTTATTTTTTATTTAGTAAATGGTATATTTTTTCCAATAAAACTAGTGTGTCGTAAATATCTATGAAATGTTATATATTTTCAAGAATAATGAAAAGGAATAATACCCAAGAAATTAAATTAGCCTAAATATTTCATTCATTTTATAATAAGATTACATTAATTCTATGGAAGTAAAAAATAATGATTTTATAAATAATGAATGAAATAAAAATAATTCATTGATTTAAAATCTTTTAAATTAGTAGTCAAAAAAACTATGTTATTCATTAATTATATAGAGGGAATTTTTTTTTGGATTATTATTGTATGCAAGCCGTTCTTCCAAGGAAATAACAACATAGGAATGTGTACTCATATCTAAATCTAATGAATGTTACCATGCCCCATTGTCTTATAATCTCTGAATTAGACTTTTATATTGATTTCTACTATAAATACCAATTTTATTATGACATATGATGTTTACATGGAATGAGAGGAAATATTATTTTTTGAACCCTTCCATATTACCATTCTCTTATATTATTTTATTATATAAAAGGACATTGTATTTACCATGAAGAAACCACATACTATTTGGATTCCAGAAAATGGTTTTGTTATTAGCTCATGTTTTTTATTATTCAAAATATGTATTTTCATAAAATATATTTACCTTCACACCCACTTTTATGCATGTCATGAAAACCCAACAGGGAAACTCTTCTCATATGTATCCCTCTTTAATCACTGTGCATGACTTATCATTCCTAAATTATTAATTTGGGTTGTTTTTATCTTCCATGATTTTTACAGAATGGGGATAAATTTTGTTGTGATTATATTCTAGATATATCTAGTAATAAATAGGTTCTCTGTAGTATAATTGTTTTTATCATTATATATATATATATATGATATAATTGAAAGCATTGGAATGTTTAATGAAACTGTCTATGAAAAATATGATAGAGTATTAGTGTTCATAGGTGATTGATTAAGAAATATGAGATCCATGATAATCATATTATATATTTTACAACATCAATTTATAGGAATATATCCTGTATATCAGGGTAAATAAATTGTTTGTAATTAAAAGAGGGACCCCCAGAGGGTGTTCAATATTGGGATAGCATTAAATAAGTAGTATTATTAACAAAACAATGATGATGCAAAGTCAATCAATGGTGATATTTTGTTACATTGATGTTCATTATGGTATTTTTTTTAATATCTATAATAAAAGTGAGTTCATTTATAGTGGCGAGTCTCATTATTGAGAAATATACTTTCAAAGGGCCAAAAATGACTTGATTCATATATAAATGTGATTATATTAATTATATTTTTGTCTAGTAGTTTCATATGGATGTATTTTACTTGGGAAAGGGATTATTTAATTTTTTATATTAGGTATTTGTGTCAGTGATGACATTAGAATGATAAATTGTTTTGTTATATTTTACTATTTTTATAGACCAAGGGGGTAACAATTAATTATGGGTGATAACCAAGAGAGAGTAATTGTTTAGATTTCAATTACACATGTCATTTATTATGACCCTAGGGATGTGAATGTAATGGATGAAAGCAGACACAATAAGGAGAATAGACTATATAAACATTTATTATAAATTACATGATGTATCAAATAACATATAATTGATTTGAATAACTTTATAAAACAATAAATTTTTATCAAGTATTATATTATTTAGTAACATTTATAATATCATTTTAGTATTTATTAAACCATAGTAAATCCATAATTCATTGATATTTATATTCTAGTGTTATTATTATTTTTAATAATTATTTCAAGGGTGATAAAAATATCTATGGTTTATCCTACATATATTTACATATTTCTATACTAGTGATGATTTTATGAATGAAAAAATATGATTACGGTGTTTTAATAATGCATACCAGTACACAATGTTTTATTATAGTAACATTTACTACCAGTATGAACCACCTACAAATATTTTACAACAAGTTAAATTTTTCAATAGTTTACACATCCACCAAAAATGAAAACCATTAGAGGTGAATATGGTGCCCCATAATACTTGAAAACTATTAATTTTAGACAAAAATATATTAAATATAATGAATTATATAATTTCATTAGTTAATCAGTAAAAAGAAGATATATTAATTATAAAAACTATATCATGATACATTCTGAATGATTATTGTTTCAAGTCATACAATTCAATAAAGAACTATATATTAGTATTCAATAAAAATATAAAACCCTATAAAAGTGGAATGAAACATCAAATATACCCTTTTTAGTCCTTCTTGATACACCCAAATAACCCATGCTTGTATTGTTCTTATCAATTAAAATCCTCCCACACATCAAATAAATTTGTTAAATAGAACATTCAATATTAATAATTTTTAATAACATATTTTTAATACAAAATATATATAAAACAATTTTCATAAAAATATGATAGTATAAAAATATATGTAACTAATTACTTACAAAAAAATATTGCATGAAATATTAAATGTAATTCCCCCAACCATTCCCGAAATTAAATATAAAATTATTAATATACATGAATTTGATAGGAATATTGAAAATAAAAAAATTATATATATATATTTTTTAAATTATATATATATTTATAATATTTATCTATCTAAATCCGAAACTAGCATCCCAATGATGTTGGTTACATTATTTCATTAGAATAAGACAGAAGTAATCACATCCCAAAAGTGTTAGTATTTTATTATTCTTTGTAAACAAGAAACATACATAAAATTCACAATAAAAATTATATCATAACATAGATAATTTTACATTTGATAATAAAATTATTCCTTATATATTACCCTTCATATGAATCAAAAATATTTTTATGATGTTAAGAAAAAATAGGAAATTAGAGTGGGGTGATGTCAAATGAATAATAAGTGTATGTCTATAATCTAATATATCACTAATAAATAAGAATTATAAATATTGAAAGGTAAATTATTTAATCACATTAAATTTAATCATTAAATAGAGAATGATATGGAAGAAATAATTAATGAGAAAATAATTCCCTATAAATAATCACATTATCATGAAAATTTACTAAATATGTTCTATCTTATTAAATAATCACATGGAATATGAATGAAAAAACTATTACTCATAGAATTAATAAGTATGAAAATTTCAATGATACAATCAATGTCCTATATCAGTACTTCTTATCCTCAGCTACAAATTCAAGGACATATTACATAAATCGGTATGGCCTCAACCAAATACACAATAATAATTGTCTCATGAGAC
Source organism: Viscum album (assembly GCA_963277665.1). NCBI lineage: Eukaryota > Viridiplantae > Streptophyta > Magnoliopsida > Santalales > Viscaceae > Viscum > Viscum album. Next base: position 758,798,371 of record OY728145.1, on the reverse strand, counting down.
CTTCTGATACATTTAGGGGATACCTATAACGAAGCCCTAACCATCACTTAAATTTTATAAATAATTCCTCAAATGACACTGGAGAAACATAATTAACCTAATAATATATATTGAAATACTATCATTCTAAATTTTAGAAATTACACATAAGAATAGACATAATCATATACCATCCAGAGTAACATAGATGGTATACCACTGTTACATCCCATGTTAAAGAGATAAAAATCCATCTAGGGAAAAAATTTGGATATTATGATTACAAAATATCCCTAGTGGATCATAAATAAAACAAATAATTTCGTTATTTGATTAATATAAATACCAAAAAATATCCATAAAAATTAATATTGAAGAAAATAACCGTTAGATCATTTAAAATAAATTTTTTAAACAAAAAATCAAAAATTAACTGAAAATTATTTCCATTGAATTTGTTTAAATAAATATGATTTTTGATTGGAAGCATAATGTTTCTATGTTAGTGGAATATTATTTTCATTTCATTATCATAAAAAAATGATAATGTTCAAAATTTTGGTGAAGCACAAAAAAGAAATGTTTGGAAAACAACATAAAGATTTCATTCCATTATTTTAAATGAAAGATATGTATTAATTTAGTTAATAAATCCTTTAAAAAAAATTATATAATTTTTCATTTTCTTTTTCAAAAAAAGGGTTTTTTTAATATAATGATTTCAACCTTATAGAGAAATAAAGTAAGAATCTACAAAAGAAATACTTAATAATCTTCAATTCCAAAGAGTGTATGATAGTAAAATTTATTTAATGAAATTAATTATTATATAGATTAATTAAAATTTATTTTTATTTTAGGATATAAATATCATATAATCACCCACTGTTGACATTGATAATAATAACCGTAAATAATAATGAGATTTTTAAATAAGCCCTTACAACTTTGGTATCTTGTAAATCACATGCCCAGTAAGATAAATCAAATGAAATGAATTTTAAAAAAAATGAATATATAAAGACTCATGAAACCAAATATCCTTGGAGATATATATACATGGTATAAGAGAAATTAATGGGGAATATGACATAAGTCTCATTATTTTATATGTTAAATGAGAAACAAGATATCATGTTTAACATCCATAATATGTCTCCAAAACATCTATATCTAAAATATACGTCAATAATAATTCTATTACAAAACTGTATTCATATATATCCTACTATATATGATTTAATTATACTATTTTAGTTCATGTTTATTCAAAAATATTTGTTAAAATCTATGTTTCGGGTTATTTCACTTTTTTCCATGTATGTATTAGTTCTCTATTTTTTGAATTTTCATATTTGTAACCTTGATATATATATATATATCATATAATTTATTACAAATATTTTTAGAGTTATATATTAATTATATTTATAGAAAATTGATTAAACTATTTCTGTATAGGATAATTCATACATATTCATGAACATTGTATCCATTTTTCTTGATGAATGGATTGAAAGAAAAATTTATATTCCGTGTTTAAAAAAAATTAAAAAAATTTGACATCACTTTGTGAAGGATCTAGTCCATAGGTACAAACGAATGACATCATTATTTTATAGTGGATTGGAATGAAACAAGTGATATGTGATATTATATTTATATAAATATTTGAGGCTCATAAATATCACATAGTTTAATTGGATTTTATCCAAACTACCATCCATGAAATGCATAAGTGAATAATGAGTCATAAGGATTCATGATGTGGTAGTCAGCCAAACACATCAGCTATGTTATCCTATCCATAATGCAATAGAATGTAACATGATATATGTGATATGATTATTCCATTAGTATAATGATTTTATATATAATATCGTTATATTAAATCCATCAATACATCCATCCTTTAATAGCTGTGATGGAAAATAAACTTCATTAGTTCATGAGAAGGTAGTCCTCTACACAGATGATCGATGGGTTCATTTTCAATTTGATTGAATGGGAGATGTATATTTTTTAAAAAATTAACATAACAGAATTTTACTGTAGAATAGATACTATATTTATTATTTGGATAAATATTTTAAATATGACAATGATTTATAATGTGAATTATAATGAAATCTGATTAATAAATACTTTTACTCTTATATGAGAAGCATATTTTAGGTCAATCTAAAGATTTACTATTTAAGTTTTATGATTAAATAAATATCACTAGAATGTTTTTGGAGATGTTGTAAAGAATAGGTTTTAGGTATTTTACAAACCAAATGTATTTTTGAGTGTGAATAGGAGAGGAGAGTTTATTGATTTTTATAGGCGATGTGAGTGGTACAAATGGAATTTTTTAATAGAAAACGTTTAAAGATGTTTTCAAAATAAAATATGCAAAACAATTTACTATTATTAATAATTATATATGATAAAATAGATATATGTCCATAAGATTAGTTTTGGATATGTTTCTACATCATTTTACCCCATTAAATTTTAGTTTAACTATTTGTAAACCCATCTTCACTTTAACCGACATGATTAATTTTTACTATTATTACAATTCATTATAGTAAATAATTATGGTTACCTTATAAGGTAACATAAATTTTTATGACTCTAAATATGAAGGTTATTTTTTCTAAATTCCATATTCTAGTGTGTAAAATATAAATGGAAATTAATACCACACATGTCATGAAAAATACGTTTTCCAAAGAAAAATTTGTCCAAATTTTAAAAGATTATATATCCAATTTCAATTTGAAATTGAATAATAATAATTATATTTTATAAATAGATATATTATTTAACAAATTTATCTCTCAAATCCATATTAATTTTTTTTTTAATTCTTAGAATGAAAATTTATTTTTTATTATAAACATGTATTTTTAAATTTCTCTAAAAAATTATTCTTATAAAATTTATAAAAAAAATTACCCAAAGTTAATTTTTAAATATATATTTAAAAATTTAATTTATTTATCATATAAAATTTTTAAAATTAGAGAAATTAAATTAAATTGATGAGTGAAATTATCTACCAATTCATCTTATATAAGTAATGCAGATTTTTTGAAAATTATCATTTTTATTTCAATTTGTTATTATCTTATTATATTTAAAATTAAGTCATATAGTTTTCATATTTAGTTATAAATATTCATACCTTCCAACATAACATCTTTGATATAATGGTTATGTTTTTTATAATATTTTAATAGAGAATCATGTTTTATAAAAACCCAATGTCACATGCATTATTAGCTATCAAAGATACTAAATTTATCTAAAAATAAATATATTATAAAATATCATTGTGTTAATTTATATTATAATATTTTTTCTATGTTTAATATATTGTATAGAAAAAATATCTAATTTTAAAATTTAGTCTGTTACATTCAATCCAAATTATATAAATTTTCTTCTCACAATTCAATCCTGATCTCAGAAGTCATGTGTTTGATATTGGACAATAGCATTTTTGAAATACCACATAATTTTGAGGATTAATAAATCATCATGTTTATAAGAGATTTGGATAACTTTGATTTCATATTAAATAAATAAAAAACATTATTTCAAACTAGGATAATCAATGTGGGATGATAATATATTAATACAGATAAAACAATTATAGAGACCTTTTGAGATAATCTATCAAAATAAAGTTGGTGATCATGAGAATGTTAATAACCAAAAAATTGTATATATTTAATAGTTGAAAAGTGCATCGGTTTATCTGTAGTGAAGGTCTTATGAACAAATTTGTCTTTCAAAATATTTTTCCTCTAGTGGAGGAATTTATTTTCTATATTAGAATATAAGGAAATATATTTAATTCATATATTAATATATCCTAAGCACAATTTCATCGTTTCTTTTGTCATTGATCAATTCCCATGGAATTTTGTACAATATGAAATGAATATAAAAAAATAATAGCTATGCATGAGGAATCGTTGATATAAAATTATATTGAATATTCATTCATCCTATCATTAAATAATTCTCAAAACCAAAATCGTTATCCCATGTTATGTAATAACACTCAATGTTAATCATAATTAATTTTATATATTTTTATCATTATGTTGGATCCTAAATATTCATATAGAAATTTATATTTTGATATTTTTTAAGGATTCTCTCAAAATAGAAATTCTTTTCCGATGATAACATATTGTGGATCATTGTTTCAACATATAAATATTAAAATTTATTTATAAGCATAATACATTAGTTATAAAAATACATTATTCAAAATATAAAATATTTGTTATTTGAATATATTCACATGATGTGAAAAGTCATTAAATATTAGGACCCAGTCTTCATAAATAAATATTCACGTGATTTCAAACTATAATTTTCATTATTATAATCCTAAGGATATTTTAGGTTTACAGTTCTAGATAATTTAAACTAACTCATACATGGAAAACTCATACATTGGTGGTGGAAATATATACAATATATGAATTTATTCCATAATAATTATGATTAAAATAAAATAAATTTTTTCTTTATTAAAAATATTCTCAATTTTCTACATGATATCATCCTTAAAACTATTCCCCCTCAAATCCTGTGCAAAAATCTAACATCATGGTATAAGAATAAAAGATCTGTATAGGACATTAAATAAATGAAATTTTTATTTTTTTTGAAAAAAAGCAATTTCACAAAAAAAACTTGTATACCCTATACAAGGAATAACATTTTCATGAAAATCATTATCTTAACATATTTAAATGAAATGGTTTCCATGATAATCCATATAAATCATATAAAATTAAAATTGTTTCCATGGTAAATCCTTGTCATAAAAACACTACATTACCTATAAAACCCAATGAATATGTGATCAATACTTTTTCTAGATTATAATATAATTTTTTGGAGAAAAAAATATTACCCAACTCATTATAGTTATATATTGTCTCACACATTGTGATAACTATACTATCTTCACCTGATGTTATTTCGGTGATCCTCTAACACCCCGTGGTTTTGTGAGATATTATTTTGAAATCATTTAATTTTTTTTTTAATTTTACCATTAACAAAACACTAAATTTACCTTTATTTAAATTTTAACACTTGAGTTTTATTTCTTTACATAATATTTTGGCTTCATTAGGTAGCTTGTGTTACATGCAGTATGTAATGCCCCGACCCCAGTTACCTAGAGTCGGTGCTTTATTACATAACATTGGCATGATCACAAGAAAGATAAAATCACGAAAGATGGATTGGTTTAGTAGCCTTGGAAACAGTAGATATATTCATAACGTTTTACATTACATCATAAAGTGAAAAACTAAAACAACAACATAGTATCCATATCCAAAACTCATATCCCCACATACTATCCCTGCAGGTCATTCATAAATTACACTTCACATCTTGGGAAAAATAAAACATAGAAAAGGGGTGAGCTCAAATGCCCATTTAGGATAACAATATAGCGGAAACTTTCATAAATAAGACTAAACATTTAAGGCAATTTATAACTTAAAACAAAAGCCTTTTAAACCTGAACTTCATCATAGTATGGAAAAAATAAAATGAAATAATTCCATTTAATTATTCACATGGATATTCTACTAATCAAATAATCATATGCAATATCAATTACCACTTTCATAATGATGGAATGCATAATTCCAGACTATTATAACCACATAGCCAAGGCCTCATGCTAAGACTACAAATAAGATTTTGCCAAGTCCTTGTTCCAAGACACTAGTTTTTCTTATGAGACCTACCGATGCATCGAGGAGCTATAGCGGGCTCCACCAGTCACATATTAAGACCAATGCATTCCCATATGAAAAGGTTTAAACATAATATAAACATTCGTATTAAAACTAGCATAAGAAATGTCTATACTTTCACTATAAACTATTAATGGTATAAAAATATCACATCCAAAGTCAAACATATTACAAAACCTTCAATACATTATAGAAGTTTTGTATCATAATAAATCAACTTCAAACAAGCATAAAATCCATCAAAGGATGTTGAAATTGATGAAATCAAAACTATTTTTATAGAAATATCTCTTTCTACTTTTGAAATTATTTAAGAGTCATATATTTATAAAATAAACATTTTCTTTGAAATTTTTTTTATAAGCTTGTAAGGGAAGCTTCGACGATTTTATAACGGCGGAAAATAACTGCACCTGCCGTATAAGTTAAAAAAACATTCTTACCTTAATTCTGTCGAAAAGGTTAAAAGCACCATGTTTGGAAAACGACGGAAAGATTCCTTTATAAAACTCTTATAAAAACTAAAAAAAGGGTATAAATGACTTTAACCCATATTCTTTTAAATAGTAAAAATGTTTGGAAACACATTTTTAAGAAACATGGATTTGGATGATAAAGAGATCCCATAAGATTATTACGTATAAACAACCTCGGATAATGAAGAGATTGTGAAATAACCCTTACCTTGTAATTTTCCATGGTTGGAGTAGGTTAACCTCCTGTATAATGGTGAAATAATTGTTATTAAATTATACATGAATCATATATATTAATATGGTATCATATATGATCTTTTGACATTGCTTTGTTAATAATATCTTAGTATTATCGTCATTTCGGGTGTTAACATACTCGTTTTATTTTATATGTTTTGTTACATAATCCATGTTTGTCATGGATAGGTCGTATCTTATTCATATACATAATTATATCAAGTCCTTAAACATTATTTTTAAATCATCAAATGATAATTATTCTTGAATGGATACGATGGAGAAAGAATCTCATTGCGTTCGTGGAGACGGTAGTCCGTACATACGCACTAGTGACAATATCATTCTTTTGCTATTAAAATAATATATAATTGGATAGTATATCATATATAAAGAATCATTATCATGTTATATTTATTATTTACATGAGTTACACATCATTATTATACCCATCCAAACAATAATATCATTCTTTTGATATTAAAATATGGTTTTACCATATTTATAAAACCATCAAAGTATATATAAGATACTGGAGTTATTATTTTAGAATGGTAATAACAAAGAAAGAAGAAGTGTAAGAAGAAATGAATTTGAAAAAGGGTGGTGAAAACATTACCTCTTCTTCGGGTTCTTCCTTTTGATTTGATCAAAAGGGCTCCGTAGGATGGCATTCTGATCAAACTAAGGCCTCTAGGTTGTAGTGAGTGAAGTTGAGAGAGTATTTGGGAAGAGTTTGGCCGAACCAAAATGCTTTGATGGTGTAATGTAATGAGAAGGGGGAGTGCCCTTTCATAAGAGGGTTGAGGGGCACCTTTGGAAAAGCTAGAAATATTAAATTATAATAAATTCATATTCAGTTTCTAATGGCTCCAAAGTTTATTATTCAAAGTTTATGGTGGTTATAGGTCTAAAAACATTCAACTAGTAGAATTTAGATAGGTTTGGGTTACTATATTAACCTTATCTTTTAGTTTTAACTCTTAGTTAATTAGTTTGACATTTACCATGTCACTTTGAATTTTTATATTATATAGTTAGTAAACTTACTATATACATCCAAACGACCCCCCAAGTGGTACATTAATGGTACACCTATCATGATATAAGTCTCTTGGACAAACATTAGATTTTTAGGAATATAATATAAATTAATAATATAATATATTTTTTAAAAACTCTTTTATGTTAATTTTGACACTATTAAATAGTTGATTTTTGTGAAACTCATAAAAGAATGATTACTTCTAACAAAGTCAATTAAATCAATCCGAATATGTCATATTATCCTAGAAAATTAGTGTAATTCATTTAAAGTCTCAAATTATATTTATTTGGGTATTTATAATATCAATTATTTTAATTTTTCACTATTATGGTAATTACTGCATCATCATTGTGTCATAAAAAATTAAATTATTTAAAGTCTAAAAATAATAAATAAAATTTAATTATGTATCTAATGTTATTATCTTTCTAATGAATATTTACAATAGAATTTATCTTATGTATAACAGTCTTTTATAAATGTTTTAGTTAATAATCATTGATTTTAACTCTTTTAACTCTTCTTTGAATTAAATAATAATAAATGTCCTAATCTAATCCAAGTGGACCTAAATGATAATATTTTATTTCTAAGGTTGTTTCTGGAAGAGATACACTTGTATAATAGAATTAGAACATGAGTTAGGGTGATATTAATATCATTTCTACCCTTAATTAACCTATTTACTTTTAACCGTGGTAAATAAAAGTAAAAAGATACTATTCACCAAAATTATTTTCATCTCATTGAACCACATTTTACTTCTTGATATTAACCATGTCTCTCGGATTTTTGAAATTCCATTCACAGAAGTGGTAAAATTAAGTTTTTTTGAAAAATTCAGGTTTTTTAACTACCACTTAGTAGTTTCACTATTCATCAAAAATTGATGTTTTTCAGAACAATGCCTAAATGTCACTCTAAGAAATAATTGATATTCCGAATTCAAAAATGATTTCTATTTTACAAAATTCCAAAAATATAAGTTGCATTAATTATTTTTATAATTAATTCCCGCTGTCACAACAAATATCGTTTTTTTAAGAAACAATATATATCAAAAGATTGATAATTGTTAATGTCCAATTTGAATGTGAAATTAATTTTAATGAACACCATTGGATAAAATAGTAAAAGTATATTCTAATTATACATTAAAACCACTCAAATTCATAATTTATCACTATGAATTATTTTTATTAAAAAAGTTGTTTTTAATTAAAATATAGTAATTTTCACTATTCATCAAAATATTAAAGTTATCCGAAAAGTACCAAAATTTCACCCTAGGCTATTTTTGATATTCCAAATCCAAAAATGAAGTCCATTTTTGAGAGATAGAATTTATAAAATTTCAAAAATTAGGTATTACTATTCATAATGGCTAGTTTGGTAAGTCATGGTGCGCTTTAACTCGGTGTTGCGTGTAGTGCAAGTTATTGAATTATTTTGAAGAAATAACACACTATGAAATCTTGGGGTGTTACACAGTACCGTGTTTAACCAATCAAAAATAAAATATTAACTATATTATTAAAATATTAATAATGTTTTCAGCTAACCATTGGGATTTTATTTATAAAGTATATGTATTAAATTAAATGATATATAGTTTAAATATTTACAAGAGAATAATTCTTTTTTGAATATTTAATAAGAAATGAAAACAAAACTCTATTAAAAATATAGGATATCATTTTTTGGAAACCTATATCAATCATATCAAACCATTTTTTTATAAATTAATTATATAATACACAGTTGGAAAAATATATTGATTATATAAATAAATAACATATTATTTCACATATTTTACATTAATTGAATGTGTTTTCTAGATAAGCGATACGAATAAATACAATCTTATGCACAATGTTGCGTATTTTGTAAATAGGTAATTTAAATGTATTTTAATAGAAAATATATTTTATGAATTATATTGAACACTTTTATAATTTATATTTTTAAAAAATTATTCAATTTTGATTTCATAATATCTAAATTAAAATTGTGTGAATTTTTAATATTTAAATTAGATGATTTTTTTTGGAAAAATAATGAAAAAATTGTATTTATTGAAAACAACATTTTCACATAAGTTATTTATATAGTTATATTATATTTTAAATTTTATTCAAAGTATATTTATATATATTATACATGTAATATTAATATTTAAAACATTTTATTCAATTTAATTATGAAATTTTATATAAAATATGTTGTACTCATCCTATCATAATCTATATTTAATGATCGCAAATCCTATAGATCCTATATATCCTATTTAATTAGTTTCAAATCATGTGTACAGATAGGTGGTTTCATTGTGCTTTAAATAAACATACCCAATTTCACAATTGCTAAAATCATGTCTAATATGAGTAAACTATACTTAATTTTTTTCCTAATGAATTTTTTTCATGAATGATTAATTATAATTAATTCTGTGGATATGACTAGTTATGTCTATATACAGAAATTAGTCAAGGTTTGAGAAACTGGGAGTCTGACATCAGTTCTATTTGTTGGCCAAGAACCCAAACATAGTGAGAAGACATCATGAACCAGACACTGTTACTAGACATCGTGACCAAGACACTGTGACTATACAACATGTCCCAAACACTGTGAATTTGACACCATGATTGAGACTCTGTAACCAGTTTCAGATCAGTTTGATGTATGTGACAATGATTCATGGCTAAGAAACTATTCGAAGATTGGAAATGGGCCAGACACCATGATCCAAACATCACATCGATGCTACAGGTTCCTGATCTCTATACCACTATGACATCATGATTATATCACATCTCAATGAAATATAAGAAGACATCGTTTAGTGGTGACACTATTTCTAAATGACACTATTTCAGAATAGAATGTGACAATGTTTTTTAATCAATTTTCCCTTTTTCAATTAAATTTCTAATGGAAATATTTGTGACTTTTAAATTCATAGACATAATTTATATTTCATTATATGTATGTCACATGATAGTAGGAGGTATTAGGTGCAGAATAAATGCATCTTATTGGCTCTAAAAAATGCTCTCCAAGAATTAAAAGAAAAGTGTGGCCTAGAAACTAAATTTGGAGATAGAGAAGAAGTACGGTATTAATTGTTGATAAAGATCAAACACATGCAAAAAGATACATCTGAAGAACACACTATTAATTCATCAATACAAATGATAAGAGACCGTAGATAAGATTCAAGAACATATTCTCACTATAAATACCATAGAGAACACGATCCAAATCTAATTGACATGCGATACTCTGTTTCACACAAGAAGACTCGATTGATTCATTTTCATCATCCATGAATTCGAGAGCTTCATAGACTAACACAAATAGAACATCTAACCTTATATCATAATCATTACCTTATTGTGTATTATTTTTTGCTTTCGAGCAGTGTGTTTGTGTCTATTAAAAACTCACACTATCTCATACATTAAACTAGATGATACAAGATATTCTCAATCTCACATCTTTTTTCACTTGTTTAATCCCACATATAATAATTGATGAACTCCCTATGTGACCTCTTAATCTATACCCATGAAGAAATGTGGAAAAGTTCATGTGACTTAGACAGTCGTGTGTACTGATGTTTACCCCGATCTAGGGTGTAAATAATGTTTATTTATATAAACTACATAGCGGTGGGTGATCAACAACTGGATTAGATTAGGTCTCGACTGAAGACTGAATCACTTGTTTTATATCTATCATGTCTTTTGATACAGTTTTCTTGGTATTAATATACAATTCCGAAATCACTAAATATACATTGATAGTTAATTTTTGAAAGAAGATATTATTATTTAGCTTAATTAGAACTGCATTCAAAGTAATGTTAATAGATGATATTAAGATTATTGATAATTAATCAATCTTTTGAGAAGTTATTTAAACAATCCAAAATTCCTAACTGTATTACATTGATTAACTGGGATATATTTATTTTATTAGTAAATATTTTAGGAAAACATTTCAATCAAAAATTTTAATAGATACTAAATTCCCCCCATCTTATGTAATGTACTCTTACAAACAAAATCATCACAAAAATTTGAACATTCTCAGAACAAAAATCGTTATCTCTTCTTGTTTCTGGAATTACATTTAAATATCATTATACAACCAATGTATTTAGAATATGGATATATCAATTCCATATTTGGAGTCATCATATTTTTTATTATATAGTTAGGCCTAATTTGTTTTTGACCAAAAACATTAGTTAATGTAATTAAAATTAATTATAGTAAATAAGGTAAAAATGAGTTTACATAGAGGTTCATCATGATCTTAATGGGAAAATAACCATGAAACCTATAAAAAATAAATTATGAAGGCTTATTTTGACGTTATCATACATTTTATAAAAAATTTACATTTTTTGAGTCAAATTATATAATGTAGTCTCAATAGTATTACAAGTTGTATATTTTCAATATTGCCATGACTCCACATCTATAAAATTTGAGTCACACCCCTCACTTATTCAAACATATCAATCTTTTTTCTAATCTAAAAATTACAAAAATATGCTACCACAATTTATCATCTCATCCTAGAATCTTCACATATGGAATAATGTAATCCAATTCAATATTTTAGTGAAAACATAATTTAATTACCCAAAAATGCGGTGCCATCCATCTAACTTGAAAATTTGTATTATTTATTTCTCGACCCATAAATTAATATCAATAAATGATTATGCAATAATATAATTATACTAATTCTAAAAATATTTTTTATGATAAGGTTAATACAAATATTCCCAATATCTTCCGTCAAATGAGATATGAAATCACCATTCATGTGAATGGAGAACTTTCACCTCATTAACCAATGTATTTTGTTCTTCCATTACCACCAATTAAAGTTGTAAATAATGATATAAATTCTATTTTATATACTATACATGATAAATATGATTTATTTATTCTTTTATATTTATTATATTATAGATACCTTTATTCATTCTATTTTTTGGTGTATGATAACTTTGTCTATAGATGTGTGGACTATCATATCCTTAAATTGATTTGATTCATTCACACAATAATGAAACGTAATAAAGATAGTTTTACTAAAAATATAATATATATATGAAATAATAACTCTAATTTAATTATGTAATATATATATATATATATTATATTTACATTATTTCATTCAATACGGTTAGAAAACTGAAACAATGTTTATCGGTACGTACGTCCAACAATCTCCATTAATGGAGTATTCAATTTAATTTTTATATATGTAATTTATTATTATAAATAATTGTATAATGAATATATATTATATTTAAATAATCCTTAACATTATGAATATAGTATAATCATGATCTGTGTAAGAGGACAATGAATGAAAAAGATAAACTATCTATGAAAAACGAAACAAACATTACCCAGAACATATCATCAAAATAGAATTGTTAATTAAAGGGAAATATAAATTCAAAATAAAATAAAATATTTTATGATTTAAAATAAAATTTGTTTTTACTATATGTTTAATAACATTTATTAATTATTTTCAAGGGTTGAACACATACAATGATATTAAACACATAAGGTAAGTGTTTTTTTAATCTGAATTTTATTTCTGTGGGATATATTATATGTTCACTAAATAATCATATCTTGTGATATATATACTGACCTATAAAATTTTATACATTTAATTTTATTTATATAGTTATATATTATTGTTAAATTTACATAATTATTGTAACGCCCCGACCCCAGCTACCCGGAGTCGGTGCATTACTTCGTAACATTGGCATGATCACAAAAGATCAAGTCTTGAAAGAGCGATTTGTTTAGTGGCCTTTGAAACACAAGATACTTTCATAAATGTTAAATTACATCATAATGTGAAAAACTATAATAACAAAGTCTCCATAGTCCACACTCATATACTATTCTGACTATCCCTGCAGGTCATTCATACAATACTTCATCACATCCTGGAAAATATTAAAACATTGAAAGGGGTGAGCTCAAATGCTCAGTAAGGATAACAATATTGCGGAAGCTTTCATAAATAAACATTAACATTTAAGGCAATGCATAACAAAATAAAAGCCTTTTAAACATGAACTTCAACATAATATGGCAAAATTAAAATGAGATAATGCCATTTACTTATTCACATGGATATTCTACTGGTCGAATAATCACATGAAATATCAATAACCACTTTCATAATGATGGAATACATAATGCCATACTATCATAACCATGTAGCCAAGGCTTCGTGCCAAGACAACAAATACGATTTTTTCAAGGCCTCGTGCCAAGAAACTAGTTTGTCTCATGAGACCTGCCGATGCATCAAGGAGCTATAGCGGGCACCACCCGTCACTTATTAAGTCCAATGCATTCCTCATATGAATAGGTTTAAACATATCATAAACCATAACATAATCGTATCACATAAAACATGCATGAAGGAAACACAACATTTCCACATTTCAATCAAAAGATATCAATACAACACATTGATATAAAAAAAACTCTTTCAAAACCATTTTCAATACCAAAATAAAAGAATGTTAAAACTTTGTATTTATTTTTCATTAAAAAAAGTGATGTCTTGTAGAGGAAGCCGAAACTCAACTAATGGTCACGGCGACGGAGAAGTCATTGTCACTGCATATGTACGGAAAGAAAAACATTCCCTTTTTTTCGTTTAGTAAAACGCTTCGTATAAAAAAGATTCCTTTTGAATAAACATAAAAGACAAAGGGGTTTATACACCGTATAAAAGAAAGTTGTGTATAAAACCAAATATGCCTCAATGAATGGAGATTGAGACGAAGTCCCTTAAAAGATAATTTTTTTAAATAAAATATATCTATTATGTGTATTCACTATATTTACACATAAAGAAAGTAAAAATACAATATAGGACATAATAATATCATGACATAATTTGAAAGTAGGAGATTAACCCAAAGATTGGAAATTGGGTTAAGAAATTCCCTTACCTTGTGTCTTGTCCTGACTCGACCGTTCTTTAACCTCCTGAATAATAAAATAGAGTTAATTTCTATTTACTTAATAACCTTTTTCATTTTCATTATTCCTTTTATATCACTTATTACCATGTTATGAACATTATGTAATTATTTAAGTTAATAACGGTCGTTTTGTCGATCTTTGGTACTTGAGTCAATAATAAACTTCTTATAATTACAAGTTGTTCATGTGGTGAAATATCCATTATATCCAGAATTATAGTCATGATGTAGATATCATATATATCATATATATACAGTATATACATTCATTTATAATATTACGTAACATTTAGAGGTATGAAATGAAATGCACCATTCATGGAGACGGTAAGCCGTACGTACGCATGAACGCTACTTTCATTTCTATTTCGTATTTAATGGAATGAAATAATAATGATATAAATGTATAATATAATTACCATATAATATAGTGTATAATAACATTTACTTGATCCTTTATACATCCCACATATGGCATTAACGATTCAAATCACTTTGAGGGGGCGGTAGTCCGCACTTCCTAAAATGAAATTATCGTGTTTACCTATAATGTAAATCATAAATTATGCCATAAATGAGAAATACAGAAGCATAATTAAAACATAAACATATTATATATCATATATAAATATAGTGATATCTTAATGTCCACCTTTGAAGGTGTTATATGAGTGTTGAACAATCATCGTTTCGTGAGGCAGAAATTCGCCATCCACAGAAACAGTATGTTCTTTAATCATTAGATGTATGTGTGTGTAAGTTTAGCTCTAATACTTCTTATAACAACATCCTAGTATATTGAGGATACTGGTGTTGTTACAAAAGAAATTAATAAAAAGAGTTTAAGGGGTTGGATAAGCTAAATAAAACAAAACAACATTAGAGAAGACATTACCTAAAAATCGGGTAACTCTTTTTGATTTGAGCCAAAGGCTTCCTTGGGAAGCATTCTGCCCAAAGTGAGGCTTCTAGGAGTAAGGGATGGAAGTTGGGAGGGTATTTGGGTAGAGTTTGGCCGATCCAAATGGCTTGAATGTGTGAATAAGGTGGTAGATGTGGTGGCCTTTTATAAGAGGAGAGGAGGGGCACTCTTGGAATATAAGGGAAGTTTACATTATTATACAATTATTTTCGATTTCTAAAGGTCCCACACTTATATAATTCGTGTCTAAGGTGATAAGGGTTCGAAATCTACCCATCCAATAGTCTTTGGACAAGTGTATGCCTTGGATAGTACATTATCTATTCATTTTATTAAAATCGTTAAATAATGAGGTCTTTGCCGCATCATAATGATGTCATAAATAATTTAATTTATTTAATGTAAAAAATTATAAAAAAATACTATGATGTAGAAAAGTAGTTTTATCATTCAAATGACTATTTAGAGTCAAAAATATGACTTGTATAACCCCATGTAAAAATTGTTTTAGTAAAACATTTCATGTTTTTGTCATTTTTTACTTTAACATTAAATGAAAGGTATTTATGTCATTTTCCAACTAAAGTGGCTCAATGGGGTCCCCAAGTTGACACATGGATTTTCTTGGTCGGCCATGGCACATCCAATGAGGTTAGTACATGTGTCAAGCTCATCTCATATTATTAAAACATTATTTTTACCTTAAACTTCACTAATTACATATAATCGCGATTAATAACTTAAAAGTTACTATTCTCCAAAAATTATTTTAATCTCATTGAACCACATTTTACTTCTTAATGACAAACATGTATGTAGGATTTTTGAAAATAAAAACACAAAAGTGTTAATATTTCATTTAAACGAAAAATCAGTTATTTAACTACCACTTAGTGGTTTCACTTTTCATCAAAAATTGAAGTTTTTCAGAACAATGCCAAAATTTCACCCTAAGATATAATTGATATTCCGAATTCAAAAATGATGTCTATTTTAAAAAATTCCAAACATATAAGTTTCATTAATTAATTTTTTAATTCATTCCCGCCATCACAACAAATAGCGTGTTTTTAAGAAACAACATATATCAAAAGATTAACAATTGTTTATGTCCAATTTCAAAGTAAATTAATTCTAATGAACACCATTGGATAAAATGGTAAAAATATATTCTAATTATACTTTAAAACCACTAAATAGTATAATTTATCACTATAAATTATTTTGATTAAAAAAGTTGTTTTTAAGTATTTTTCACTATTCATAAAAAATTAGAAGTTCTCAGAAAAATACCAAAAATTCAACATAGGCTAATTTCGATATTACGAATCCAAAAATGAAGTCCATTTTGAAATATAAAATTTTTATAATTTTGAAAAGTGGTTATTACTATTCATAACGGCTACTTTGATTAGTTGCAGTGTTTTAGAACTCGAAGTTGCGTACAATGCAAGCTATTGCATTATTGAATGAGAAGCGTATCGTGGAAGCTTGGGGTGTTACAATTATTTCACAGATCTCATTATATAATTTTACTCATGTAGAAAGGGGACTAATAGTCTTACATTTATTTTTTATTTGAATTATTCCATATTCACTACACATTTATTTTGTATGGTGTATATGCATCCCATGAATTTAGTCTAAAATCACTATCCTTAAATTTATGGATATTAAAATATCCATTTAAGAACTCTCTTTTTATACTTTTACGACACTGTAGTTACCAAATTGGTACAATAACT
The DNA here is from genome assembly GCA_963277665.1 of Viscum album. NCBI lineage: Eukaryota > Viridiplantae > Streptophyta > Magnoliopsida > Santalales > Viscaceae > Viscum > Viscum album. Next base: position 758,781,121 of record OY728145.1, on the reverse strand, counting down.
TTTTTCTCAATTTTTATTCATTGTGAGAATTTTTATTTTATGGAACTATATTATTTTAAAATGTGTATATAATGCACTTTGAAATGTTTTATAAGGAATATATTTCATTTAATTAAATTATAATATTCATTTAATGTTATAATTTCATGGATATTAGGATTTAGTGTCACCAATGTGGTATGAGATTATTTCTAAAATATCACCATTTTTCTAGATGGTTGATGTTCATTCTTATATTGATGAAATAATATTATAAATATTTTAATAATTATCATTAATTTTGTTATACTAACGTTATTAATTATATATCCAAGATAATATACCATTTTATCCACTCTTTTGTAATTAATATAATAATGATTTGTTTATGAAAATACAACATTATTTATCACATTAGTCAGAAATCTATTTCCTTCAAAAACAATCTTTCATTAAAATAATTTTATTTAATTAAAAAATTTAATTTAATATAATTATCAAGGTAAAAAAAATTTGATGTGATTTATATTTTATATTATTATTTTAAATTTTTTATAAATATTCATTAATACTTTTTCAAAATGTTATTTTCAATAAAAAAAATTCATTGCATTAAAATATACATTTCTATGTTGTCTAATATAATTTTGAATAACAGTATTTTTTTAAATATTATTTATTTTCAAAATAGGTATTAAATGATTTTTAAATCTTTATTTATATGTTTTTAAAGTTTATTTTCAATTAAAATGTTTTTTAAAACTATTTTCAATGAAATTTTATTTTTTCATGATTTATTTTAAATGACTATTAAAAATTATTTTCAATTAACGATTCCATATAAATTTGTTACTCCTACATTACTAGGGACATTATCCAAGGGTGACATTAAATTTATTTCATTGAATGGTTTATTTTCTCAACTAAGGATTTTTTAGAAATTCGTTTCTATTTCAAGTGTTATTTTTGTATAGAGCCCAATTCTATTTCATGGGTTATATGCTTATAAAAAAACATTTCGATTTTTGGAGGTATATGATTATGAAACCTGTTAATATTTCAATGGTCATATTATTTGGAATTTAGCTTCTTTTCTTGAGTTATTATTTTATTAAATGGGTGTGAACCCTATCTCTTGTCCACATGTTATGATATAATGAAATGTTTACGATACCTATATAATTTCATTTGTTATTATACAATGAATGTGTATGATCTTGTATAATAAATAAGTTTGATTTAATTATGTTATGGGTGGGTCATATATCTCCATCTAATTTACTATGTAATGATTTATAACTCATTGGATGAACATGGAAGGAATGGAGAGTGAACATGATTTAGTAAAGGACATTTCAATAAGATGGTCATTTGACTGAATATTGACTACTAAGATAGTTTTTGGAGAAAACTGTGAATAATATGATGGACTTGAGAGTGATACTTAGACATTATGAAATTTTGGGGAGTAAACACATTACTCTCTAAACAGTGTGTTTTTAATAGGAAAGGTGGTATTTCAAGACCAATAGGTGTGTCCCCCATAAAGTGACCAGATATGTCTTGGATGTGTGATTAACATATAGGGATTGATTTTATATGAATATGTGTTTTCAACAATTCCATTTCATATTTCAATATTATTCTTTCATGTATTGGGATCTCTATTACCTTATTATTCTTGTATTATAAACTACTAATATTAATTTCTGGACAATGGATTATGTTCTCTATTATATAGGGTACGATCTTATAATGTCATAATTATGTTCTGATACACTAAATTTAATTATTATATACACATGGTACCATTGTTTACAATTTCTGGGAACCTAATCTAAACCCTAATTATGATTCCATTCCATAGGTTCTGAAATAAGGTTTTGAGTAAGAGTACTAAAGTAGAAGTTATTTTTAGGAAACATTGAAGATCTTTTGCGATGATAGTTGAATATTGTCCATGTTTCGAAAGTCACTTCAATGTTATGGTTCTTGGGATTGTACTTTCTCAATGTGAGGAATATTAATACAAATGATGTAATATCCATGTACCATAATCCTAGTTAACTATAGTTAGAATCAATGGAATGGTGTTGTCAACCATTAGAAACATGGATGAGAAACCATTTCTAGGATCCATAGTAATATCTATAAGGATATGTCTAGGTATGTATTATTGGATAAGTCCATGGAGTAATAGATATAAAAAAAGATTCATAATTTAGGTATCCAATAATTAATTATTCATTATTATCAGGTTTTCATCTATCATTTGTGATTCTCAAACTATGATTCCAGGTCTTAGTCAATAGAGGATACTAGAAAGAACTGGTTTGACATTGAATGCATCAGATTTAGAAAGAATGGGAATATTTAAAATCAATGTACTAGGTGTAAATATGATAAATTGAATCGTAAATGTATATTTAATATTGGTTATACAACTGAAGTAAAAAATTTCATGAATTACATATGAAAAGAATGTGTTATTTTTAGAAGTATAGTTTTCATTAAAAATAAGAATAATGATTAAATATGTGGCTATGGAACTGTAAAAAATTATGAATATATTATATTCTAGTAAAGGGGTATAATGTAATTAAATGATGAAGCATAAATAATTTTTAATAATGAGGTTGAATAATTGCTATTAACATGTATTAGAGTTAAAATATATTTCCAATTGAATCATTGAATATATGTTAACTAAGTATTTTAAAAATTATATTTAATTTTGTTAATTACCCATATAGGATATTTAATGGAAATGTTATATTGTGATCAAGTGATCTTAACCATTAATTTGTTTAAAATATTGATAAAATTATGTTATGTTTTGATATATAGATGATTTATTTGTATTATTTAAATTGGATAGTATTGATGACCTCCAAACTGATAATTTTTTTTTCCAAATTGTGGTTTATAATATCTTAGTACCATTTTCTAAAAGAAGTCATGATGAATTAATTCTCATTTTTTGTATCTGATAACCATGATCTAATTCATGATATATGGGGGATCATCATTAGAAAAAATCAGTGACCATCATTATAATGATTTTTATTTTCATCATTCACAATGGTTTCATGGTTAAAAATTTCAGGAAATTTTATTTTAATTATTTGGTGAGGTTTTAGAGACTAAATCATTATCTCTTGTATGAGCATTTATGAATATTTTATAACCTATGATAGAAATATTTTTGTGATATTACCTAATGTTAGATGGAATTACCTATCGTTCAATTCATTGATATCATGATTTTATAAACAATTAGGAATGAAAAATTCTATTTTATTTTATGTATTAAGATATAAGGTATGAACTGTGTATGAAAAATCCCAAAGAGTGTGATTTTTTTGTATCAAATGGATTTAAATAATGAATGTATATCTTATTATGAATTATATTAACATTGAGAAAAGGTTTTTAATAAAAAAAATTTATCATAGGACCATCATTTACAATGAGTCAAATTGTCTATTAGATAATCTATTATTTATATATTTGTGATGGCTAAAATTATTCGGATCCCCAATTCATATGATCATTGTTCTCGATCTATCTCCATCAATATTTTAGTGAAATTTTTATGTTATATTCCGGTGTTTAAACTTCTCACATGTGTTTTCTATTTTGGAATCCTAGTTTTGTGTAATATTTGGAAATTATTATTTTTTCACATTATTCTATAAATATTTCATTATTAATAGTTATGTTATTGTTTTTTATAATGGAAAATTTCAAATATTATACCATTTATGATCCAAATCAATATTTATGGATAAATTCATTTATAGGGGTAGAATATAACACCCTAAAATTTTGTGATTTTTTTCAAAATAATTTAATTATTATGATATTTGTCATTTATTTCCACACTAAAAATATCTGGTTCTATATGAAATAACTGATGGTTTCTTTTGATAATCATAGTGATTATTTCCATTGAAAACCATTTCTACATGCGAGACATAGTTTTATCAAACTATAATGTACTATTAATATTATTATTAAAATATTATTACAATTTTTTCATAACTGCATGCATGGATATTAAATATACTATAAATTTAATTTTTAAAATAATGTATAAACATGTATTTAATAAGACTCATTCAAGACCATTTAATTGGAAAATAAAATAAACAAATTTTGAAAATATAGAATGTTTTTTGCTATAAAACAATATTCAGGAAATCAAAAACATTTTCCCTGAAAAATGGTTTAATTTTTTTAGATGTTTTATTAATATAAATATATATATATTATTTGGAAAAATATTTATTCAATATATTATTTGTTATCTACATAAGAGATAATAATAAATCCTATTTTATTCATAGAGATAAGTATTTTTCTTGAAGGTGCATTTTATTCCATTTAATTGCACACCTTTTTAAATATAATTTTTGAATCCTTGGTAATTTTATTGTAAAAATAACATTTTTATTGAAACAATAATAAAAAATAAAATTTTGGGATTTTTTTTTATTTTTTAAGAAGATTCATTTTTCGATGAAAAATGAAAACAATGAATTTTATTTTAAAAGGTTATTATTGTCTACCTTATTGATAATGATAAATTATAATTCAAATAAATTTTAATATTTACATAGATTAATTATAGAATTATTTATTTTATATATTTTATAGGATTCAATTTCACAAAGAATTTTTATATAAAAACATTTCATGCTTTTGAAAATTTCCGCATTAAAATCATGTTGTCTAATCATGCCCATATTTTTATCATTATGTAAATAGTATCCACATATATGAATAGAATTTTTAAATTGGATAACATATTTGGAATCATAATAATTTATAATGATAATATGGTAATTATTGTTTTATATTATAATAATTATTGAATATAATAAAATTAATTACATCGATTAATTTATAAATGATTTCACATAGTGGTTAGAAATTATCTCATGGGTCCAAAGAATCTATACATATTTTCAAGATCTATTTTATTGAACTAATTCAACTATATAATCTAGTATCTCAATCATGGTACATTATTTGAGTCATATGATGTAAGGGAGACATCTCAATAGTGTTTACCTTTTTATATTTAAAAATTGCACTCCACCGGTCTATAAAAGGTATTCACCCCTAACTTATTCACACCCCTCATGAAATTTGGATAATCCAAATCCAGAAACAATAATCTCTCAAATGTCTTTCTCTCACATTATAAGCCTCAATTATGATATAAAGAAACCCATTTTAGTCTTTTTGAGTGAACCAAAATTTATTTCCCAATGGAGAGGTAATATCCTTCAACTTAGAAAATTAGTTTTATCTCATTCCCCTCCAACACTCATGGGTACTATATACTACACCCTCACTAACCGATGTCTCTCATTCTTCTATTACCAACACTCACGGTTGGGAATCCTAATTGAAAAACTATTTTAATATTATATAAATTATATATATTCTATATATGACATTTATTAAGAATTATTTCTGTGTAATTATTATATAACACATATCATCATGATTTCTATTTTATGGGAATGTGATATCTTTCATTTTGGATGTTTGTACTAACGCCTCCTTATAGTGACATAATTCATTCATACATTACATGGAATGTATTAAGGATAGGTTTAGTGAATTTATATGAAATATATGAAATAATAATTAAAATTTTAATGTTAATATATATAGATGACTTTTATCTTCAATATTATATGAAAATAGAAATTTCCTTCATCCATACGTACGATCTACCACCCGCATGACTAAATTATTGTAATAAATATTTATATAATTTATATATTAATATAAATAATCTTATATTTAATATATATTATTCTTAAATAAATTTTTACATTCAATAAAATAGAATGTAATTATATATTAAATGGTCTCTGAATGACTACTCAAAACATGTATGAAAAAATATGGACATTACCCGGAATTAGACCATTACATAGAACTAATAAAAAATGTGCAATATAATTTCATAATAAATTAATATATGTTATCATGTATAATAATATTGTTCTATTGTTGATAAAATATTATCTTCTATTTACTATAGATTAGTTTTGGACATGACTGTTTAAAAAACACTTACGATAATGGTTTTTTCATCTCAAATTTACTTTAATGAGATATATTATATTTTCTAAAAGTTTTCTTATTGTGTGGTGTATATAAAAATTTATGAAACATTACAAAATTAATATCATTTATTTCATGATATTAAATGTTTCAACTATTTTTAGTCTTTCTTAGATCTCATGATTCAAATGTTTCTCATGTTTTAGGGAGATTTCTTTTCTCATTTTCATTTCTGTGATACTTATGCCTTATTCACAACTCATATAACATTCATGGTGTATATAATTCCTATGATTTTATTCTATTTTTTTAATTTTTATTTATTTTTATTCACATATATTTTTTAATATCTAGCATCCGTTGAGTTTATAGATCAAAAGTTAGCATATTGGCAGTGTAATTTGTCATAATTTAACATCTATGAGACACATGTTATATTATGAACCTATATTAATTTGCAGTGTAATTTTTATTATTGCTATAAATTCACCATTTATCGATATTATTTGTGAATATTATTTTCTGGTAATATTGTATTGTCCATTTCTCAAACATTATTGGGACATTTATTATAATCAATTTGTTAATGATATATTCAATTTATGGTACCATATTTATCTCATTATTACATATGGTAATAATGATTAATTGTTTTTATAACATCCGATTTTATTTCTCTCATCGATCAGAAATATAATTTATTTTGAATCAATGTTTTGTATAATTGAAATAATTTTTTAAATAAACTCTTAAGCTAATTTTCATGAAAATGAACTTTAATATCTATTATTTTATTAATTTTTTTTTTAATTATTTTCAAATGTTCATTTATATTTTGTCAAAATATTATTTTCAATGAAAATTATCTCAATTGTCTCAATACTTATTTTATAAGTGGTCAAAGAAATTTTCAAATAAAACTGTTTTAAAAAATATTCATATCCAAATTAATTTTTAATTATTTTTAATTATTGAATTATAAGTTTTAAATAGGGTTTTTTTCAATGAAAAGGATGTTCAAATTGTGTTAAAATACAACTAATGATCTCATGAAATGATTTTATATAATATTTAAACATTATTTTCCATAAAATATACAATATATTGGTGTTACATATCCTTTAAAGGTTATTTTATCCAAGGGAACCATTCATATTATTTCTTTTAATCATTTATTACTTGATTTAAAGGTCTTTATGATTCTCATTTCTATTTTGTGGGTTATATTTTTTCAACATATGTTTCTCATCCCATGATTATATGCTTTTGGAGGCAATTTTTATATCATTGGGAATATGAAATGAAACCCAATTGGATGTCATGGGTTATATTATTATGTAACATTCATATTTTCCTGGTATATTATTTTAAGAAATGATTATGAAAAATACCACTTTTCCATTTTTTATGATGTGATGATATGTTTATGACACCCCTTTCATTTCACGGTTATTTTAGGATGAATGGTTATTATCTTGTGTAAAATGTATTTATAACATCATTATATGACATGTATTTAATAAATAACTTTCCATTAAATGGGTAATGATTTATATATAATGATATAGACATGGATAGAATGTGGAGTGAACACAGTTCAGTAAAGTACTATGTCAGCAATGATGGTATTTGTAGTGAACCTTTAGTACTAAGATGGTCTTGGTATTGATTCGTAACTTCTATGTTTACATTGGGAGTGAACCTTGACAACTAATATGTTTTTTTAGTGGACCCATTTCACTATAAGGTATGTAATGTGATTGTGGATGGTTGTGGACCTACCAATTAGGTTTATCCCCCAGAAAGTGTCGTAATAATTCTTTGAAATGTATATTCACTTAAAGGTAATTATTTTATATTCTTATATGTATTCCAAAATTCCATTTCAGAATCCTATATAATTCTTCCATGTATTATTCTCTTGATTCGATTGAGATTATTATCTTAGGAACAACCAATATTTATTCCATGACATTTTAATATGAACATTGTTATTTAGGTTTTGTTCTTCTAATGTTATGACCTTGTTCTCATACCCTTATGTTGATAATTTGCCTACATTATCTCTCTTGTTTATCATTTCTAGGGATCTGAGTTCTCTTTTTCATATTTTTTATTTTTTGAAGGTTATGAAGATTTTTTAGTATGTCTGCTAAAGTGTCAGATCATATTGGAATAATATGAAGATCATTCACCATAATTGAAGTTTGTGTTGGATATTTCTAGAGACACTAAACTATTAGACTCTATGCTAATATACTTCTATATTGTGTTGAATATAGATATAAAATGACAAAATACACATGTATTTTAATTCTATGTCACTATAGAATCCATCCAAAATAAAATATTAACATATAAAAATGATTCCATTTTATTTAAAATTAATTATGAACAATAATAAAGTAATAATTATATCAGTAATTTTTCATGAAATCAATAAATTCCATTCATGTTGTATATGTTAAATAAATATTTCATTTGAAAATTATAAAAAGAACCTTAAAAATATTTTGTTTACGGAATGTCCTGTAAAAATGTCATATCATTGAATAAATCATAAATAAAATCTGATGATTACATTTATCCTCATTATATAACAATAAAATAATTTATAAAAAACGTAACACAATCAATATTAATTTAAAATAAAATCATTGAATAATATAATTAATGAAGCAAAAGTTTATCCCAAACAATGGATATTAGGATAAGAATCAACAGAACTTTTGCTTGAATCCTCACATTCAAATATTATCTTCCTAAAATGTAAAATTATTTTAGATTTTCATTTAATAAGAATAATTATAAAATTTATTCTTCCCTTTTTATACCTAATTACCTTGTTATTAATTATTTAAGTTCTCATGATACGTTTTGATGATATTCGACTCATATGTCAAAAATGACCTCAGTCAATTGGCTATGGTCAGCAACACCATTATTTCATTATCTCATGAATAATATTTTTGTAATATGTTCTACATATACTTACCATTTCCACCCTTATAACCATCTGAGTAAAATATTCATGAAACAAATCACATCACTACGTACATATGTTATGTCAAATGCATGAACAGTTATATGGTTTTTTATAGGATGAATAAATGGTGTAATATGGTTTCTATATATAATAATAACATCTCACGATAGTGATCATACTATATTTATTTAATTATCAAATAAACAACACTTGAAGGGGAAATTGAAGAAATCATAATCTTGAAAGAATGAATAAATAAGATTACCTATAATTCAACATACATAAATTATTCTCTTCATAATGGGTCTAGGGATTCTCTATTGGATTGAATAGAACCAAAGAAACATTACAATGTATATTTAGAAGAGAAAAGTATAGAGTTTTGTTAGACAGTATGGATCAATTTTGTTGTAACAACTAAAGAAAAGAGTTACCATTTATAATTGATGTGTGGAGAACATTTAGAAATTTTAATAAATTCATTTTCTATCCAAATAGTAGTACATGTACATATATTTTAATATATGATGATTTATGTTTTTAATCAGAAATATAAGAACAATTTTACATGTATTTTATTTTTTAAAACCTTACCATTTTAGAAAAACATTATTAACCTATTTTAATTTCTATTATTGTACGAATATATTTATTATTAATAGGTAGTAATTTTAATATATAATATTATAATTGGACCATAAATGAAACTTTTATGAAATTTTATTCCTAATAATTTTGATTTTTTTGATATTTTCTATGATTTAAAAATAATTTAACTGAATACTATTTTAAAAAAATATCATTACTGTAAGTTTTGATAGTGATGGTTACATTTTCATTTAGAAAATAAAAAAAATTATATATTCTGAAAAAAACATTATTACAAGTCTAACGTGTCAAATGAATTTATAATGTTAGTGGATAACATTAATTACATAAAATAATATGTCTCTTTATATTTTTAATATCATTTATTTAATTTTTCCAAAATAAAAGAAATTACTCGATTATCATTATATTATTATTTAATGTGATCATTTCTTCACTAAAAATAAAAAATAAATTTATATAATTTATATGAACAGATTATATTTAAAATAAATTTTTATAGTTTGAAATATCTTCTGAATTAGACCATATTAATGATCATATTGTTATTAAAAATAAGAATGTGTCATTTTTGAATTTTCATTAAAGAAATCATACAAATATCCTAATGACTTCTAAATTCCCCTAAAAGTCATATAAAAAATTATCGCATGAAAATATTTTTATTATATTAAATGTGCATCCATAAATGTATTAATAACCTACCTTTATCCCCATGTGGAAACAAAATAGATATATAAGGCAAAGCATGTAATATTTTTTTTACCTTCCTTCTTTTAAAATAATATATGTCATATTAATAGAAAAATTTCCATTAAAAAGTCAATTTATATAATTTTTTGTTCAGAATCTACATAAAATAATAATAAATTTGATGTTTTTAGGGTAATTTTCATTCCCTTATCATTATATTTTTTACCTAAATTATTCAATTGACCCTTTATTAGGTTAGAAAAATACCATGGATACTATTAATATTATCCATGAATAGAGGGGAACTATTTTTTAAATATATACATTATGATTCAATATATCGAGTCAATTTTTTAATAATAAAAAAACAAAAGTAGTATAATTTAATATATAATCGATAGAAAAATTGCACTAAAAAATAGGTTTTATGCAAAAAGATGCGACTTTTTAAATGTACAATGTTTTGGTATCAAATTCAAATATAAAATCCATTAAAAAAGTAATTGGGGTAATATAAATAAAAATGAACTAATTATAAATTAAAAAATATCCCAATAATAATTTTATGTTGTTAATAAGATAAAGTTTTGAATAATACTATTAAACATTACTATTTATGGAAAAACAAAAATTTTCATAAAATTATCAAAACATCATTGTAGGGTAATTTTGAAAACATGTATTCAAAAATGAAATTATTTTTTAAAATTTATATTATATATTTTTAAAAATAATTTTTTAAATATAAACATATAAGGAAATAGATTACTAAAACTACATCCTTTCTAATTTAATGAATTAATAAATATATTTATAATGAATATATCTATTTCATTAAACAATAATAATAAATATGAAAAAAAAACATTTCCAATTAACACATTTTTCGTTATATTTTACTACCCCTTCAACAAATTTTTTCCTCGATGTTATACTAACTTATAATACAATATGGTATAAACTAGAACTATAGTATTTTTAGATTCCCTTGTTGCATCATCAGTGACATGTGATATTAAAAAAACCTTATATTATTGAATTACCTTGCTCAAGAATAATTTATATTTATATTAGGTAATCTATAAAAGTCATTATTCATCATAAATTTTCTCTTTCAACTAAAATATATTATGCCTCAAAATAATTTATGAATTAGTAATATACTATCTTATCATCGAAACATGAAAACAATTTGTAACTAGGATAAACAAGGTGGAAATGTTATTCAGAAGATCGTTATTCCAAATCTTATTATGATTTCATATGGTCAAGTGACCTATGGTTATAACTATCCATTCATTCAAAAATTCATATAAATTTTCCTTGTATATATTTTATGAAATAAATGATCACCTAAAATGAATGGAATATCTTTCATCCTATTATATATATGTATATATATATATATTATTTCTACAAGAATTAAACCTCATATATTTGGTAATAATTTTGATCTTTAAATACATTTTCCCGAAAAATATATTTCAATAATATTTCTTTCATATACTTTATCCCAATGAACTAGAGTTAAACACAGATTTAAATATAATTCCTAAAAATTATCCGTCTATATATTGAATAGATAAATGTTATTATAAGAAAACTAAACAACGAATGATGTCAATTCAAAAATCCTTAGTAATGCATCGAACAAGAATATAAAATGTATTCCATGATCAGAATATTTTATTCTTAATATCTATTTGACTGAAGATAAAAGTAAGTGATGAAATATAATTCAATTACCATTGACTTTTGAATTCTTTCTTAATGTTAAAAGTTCACCTAGAATCATAGTAAAATATTCTATATATTGAAACTCCATGTAACCTTAATATATCCTTAATATAAAGTGTTGAAATTTGATCAAAAGAGAGATTATCTTGAATTGGATGTATATATATATATTTATTATGTACATCAATAATAATTCAAATCTTATTCTTACATAGATATGTATTTTTTAGACTTCCATCAAGTCCAGGGATATATTTTCAAATTTCAACCATAGCTCTATAAATGGATGAAGAATATCCCTGGGTAAATTTCTTTATAATTGAACAAATTTAAATTCAAAACATCATGGTGATATAACAAATATATCTTTTAATTCAGTCCCACTAGTAGTTCTACTAAATACATCTTAATATAATAGTATATAATAGATATACAAAAAATATAAAATTGTGATATTTGTATAATAACAATTTATTTAATTGAGAATCATATGTAACACACAATAAATTTTCAAATATCAAAACACATTTTGTATAAATGTCAATGTTAAGAAAAATAACCTACTTATCGAATTATGGAATTTTCTGTAACTCAAATTCCTATTTCTACGATTTTTTAATTCTATCTAACAGATACGATTGCATGGAAACTTGAAACTATATAGATATATTTCTTAAACACGAAAAATCAAAGAAATAACTCAAAAATAATTAATCAAATGGTAATTTTCTATATATATCATGGTTAATGAGGCACGATGGTTTTTAATCAAGTTAGATATCACATTGTTCTCTATTCCATGATTGTAATGGATATCGTAAAACATTTTCAGTTCAACCCATCACATTTGACTTGTCTTCCATTTAATCTATGTTGATATAAACATAAATCTTATATGATCAATATATCATTCATAATTTTCTACATAAAAATGATCAGCTATCTTTTAAATTAAAAAAAGAACTTAATTCCAAATATTATTTAATCGAATGTAACTTATAGGGATTTAACTATATGGAACCATTAGAATATTCCTTAACATTTTGTATTAGAACACAACCGTATCTTTTCATAGAATCATCACTAAAGATGATGAAACCACCATTTCTTGGGGGTAAGTCCATATATAGAGAATTTACCAACATCCTTTTTAATTGTTTAATAAAATCATCCTATTAATTTTTCTGTATAATTTTTTCTTATTTTCATGTTAACTCTGTTATTTGGCAAGATAATAGTGAATAATATTCAAAAAAATCATATGTAATAACATGAAAATCAATTAATACATGGAATATTTTTAAGATAATGTGGGTCTTGTACATTATTCAAACTAAATTTTTTCTTAGATTCTATATTAATTCCATATGTATAAATAATATTCCTAGGGAATAAAATATTATGAAATAAAAAAAATAAATATGAATATTTTCCGTAAAATGTATACTATATTTTTATTTATAGAAAATTCATTATATTAATTTCATTATCATCATAAATTTTTTAATAGGAAATGATATAATTAATAAAAATAACAATAAAAATATTAAAAAAGTCACTATAAATTTATTCATAAGATCCCTAAATACATTAATATATTTTTTTAAACAAAATGAAATAACTAAAAACACATAATTCCAATATCTAACTCTAAATGAAGTTTCTAAAATTTTTACCTCCATCACATTCAACTAATTAAAACCCGATAAGAGATAAATCATTGAAAAGTATTGGGCTCCAAAGATATGATCAATCAAATAATCTATACGAGCAAAATGATACATATTGTTAAAAATTATGATATTTAATAACCTATAATCAATGAAATATCTCATAGAACTGTATTTACTTTTATAAAAAAAAGTGTCTTCCAATGGTGATGTAGTTAGATGAAGTAAACCATTATATCAAAACTCTTACAATTTCTTTTCCAATTCTAGAAGTTTTAATTATTCTATTCGATAATTGAATTTTGATATATTCTTAGCTACAAAAACTATGTGAAAAATATAATAATCCTCTCATCCAGAAATAAAAATAGGATATAAATTTTAAAAAAAATCATTGTATTCATTAAACACTATCACATCACAAATCTGAATAGTTTCATTTATTTCAATGATATGGTTTTGGTAACATTAAAATCCATTTTAATCAACTTTGTTACTTCATTTTAGGTTACTAATGTTATTAAAATAATGAATAAAATATTATTAGCTTTACAACCTATCTTAACATAATAATATGAAATACATTCAATACCCAATATAATATCAAACAGAACTATTCGATTTTAAACATGATTTGCAGAAGTAAATAATTTTCTGATATATATAATAACATTTCTATAAATTTTGGTTGTTATAATACTTCCACAACAAATTTTCACCAACATTTATATCATACATTCATGTTGGGATATTCCGGGAATTCTAGAAAAATTCATCGAAATGAATTATTGGGAAGATCCAAAATCAATCAGGTTATTGAGATAATTTGAATACACCAGTGGCATACCTATCACTAATTTATTTCACATCCCAACATCAATAGTAGTAGCACAAAATGAAATTTATACAACTTTATATTTCTTATAATGATGATTTATATCCAATGAAACTAAATTCATACAAATATTAACATAATATACAATTTCCTTGAATATAAAACACATCACTATTGGATATCTATCGATTACCATAGTATTTTGTTGTTCATGATTTGTTTATTTAAAGTCACATTCCTTGTGACAAAATTGAAAATATAAGTATCACTTTCATGATTTCATATGTAATTCTATAAGGTGCTTCTTAGCACAATTAATGTTTTTAGTGAATTTTATTTTCCCACCTAAAATATTACATTAATGATTGCATTACCTGAAATTCATACAACATCATTCACTTATCATCACATAGAATCAATATAACATCAAACTCCATATCTACTATTTCATCACAATAAGAAATTTTTTACATTGATTTTAAATTCTCACAAGAATAATGCTCTATGTAAAACTGGTTTCCAAACATAATAATCTCCATTAATTTTTGTATCAATGTAATGATACAAATTTATATCCAAGAGAATAATTATTGTTACATTGGATTCATACACAACCATAAAATCATCTTCTTTTCGCCAAATATCTAGAAACTATTTCACTATTTGAATATGAATTTTATTATGGAAAAATATTTATAGAAAAGTAAACATAAATTTATTTGAATCTATAAAATAAAGATCATAATTCTCTCTTGTATTCTTATCCATATACCACCGTTGACCAAATTCACATTCAAAATGATAAATATCTAGATTTAGCTATTAGAAGAATGAAAATCCGAGTATTAAAATATATTTTCCAAAGAACTGATTCCTAATTTATCTGCCATGGGATATGAAGTTATTCTAAATGATAGACTATGTTGCTTCATAAAGTGATAAACTATTGTCATAATCCTCTCATGTTCATTTGGATGTTCCCTTTGATTTATACCTTGACTATTTATAGCATGGGTCAACTAAACCCGTACAGTTACAAACTATTCCATTCTAATTTCATCCATCTCCTAATACAAATTTTTATGGATGTCTTCCTCCCAATGACTTCCCACCATAGTTTCCATGTTTCCTCTTTGAAAACACAATATTAATAGACATATATTAATCAAAGATACATTATAATATTAAAATGATATATAATTAAACCTTAAAGTATAAAAAATTTATATTTATTCTATTATCAGTATAAAACCGCTAAATTTATCTAAAATATCAAATGATAACAACAATAAGGACCCGTCATTAATGAAAACATAATACAATGATTTTAATCATGAAATCACATTGTTACAATATAAAAGATCTTTTAATTGTAGTGTTATAAATAGTTATGACTAGAAAATACATGGAAACCCCATACATTATTCCCAGTAATATATACATAGTACTCATATATTCTATAATACAATTTTTTTTAAAACAAAACATGTTTTCTCTTACTAAAAAATCATCTTATTTTTTCCATTGATCTCATCATTGTCTCTATTCCAACTTTAATCCGAAAAAATAAATTTAAAACCTTATAGGAGAATAATATATAGTAATGTTACATAAATGAATAGAAATTATTTATCTAATAAACCCCCATAAAAACAATTTATCATAAAAACATACATTTCAACACTAAAATAGGAATAATATTTTCAAAATGATCATTATCATAACATTCTGCAATAAAATGATTTCCATTATAACTCATTATAAATAAAAAAAATTAATATTTATGACTATTGGAATCATAATAATATAACCCTCAAATAAACCATATCAAAATCCTCACAAATTTGTATAACCATACTATTAACTTCTAATATAATTCATCAGAGAAAAAAACATCACTCATTGGAATAATGTTCAATCTTGGTGCTCCCATTGTATAATATATAAATAAAACACCTATAAAATCTACTCACACCCATCGTATATAATCTCAAGGAGTATATATTGAATAATCCCATTTAAAACTCTTTTATAACTATGTGTGAAACACATTCAAATATACAAAATATTCATTTCTTGTAAAACAATTATGATATGAAATACATGAACATAAAATTGAATCAATTTTGGTAGAAAATAATTGTGAATCATTTTTGAGTAACAATTAGATCACTAATTTCTCATTAATGTATAAAATTCCATACATTCAATATATTTATAAAAATCATTTTTTGACCATTGAAAATAGAAACATAAAAATAGGCTTTAATAGAATTTTATTTAGAAATACCATATCATTGATGTGATTATTTTAAAATATGTTTATTATGTATATATGATCTAAATAAAAATATAAGAATTAATAATACAATATAAGATAATGTGAATTCATTTTATGAATAATCTTATCACAGCATAATCATTGAAAGAGAAAGTTAGCCCGAAGAATGTAAAATAGGATAAGAATTATATTTTCTTGACCATAGATCTCAATGTACATTATTTATTTTATTTAGTAACAAACATAGGTAAATTTTTATTTTATTATAAATAATTTTTAAATCTATTATTCATTATATACAAAATATTACCATGTTATTAATCGTTTAATTCCATGTCAAATGTTTGGATGATATTCAAAGAAAATGTTCAAAATGACTTCGTTCAGTTTGTTGTAGTGAAATATTAAATTATTTATCCATCTATAGAAAAATATTAACATTATATTTATCATATGTATACATAATTTCAATCAATATAACCATCTGTTTATGGTTGTGGTGAAAAAAAACACATCACTACATATAGACATTATGTCATTGGTATGCACCCACGATGGTTTTGCAAATTTTTAGGATCGAAAAAATAGTTAATATACGTGTGTAATATACATAATAATATATCACAATATATATGATAAATTATTTATTAACTTATAATGTAAAAAATAATTTAATACGATGTGTGTGAAGAAATAGTTCAGAAATAATCGATAAAGTTGATTACATATTCTTTGGCGGTATTCCATTAATATATTCATCAGTGGTTAATGTTTAGAATTTTAGAAGGATGAAATCCTCAATAACATAACTGAGGATTTTTAACAGTTAAATGTAGTGTGTTTTATTAATAATTAATGGATAAATGTGGTGGTGATAAGTGACATAATGATTTCCCTTTAACAATCGATCTATGGGGAACTTTTAGAAATCAGAAAAATATTAAATTATAATAAAATTATTTGTTATCCAAATAACAGTAATTGGAAATGGATGAGAAAATAAGATGATTTAATGTTTAAATATCAACATACTATATAATTTCTACGTGTTTTGTTTTTATTTTAAATATAATATTTTTGATCAACATTAGTTAAACTATTTTTAATTTTTATTATGATATTAATTTATTTAATATTAAAATGTTTTAATTTTTTCATCTAAGATAAAAATTGGTCCATAAATGAAAAATTTATTACATTTTAGAAAAAATAATATTAACTTTGTATTCTAATTATTTATTATGATTTTAAATTAATTTAATAATATTTTATTTTATTAATATATCATTTGTCTCATTTTTGACAACATTCTTTACATTGACATTAATAAATTAAAAAAACAAGACAATATAAAAATAAAACATTTAATACAACTGTAATATATCATAAGAATATTAAAAATTAATGTACAACATTACATAATTTATATTATATGTTTTATAATAATTTTAATATATTTGGTTTTATTATTACCGTAATAAAA
The DNA here is from genome assembly GCA_963277665.1 of Viscum album. NCBI lineage: Eukaryota > Viridiplantae > Streptophyta > Magnoliopsida > Santalales > Viscaceae > Viscum > Viscum album. The sequence goes on along the minus strand of OY728145.1, from coordinate 758,762,761 downwards.
TTATTAATGTATCACAGTTTTATATTAATATTCAAAAATTATTATTTCACAAAAATTTAGAAAAAATTGATATAAAAATCCATTATATTTTTAATTTATATATATAAAAAAATATATCAATTTTATTACAAAAAATTAAAACATAAATAACTATTTAAAATATGAATGTGAGATCTTTTAATATTTTTAAAATCAAATATTATAAATATCACTACTTCTTCTATATATACCCAATATGACAAAAATATAATTTTATGAAGAAATTAAGTTTAAATATTGAAATATGAACACCTATATTCATTAATAACCAACATTAGATCCCATGTGGAATCATAATTTATACGTAAGACAAAGAAAGATAGATTTGGTTACATTCTTTGATTTAAAAATATATATTAGTAATTTTCATGGTCACTTGTCTACTAAACAAGAAAATATTTATTGTTTGGTGTTAATTATCTAATATAAATTATACGATAATTTTTTTGAAATTTTTAGGGTCATTTCATATCACATACCATTTTATTATTGGATAAAATACACAATTTACCATTTATCATGGTAATAAAAATTACATTGGTTACTAGTCATAAAAGAAAAAAATAAAAGGAATATATTCAATAAATTTGTAACTTCTCGATTAAAAAATTAGAATGCCATTTAAAAAATTCATCATTCATAAGTTAATGATTTTTATTTAAAAATAATGTAAATAAATTTTTGGAAGACCTATTTTTTGAAAAAAGCATATTATTTAAACATATCATTCTTCAATTCGAAATTCAATTATAAAAACAATTAATAACTCTATTAAAAACTATATTAGAACTAATAATATTTTTGTACTATTCTAAAAAATAATTTGACCTTTTAAATAAAAAATATTTTTTAATTAATCTTTTTTCACTGTGCATTAGAAAATAAATATTTTCAAAACATTTTCATAAATTCATTATAAAATTATTTTGTAGTTAAAAATTAAAAAATTTAAAAATTAATTTCAAATTATAAATATATATTTTGATAAATACAATATTGAATTATACTATTTATGAAATTATTTTAACAAAAATATTTATTTTTTTAATATAATAACCAATTTAAATATTAACAATGTATGTAATTATTTCATTATTAAATACTAACAAGTATTAACTAATTTATTCAATCAGTACCTAGGTTGTCATGGTAGACTCTAGTATTGGTAATAAAAAATAAAATAATTTCAAAAATTAATGGTAATCAGTATTAAACCATAAAAATCTATTTAACATTGATTTATATCCATCACAAAGATGTTAATGGAAAAAATACCTCAAAATAATATTTCCAAGAAATATAAAATTTCAATATAAACAAATTTACTATTTCTTATTATAATTCATCATATAATTTCAAATCATTGAATAAAAAGTATTTTAGTATAATCTATACACATTTAATTATATTTATAACAAGAATACCATTGCTAAAAATACATATTGAACAATATTCTAGAATCCCAAGAGAGAACATATTCTTCATTATAAATAATCCATAGTAGTTACATAATATTATCCTTGATCCCAGAGTGTATTTTTTGGTATAATTCATTAGCATTAGAAAAATATATTTCACAGTTCCCCATCCCCTTATAGTTAATGTATTGAATATTTTAAATATAATTCATTCCACAATATTTACGGGCTTTGTGGCCTTTCTATCCTCCAATATTGAAAACTCAATTTACCTTTTGAAATTTACCATGGCGCTTGATTCCCCATTTATTCCATATTGGAAAATTCTTCCTTTATATATTTCATTAATCATATTTCAATTTTATCCTCTTCTTCTATTAAATCACTTTGAATCCATATAACATGGTGAAATATTTATCTATCTTAATATCACATGTATACTTCCTTGTAATGTGATAAAAGTTAACTGAATAGTACCCTTCAAATGATTATCCTAATCACCTCAAAGAATTGGACGATTTTACTCATTATGTTTTATAATTTTCAGTTGAATTCAATAATAAAATTTTAATTATGTATTCATATTATAAACATATTCATATATGTTCTATCTTGGTGTTAGGAATTATATTTCCATATCAACTCTTTCTTTATTGGGAAATTATTTTTTGAAGAACTGTACCTTGAAATCCTTCCATTATATTATGATAATATCTTCTTCACATTTATTTATTTGAATCAATGACCAATATTGATCCATATATCATGGGAGATAATATACTAGCCTGAAAACATTCTCCAATCTAGTAGTTTCAAGTGGGAGACATTTTTTCTCTAAAGAGCTTATCAATTTCGGATTTAAAATGTATATGTATTCCCATTGAGTGATGGGTTCTATTAATGTATGAATAATTATAACACTGTTTTATAATGTGGTGGATCAACATGTTAGTCCATACATTTTTTATTACTCCTTAATTGAGTTAGCTACCCCAATATGGTTTTATGGTAATTAGTTTATGCGGTAATTTTAGATCTTTCTTCATTATCTTCCCCATAATGGAAATCCAGAGATACGAAAGATCATTGATACAATTATAATTCATTCTATTTGAAAAATTTATAAATATTGTCATATAATGAATTATATCATAAAATTATGAAAGCAAATATATAATCCCTAAAAATGTGAAAAACATTACATATATTGTAAAAGATTATCATTCCAAGTGTAAATATCATAAAACATGGTTTTTTGGGATATCAATATATAAAAATATTTCACAATAAATAATAAATAATATTACATTTATAATTATGATATATTCTAGAAATGACAATCTAGGTGCACATTATGTATGATGTTATGCAATAGGTGATGATCAGATTAAAAAAATGAGGACTTTTTGATTTATTACCTGAAGGAATTTATATTCCAAACCCATGTCCACTTGTAGAATATAAAAAATATTATTTCTCTAAAAGACAACATAATCACTAATTTACCAAAACATTATGATATTCTACATCACTTATTCCCAAAGCATATAATTGGGTTGGGTTTTTAAATATATTTTATCTTAAATATGGTTCTCAATGTTTCTACTAAATATGCTCTGATACGGACTGCAGAAATATTTCCCATAGTATCTCATTGTTGATGGATAACAGATTACAATAGAATAAGATATACTGAATGACATCCTGAAGAAAAAAATATTTTTAAAAATGATGGTAAAATAAATAGATAGATGAAAATTAATGTATAATTGAAAACATAAAATTTGATGAAAAAATATTTATAATGTTATTATTCCCCATTCAATATATATTTATATAAATCAAAAAATACATTATATTATCATGGGTAAAAATAAAACATCAGAAACATCTTAGATAAGACGATCAATACGTATAAGAATGCAACCTATTAATTCATAGATAAATATGTATTGTCAATACTTAATGGTACACAAATAAAACTACTTCCACCTAATCAATGAAAAGAAGCATAATATTGAAAGAAAAAGAATTATAAAATAATTATATAATAATAATTATAATATCTTGAAAAATAATCAATAATATTCTATATAATCAAATTATAACATGTAAAATCATTGAAACAATTCATAATAATGGAATTTATTATTTATGATATCAAAAACATACAATTAATACTTCGTGTAATGAGTTATTACCATCACACCCATGTTCCAAATGAGCTTATATAAATTATTGATGACTTAACAAAATTCTAATTATATCTTGTCTCATGGGTCTGACCAATGCATTAAGGGTCTATCGATGACCAGGTCCCAACCATTACATGTAATTTCAATGTAATTAATCATTTGGAAGGGGATTCATATAATAAACATAAATATCCTTATTGAAACCATGATATATAAAATTTCAACATTTACTTAAATTATTAAACATAATTATAATCCATTCAAAGTAATATTAGTTTATTCAAAATGGCACAAACTTGTCAAATAAAATAATAAATAATCAATATAATTAATATGGTTTGTATGACTATAACCTATACCTATTGGGTAATACATGTGATAATGTGTTGATGTTGTTGATGGATATAAAAACCCAAAATGTTCCTCAAAAATATTTTTCCGGTAAATAACCTTTTCATATTGAAAATAACCTATATATACATTGACAAAAACAATTTAAAATTATTTTCTATGAAATTTAAGAAAAAAATTTAAAATACTTATTAAAACATTATGTGGCCATTACAGTGGAAAATTTTGTCTATTTTGTACCTATTAAAAAAATTATAATCAAATTTTCAATAACATCAAAACATATGTTTTTTTAAAAATAAAATATATATTCCATTAATTTTTTTTAATTTTCAAATGGGAAAAAATAATTTAATAAATCATTTTAAAAATGATAAATAAAAATATGAAATTAATTTTATAAAACATGTGTTTCGATAAAAAATGAATTTTGACATAAGGGGAAAATAAATTTGGATTTTCATAAAAACTATCTTTATCATTTTTAGAATAAAATAGTTTAAAATAGAATTATTAATTGAAAAGGATTTTTAATAATGATGGGATAAAACACTTGATCTACTTTATGATATAATGATCCAATAATTCCCTCAGGTTATAATTATATAAAAAATAATCCTAAATAATTGTGGGATTGTAAAGTACATCCCTACTACATTGGAGAAACCTAACATTTATAGTCCAAGAGTGATATAATATAAAATGAAATTGTAAATACCATGAAGATAAATTGATAAATGACATAATATATCAAATTTTAATTATATATACCTCATAAATGAAATATGTGGTGTATATTTTGTATGTCTCAAGAAACTATGGGAGAGATAATGGTATGTTACCTCAGGTTGGAAATCCATTTAATGTGTCCAAATTCCTTTTAAAATTTAAATAGTAGTGATATATATATATATGATATACAATTGTAACTATATTTATCATAGAATATATTATTCATTTATATTTTTATCACCCTTTTATTCACAATGATTTTTTAAATCATTTATTTACAAGATTATTGCATAACATTTGATGTATTCTTTACATGGGTAATTTTGGTACTTTTAATTAGACCAAGATTAAATCACCTACAGAATTATATCCATGTTTTATATAATATATGTATTAATTTTATATGTATTTAGATAAAAAAATTATGTTTATATATAGAAATTTGGTTACGTTGTTCATGGAGAGGTCATATCATACATATGCAAGAATGTTGTTTCCATTTTTCTAAACTGACCGAAAAAACATAAAATTAATATTAATTATTAATTAAATAAAATCAATATCTTTTATATATAATTTATATAAATAATATCCATTATTTTAATTATCCATGTTAATATTAGATTAAATATATTTTTCATTGCAACATTGTGGTGGTAGACTGCACTTACAAACAAGTGATGTTATAGTTTTTAAATTGAATTGAAGGTAAAATGTTATATATGATATTATATTTCCATAAGTTATTTAATATATTAAATATAACATATAATCTTTCAATTTTATCTCTACTACCTTACATTAAATGAGTTAAATTAAAACTAATATAGATAACATTGTGAGAAAGTAGTTTATCGTGCCCATGGGCGACATTATCATATCGACAAACGATTATACATTAATAAGGTATATGTTGTATTTTTTATTAGTATTTTATGTTATCTAAAAATTAAAATTAGTTTTTTAAATAAATCATTAAATTTATCCTAAAATGGTGGTGATATTATAAAAACTACATCATTTCTTATGGTGATTGTCTGTTGTACACACGATCGACAGTTCTGTTTTCAATTTCAATAAACTAGAGATATATATACGATATTAAATTTAAAAAATAACATATTATTATAAATAATATTATATTTTTATTAATTTTCTTTAGTTTTAAAGTATTAAAATGAGGTTTAAGAATATTTAAAATTAAAATTCATACTAAAATTCTTTACCACCTCTCTGTGAAGCCTTTTTACGTATAACCAAAATAAATCCAAGATTACATTTCTCAAATAACAATTGATAACATTATTAGATTTTGGATGTATGCATTTTATTTTTTTAGGAATTGGTTTATGATTAGGGAAATTTAAGTGTGAGGTGTTTAGGATAAGGGTGGAATTTTATTAGTGAAGTGAGTGGTGCACTTATACGTTATGAAAAGAAAAAGGTGTCCCAAAGTTTCTCTCATTCCCAATGGCTCCAAAATGGTTCATTATTGAAAAATACGTGAAATTGTTTTAAATTATGTATATATAAATTTTTTGGAACACGTTTTTGGATCATTTTAATTCTTATAATTTTATTTTAACTCCTCGGTAAACCAATTATAAATTTAACGGCTGCAATTATTCTTTATTGTTTTTAGTGTTCAGTATGGTCTATAATTAATTTTACATTAATTGATAATATAAGTTATTCTTATTAAAAAATGAAATATAATTTAAAAAATTAAACTCTTATATATTCAAATACATAATTTAAAATTCATTTGGGAAACTATAAAAAAATAAATTTTTCAAATAAATGTTTTTCAAAAGTTTAAAAATATTTTATATTAAATATAATTTATTCTGCAATGTTTTGGGAAAAATTTGTGGATTAAAATAAAAAATTGAAATTTTCATTATTCAAAATAAAGTTATCTTTTCAAAAAAAATATCAGAAATAAAAATAATATATTTCAAACATGTATATTTCTAGGCTTATTATTTAAGAATAAATTTAAAAAATTTGTAAACAATAATTTCAAATCATGTAATCTAAGGGAGAATAAAAATATTTTTATAAAAAAACATTCATTTATAAAAAAAAATTCCATTTAAAAGGTTCATATTTAATTTATAATTAATAGATAAATACATTATTATCATAATTTAATTTTTACAATTCGTACCCTGTAACAAACTTTATATGTTATAATGGACATGTTTAAAATATTATTTTAATATAGTATCGTGTTTCGTTCAAACCTGGTGTCACATTCATTTTAATCAATTTAATTTAATGAATATATTTATAAATAATTAGGTTGTAACTTCCTTGGGTGTTAAATTATCTCTTATGAATGGTTTCTACCATCATATTCACCCTCAAATTTGATGTTCCTCATTTAAATTCGAGAGGCGTTACAAAATTATTATTATAATACATCCTAATGTGGCTCCAATCATGATACATGATGGGAAAAAATGTCACATCACCTCATAATTTCCAATTTATGACCCATAAAATTCTCAAATATAATATATAGATACTCATAAAAGTCAAATTGAACAATAATTATATAAATTGTGTAAAATATTATTTTTACACTATCAATTTCTTAAAAATCACGGTCACCATCCAAAATCGACGAGATGGTAAATGTGACACCATATTATATGAAAATTAATTCAACTTATCTGTTCAATTTTATCCACTAGAAAACCCTAAAATGTGAGAATAAATGATGCAGTATTAAAACAACATTGAACTCGTATGGATTTGGGGAGTAACTTGGAATGGATTTGTTTTAGAGAAATGGATTTAGAGTATTGGTAATGGATTTGGGAAGTGACATGGATTGTTTTTGTTTTATAGAAATATATTTAGGGTTATGAAAATGTTAGGGGTGTTAGTTCGCTTTTATTATTTATGGAGAGTGGAATTCCTGAAAATATGCAAAAGAATTCACTTTTGGGAGTTTCGTATAATATAATGTTACTCCATAAATTATAATTAAATATGTGGATGTGTTATATTTTATATCCACACGTCTATCATCCAATAGAACATAGTTTTATTTAAACCCTTAACTTTTAATTTCACTTAGTTTTACCATTTTGGGTTTTCACCATGATAACAAATTTTCCATCATAGGGAATTTTACCATTAGAACTAAATTAATGTGATAAACAATAGAAAACTTTTAGCTATTTATAATAAAAATGATATATAATTCAATAAAAAAATCCATGTTTTTTAGAAATATGTTTTAACAGAAGCACATGTAATGTACACAAACATTTTTTTAACAATAATTATAATAATTAATTTTTTTAATTATTGTTCAATATATTACTTATAAAAGGTATGTTATTACCTGAATGGTCCTCATTTCATATTTATTAACATTTAATATTACTTTATTTTTGATAATTGTTTTTTTAAAATTATAAGTCATTTAAGAATTAGGAATTATTATAAGAAAAAATTTTCAGTTTTAAATTTATTTATTTATTTTCAATTAACAAATATCGGTAAAATGATGGAATTTCAACATATAAATTTATCACCTATTTAAAATAGTATATTATAATATAAAATAAGTTAAAGACATTTATTTAGTCAATTTACTTGAATTTTATAATTTGTATATCTTTTTTAATCAATGGTTTACTATCTAATTACTGTATTAGTGTTTCTTATTAATTTTATATAAATAATATATACCTAAAAATAAAGATGAATTATAATAAACACGCAATATCATTTATAAATCCACTTAAGGTTGATAAATTATGATATTTTTTTATTTTTCTATCCCAATTCAATATAGTTATTGTAGGTAAGGGAGGTTCTTTTTGGATTTTTAATTACATATCATATTATATATTTCACTATTTTGGGAAAATATCCCAATAAAAATAAAAACATTGAATAATTATATAATGGTGGATATATGGACATAAAATAGGGCATGGGATTATTGGGAGTTCATATTACCAAATAAATATCTTTTTTAACCTCTGAAAAACGTGATTTTTCCTTAATTAATGCTAATTAATTGTACCTTTTTTTGAACATCATTGTGGTAAAAATAAAAATTTACCTCACTAGATAATATAAATAATTGTGATTATAAATATTGAATTTGAATTTATAAATTCATCAAATTTTATAGATTAATTTAATTAAAAAATAATCTTACTAATTCAATGAGAAACCTTGTTTATAAAGTTAAAATATCAAATGATTATAATGTAATTATATCTTAATTAATTAAGAAAATTTTTCTAATGAGTGGAATTGGATTTATATATTTATAATTAAACTATATATATTTAGAAAATTAAATATGTAATTAATTAATATAATTATTTAAGATGAGAATTAAATTTCAATTAAAATATATTAATTTAAACTATTTATAAAAAACGAGGCATTTTAAAAAAAATCCCATTATTTTTCCCTAAGATAATTTTAATTTTCTAATTTTAATAAATAATATTTATATTTTCTTAAAAACATTTTAAATGTAATAAAAATTAATTTCAAATTATGTATGAAATGTTTGACTAATCCACATTTTAAAAAAATAAGGTGTTTTTCAGAAAAAATTTCAACTGTTATATTAAATTATTATTATTTTATTTCAAACTAGTAGTTAAAAAATTCATAATATAGATTTTAAAATTGTTAAAAAAAAGTTTAATGGATTGAATATAAATATTTCATTGAAAAATAATATTTTAAAATATTGTTTACAATTGATTGAGTCAGTGTGTAGCGTATAATGAATGCTAAAATGAGTATTAGGGGGACACAAACTAAACAATGATTTTCATGTAATGAATGATAAATTGATCATTCATGTAATGAATGTCAACATAGTATTTAATTTAACTCACTTCACCCAAAATATTATTGTTATTGAATATTGGATTGTAATATTCTCCCCACAACAAAAAATATCATCATCACAATTTAAACATCATATCTATAACAAATGGTTTAATATTTGAAAATTAAATTCATAAAATTTTAAAATTGTAAATTTTTTAATAAAATGTACTGTTAAAAATAGATAATGGTAAGAATAATATGCATCTGTATGAATCAAATAACTTGGTTTCTAGTTAGAGAAACATAGGTGGTAATTGAAAACCTAGACATTGAAGTGAAAAGTAACACAAAAATGATGACGTAGAGGGAGAGAAGGATAAAATTTTTAAGAGATATTAGAAAACAGAAATCCATAATCCATAGGTGTGAAGATAGAAATTGATATCAGCATAAATGATTTTAATATAACTAATTTTTTATTTTAGTACCCTATTCTTATTGTTGTGGAATTCATCAACTCTTTAAACATATAATTAAATATTTATATATACATGATGGGTTTCTATATAATAATTGACCATGAATTATATCTATATTATATCTTAGAAAAAGTTGCATCATTTGGAAAAGTAATGCATTATTCTCTAAAACCAATTTGAATGATCATGTTAATCTATTTCTTATATACTTAAATATTCCAAAATACAATGACCCAAATCTTTAGATAGAAGGTTAAAAACCCAAAATTATTCTATCATTAACATTAAATAAACATGATGTATATCTTAATCATCACATACCGATAATGTGAACACCTTCATCTTGAAAATTCATAAAAAAGGTTATAACACGAGTTACCATAAAAAGATATTGAAAACATGAATGATTCATTATTCTATAAATAAAATAGAATTTATTAGATATTTTCTGTAAATCAAAAAATGTTGTTAACTCTATAAAGTATTAGATAAAAATATTTTTTCAACAAATCATTAACTAGTTTCTATGTAGTGCATACAATCTAATAAACATTATACATATTAAAAATTTATTTTCACAACAACATTATTTCATCATGAGTAATATATTAAACAATATCAATCCATCAATAATGTAATCATTGTAGATGTTCAACATTCCACTAAATAAATTTTTTTGTTGATTGTTTTCATTCAACACATGCTTTCAAATCCTATATAAAAAAACAATTTATTATAATCCTTATATATTAAAATATTATTAAAATCATCACTCATTAATAAAATACACAAATGACATGAATTATGAATCTAGGCCCAATAATATCAATAATTTATAATCTTTGATATTAATTAAATAAGCTTTAACATGACTTATTATTCTTCCTGGTGGTATATTCCATCGATACATGGGAAATTTAATTGAATAGTTCCAGATATTTATTCTGTTGTATCATTTTACATTGGAAATTTTTTTCATTCCATTAATGTAAAATTCATGATCACCTTTATATCCATAGTTGTAGGAAACTCCAATTAACATTATGAAAGTGTTATGGTGTTTCTTTCGTTTATTATCACATGTGATTAAATCCTTCCTCATGTTCATTCAATTATACTTCATTTCTCCATCCATCCTCTTTTTATCATGATTCCCAATGAATACAAAATACATATAGAATTATATAACCTTTTTATCAAATAATATATTTCCAAAAAAAATTCTTGTTTGGGATACTAGATCTATTAAAAATATTTAATTAAACACATCAAAAAACAATCATTCCCTCTCTTTGGATTACATGAAGTGAATTTTTCACATTAAATAAAATGGAACCATTTATAAATGAGGGAATATAATGTATTAAATCATTAAATTATGAATCACATGTTATAATTAATTTTTTTTTGAAATAATTAACATAGATTAAATGTTTATACATTGTCAATCCCTGAAATATAAACTTTGGTTTCATTAGGGATATTATAAATTTCCAATCATTCCTAATAGTTTATAATGAAAAAAAGAATTATCCTAAAAATTTCCCCCTATAATTAATAATTTGGTATATAATATGGATGATTGTCATATAATAGGTAATGCTAGATTCAAACCAATTATATCATTTTTGAAATTATTTCCCTATGTTACATCTATACCAGAACCACATCCACTTTTAGTATCATGATAAAGATTTATTACTAGGTATAAATAAATAACCCTTACCTTACAGAAGAATTATTTATTTCTCATTTAATAACATAAAATTATATAATAGAATTATTTTTACTAATCGTTGATTTCATGAATATATTTCCCAAGTCAACTACTAATTTCCCATGATACTAATTGTAATGACCCCAATATTTGCAGCTCAGGGATGGTACCAAAATTTATTACATTTGAATATATACATATAATCACATACTGATGGGAATATTTTTTAATTATTGTTATTAAATATAACAAATGAGTCTTGAATTACAATTCCGTACAAAAATTACAACAATTTTTTTATTTACATAATTTTTCCCCTATCATATCCTTCTATGTAAAACAGTTATCATTGAATGGATACATATGGAAAAAAATATAGACGAGTTAAAATGATCAATAATTTTTAAGTACAATATAATATACCATGAATCAATATATATAGTCAATATTTTAATGTAAATAACATAACAAACATTCCATTTAAATAAATTGACCACATTTATATACAATTAAGAATAAATATTTTAGGGAAAACAACAAAAATAACATGAAAATAAGTATATTTAATGTTAACTAAATGAATATATATATATTATAACTGTAAAAACTACATTGATAAAAATAAATTTATTCCAAATTAATTAAATAAATAATTATTGTACGTCATGACTCATACACATGGAAAACTAATCACAATATCTATTATACCTATAGTTTAATACAAATAGAAAAAACCCATTTAATTTTTCTAATTGATTAGTATCATAATACATGCTGAGGCATTCAGTAGATACATAATTTTTGGCCACCAAATTTCACTACGTTTCCAAATCATTATTCATATATCTAATAATTTTGTAATTCATAAACACCTTTAGATGTCATCAAATATATATGTTGAATATATGATAGAAATTTATCATTATTTTCTTTGTTAATCAAATTAAATTCAAATTAAACACCATATATAAAAATCATATTAATATTATGAAAAAATTGTATCAATCCCAACATAATTTGGATATATTAGGTAAATCTAATGTATAAATAAAATATTTATAATATAGTGTTTGTTTCAATATAAAGTTAACATTCACAAAAGAATGTATCATTTTAATATAACTTTCACCACTTAGTAATTTTCAAATCAAACCCCCTTTTGATAAAATAATTTAACATGAAACATTAAATTTCATGAAGAATGAATTATTCATGATATTAAAAGTTAAATGATAATTATATGCACCACATAAACGAAATAAGTTTCATTACCTTATAATTTGCATTAATGAAATAAAATTGAGATGAAATCCATAACCTCACATGTCCATTAGGGTGAAACCTAATCAACATAATTTATATGGGTTATAAAAACATTAAAAAATTTATAGTAAGAATATTAGTATTTATTATATAATATATCTTACTTTTATATAATTTTTCTACCTGTTCAATAATAACCCTTTTCTATTTCCATTGTTTTGGTGTAAATTTAATTGTTTTCTAATGCATATTTTATGATTAATGACATGGTTATATCATATATCATTGAGTTTAATAATATTAAAAAAATAATCATGAAATAGTAGTAATATTTATATATCAATTATATTATTAAAATCCATCATGTATGATGATTATGAAATTGGAGTGTGTTACAATCATGAAGACGGTAGGTTGTATATATGCATGTGTAACATTTCCATTTTTAGCTATTAATGTGGAATATAGGTATGTAATGTTTTACCTTTTTAGAATAATAATTATATCATTATAACCTTATTATATACATAGAAATGTAATCTTTGTGGTTAGATTATTAATAGTGTCACATCACATCATGTTGATGGTATTCCCCACATATATGGATGATGTTATCATCACTGTGATAGTGAAAAGGAATGAAATAAAATGTTATATATTATATTTTTTGAATAAAAAATATCACGTGTATATCATATATATATATATATATATATGTCATTTATATTGTCTAAAATCATTATCATTACCTCAATAACCTTTCACGTGAAGCGTTAGTGAAAGAATGATCACATCACTTTGTTTGTTGGTAGTCTACCGCAGACACAAGAGACATTATCATATCTCATATGGAATTTAATATATATATATATATTATAATTACAAAAATGGAATATATATTTTAATCATATCATATATATTATTTATATCCATCATTATAATAAACATTAAGGGGTGGAAATGGGAAAAAATGAACAACATCAAACCGGGAGGCAACAATCCTCTGTACAAATGAATGACTATTTTGTAACCATTTTGATAGAAGTGGATATTATTTTATCTATTTCACTTGTAATATTCATTCCATATTATATGTATTATAACTGTGTTGTTTATATCATCATGGTTTAATTAAAATCACAGGAGTTGAAGGGTAAAGTAAAATAAAAGCTACCATTAAAGAACATTACCTCTTATTGGAGTATCATTCATTGGTATTCACTAAAACCTTTTTAGTATGTAATTATACACCAAATAATGATTATATGATGTGGGGGTGGGGTTTATATATATATATTTTTTATTATGATCTAAATGGATTTACATATGTCTATATCTAATGGGACTGAGTTTCCTTATATTGTTGAGGGGGAGTCACATTATTGTATATACAAAAAAATATTCACTATTGGGAGTTAAATAATGAATTAAATTGATAATAAATGGATAACTAAAAATATATTGTTTTTTTGGTTTGATACATACCTCTACCACCCAATAAAAAACATGTTTAAAATATTGTTTTCTATAACATTTATGTTCCCTATTTTTACCCTTTTCATTTGTCACTATAGTATCTAATTTTATAAGGTAGGTAATTATTCCATGAATAATAAATTAAATTGGGAAATGTTATACAATATAGTCCAACTTATTTTAAATATGATATATAATTTTTTAAATAAAAAATTTCTTGTGTGTTGTAAATTAATTTTAACAATTTCACTTGTAAAGAACACAAACACTCCTTTAACCCTAACCAAAAAAAATATTTATTTAGTATATATAGATCATTTAGTTGATTATATAGATAAAATGACTGCTGAATGGATCAAATTCATAATTTATTAATAATAAAATCTAACATGAAAAAATTTATGGGTCATATAAATACTAATATGTATAAAAAATAATTATATACTAAAAATAAATTTTTGGTGATTTTTGAAATTCTTTGATTATATGGAATATAAAAATATTTATAAAATGATTTAATTTGGATAAATTAATTTTAAAACAATATTAAAAGATTTATTAATATAAAAAATCAATATAGAAGAATAATTTCATTTTTATGAATAATTTTTGTTAATCATTCTCAAAATGAATTTTCTGTTGACATTTATTAAGAATATTAAAAAAATAACTCATCATTAAAAATTTATAAAAAGATTATTAATATAGAAAATAATTTAGCTTTCACAATAATATCTATAAACATGAATTTTTTTTCTCTATCCTTATTCATTATATTCATTAAAGGTAAGGAAGGTACCTTTTTATCGTTTTCATTGCATAACTAATTATATAGGTGACATTCAAGTAATTATATCAAAATAAATCATAAAAATATATAATATGGATACAATGGTATAAATAGTGATATGAAATGGGTTTTCAACAAGTTTATAGGTCATATTTCCCCTTCAATATTAGGTTTAATTGCTAGATAAACTCATTCTTCAATTATTTCATATAATTCATTTAAATTGTTTTCACAAAAAAATTAGTAATATATTAATATAATTTTATGAGATAATAAATATTATACTTATTAATAATATGGAATCCATTTATCCAAATTTAACTCATATATGTTTCAGAATTTAATTCAAATTTAATCTCACTTATGTGACATGAATGTTGGCTTCTATAATTGAAATTCAACAAATAATACAATGTTTTTATATATAAATTAAATATAAAACTGACTAAAATTACTTAAATTGGATTTATATATTTATAATTATACATTTATGTCCCTAAAACCATTAAAAATATAATTTATCCTTAAAAATGTTCTATACAACATATAGTTTTTCTTTAAAATAAAGTATTTCTCAAAAGTTATCAAATAAATAAAGTCATTAAGAAAAAAAATATATTTCTACAAAAAAAATTTTGTAATACAATTTTAAAAAAATATGTTCATTTTAACATTTAAATTTTCTTAATGGGGTAAAAAATACATATACATTATTTACAGAAATTGACACAAATCAATTTTTTTGAAAAAAATTACAGTTTCTTTAAATAATTTTTATTTTACTTTTAAATGACTATTATAATATTTTTATCTAATAGATAACCATAATTTCATAAATAATTATTAATATTAATGAAAACCATTATTTGTATTATTTATATAAATATTATTGTAGAAAAATATTTCATTAATATTTAACATTTAGTTGTCCTCAATGTATCATGTAACTGAAGCTAAAAAGATTATTGCGTATATCAAAAGTGATAATTATTGTTGTTTGTAAGGAAATAAAAACATATTAATCATTATAATGAAATTTAATGCAGTATCATTTGTAATTAAGGCTATAAAAAATTTTATTTTATTGTATTTTTTTGGGTGCCACATATATTACATAATTTTAAAATAATATTCACATCATTTAAAAAACACATGCTTGAGAACTATAAAATTTTTTCTATTTTGAAATATGAAAAAAATATTCTAATTTTGTGAAATATATTTAATATAACAAAGAAAATATTCCAATATAGTACTAATCCAAGAAAAACTCTACCTAAACTTGTCTTTATAACCTATAAATGTGAACATAAAAATAATGATCATAGATTCTGTGTTAGGGAAAACATAATAGATGTTAATTTATAATAATATAAAATCTTGAGATAATCATAATAGTTTGAAATATTTAATTTTTTGGATGATACTAATCCACCAATCATATATCATAAACAAGATTCTTGGTGTTATCGTTGAATGATCTAAATACATGAACTATAATGAACAAATAACCATGAGTCATGAGGGATTACAATTTGTATAAGATATTGGTATATTGAATTCACATTATCATAAAACATCATGAATATATGTATAAATAAATAGGTTTACTCATTAATTTATGGACATGAAATCACCACCTTATATAAAATTATGGGCATGAAACTAGGCCTATGTATAACATTATGAACATGCATAATAAGTCCATGAATTAATTTTTTTCTTGTAATCATGTTCATCCATAACAATTTTATCATGAAATCGGGATCACAAATAACATTTTAAATGCATAATTATGTTGACACATAACATTTTTATCACATAAAAATGTTCACACATAGAATTATGAACATGTAATCATGTTTATGTATATCATTGTGAACATGTAATCAGGTTTACACATAACATTATGAATAAGTAATAATGTTTAAAGAAATCATTGACAAAATGTATTCACATTCACATATAACATATTTACACCAGAGTTGTATATATTTAACTAATATATTGGATGGAATTATAAGTCAAAAATTGTCTAAAATGGTATCCTAATTTCTGTGCAACAGAAGTTCATATGAATTGATGATTCCATAACCTTCAACTGAAATACCTATAAAAATATAGTATATCATAAACCATGGAAAAAATAATTTTTCATAGAATAATCCATGGAATGGAATTGGTTTCCAAATAATTTCATCATGGTATAAAATGTGGATGATAAATGAGTTTTATAAACTACATTATATCATAAACATGACCCAATAAGGGAATGAATAAGAATGATATCCTTATATCTAATATAAAGTAAGGAATATATTACATTAATGGTGGAAATATTAAAGGGAAAATGATTTTGAATGATCATTTAAGTTTTTCCATTAATAATAAATAATTTCCACTTAAAACACTTGTAATAACACAATAACATTTTGAAAACAATTTTCTTTTAAAATAAAAATGAAAAATTATAAATGAAGCTTTGAAAAAAATATTTGTGAATATAATTTTTTTTAGAAAATCCTTTACTTTGAAAACAAATTCGTAAATTTTGTAAAATATTATTTTAATATCATTTAAACCACTATATAAACATAATAAATTTTAAATTCATTTTCATTGAAAATAATTATTTAAAAATAGAAATGAATATTTGAAGATCAATTTTAAAAACAGTTTCAGAATAAATAATTTTTTAACTCATTTATATTTTAAATAATAATATAAATTAATTTAATTTTTTTTTAAATATTTTTTTAGAAAATATGGTTTTGGAATAAACCATATTTCCCACCAAAGGGGAAAATAATGATGGATTATTGAAAAAACAATATCTTATATATGATAATTTTCAATGAGTGTAAAATGGTAGAGGTACATAAATATATATTGAAGAATTTTATGAATTGAAAAATAATTTGATTTAATGAGAGGTAGATAAATATATTTCAAAATTTGAAGGATAATCTTAAAAAATCCCACAAAATGTGTCTCACTAATGTAAACTATGAAATAGAAATCTATCACTATAAACTATGTATTCTTTCATACAAATTCAAAGCTCATATATAATAAATATGAGTTTAATATAAATCTATAAAAAATATATTAATATATTTATAATGAAATATATGATTTAATTATGAATATTTCTACCATTTTAACAATTATTCTAGGTTAAAATTATTTTTCGGGGTACTACCCCCTTGTATTTTCTGTATGATTCAATTTATTATATATCTAGTACTATTATTTGGGCCATGATTTATTCTCCTCTAGATTTATAAACATTATATAAATTTACAATATATTCAATATATATAGTAATCCCTAAAATTTTGTTATAGGAAGAGAAATACACAGTTCATGATGACAATATGACATACATACAAATGAAAATGAGTTTTCATGTTTTTATTGGTTAGAAAGAATGAGAATTAAATGATATATTCAATAACAATATATTTAGTTTTTATATCCTATAAATTATAAATATATATTAAACTCATCCTTAATATGTTATTTGTAATGTGTGAATTGATAAAATTTCTTTGTGAGGTGGTACTCCACAGTACAGAAATGAGATGTTATCATATTCCCTAAAAACGGAAATCAAGATTTTATGTGTGATATAATAATTCATGAAGAATAATAACATCATAAATTTAATAAAAATCATATATATATATATATTATATAAATTAATCATCATAGTGGTCCTTGAATGGTGTTAATTGGGATATGAACGACATTAGTTCTAGTGGCAGTATCCCTCCATACACACAAATGATGATTTAGTAAACCATTTTATTGATGCGTGCGTGGTCATAGATCATAACCATAATATAGAAAAATCCATGTATATATTATAAAATTATATATTATATAAAAATTGTTTGATAATAATTTAATAAGTTGATAAAAAAATAAAATAACGTTGAATGTTAAAGAGCATTACCTCTTCTTCAGGTCATCTCTTTAGGTTTTCAATAATAAATTTCTTATAAAACATTCTTCATAAAATATGGATTTTAGGATAAAGATAGTTTTTTATGCAGATGAATTTTTTTTTCAGTTTTGGTAAGCCAAATGTCTTTATTTGTGTGAATAATATTTGAGATTTGTTTCCCTTTTCTAGATGAGGAGTGTAATTCAGTTAAACAATCAAAAATACACACTATTTGGATATATCCCAACCACATGTTTGTCCAAAAATAATTAAAATGTTTTAATGTTCTAATTTTTTTGAGAAAAACCACAAAAACATAACGTAAATTGTTTTATCGTGTTATTATTCATTCATTACATTTACTCAATTATACCAATATTTTTTTCACCAAGGTAACATGTATATTTTTATTTACCAAGGTGATTTATCCTATAAGAATGAAATAAATATATATTTATTATATAATATAGATATAAATATTCTAGATACTAAAACAAACTCATTATATAAAAATAATATATGTGTGTAATGTTAATTTTAATGAAAATGCATGTAATGTGAAAAGACATCTTTTATCCTTAATCACGTTATTTAATTTTAACTATTTTCACTATGAATTATGAAAAACAATTAAAATAATGTTCTTATATAATTTAAATTATTTTTATTACAAATATGGGAAGCATTTTTCAATATTATATTGACACAAGTTTTGTAATTTAGGTCAAAATTATTCATGTATACATAACGAGAAATAAAGTATTTAATGCGAGAGTGTTTTAAACATTAAAATGTTTTATATCTAATTTCAATATCAAATTGATGATAATGGATAAAATCATATTAATATTTTCATAGTTAGACCTATAATAAATTTTTAATAATCAAATAGAAATTATCATTCTGTACAATTATGTAAAATATATAGAAATCAATAAAAATTGAGTATTTTTTTATTATTAATCATTAAAAAACATTTCAAATAAATCTATAAATTCACCCCAAGATTATTTTTATATTATTATTTCAAATTTTTTGATTATTATATAAATTTTAACTTCTAAAAGGGAAAATTTTTGTTTTTTAAATGTGTACTATATAAAAAGGAAATATAACTACTTTGTAAGAATTTGTTTTAATATTGTATTTATTCTTATTCCCCATATAAAAAATGGCTAAGTTTAATATTAAATATTTTATTGAATATAAAATTATAATTTTCAATGAAATAATTAACTAAAATTGATTCTTTTAATTAATTAAGTGAAAACATTTTAATGGGAATAAAATATTTATACAAAAATTGATTTTATTCATTTAATAATGATTTTTATATTCATTTATAATTTAAGGGCCAAAATATAATTACTTATATATATAAATGAGTAAATCATATATTTGCATACTTTATTTAATCGTATTCAAACCCACAATTCCATGTGCTAGGTGATAATTATCAATTTAGATAATAATATTTCCATTCTGTGAAATTTTTTGTTTAATCTTGGTGTTTCATTTGATGTACGCTAAACCTGGTATTGTTTATAACACAATAAAAACATATTTTATTTGTGTATATAAATATAAAACCAATTTTACTTGTAATGATAGCAAAAATTAGTGTCTTGTGTCACACAAAAAATCATACTCATCATGTTTATTTTAAAATATATCACAAAAATAAATTTGTGTTATATAATTAATACTAACTTTTCATATAGGATTCCCTATATATAGAATTAAATTTTCCCTATATCTGGTAAGAATATTATTCACGATTCATTTTTATAGAGATGGAAAGATATATATTATATATAAATATGTTGTTACAATGTTTTTATATAATATTAATATCATTAATATTATTATATTATACTCTCTAATTCATTTTAGGTGGGTTTTATTAGGAAATAATGGAATGATGAAATAAAATATAATGAATGTTAATTGAAAAAATGAAGGACCGTTTTAGTTTTTAATGTTCTTTCATTGTTAGGGCACATAATTCCATAAAAGATTATAGTTTTAGGACATCATAGATTCAACTTTGTAATAATAGTACATAGAACATTATAATATGGTAAATATTATAAAATGAAATGTATTGGTATGTGATTTCACAAGGTGGGGAGGAGGGTGTTTGTACAAAAAAAATAGTGGTATCTTAGGGTAAAATTGAGAATAAAACATGTTTTCTAAAATTAAAACATGTAAGATAAGTATCATTTTAAATTATGTTTTATCTCTCTTTAAAATTCAATTATTTTTTTAACTTTAAAAAATTATAGAATGTAATTTTTTTAGTTTATATAAACGAATGAATGAAAATATTGAAAATATAAATGATAATTCTATACTCTAACATTACTAAAAAAATTCAATATCATATTTTGAGTATTTAATTTATGTTTAAATTAATTAAAAGAGTAATTCATCTAATTAAACTCATTTAATATTCCTCTAAACATGTTATAATGTATTATTTCATTGGTATGCAATTATTACATTATAAAACATAAATTTTTCATCAAATGAATTTTTTACTATTCACTAATTTTATTTAGAAAATTTTCAAAAAATGAATCACTAAAAATTTAATTTTCATACATTCATAAAAATTAATTTTATTATAAAAATGATTACATGATAAAATTTTAAATTTTTCATAAAATATGCATGTTTTAAAAAATATGATGAAATAAAATTTCATTAAAATATATATCTATAATCTCTCTGAGAATCTAAATTTTGATGCCATACTAAAAATAATATTTAATTACATAACCCTTAAAAAATAAAAGTTACAATTTAATATATTAATATCAATTTCTTGTAACTATAATACCCCCAAGGGGCCTCAGTCATGCGGTATATGTTTTTTATACCCCTCTCTCACTAGATGAAATTGATCTAGATCATGCCTCATTAGTATTAGACATAGTTAATAATATGAATATGGATAGTTAGTGAAATTATCTTATTTTAGGAGTATTTATCTACCATTATTTGAATTAGGATATTTTTTTATTCAATGGACATTATTTATAACTACAATTTATCATAGGGATTAATCTGAGTGGTACCTGCTTGTTGGACCCCTCAATTAATGGGGAACTAAATCATGTTCGAGTCAATCTAGTTTTGAATGTTCCTAATCTTATGAATTGGGATATTAAATGCAATTTTATTAGCTAGATAATGTGTATCTACAAATCTTTCTAGCACAACATTCTCTAAAATAGTATATTAATTGACTATAATTTTTTTGATATGGTGGTAGATAATGTTTCAACAAACATCGTAGTCCTATATGATAATAATGAAAAATCATTATGGAAGTGTATTTTTAATATTCAAAATTCTTTCTACAGTGTGTAAAATATTGGAATTATAATATAGGAACTACTCCTATGATTTTCTCCATGAGGACATGGGTTTATCACAATGGTCCATAGAGCATTCGGGCCACCATTGTATATTATTCCATAGGTCCTTTGGGCATCCTTAGACGTCTAAAACATGTGATTTTGAGCCACATATTAATTATATCACATAACACAATATCATCCCCCAAAAAAGAATCAAGGTATTAGTACACATTTGCGTAGATAAATCTAATCATATTTTATTTATACATTGTATGAATTTTCTGTATATACATCATTATTTATGGAATTCAACTACACTAATCATCATATTTTTTTCCTTTACATATTTCCAATATATTTTGTTTTATTTCATTTCTATATTGTGTTTTGTAGACATAATAATTCATGGGATCATGGAGTTAGGGAATTTAAAACTCTAAATTTATCATATTTCAATAATGATTGTTTTCTTGATATTCCTCAAATCCCAATATGAATTTGACACACTATAGTCTATATTTTTATTAATGATGTGATGATATCATATATTTTGATATTAATAATTATTATAAATTCAGAATTCCGTAATGGATATATCAAATTGTTATTTTTTTATATGATACAATTTAAAATAAAATGAACCTAAATATTTAAATTTACCATTTTTGAATATTCTTATTATATATATATATATATATCCAACTAGACCATACGATGAACGTGTACTCAGATTATTGTATTCTAGATGTTTTTATATTTATAGGATCTCAAAAACATAATCATACTTTATAATGACTATGCAAATGATGAATTATAAAGGAGTATCCCCTGGTTTAACTTAAATGTCCCAATTTCATCAGATGGCCAATTAATGATATTTCTCATTCTTCAAACAACACTATCCCTTAATCAAGTCTGTCTCACAATATTTATCCAAAGACTTTGTATGTAACTATCATATCATGGTTTCTCAGATCTACTCTCCAATGCATCGAGTGATTTTTTTAGGATTTTTGATACATGTTTAAATGGAATGTCCATAAACTATATCTCATGTGATTTTAATCAATCATATAAAATTATGATGGTTGTTTCAGTTCTACATTTAATAGTACGCTATATTTTTTCTTTATTTTATAGTTATATGAACATGGAATGATATATTAAAATTCCAATATTATATATTTATATTTACCTAAAAAACATATTTTATGTGATAATAAAATCATATAAAACCCAATAGTGGTGGTATCAGATCCATACCATGCCATTAGATAGATAAACTTATAATTTAAAAATGAATAACTATGTTTAATATCCTGTTATATGACAATATGATAATGACATAGGGCCATGAATTATGATATAGGATATCATAAGTAGTTATACCACTACATAGTAATATATTATAAGTTAATATGTAGTGTGCTTCTCATTCATCGGGTATAAATGATGTATATTTTGAGTGAAGTATATGAAAACTTTTAGATTGGTTTCTTTTTATATGTTACAATATTGGTGACAAATGTGGCTACAAATGGAATATGGGTTACAAAAAATAGAGCATTGTTTTATAATAATGATATATAATATACCATCAAATATGATTTGAACTTTATGATTTCAGATATATTAAATGATATAAAAGGGTTTCAAATTTATATGAGTGATTATTTAAGATATATAAGTGATATTGTTATATTCTTAAGGGTATCTCTGATGTGTAAATAATGGTTATTACGATCAATACATAGTTGTACATAATTTTTCTATTATGTTATATGTCATTACATATTATTCACCATACTCCAACCCCTTATCATACTTTATGATATGGTCATCAAAGATAATATATTATTAATATTTATTAAATGGTGTGTGTTTTCTCCCAATAATCTGTATTTTATGATTCTATTTATATAATTTATTATGATTTTCGAGAGAGAAAAGTTGTTTCTTAAAACAACTCTATGAATTGAAATATCTAATTTATAAGTTTAATATAAATTTTGAGAAAGGATATTTTGGGGTTTTTAATAATTCATAAATGGAGTAATAATTTACAAAATTATATTTTTTTATAACTAATTAATTAAATTTTATGAGACATTGGTCAATAAATAATTTATGATATTTTAAGATTAAAATATTTTTTATATTTCATTAATCTAAATATAGTATTGATATATATTAATTCAATGTAAATTATATTGTTAGAATAAGAATAATTAGTAATTAAAAAATTTAAGCACGCAAATTAAATAGTTAATTATATATATATTTTCAATAATTCAAGATTTAGATTTATCAGTGTTAAGGACGTATTTAATGAAATAATTTATGTCAGATCAAAAGTATTTTTATGGATAATTTAATCAAGGATGAAATAATGCTCTATTTATAGTATATATATTATATATGTATACATAAACATAGATATTAGAATAAAAAAAATTATTTTTGTAATTAATATCATCTTTTTAAATTAAATAACATATTATGTGATATGAACTATTTTATATTGGGAAATGAATATAAAGTATTATTATTAAAAGAATTGTATTGATTATGAGGTTCGTTAAAATTATAATGTGTTTTTTATAAAATTAGTTATATATTATTTATTAAAGTGCATCAAAAACCCTATTATTTTTTGAAGTATTTTTTATCAAATAAATTTAATTTGACTGATATCTTATGCAAAAAACAACATTGAGTTTTATAAAACTACAAAATATTGATAAAATTATAACTTAGCCCTAACTATTATATTGTTTATATTAAATTTTTGGGTATTATTTACTAAATTAATGATATAAATTATATTGTATAGAAAATTATATAAAAAATAATTAGATATCAATTGATCTGAAATGGGGAAAAATAATTTTGATGTAAAATAATTGATTTTATGACAAATTATTTGTATACATGCAACAATTTTTCACATTAATAAATTAAATTATTCACATTTTTCCGTTACTTTAATTTTAATTATATATTATATATAAAATATAATATTTCCTTCATATTATAATTTTTTACTAATATTGGTTGTATGTATAAAATCAATTTTATTCTTAAAAAGTATATTTTTTTTAAAAAGTTGTTTCTTCTCATTATGTAGATTTAATTTAATAATTTTTTTCCATATTTAAAAAATATATTTTAAAAAATATGTCTAATTTTATAAATGAACTTAAAAAATTATTTTTTATTTTAAATTATAATTTTTTCAAATAAAAGTGAATAATAATAAATATTATTGAAAATCTCCTTTTCAATTAATTAATTCAAAGAGAATAATTATATTTTAAAATATTTAAAAAGTAATATTACTTTAATAATAATATAATTATTGAAATTCAGTTCATTGGAATGAATTTTAATTTTAATATTATTATACATACATCTACACTTAAATGTTTTTTTAGTTTAAAATATCTTTTTTATGATATCATCAGGTTTAGTTTTAAATTATATTATCCCTCATCAATCAATATAATTCGATAAAATCGAATAAATTTTTTGAATAATAGTTATATATATAAATAATAACTTAGAATTTTTTGTTGGTCATAGTGAATACTGAAAATAAAACCAATAATAATTATTGCATTCAGGGTCAAAATGAGTTTACCAGGGGTTCGACCAATAAATAACTGTATGTTTGTAAATATGTAATAGATAAAAAAATTTATGATCATATATGCATTTATAATATAAAAAATAATAATAAATGGTCAATTAGTATCACTTTCATATCAAATATCTTTATCAATTTTGGATTCTTTGGGTAAATTTTTAAATAATTTCCATGTGGGTTCCATTACGTACTTGTAAAATTATACATAATGTCATATCCTCTACATTATCCAACATAATTTTATCCCACCACCACCACAAAAAAACAATTACTTACATTCCTCTTCATTTCCAAGAATCATATTTGTATTATTAAACCCTTTAATGATGGATTTATGTGTAAATGTGAAGACGTTCACTAAAGAAGCGGTATAGTCCATAACTATGATTATTCATTATATTATTTGTTTGAACTCCACCAGATATTATTAATCCATTATTATATAACAACATCATGATCACTCTTATACTGAGATTTTAACATCCCAATTCCATGTGCAGTAACTACATCATATTACATCGAATGCGAAAGGAAACAATGAAATATGTGAATGAAGGAATAAACCCTCAAGAAACGATGTAATGAGTTTTCCATCACTAACAATCACATTTATATATATATTAATTTCTTTAAATTTAATAATTGACGTCTATTATATGATTATAATTCATTAATGTTTTTTATAAAACCAACCATCTTACCATTTAATATATCAAAAAACGATAACATCTTGCATGTGTGTGTGTGTCGACTACCGTCTCCTCAAAATGATGTGATGTGTTTTCACATTATTTTAAAATCGATGGTAATAATAATATATTTAATATATAATTTTATGATATTTATGACATAAAAATTATGATTTAAATTTTATATATTATTATCCTTTCTTTCATTCCATCATTTTAGAAATTGGAAAATATGTTAACGTGTGCACATGTCTTAGAGTCTCTATTAATGGTGTAATTAATTTTTCAATATTTGTCTTAATGGAAAAATATTACTATGTATATAAATATTTATATGATATTTATATCACTAATAAAATTTTGGTGATTATTTAACCAAAAAAAAAAGAAAAAACAACCAATCGAAAACATACATAAAAAATGAATAAGTTCACTCCATAAAAAGATATATTAATAGATATTTTCTAATAAAAAGGTAGTAAAATATTATAAGTGGATCATAAATTTTTATGAAATATGTGATTATATTTGCAAAATATAATTAAAAAAATTATAAAAATTATATACTATTTCTGAACGTCTACGAAGAATGTCAGTATTTAAGGTTAAGGATTCATAGAGTCTATTTAATTTCCTAGGGAGAAATGTTGTATATATAACTGGTTTTATTGGTGTGGTTGGGGGGGAATATATGGCCAATTTGACAAGTTATATCATAAATATAATTAATTTAATGACAACTATGGTTCCATTTGATGTTATTCTTTATTGGTTCTTTAGATTCAAACATTCTCATTATGGTAAGGTATTTCTAGTCACCTTTGTTTTCTTAGATATATATTCAATATTAACATATCAATTATTTTTTGTGGTGTATATAATTATCATTAATAATTTTATATAATTAATATCACTATTTTCGTAATATTTATTATTTCATCCTATGTATTTATATAATGGTTCGGATGATTCAAAAGTTTGCAATGTTATATGGGATGTTTACCCAACTGTTATTTCAATAAGACACATGTCATATTATATATTTTATTATATGGTATATATTTTACACATGAGTTTTTTTATTATAAATCTCATTGAAAATAGTATAATATTTTTATCTATAATTGTTTCTTTTATCATGAGGTTTTGATTCAAAATTTACAATACACTTAATGGTTTTCTATTACAAGATCATTGTCTATTGAGATTGTTTATTATTAAGTTTATAATGATGAAATAATATGATATATATCTCCAAAAAATCATGAATTTTCATTAACTTTTGTTATTTATATTTAATAAATGTTTTAGTTTATTTTTTCTCTCACTATGACCAAACGATATTCTTCTACAAAAATATAGAAATTATTTCTCTCTTCGGTATGAAAAAATTTATTCTATGTCTATGATATCTAATATTTTTTAAATAATGTTATTATTATTATATACTGATTATATAATTTCATATCTACAAATATTTTAGGAATTACAATATATATTTAATGAAATATTCTTATCATTCTCTAATTGGGTAATTATTTAGTTTTTATAAGAAATATAAAAGATATATTTGTTTTTAAATGTATCAGAAGAATAGAATTTTTAATCATCAGGACCAGTCAATGATTTAAAAAATACCTTATAGGTTTCCAAGAACATATTCAAAGAAAATGCATTCATGAATAATTTTAAAATTTTAAAATTTAATTTTTTTATTTCAAAATAAAAATAATATTTTCTAAACTAATAATGTAAGGATCCTTTTATGTAATATCAATTTACACATGAAAACATCCAATCATGTTTCTAATGTTGTACCAGAGTCAAGATCCTTTGTTACTAACCATAATTTCTTTTGGTTTATGTATATAATGTAATTATTTTTTTTAATACCATTTCTATTCCAGGGGCTATACTCTAATGAAATACTTAGGTAACACATTTCATTTTCATCGGTTTTGACATGATTAATGATTCATGAAATTTTGGAAGTAAAATGTATAGATTATTTGAATATTGAGTCCTATATTTCACTCAAATTCTATTTATATGTATTGATATCACTTTTTTTATTGTGTTATGCATTAACCTAGTTTATTATTCAAACTATTATGTGTGGAACTGGTTTCATGTATTATGTAAAATTTCTCAAATGAGTTTTCATGCTCAAAATGTTATGTGTGGAATTGGTTTCATGTCCATCAAATTGTGTCTATAGCTATTTTTCATGTCTCTAAGCTAATTTGTGCTCCTTGTTCTATTTCGATAATATAAATTTTGGTCATGGATTTCATGTATATAAGTTAATTTGAAGACCTGCAATTCTTGTCCATAATGTTATTTTTGGACATATTTTAAATTCTATTAAATAAATAATAGGGCTACATTCCATTTCCATTATATATGTGGTGACCTGGTTTCATGCCCTTAAAATTAATAATGGACCTAGTTTTCATTTTCATAAGCTTAGGGGTGGACCTTAATTTTATATCCTTAAGATTATGTAGGGAACCCTATTTCATATCCATAATTTTAAATGAGGGGTCTGATTTCATGTCCTTAATATAATGAGGGAACCTATTAATATTTCTACATTTTATAATTGTTAAAAGAATATTTATTATAAACATTTCTAATACTAAGTTATTTTAACATGGATCATTTTTTTATTCCATTATGATTAATGCCTTGTAAACATCCAAAATTTTTACCACCACTCAAGATTATCAATTTTTTTCGGGATTTAATTTTAGATGTCAATATTATATTTTCCTACCATTATTATATTTTTATGATTATGTGATCACCAATATTTCCCTTATTTACCCATAGTAGGTATATGATATCTCCCATTGCTATGTTCCCTTTCCCCAGGTTATGGGGGAATATTTTACGAATGTCGTCTCTAATAATAGAGATATTTTAAGAAGATATTTTTAGAGAAGTTGGAGATCATTTTTAATGACCTATATTTTCATCAATGAAATTTCATTATTATAATTATGTCATATATTACAATCAATAAAATAAAACTATAAAAAACAAATCCACAACATTTATAAAGGAATTACTATATTCAATATAACCTTTAAACATAATTTTTCCACTTCTATGAGTTGAATTTTGAGAATCTGACAAACACAATAGCGATTAGTCAGAAATTTGGAGTCCAATAGGGAAACCTATATTTTGGGGTATTGTAACCTACCCTTATGAATATTAATGATAAACATATGGATTGTAACATGACCCTTATGAATAGGAAATTGGTGAAGTGAATTAAAAAATTAGAAATGATATTATAAATAAAATTTATCCATTATATAAGTGACATTATAATATAATTATATTATTGTTTTTGTAGTTTTGTAAGTTATTAATATTTAATAATCAATTTAATAATTTTTTAAAATTTATATTCTTAAAAATTATTTATAAACTAGTTTTTTATGTCTTTTAATTATATTATGAGACTTTATGTAATTTTCCAAAGTGTTAGAAAATAAATTTTAATTTAAAATTATTTATTATCCTTATAAATGTGGATTTAATAAAAAAATTTAATTATTCATATTTTTAAAATTATTTTCGTAATATGTAGTTCATTTTTTAAATCTAAAAATCAAATAATGAATAAAGTGTTTTTTTTTGAATTTTTATAAATTACTTTAATTTTCGGTGAATATTAAAATTTGATAATTTACGAAATATGCTAAATAAATGAATTTCTGCATCATGGTTGAGTCATGAATGATCTAAAGGTCCATTTTTTCAAACTCATATGCACTAATTAATGTATTTAGTAATATTAATCATTATTATTTCTTACCTTGAGGTAACAATAAAAATTAATGAGTATAATAATTAGAAAACCTCTCTCTGTTATAATATTTGTTCCACCGCTCGCAACCTCATTTCCTCACACACCTCAAGCTAAAATAAATTGAAAAATTCCTACCAAATATCATCCCAAGCCACTCTCCCATGTTGATGATATCTTGGTCTCATCAGAATACCATCCTCATGTGCCTTCAAGAGGATCTCAAGAGGAGATTTGAAGAGCTAAATACTCCCACATTTATTTTAATTTCAAGTCATTATCAATTTCTTATTTTTTATCTCCTATCCTACTCTAACAAAAATGGAATGATAAACCTAGTTACCCTAAATACAATGTAATTTTATAATTTTAATGTCTGATCCATCATTAAACACCTCAATCTCTCTATTTTATCATAAAAATGAAATTATCATCCATGAAGTGTTAATTTTCCGACATTATAGTTAATAAATATTAATTTCAATAAATTATTTCATTTATATCAACCAAACAATTAATTTTTTGGTGAAATAATCTAATGTTTACTTTTTCATGCCTTTAATGTTCTAGAATAATCTTATATTTGTGGCCTAAAATGATAAAACCAAAAAAGTCTCTTGTGATAAAAAATCACCAAAATTATCCCACAAAGATCATAATTAAAATTTATATAACTATTCATCCTCATGGTATATAAAATACTCATTATAATATCTTCTAATCTTATTTAATATCATTAATAACATGTAATATAAATTAAGTATGTTTTTCCTTATTTTACATGAATTCCATTCATGTGTACAAGTTAATTGTTCGTTGAAACTAAGAAATTGAACACCCTTGAACAAAGAATTTAATCTGTAAAACTCATCCAAAGGACCTGAAAAGAAAAAAATGAAACAAAAATGAACCATATTCATGTATTAAATATTTTGTATTTGTTAATTACTTAATCAAATGTAATTATACAAGGAATTAATGTGATGAAAGAGTTTAAATAGAACGCAATGGGAATTCTCAAACCCAACTTTCATTCTTCATGAATTTCCAATTTTACTCCATTTTTAGAATGTATATTCCATTAAAAAAAATTCAACAAAATTACCTTCTCTTTTTTGAATATAAATATTTTCTACATGTGTGTATGAAGAACTCATTGTTTTCTAAAAAACCACTTCCTTAAAAAAACAATCCTTTTACATCTCGTGATTATTTACTACAATAATGTTTGAAGAATATTATATATTTCATGTTATTCCCTCATTCATTTTGGAACCCAGTTTTTCTGAATTTATGTTTTTTTGTTTGAAACCTATTCATTTCTATGGTTTTTTAGATGATTAATATTGATATATGTTCTTTGTGGCAAGCATGATAATGTAAATGTTGTATTTGACAGGTGTTCCTAGAATTATATAGAGCATTGGCAATGCAATAATGTTATCGGTGTGCCTCAAATTATATTTCATTTCACTAAATTGTTTAATGTGATGAAACTAATGAATACATTGAAGTATTTGTGAATATGAAGGTACCTTTGTTCACAACTATGTGTTCTAGTTGACAACTAATAACTTATGATTTATTTTTTTCCATTTCTGCATTCCAAGTATTATCTTAATACATACTCTAATGATTAGAATAATATCCCCTTGTTAAAATTATTATCATTATGCCTTTCCATTGTTATATTGTTTCTTATTATTATATGTCCTCTTATTGTGCTTTTAGCTCACTCCTTTATGACATAAATCCTTAGGTGAATACTTGTACTAAGAATAATTCAATGGCCAATAATAATCTTGATAATATTGAATTAAATAAAATAGTATGTTTCTGTTTTGAAATTTATGAATGGTATAAGATTCCCATATATGAAAACCAACGGATCCTCTTTTTCTGATGATTTTCTATTTATTACATTTAAAATGACGTAATAAAAATTGAAGAAGATGTAGGGATACTATACTTGGAATCAGAGGAATGATTTAGTAAATTTGGGAATTAAGATTCACGATCCTTAGTGAAAACCCCTATCATGATGAAAATTATATATCAGAACACATGAATATTTTATAAAAAAAGATATCCCATAGGATATTTTTTATGACTTTTTGACATAATTTTTCTTCTAAATTGTTCTATTTTAGAATATGTTGGGAACCGGGAGAAACCAATAAAACAACACGTTTTAGGGACAATGAAATGATTGCATGAATGACATCTCCAATTCTTTTGGAGGAGTTGTTAAAATCAATATAGTAAACCTTTCATAGCGGTCTTAGGTGATAATTAATAAACTAAATAGTGTGGAACATCCACCTTCACCTAAGAGAGATAAACTGGATATCATCTGTTTTATGCAGCAACAACCAACAACGTTTAGTGGGTCTTCTGATCTACTTATTATTGAATAGTTGGTCAACATAATGGGGATGTTTTTTTGTTCTTTACTATTTTGAGATGGTGATCGTCACTCTATCTATTTAACATCTCAATGTAGAGGTTGACTAATTGTGGTAATTGATTAAAAACACCAAGCCGAGAGATGAAATTTATGAGATTGAGTGGGAAGACATTATGATAACGATTCATAACATATATTTCCCAATAAATCAACATATGAATTTAGAGATTGATTTCATAGTGCTGATGAAAAAGGATGGAGAATCTATCATAACCTATGAATGACATTCGACGTTTCATTCAAGGTGTTCATTGAGATTTGTTATCAATGACAATCAAAACATGATTGAATATTCTGGGTATTAAACCCACAACATTCAAAAGCCCTTAAAATTCATGATTTTGGGATTTATGAATAATTTTTTCTAGGTTCTCTCAATGTGGAGATGGAGTTCGGAGAATGGTATTATTGCAAGAGATGTAATAATGGAATGTTGTAGTTTCATGGTGGAGATGTTAAAGAGAACGGTTGAATGAAAACTCAAACACCCAGATATCAAAAATGTGATTTGAAGCATCATGAGATTTTACTCACAGGGATGGGGAAATGATTAAAGTGTGTGATATAGGGCCACAATGCTCAAGAGTGACAAAAATACATGATAAGTGAGTAGAATGTTGTGGGGGGAAATAGATCACCACCCATGGTCCAATATATCAACTGTAGGGCACAAGGGTACTATGAAATCCAGTGCACTAAACCTTGAGTCCTAAATGGTAATCAGTTTCATTTGAAATCAAATCCATAGGATAAATAAAAGTCTTATTCCATCACTACTGCAGATGTGGATTAAGAGAGTGAAGTCATAGAAGGTCAAATTACTATTCACCCAGGAATTGAAAAATTCTTATTCGATTCTGGTTATACATATTAATTTTTATCTCACATGTTTTCTTGAACTATTGAATGAATGATTGGAAATATTGAATTATATATATATCTATAAATACACCTATTGGTGCAATCATTAGATACCATCTATTGGAAACATCTACCGTTGGTGTATGCTGGAATATTCTTCTAGAAAATCACATGATTCCTCCCTCGTTAGAATTCGATGCTATACTAGGGATGAATTAGCTCTCATTTTATAGTGAACATATATAGTGTTAGAAAAAGGAAATATATTTTCAAATTTTAGATAATCCAATAATCTACAGTAAATGCAAAGATGACCATTAATATCCTATATAAAATTTTTCAATGTTTTGGGTGTTAGTCCCCTATGATGAAGCATACCTCGCTAAAATGGTAGAGTCAATGGAAAGTGTCAACCTAGAATAAATTCCAATCATGATGGAATACATTGATGTATTTCATGAAGAGTAACCTAGGATATCCACGATCATGTGGTGGATTTCTCAATAGAAATAATATTCAAATGTACTCCTATATCAAAGTGTCCCTATAGAATGGTACCTATAAAATTGGAGGAGTTAAATAAGTAGATGCATGATTGTTTGAACAAAGGGTTCTTAAACAAAAGTTCATCATCTTGGGTTTCACTGATGATCTTTTATAATAAGAAGGATAGATCAATGTGGGTGTCTATCGATTATTTGGAACACAATACAAATGACCATAATGAAAAGGTATCATTTTCCAAGGATTGATGCCTTTTTCGATCAGTTGGGAGGAGATCAATACTTCACAAAGGTTGATATGTTTTCTGGATATCATCAGCTTAAAGGGATGAAAATATATATTTATTAAAATTTCTTTTATATAAGGTATGGGAACTATGAGTCTCTAGAGATTCCCTTCAGACATACAAATTCCATATACAATCATCCTGGATTCTATCAATGCAGTCTTTAGACACTACATCAACAAATTTTAGGTAGTTTTTAACGATGATATTTTCAACAACTCCAAGAGATAGGGGGAATATAATCAAAATATAAGTCTTCTGTTACAGACATTGAGAAAATAGATGTTGTATGACATGTTTAACAATTGTGACTTTGGGATGAAGCGTGCCATATTCTTGGGACATGTTATCACAATTGAGAGATTTTATTTACTCTCTTAAAAATGGAAATTATGGAATGGCCCAGACCATCTAGGGTCCTATAAATCCATATTTTTCATGAATTAGACATGTACTATAGACATATAGTGTAAACTTTCACATGATTCCCA
The DNA here is from genome assembly GCA_963277665.1 of Viscum album. Lineage (NCBI taxonomy): Eukaryota > Viridiplantae > Streptophyta > Magnoliopsida > Santalales > Viscaceae > Viscum > Viscum album. The sequence continues at coordinate 758,727,399 of OY728145.1, read as the reverse complement.
GGCCCACTAACTATGATAACAAGGAAATGGGTGAAGTATTCATGTACTGAATAGTGTGGGGAAAGATTCAAGTATAAAAAGAAAAGATTCATCACTGCACATATACTCACATTAATGTAATGTGGAGAAACCTCAATGATATACACTGATGCTTCCAAGAAATGATGTTTTTGGGTACTTGTGAAAAATCAAAATCTGATAGCCAAGTCAACATGATAGATGATGATTTGTGAGTTTACCATCCCAATGCATAATATGGGGCCAAAATCAGTGATTGTTTCATTGAAAAACATGTGTCAATATCTCTATTATGATAATTGTGACATATATATCGATCAAAATTGACTAATATATATATTTAAACAAAAGGAGATAAACATGAATCAAATTATATGGTTATACCTAATCAAACACTATGATTTCTCTATTAACTATCATCCTATAAAGGTGAATAAGGTAGCTGATTCTCATTGAAGAAATGAACCATCTACTCTATCCATATTGATTATTGGGAAAGACACTATGTTTAGGGTTATGAAAATGATAGATTTGGAAGTCATAATAGTATGGAATTCATCACACCTTTCAAAAATTATCTCCCAACCATTTATATTATAAATGAGTAAATAGGCACAAAGATATGATCTAGAGTTACAAAAGAAGATGAATACAGTAAAGGATGAGTTATTATAAGATTCTAATATCGATGATAATGTTGTGAATCAGTTACGAATGCAGATCGATGTGCCTTCATCACTAAAGATTAAGAATGATCTATTTGACAATGCACATAGCTCAACATTCTATATCCATCATTATATCTCCTTGACTTATAGTGATCATTGAGATAATTTATGGTGGGATAACATTATGAATGAGCCTGTGGAATATATCTCAATGTTATTGATATGTTATCATGTAAAATATTAGAAATCAAATTCCAATGGTAGGATAAAAACCTTGCATTTACCCATAGGTAAATTGGATAATTTCGTAATGGACATTGACACTGGTCTTCAGAAGAAATCCAAATGAAATAATGTGATATGGGTTATAGTGGACCAACTCGCCAAGATAGCTCACTTTATCTTTATTTGGGAAGATACTTTTATTTAAATACATTAAATGACATGGGTGAATGATATTGTGATACTAAATGGGGTTTCACTCTCGATTGTGTCTGAGCATGATCCTATGATCACATTCAAATCCTTGGAGAATGTTTAACAATGCTTTAGTATTGAATTGAATTTCAGCATGACATATCACCCCCAAACTGATGGACAATATAATAGAACAATTCAAATACCTAAAGATATCATAAGAGCCTTATTAATTTAATTAAATGGTATATGAGATCAACATATCCCATTGGTTGAGTTATAATACAACAATAAATGCCACTTGAGTATTTAGATGCATCAATACGTTGCTCTATATGGAATGTGATGTAGAACTCCAACCTGTTAATTTGAAGTTGTAGAATGAAAGCTACTTGGAAGTTATCTTGTATAAGAAATTATAGAAAAGGTTCAATCCATACAACAATATATAAAATCTGTTTAGAGTTAGAAAAATAGCTATGTTGAAAATTGATGAAGGGACTATGGGTTTGACATTGGAGATAAATTATTCCTCTGAATATCACCACGGAAAAGATTCATATAGTTTGGAAATAAATGGATTCTAAGCCCAGTGTACATCATCTCATATGACATCCTTTATCGTGTAGGATCCATGGACTATCATCTTGAACGTCCATCGAATATGGATCATGTACATGATGTATTGCGAGTATCACTACCCAGGAAGTACATACTGTATCACTCGCTTGTCCTGAAATCTATTGTGGTACAATTTAACGATGACCACTCTTTTGGGGAGCAACCAGTAAATATTCTGCGACTTTGATATATGGTTCTATGAAAAAAGACAACACAAATTATAAATGTTTTATGGAAGAACCATAAATATGAAGAATAATCTTCGGAATCAGATGAGTCAATGAAAGAGAAGTACCCTCACATGTTTATGAAAAATGAAATTTCGTTGGAGAAATTTCAAAATGGGGGACGAATGTAATAATCCAATGTTTTATCAATGCAATTACTTTATTATAATTATTTCACATATTATATTCACATAAAATCACATTAGGAATCATAATTTCACATCGTTCATAAATGAACTAATAATTCTATAGGACCATTGAACAAAATTTTTCCACATCTACTATTTGAATTTAAAAATTTTGATATACACGCTTGCGATTAATAAGATGTTATAGGATCAAAATAATTGTTAGATAATAGTGGCATTCCCTTATGAATTGTATTTTAACAATTTTTATTAGAAATATGACTCATGTAAGAAGTACATTGACCATGTAAATTAGAACCTTATCAATGATAGTATAATAAATTTATCCATTCAATAAATGAAAATATGATATAATTTTTTTATAGTGTTGATATTTTTGTAAGTCAGGAATATATAATGATCATTTTAATAATTTGATAAAAAATTATTTCAGAAAATTTATTCATGAACTAGTACTTGGATGTGTTTTGAGAATATTATAATTCCTTATGTAATTTTCTAAATTATTAGAAAATCAGTTTACATTTTGAAATCAAAATTTTCCTTTTAAATAATTATTTCATTTTAAAAAAATATAATCATAGATGTAATTTTTAATTCCCCGTCCCCAGTTACCTAGAGTCGGTGCATTATTACATAACATTGACATGATCACAAAATATCAAGTCTCTAAAGACTGATTATTTTAGTAGCCTTGGAAGCAATAGATATATTCATAAGTCTTAGATTACATCATAAAGTCAAAAAACTACAACAACATCTTGTCTCCATATCCCTTCATACTATCCCTGCAGGTCATTCATAAAATTCCTCTTCACATCCAGGGAAAAATAAGTCATTGAAAGGGGTGAGCTCAGATGAACAGTAAGGATAATAATATAGAGGAAACATTCATAAATAAGCATAAACTTTTAATGAAATGTCTAACAAAAACAACATATTTTTAAACAGGAACTTTAGCATAATATGGGAGAAATAAAATGAAATAATTCCATTTACGTATTCACATGGATATTCTACTAGTCGAATAATCACATACAATATCAACAAACCACAATCATAATGATGGAATTCATAATGCCTGACTATCATAACCACATAGTCAAGGCCTTGTGCCAAGACTAAAAATATGATTTTGTCATGTCTCTATTCCAAGACACTAGTATATCTAATGAGACCTACTGATGCATCGAGGAGATATAGTGGGCTCCACCGGTCACATATTAAGTCAAATGCATTCCTCATATGAGAAGGTTTAAATATAACATAAATAATTCATATTAAAAAATGCATACAAAATGTACGAAATCTAAAACCATTCACATTATAAGCATTGAACTTTCTAACTTGTTTTATAGGACCTCTAGCAAGAAACTTCAAATCTTGTGAAAAGTCAGCTCGAGTATCAGTATTCATGATCTGAAAAAAAAATATAATTTAATAGATTTGCAAATTGTATGTGTCAAAGTAATATTCGTATTTATTGTAATATTTATAAACTTACACGTCGTGCAAACCATTCTACCAGCTCTTTATTCACAGCTTTCGTTATATCTTTTTCATTTCGTGTTCGGATTCTCATTCATCTCTTTGTTTGTATCCTCAACTCTTCAATAAATGGATCTGCAATTTCACTATTCAGCAGCACATATCTATGTGCCTGTAATAATTCCAATTCTGTTAGTGTCGTGTATGAGGTCCTCCCAACTGATCGGCCAATAGCAGGAAATATTTTTGATTTCTGATGCATTTGAGATTGATTTGATGTGTCGTCAACACGTCCAACTCGATTAAATCTTGTCTCAATATCATCCAAATATCTGGAACCAAAGGTGAGACACTCCTCGGCCAAATAGCCTTCAGCAATAGAGCCTTCTGGTTGAGATTTATTTCTCACGTATGCTTTCAAATGCCCAAGATATCTGTGAAAAAAATAATAATATTATGCATTTATTTAAATGCCAAAAAATGTTTACTTAACTGGAAACATATAAATAAAATACCTCTCAATTGGATAAATCCATCGATAATGAACGGGGCCTCCTAATTTAGCTTCATCAACCAAATGCACAGTTAAATGCATCATGACAGTAAAAAACGATGGAGGGAAGATCATATCCATTGCACAAAGGGTCAATACAAACCTCTCCTGTAGGTTGTCAAGATGAAATGGATGTAGAGCTTTCTCACATAACTGTCTGAAAAATGTGCAGAAATGGAGTACAACAGCAGTAACTTTTTCAGGTAATAATGTACGCAATGCCAATGGTAGTAACTGTTGTAACAAAACATGTGAATCGTGACTTTTCAATCCATATAACTTAAGATTCTTCAAGTCAACACACCTCGAGATGTTACTCAAATACCCATCAGATACCTTCACATTCTTTAAAATTTGAAGGAACGTATATTTATCCCTATTTTTCAATGAAAAAATGGCCGGAGCATACTTTTCATTCTCATCTGGCCAGAGATCACGTTTTATGTTCATTACTTGTAAGTATTTGCGAGCATTGAGATGATCCTTCGACTTTCCATGCTCATTAAGTAATGTGAAAATCAAATTATCACATACATTCTTCTCAATATGCATCACATCAAGATTGTGGCGCAAAGAATTAAATTCCCAATACGGAAGTTTGAAGAATATACTTTTTTTCTTCCATTGTTGCGTTCTGATTTCACTTTATGTTGCACTTCGCACTCGTTTTCCGCTATCATTCAAATGATGAACCTTCCCAAATTCTGTTTTAACATTTTCAAGCTGTGTCAATATTTCAGAACCGGTTAACAACTTTGGAGGTGTTCTACGATCAATGCAACCATTAAATTTTGATTTGGTCAGCCGAAATCTATGAGATGCATCAAGAAATCATCAATGGCACAAGAAGCGCCATTTTCTACTGTGAGGTAGCCGTTTGGGCTCGAAATCAAAGTTACAAACGGGACAAGCCAAACCTGTATAAGTGTTCCAACCAGATAAATTCCCAAGCCCAGGGAAGTCACTAATGGTCCACATTAAAGAATCATGCATTTTAAACATTGTTTTAGAAGAAACATCAAATGTCTCAACACCGTTGCTCCATAACTCCTGCAATTCTTCAATCAAAGGCTGCAGGTATACATCAATATCATTTCCAGTCATTTTTTTTCCAGGAATAATCATCGAAATGATAAAAGATGTTTGTTGCATACACATCCACGGAGGCAGATTATAAGGGATCAAAACAACTGGCCAAATGCTATAACTCGTACTCAAAGTCCCAAATGGGTTGAATCCATCGGCAGCCAATCCCAATCGAACATTCCTAGGATCAGCTGAGAAATCTGGATGTAATGAATCAAATTTCTTACACGATTGGGAATCTCGTGGATGTCTCATTAACCCATCATTGTTATTATCTACAGCATGCCACTTCATGTGTTCGGAGGTTTTTGATGACATGAATAATCTTTGCAATCGAGGCTTCAAAGGAAAGTAACACAAAACTTTTGTAGGTGTGTTCCTTTTCTTCTTCTCCGTGAAATTATGTTCAGTCATACTTCCAACATCACCCTTTGACTGCCATCTAGAAGAAGAACATTTCTTACAATTCTGTCTACTTGAATCCTCTCCCCAGTAAAGCATACAATCATTGGGACACTCATGTATTTTTGTATAATTCAGACCAAGCTTGTTAACAACTTTTTTCATATCACAAAACGATTCTGGGATTTTTGCTTCAGGAAATGCATCACGAATCAACTCCAATAACATGGGCATTGCCTTATTTGTAATTCCACATAGACATTTGATATGGTACAACTTCAGTAGAAATGAAAGCTTTGAATATTTCAAACACCTACTATACAACTCTTGATTTCCATCGTCAACTAAATCATGAAATGCATTTTCCTCACTGAAGTTTTCCCTTACATTTGGCTCCACAGAATCAAGAGGATCCAATGATATGTTACAATATTGATCTTCTTGTGTTACAGTCTCAGAAACATCACTTGTCACGTTGTAATTTGTAGCACCCTCTTCTGGTTGTTCTGATATGTTTTGATGCTCATAGTGGTGTCTTGCAGTGCCGAATGCATCATTTATGAGGTTTTTCATTTCATTTTCCATTTTCGAAGAACTCGGGACCTCATTCTGTGGATTAACATCAGTCCTCAATCTTTCTGTATTGTTTGATTCTCCATGCCAAATCCAACACAAATATTGCTCAGGGAATTGCTTCAGTATAAAATGTTCATAAACATCATCTCTCTTCAACCATGTTCTACATTTACATTTAAGACATGGACATCTTATTCTCCCTTCAACGGATCAATTAGAAATTGCAAAATCTAAAAACCCATTCAAACCCTTAACATATTGTGATGTGTTCCTCAGTAATGTGATCCAGCTTTTATCCATGTATATCAAAATGTGCCTACACAAAATATACGATAGTGTAAGATTACAGAAACACAATATAATAAAGATGAACCATTGACCATAAAGTATGCATAATATAATAAAGATGATTCATTGACCACATTTACCATTTCAGACCAACTGAACAAGTCTGGTCCATAGGAGACAGCGTCAACACCTCATTGAGGAGCAATAAGAATATCAGGATACACACTTATCATAACACCATCGATCACACATTTATGTTGCCTCAAACAACACCCCTTTGATGTGTGATCGAAACTTATCATAATGCATTTTAAATCAAGTTAACTACATTCACTGAAACCATTTTCACAATGGGTAATGTTTGTTTTATTATTCTAGGGAAATCTAAATGGCCACATTTATGTTTTGGGGTTCATCTTGTGATGGAAGCATGAGACATGGTGTTTGAATTTCTTGAATAAATTAGTGATAATGACCCTCCTAAGGTGGAGAGAATTATGTTAGTCATGGAAATGTGGAGAAAACTGTAGAGTGGATGTGGAGGAATCAAGGTTCCAAATAGAAACCTATAAGGGACATGTTTGGGGGTTCTTAGGGAAGGCCAGGTGGAACTTCGATATGGTGTGTGAGGTAAATTAAGTAGGCCACCACTAATGGTTTCTAATGCATAATCTAGTCCATGGATATAAAACAAACAATAGTTGTTGTACCCCTCTATCTTGGATTTTAATGATCACAATCACTCTATTTGTGATCTAACTTGATTTCAAGTGTTTTTGATGTTAGGAAAAAGATTTCCTAGGAGATCGCCCAAGAAAGCTGAAAATGGATTGACTGAGTCTACCGGCCAACCGGTGGCTTTCCACCGGCCAGCCGGTATGGGCACCGGCCAGCCGGTTCCTACCCACCGGCCTGCCGGAGGAGCCAGGCAGTAAGCTTTCCCACTGCCTGGTGTCATCGGCCAGCTGGTGGATGACCACCGGCCAGCTGGTGAGACACCACCGGCCAGCCGGTGTGCCCAGTCAATCCTTCTGGTGGATCCTAAACTGCGGAAAGTACTAATTATGGGTGCCATTTTTCATTGCTACGATCCTGTGCTTACCAATGTGGTCGGACGTAGCGTCATGGATACTTTAGTTCTTCCTCAAGATAAAAAGCGCTTTAGCTGTAATGGTAAAATCTAGATTTTCTGCAAAGGATTACAGTGATCGTTTGGCACTTCATCTGATTTATGAGAGATGGAATGAAGCTGAAAAGAAAGGATCAGTGTATGAGTATTGCTAGGAAAAAGTTCATCATGTGGAAACTTTAAAGACAATTCATGCTATTCAAAAGTAATATTTTTGAAATGCTGGACTGTTGGATAGAAATGCGGGCTAGTCACATGATCTTCGATAAAGCCTGTATGGTTTGTTAAGTCATGCTATAACCATGAGGAATGGGTTATCCATTTCCACTTGGTTTATTCTACCCCTTTCCTTATTTTTTCATTGAATTTACCCCACCTCTTGTAAATCATGGTTAGGGAACACAATAACTACTAACTGGGCTCTGATCGTATTACTTGACTTGAATAGGCACTTTTTCAACCTTTTGTGTCCTAAAAACCATGGACACCCCAAAAACTGTTCATACAACCAGTAAACATTTTGATATCCCAAAATTATCTATTTAAAGTAAAATTGAAATGAGAAAGTACCTGAAAAAATCATAGAATATCATACCCTCCCTAACATGAAATGTCTTAGCTTTGAGCCACATTTCAAAGTATCACTAAGCTTTGTCAGAAAAGAGATTGAACCACTATGCCTACATATTCATCTACCCTCCCATGTCTCTTCTTTAATGGTACTATATAGTAATAAAAGCTTTGTTAAAAAAGAGATTGGACCACTATGCCTACATATTCATCTCCCCTCCCATGTCTCTTCTTTAATGGTACTATGTAGTAATAAAACTAGAACAAAAGGTACAATACTACCTTGCAAAACCATCCCATTGTGATCCATAAAATGAACTAGATTCTCTTAAAGGATGATTCGGCCTCCAACAAAAAATCAGCCACATGGACTCTATAGATAAGTCTAGGAAACATCACCTAAAATGAAACATAAAGAAATAATTCACATAATGTCATACCATCATGGAATATCCAATATATTCTCCATCGGCCCGATCCTCTTCACAACACATTACTCAAAACTCTTGACAACATCTTACCATTTCTTCAAAACATTATCTCTAAACAAAAAATCACACGATAGAAAACTCACTTTGAAATCATGCTTTACACCTTAAAACACATTTTAAATGTTTAGGATAATTTCTACCAACCACATTGAGAGATACATTCAGAGAAATAAAACCAATAATATATATAAAAATATATACAATATTCAATTGATAAAATAATGAATAATAGATTAAAAAACATCCATGCTATCATGGAATTCAAATAATGGTAACATGAATATGGAAACTACCTAAAACTCAAGCCCTGTTAAAATAGATGATGGAATCTCAAATTTTAATATTTTCAAATGCACACATATTCACCTTAACTTATATGTAATGATACCTAGTCCATATATACATATTAAGGTGTACAAATATGTATAAGGGATCTATACATATTTGACTATACTTTTATATACCCCTTTTCAATGATACAAATATTCATTTTCATATACACATATAAGCACATATAGCCCCATGATATATATTAATACTTTCAAGGTTGAATATATATAAATGGAGAACTTATATATAGATTCTTAATTATGAATACACATGTAATCCTTTGATGATGACAGCTCAAACCTGCCAAAATGAAGACCAAAACACACTACAACGATATTTGGAATATAAAAATCACAATATCCCTAATTAAAATGTGGAAAAAATAAAAATTATATATAAATAAACCTGAAAATTATGGTGGGAGGACTGAAATTATGGTGCGGGGGGTTGCCGGAGGCCGCGGGGAGTGTGGCGGTCGCCGGAGGGCGCGGGGGGCGCAAGGGGCCCGGGGGCGCGGGGGTCACCGGCGGTCGAGGGGGGGTTCAGGGTTCGCCGGGGGGCTCGGGGGCCGCGGGGGTCGCCAGAGGGCGCGGGTGTCGTCGGAGGGTGCGGGTGTCGCCGGAGGGCGCGGGTGTCGCCGGAGGTAGCGGGAGGGGGATCGGGGAAGAGGGGAGGGTTTGTGAGGGGGATTGGGGAAGAGGGGTACGAGATAGGGTCGGGGAAAGCGTCACGGATTTTCAAAATAGATTGGGTTTCGCGGCAGTTTTTAACAAACCGCCGCGAAATCTTTCACTGATAACGTTTAGCGGCGGTTTTGTGAACAGCCGCCACAAAACCGCCGCTAAACACTGTTTATGTTGTAGTGAATGTTGACAGTGTATTTGGTATTGACAAGGTTATCATGTCCAGAGACTCCTACAAGTCAAGGCCTGGTTGTCTCCCCGAACTACATTATTGTCAATCTAACATGCCTTGATTATCTACTTTATTTTCAGGTGGATGTCTGGACATTCTAGATTTATCACAGAGAAATATAGACACAATTACGTGATCTAGTTTACATTTCTGATGTAATTCACATAATTTGAATTGACTGTCTGACGAACGTCACATGATCAATCATGAATTGTAAAATTTAAATCAGAAGTCGATTAGGACTTGTCCTAGATCCATCACATGATATTAGATGACATTTAATGTGGGTTTCTCTTGATCAAGATGGATTTTCTGGAGGACCTGTTGACCCCTTCTAGATATTCGTGTAAGTTGTCAAGCTACCTGGAAATTAAGCATTGAGGACTTCTAAAGGGCTTGATGACACAAATTTATGATGTTTCATAATATGGTCATATTGTCTTAGTGCATTGCATGTCATAGATAGTGGGTTTGGAGTATTTCATTATAGTAATGTGGCATTATCTGAGGGTACTATGAATCATTCAAAACTTGTATGGGGGACATCAAATTATCCAAATGACATGTTTAATGGACATCTAATGGTTTCAGAAACATATCATAGTATTTTTACCTAATCTATATGAGTCATTTGATGTTAATGAGGATCATGGTATTTGTGATTCATAGATGTATCCTATCATTTACACTATATAATAGTTTATCATGGAAATTGTGACTTATATATTTTCTGTGTCTAATTTTTTTAGGATCCACATATTGTATTAGATCTATAGGGAATCCTTCACATGACCCTATTTATAACATAGATGTAATTTGGATGATCCCCAGTTATCAAATTTAGTTCCATTGTATGCTTTGTGATCCTCATATTCTTCCCTGGATTTAACCTAGTAAAAAATATATTCAACCAATAGATTGGATTCTCCAAATATTCGACTTTGATTCCACGGTGCCCTAGTGAATGACTTGCAATATGATTTCATTGGGTTCAATGGGTGGTATTTTTATATATATCTAGTCCAGATATAAAACACCTTTTTCTCCATGTATCTCATAGATTCAAGATGGTGTTGGAGGAGGTATTTTATGTCACGAACATAAAATGGCCCCTCAATAGTTGACACATGATATTCTATAAATGTAATACCATCCCTTAAGAGCTCCTATAATTTTATTTTATCAAATAAAATGGATAATTCATAATCATGAAGAAATTCCCTGGGGATTTTCCTTGTTTGGGAAAAATTTATACAAACCATCACATGATTAGGACACATCTTTAAAGGCCTTCTCATATGTTTTGATTCTTGTGTGGTTCCATCTACGATTTGAAGGATTTTTCCCATAGATCCTTTTTGAGATCACACTATCATTCAACATGGTCTCATGAGACCATGATGTCTATTTGAGGTGGTATTAAAAGGATCAATGGTCAAATCCCATGGATTATAACCCCATTATCATAAACATACTATATCATCCTATTTCAACAATCTCCTATCATTTCCTTTTTTTATTTCCTTATCAATCGTACATTTTTTGGGGATATGGAAAATATTTATGAGTTTAGTTGAAGACAATAATTCTCCCCATTGGTGGTGTGTTGTAAAACCAATAAATGATCATGTAGTGATGAAAAATAAATATCATGGACAAAATGTAATCTTCTATTTGGAGTGGGAGGGGGAGTGTACGGAAAACGTCACATGTCTAAAGCCCAATATGTGATGAGAATGACTTTCCAATAGGCTAGTTCATGAAATGGTGAACATGTCACCAGGGATTCCATGGTGTCATAAAAACTAAATTAGTGATTCACGTGATGATTTATGTATAATATAGGATTCAATCTAAGGCATATTTTTCTCCGATTTAAACGGATTTTATGATGTTTTTTCAGGAGATTTTTTGTTGACATGTTGTGTGACTTGGGGGAGCTCTTCTAGAAGATGTTGCATGATCAATGTCTATTTTTGGGGAAATTTTAAAGAATTAGTATTCTATTTCAAAGGGTCTCCACATGATTTGAATAGGTTTTACACTATACATGAGCCATTTTAATGATCTTTAAAATGTCTTGGGATCAAAAGTCTTATTATTGGTTATGTGATATGAGTTTCTTGTCAACATTAATAATTAATTTATTTTTGAGGGAAATAACAACTACAATTCAGTTATTTTTTACCATGAGAACTTTTTGATTCTCATTTAGGTTGTCAATACTTCCAACTGGGAGTAACATCCATGGGGTTAAGGGCTCAATAATGAGGAATGTAAATTCCTTCTTGAGTCACTGTGTAGTCGTAAATCAGTTTCTTGGGTGATATTTGGTTATCTCAATTAGTGTTGATATTCTACAAAAGACCATTCAAATAGTTTAAAGGAGAACAACTTATACACTAGCTGCCCATGTTATAACTCGCCTATGATCAACTGTTATCATGAGATCCCTTAACAATATTATTTGTAAGAACTGAACTTGAGACCTTATCATGATAATGGTTTATGAGAACCACTTAAAAATAAATGTTTTTCAAATCAATGCATGGAATTAATTTGAGTCCAACAATGTTAATTATTTGAGCACTGAATATGAAAATCTAAGGTTGTCGTTGGAGGTTTGGTATGATCTGTTTGATTACTCACACTATCACATGACTATTATAAATAAAGTTTGAGCATGTTGATGTTATGAGACCTTGAGTCATATAATGATTTTTCTAATTTAACGATGTTATTTCTCTTATGAGTTCTATGAGATCATCTTGATCTAAGAGGTTCGTGAGTTCTATATGTGATCACAAATCCTATTATAATTAATTTAATGAACCTAAATACTATAATAAATATACATTTAATTTTATGGTATTTAATCCTATCAGAAAAATGCTTCATAATTTTTGGATATAGATCCAAGAAATCATCACAATACTTCTTTCATAGATAACTAGTAGGGATGGTTATTTGGAATCATAATTTTTGACCATTATATCTTGTACGCTCTGACAAAAATGTTATGATATTCATTATATGATTCAAACTCCAAAACTATCCTTTATCAAAATATCTTTCTTTTTATGGATTTGGCCTACTGTATGATTTTTCAATCAATTTTGTTACTATAATATTTCTTCATGGTGGGTGTAAAATTCCATTGATATCATTATATATGATTGTGTTGGATTATGGTATGTTCTTAGTAATATGGTCTCTGGTGTTGTTTTATATGATGTTAAACTACCCACTAGGTCTATCTGGTTACAATTTTACCCAGAACCCCATTTATCAATGTTACTATAAATGATTTTCCTCTTCTTTAATAACATAGGTGGTAGTTGTAGGTTTATATTGGATTTTTTCCGTATAACCAAATATTCTAATGAATGGGCATGGCCATTTTGGGTTGGAGAGGTATTCTTATAGTTTATTGTCTATCATTAGGCAATCCATATTGGTGAATAAGTATGGGTTTTCTAGTTCATAATATTCTATCAGTATGGTCTTTTACAAGAATTGGTTATCTATTGGTGGGATAGAAACAACTCATTCAATATATCCCACAACAAATTTGGAATGAACGTTTTAGATATCTATCAAATGGGTGTGGTATTCCCTCTTTTAGAAATGTATGAATTATTCTATAATACCAATGATGTATTGGATAAATATACACAAACCCCATTTTTTCGAAGTAAATTCTGAAATAAATGATATACATGTTAGTAATGGAGATGACTATGAACACACTCATCTCTATTAAAAATTTTATCATCATTTTTCATTATAAAAAAAAAAGACAAGATGACCACCATATACCCTCCCTAGTATCCTTACCATTAGGTATTTTATATCATAAATTTGTATAAGTCCGTTTTTAAAGATTTAGATCATACAACATGGGTCTATACAGTGAGGTAGGTTATATCCATAATCCACAGGATGTATGTATTTATGGAAATGTTATAGAATGGGTGGTCATTCCCCATTGGGAATGCATGCTATGGATTCTGGGATAGTACACTAGTGATGAAATCATGTTCATTAGATCGTAAACCATTAAATCATGTTATACTGACTGCTTCATGCATTTACTACCTCTTAGCCCACATACATGTGAGAAAAATAACTTATATTATAGGTGTTCCTTTCTAGGTTATGTTTTGGTATATAAGAAATAATTTAAACTACTACATATACTAAAATACTAAGCGGATCCTTAATTAAATATTTTTTCCCATGATGTTAGACATATTTGGAGTCGAGTCAATGTCATTGGTCCCTGAAATGTGTACTGATATGCTGAACCAATCTGATTATTTTTATTTTATCTATTATCCTTCACTAGTTGATCCAATTATTAAAAATGGTGGAAGAACACCTGATGAAATTTAAAACAAGATCTACCATCATGAAATTGTTTTTTCTATTAAGATGGATCACTTGATCATATTCAATAAATATAACCCATATTTGTATGGTCTCTAGTTCACCTATGTCTAAATGGTTTTCACTCACTCTTTGGATAGAATGTGTGGTGTGTGATTCCATGGGATCATCCTACAAATTTTATTATAACGGGGACATGAAGATACAAATTATTATATCATTCATAAACCTTTCTGTGACAATACATTATTTTACATGATTATGTTATGGTTTGGGTGGAGGCCTATGCATGTTGTTTCTAAATAGACTATCCTATCATGTGTGAAATCCATTTTCCTAATTGACCCACCTATCTATAGATATAGTGAAGATAATTTGGTAATTGAGAGAGTCACTAAGGAATATCTATCTTCCAATTGATGACTATACCATTAATGGTGAGGAATGTGTCACAATTGTATTCCCTAGGACATAGAGAATATACCATTACCCAAATGAGAAAATAATATATGGTCCATCCTCAACTATATCCTAAAAATTTCAAACAGTTATTCCCCAGTTTTAAGTACCCAAAACAGAATCCATAGAAGAAAATACCTGGATCATGATAATCTCGTCACAATTTCACACCTTAATTATTGAAACTCATATAAAAAAGTTTCATTATAAAGAGGAATTTCTTTGTTAGCTATTTACTAAATTTGGGGTGGATGGATTTGATAGAAATACATTATATAAAATCATGTTCCAAATCATCATGCAGTGAAAAGCGTCAGATTCAATTAATAAGGACATGCATGACCTTAAAGCCAGATCTCCCTTAGATGAATAGATGTAGTAAGAATCAGAGCTGTTGGAACTATGTTGTCTACTCATTTCAATGTTTTAAGACTATATAGATTTCATGACCCATCATATGTGGATATATGAGGAGATCATATATCACTCAATGTATGATATTTTAGCTTCATCATCCACATTTGAAACCACAAATTAACGTGTTTAGGTTCTTTATACACTTATTGAGACACTTATCCATTGGAAATTAGTGGGAAAATGTGGGCATGGATTATTTCAATTCCCAATCAACACTTCTCATCAAACGCATACCAACATGTCCAATATATTTGATTGAATCCTCTTTTAGTGTGGTCATTGATATATTAATTTATTTAATCCTCATATTTGCTCAAAATTGTGAGGATCTCTCATTTTCTATTCTATCAATGAATAGATTAGAAAATCCATGAATGTGTTTTTTTCATCACTCTTTCATTAATGATGTGCATTACATTTCATTGAATCAATGTTGCATGAATTTTCATTAGTACCCATCATTAGTAGAATACCAAGTAATCCAAATTTTTTTGATTTGGATGTTTAAATATTAATAGTTTTTTATAAATATATTATAATAATTTCCCAAATACATGATATTCCCCATTGATGTATCTACTAATGTTATACTTATATTATACTTTCATCAAATTTATAGTTCGATAAAATATATTTCCTAAAGGAAGAGTGCCCTATTTTTTTACAATGTCTATTAGATTTGATATCATAACTTTAATTTTTCTTCACAAATATAGATGGACTCAAGGGATTTCTATATCATTAATAATATTTCCCATGAATCTGGTATAACATTCATATAGGTGGAGACTTTGTGATCTTGGGATCAAGAATTTTTTAGGCCTACCCCTTAAGGAATTTTTGACCTATTCTATTTTGTTCATTGTTATGGTCTTTAATAATAAATTAATTGTGTGCTATAGGTTTAGGTTATTTTATTTAGGATCATATATTAAATGTAGTTTTTGATTCTCTAGGATGGACCTTATACTTTTATACTTAGGTTTTTTTAGCTCAGACTTTCTATTGTATTATTTAAGGGACTATTAACTCATACATTATATTGCTATAGTTTATCTTCTTTATGGATCTGACCATATATTATTATTTTTAGGGTATTTCTTATTTGACTATCTATTTCTTCTAATATTTTATTTTCAATGTATCATTCTCGGTGTTGTTTTTGGTCATATAATAATAATATCTATCTTAAATTTTAATAGTAGTCAAAAATAACATAAATTTCTTGTGCATTCTAATGTAATTTTTAATGGACATGAATACATAATAGAGGATGAAAGGAAGATGTTCCCAGGAAGACCAAAACATTCCACATTTTAGATTTCTTTAATGGTGTTTATAAGGATCATGAGGATTATATCTCCATTACAATAAGGAGGATATTCAACCGGTTTGTTCGTAAAATCCCTTATGCGTCAGTAAAATTTTGAATCATAGTTTTCTCCATTATTTAACAAGTTCCACTGTTGATTTATTGGGGTAATATCAATTTACATATAAATACTATAGAATATAGTTCCACCTAGAAAATTGGAGTAGGGGGTATGTAGTTCATGACCCCAGAAACTGATTCTGACAAAACATATTGGGGTATAAGTTCCAAGAATGAGCCATTACACCCTCTGGAGATGGGTTGTACCATAATAATACAACGTCTCATATGGATTCTGTTTTTATTCCTGCAAGGTGGTGATTTCACTTTTTGGTAGTTCAATGCCCTTTTATGTCAATATCATGGTAAAATAGATGTTTTTCGGCACTTTTACCAGGCCCATTAATGATTCATTAAGTCTTAGTTGTCCATTATATGATATTGGGTATATGAAAATAGCTATTATAGAAGGCTTATGGAACACTAGGAAAATTTGACTCATAAATTACGAATCTAGGGAACTAAAACCTATGGTTTCTAGTCATGAGGTGAGGAAAAAAATGATCAAGAATAGTGTGATCCATTTCCACTTTCAGAACGGTTGAAAAACATGGTGATGTATCATCAAGGGTGTCTAATATACTTTAATAGTCTGGGTACAAGGATTATAAATAAAGGTACAATGTGTTTGGGGTATGAGGTTGGTATGGGAAAATAATTCCTTTAATATACTTGAATACTCTACATTTTTATGTTCATCCACTATGATGTCGGGGCTCAGAAGTATCAAGAATTCGTTTTTGTGGAGTTAAACATTTGGTTGACTACCATAGCTTCATATGCATGAGCTATATTCATAAATACACAACCAAATATATGCCCCCTAAAATCTATATATCCCTTTCTTAGGGTCATTAATGACTTAATATGATATGAGACATAGAAATCATGATGTGTGTTTTGAGGAAAGCCTAAAATTTAAAAAGTGCTCGAGAACCTGAAATGTTGTGTAACCACGTATTGAACACATTATTATAGTGAGGAGGAAGTTAATATCCTTTATATAAATTTTTTTTGGATAGTTTATTCCATAGAACATAACATTTAATCAATTAGGGATATTATATATTCATTATTATATTTATTCCCTTTTAATCGAGGCCCTAAATTTTTCCTAAACTCCACAGAGTGAGAGTATAGAAAGTGATGACTTGACTTTTACTCAATCTACCCTCTGTGGGTTTTCATCATGATTGGTTTTTTTGTCTCTTTCACTATAATTTATGGTCTTATAATTTTTACAATAAAAGGATATAGATTATGGTGGTTCAACATTGACCATAGTAGATACAGTTTAATGTCATGATTCATATTTAAAAATTATTAGGGGAATGTTACAAAAGAACTTGAATATGATACCCATGGGAAATATTATTTTCCATCCTTGAGAGTAAGAGAAGAAAATGTTGAATCCATGGCTTTATGTACTCTTATAATGGTGATTAATATGGGATGATCATATCGTGGATGTCCCAAAAGACCCATGGGTGCTGAGTTTTACCACAGTGTTGTGACGATCACAAGGATTAGAAATTTCTCTTCACATATACCTAGCATCTCTGGATGATAGTTATAAGCCCTTATGAATTTATAGAATCATCATAATAGATATATCTTTTATTTCCATTTTCTATGAAATTATTGCGGCAATATATGTTACTCATGACATTTATCAGTATTCATGGGATGAGGGGACTAAAAGGTTGATGAAGCACCATTTATTATGGTAAACTAGGTTCAGGATATTGTGAAAATTTCATTGGAATGTTGATGGATGCTAGTATGAATATTTTTCATCTTTTAAAGATGTGTTTGTCATGTATTATTAATTTAATTACACCAAGGAATTCTCATTCCTATTTAATTTCAATATATAATGATGTTACTATTCTTGTACTTGAATAAAATTCGAGAAGGAAGTATGTGTAATTGGTCTAGCCTATATATTGTCAATGATTATTTTTATCTACAAAAATGATGTGGTATAATAATGAATTTCAGAACTGAGAATCACATAGTATCATGTAATGATATGAATTAGGCAATATTTTGGGTCATAAATTAAAGCCTACATCACAATTTCTTCCCAAACATAGTGATGAGGTACATATTTCTATATATTGTGCTTTTTTGGAACAGTATTAGAAATATAAATGTCACTACATATCATTTGACAATAGGAATCATAACAATCATAGCTCATGATAAGACATGATTCTTAACATCATGCAGTTTGAAAGATGGTTCCTAAACATAAAAAGGGGATGGAGTGACATGGCCCAAGAGTGGAGGTATGTGAATCACAATATATTCTCTAATAATAGGAATAAATCCACATATAGTTCTTTCATTAGTCACACTCTACTATGGTCTGACCAATATATTGAGGGGGGTAATTTTTATTTATTGTTATAGCTAGAACCAAAATTTTTGGCAAGGGCGTCACAATATATTCCATTAAAGTAGGAATCATTCTATATCAAATTAGTGATTGGAGTAATTTTTAGAGCGTGAAACAAATTATAGTGTTCCTATTA
This sequence comes from Viscum album, assembly GCA_963277665.1. Lineage (NCBI taxonomy): Eukaryota > Viridiplantae > Streptophyta > Magnoliopsida > Santalales > Viscaceae > Viscum > Viscum album. The sequence goes on along the minus strand of OY728145.1, from coordinate 758,708,237 downwards.
GGAATGTTCCACCCTAATGTGTAGTTTTATGTTATGTATAATACATTAACAATGTAATTTAACATCGTATGGTGGGGTATTATGGTGTTCCATTTATGTTCTTGTATCCAAGAACATGATAACCCTATTGGGAACTAGTATTTATTGATCATTTTTTGTAAAATTTAACAAAATTGTTAAGATAACATGAGATATACATGTGGTGAGAAAAAGGGAGTGTAAAAGGTTACATTATCTAATGGTTGAAATTAATATAATGTAATGCTTTCTTTTTTATCATGTGAAGTATGGGACAATATATATCATATGAGGGTCCATGCGTAACTATTTTGGATTGAGAATAATGACATATGTAGTTCTAGAATATCATTATGTTTTGTGTCATTTTTCGAGGATATTATCCCTATAGTTTAATGTATATTAGTAAGGATGATGGTCACCAAACATGGGAAAATTTAGTGATGTGGGATATGTGTAGTTTTAATGACACGAGGTGTAGACAAATTTTATGCATTTTAATCATAGTGCATTACTTAAGAAGGACACTATTTATGTTCTCATCTTGATTTCATGAATGGATCTGTATAGATAAATTTCACATGGTCATGATGAGGAACACTTAATAAAAAATATAAAAAGTATTTCCTCATAAACCATGCATTATTGGGGAGTGTGTAACATTTCCCATTAATTTGGGCTAGTGAGTATGCTAAATTAAGTAGAGATAATGAGTAATTTTAATACCATCCTAATTGGGTTCTCCATTAAGAGGATACTTACCTTGTATAATTTTAGGTTCTATGATCCAACACTCATTATCCATGATGGATCAAATGGAGGTGGATCTTTTTAATGAATTATCATGTGATCCAATTATAATGAAATATGAGGATGTTTAATTTACATAACCTTTTCTCATTGAGCATATAAAACTCATATGGGCTCATTTTTTATTTCACATCATCTAAACGTTATCCTCCAATGAATATTCTAGGTGATGGATGATGGACTTATATGGGATGCACTTCCCCAAACATGTACAATAATAAATTTGTATCACCTTGAATAGTTATACCTATGGAGGTATGGTAGGATAATAAATAAAGGGGGATCATTTCTGAATAATTATTTTTATAGTGTTTTGGTATTTTTGGGAAAATATTTTATTGAATCTTGCTGAAGGGTTACATTTTTCTACCTAACACAGTATGATAGAATGATGGGGGATTTGACTAGATGTTATACTCCAGGTACAATTTCATGAAATACATAGATAAACAAATGGAGTCATCTACCATTAATATTTCATGAGGAAATCAAACCCTCGTGATGATAAGGGAATATTAAAGGTTTTTCATTAATTAAAATATTATATTTAATTTTCAATCTGGATTACTCATACAAATGTTATCTCCCCTCCGATAAAATATACTACCCCTCCTCTTTAAGATGTAGCACTCTAAGGGAAGGTAGATCACCTATCAACTAGAATGTATTTAATAATTAATTATTTCATTTAATATTAAATATTTATATATATGTTATTTTTTGTACTATTTTTTTTATTTTCATTGATTAACTACAACATTTACAAAATTAACAGGTTACACAAAAATCTATAAGGTCCAAAATTCACACAAAATGTTTATGGTTCAATATAAATACAGTATAACTATCATTTGAGATAAAGTAATACAATGTAACATTTTTATGGGTGCCCAATTTAAAAAATATAATAAAAAATGTTCAATTAAATGAAATAATATAGTGGGATATTATAGGAAAAATAATAGAAAATGAAAGGGAAAACATTTGGGTAACTAAAATAATTCAATATTTATGTATATTAATTTATGATATTTTTTTGAAAAATATGTTTTCATCAATTCATACCTAATAATAATTTCCTAATGAAAAATATTATTGGGTCAAAATGTTAATATATTTTATTATAATATAGAAGGTATATAGTTCTGACATAGACACTAGTTATTAAGTGAGATTCGATACCAAGCATGAAGATATACAATTCATTCTTGATTGTACACATTAAAAGATAATATAGATGATTGTGAATTGGAATAATTTCTAGTTTATGGTAGTAGTCATATTTTTATATATAGTAATATTTTTTCATCAAATTTATATATATTTTATTACATACTTATTTTGTTGATATAAATCCAATTATAAAATTTTTTGTAGTAAAAAATTTGTTTTTATTAGTGAATGAAAAGTTAGATGAAATACAATAAAAATTTTTGACCCCCACATCTCAGTCACATCATTAAGAAGAATATGTATATAATCATTGATAATATTCAACAGAATTTATTTTTTGAAATATACAATTATTAAATTTAAATTTTTTGTTATGATAAATTCGGGTATTATATTTTATGTTCTTCAAAAAACAATATTTATTTCTTATTCATTGATGTCGTATTTATTTTCCAAAGCAATCATTATTATTTATCTAGATAGTTCTATAAAATAACCATTGAAAGGTTCACTAAATAATTAATTGGTGACGATTAGTAAAAAAAACCACATTTTCTCATTATATAAGGAAAATATTTATGAAAAAACTAATAGGACTTCATTAGTTGAAATATATTTTTAGTAAGTAATTGAATAACTATGTATTTTAAAATGGGAAAAATTTTATTATTTTTAATAAGGACTATCATGACATATTTTTCTAATCACATTGTATAAATGTTACATTTTACTATAAATTATAATATTTATAATTAAGTTATGGATGCATGAGATAATGTCTTTATTAATCAAGATCCTCAACCTAAATATCATGTTTAAATGACTATCATGATTGGGGAAAACCCCAATATCATATTTACATTCCCAATTTTGAAAAATGATTACATTGACTAATAATATGATCACTAGAAAATTATATTACATAAAACATAAACTAATGATAATGGTCTCTGTCCTTTTTATCACATGATAACTTTGTCAAAATTTTATTTTCATATTTTCAATTAGATGTTCTTGGAAGAAACCAATATGTTATGACTATGGGTGACTATCCCATAATATTTTTTCTGTACTCTTTCCTAGCAATGACTCTTACTTAAAAAACACACATTTGGGATTTTATCAGATATGGTAAGAATTAATCAAGAAAATCTAATTAAATGAAAAACCGAAAATTAAGAAGAAGCGAAAATTGGTTAAACTTTATTATTTTTGAAATATGCATGATTTGTTGGCCATATAGATTATGGATAACATTTACATGAAAAAGAAATATATTATCATGGTTTCATTGAGTACTGGGGATGAATATTTGAATTTTAGATGTTATGTGAAACATTTTCATAACTATGTTGTCATATAGTAGGCTATATGGGCCTTTAGACATTCAAGTAATGTTTTAGTAGGGTATCGACTATCAAATGGAAAATTATGTGAAATGATTTAATCATGAATCATCTTCATGATCATTGGGGTATCTTAATATGAGGTGATTACATCTAGAGGGTAGAAATGATATTTTTACAACTAATGAATAAGAATGCATATCTATTGAGTATAACTGTTGAATGGATTAACCACATGAAAAATCCTCAAATAACACATAAATAATGATGAATGTAAAAAACTATCAATGATGAACCATTTTGGTGAAAATGATGAAGATTTTAATCATGTAGGTCTATTAGTTGGAAACAATGGGTTTCCCTTTGATGGGAACTTCGATGATGGAATGTATCAGAAAGTTTACACACCAATATTAAAATAATATATCATGAAAATATAGTAACGATATAATATATATAATTTCTATAAAAAATAAATGATGGAATAATCTTATAATCCAAAAAAATACCATATATACATGAAACATACATGGGATGACTACTAGAAACAATAGAATAATATTTCATTGATGTTACTCACAGAAATTAGATTAGTGGTAGATTTTTACTTGTAAACTATTTTCCCAAAATTAATGTTATATATTTGTATTTATTCAAAAAAAATACATGAGATGAAAGGAATCTTCATAATATGTTCTATGATAAAGTCATTTTATTAGTTTGATGAAATTTATTGTTGATTGTTTAATATTTCATAATTTTTATATTCTCTTAGGAATTTATCTTCATCATTGGAATTGAATTCAATATATTTATATTCTAAAACATTATTAATGTCATTAATAATTTATTTTTTCTATAGACTACATAAATTCTACTTTGAAATATATATTATCAACGAAATAAAACCAAAATTGAATAATTTAGATGATAATTATGGTTTGGAATAAATAATAAACTAAATAAAATGGAATCATATAAAAAATTACAAATTAGAAGGTAAAAACACTTAAAAATGTTATATGAATATAATTAAAATAATATTTAAATGTAATGAACAAGGAAAATATAAGGTATTTTTGAATTAAAAAATAAAATTACCAAAAAAAATATTATTAATCAATTATATATCCAAATTTTGTCATTGTTTAGATATTCTACAAATAGAATCCAAAGATATAGAATGATCAATACCATGCAATGAATATATTATATTCAAGATAAATGATCCTTGTTTTATAGAATCAAAAATACTAATCATATACCTTTGGCCTTATTATATAATGGGATTATTATCATTAGATCATTTCCTTCAACCTTATTTGATCATTGGTGATTAGAAAGAAAAAAAATAAAAAAATGGAATGTCATAATGATAATATAAAATTACTCACTAAAATATATAATAAAAGAGTACAATAAAAAATAATAACTATATAGATAGGGTATGAAATTAAGTGGAATGATTATTCTTTTTTATCGGTATGTATAAAAAATTCAAATAAAAGGTTTAGAAAATGGGAAATTATTTTTATGAATGAGTTCATAATTCTATTAAATGATTTATTATTTATATAAAAAATATAATATAAATTAACTAATGAATCCAAATTGGGTGCCTGAGATAATAATATCATGTAATTTTATGAAATCAAAATTTAGGTATCAATGTATTGAAAATATCATGTTTATCATGTCTAGGGATGAGTCGAGCTATCTTTTCATATGCATCACTATAAACATTTATAGTGTGAGAAGAATGTGATTTGGATTAATAATTGATCATATCCTGGTTTTATCCCATAATACCACTAAATTGTATTATTTTACTTAATTTACTCATTATATATCTTTTATTATATTTTTTGAACCAAAGATGACATTTGTCCTTGAAAATCAATTTGTTTTGAGAAACATTCTATAGATATAACATTAAATGTTTTCATAAATTAATTCTTATATCCTTGATACATAATTACAATTATTGGACTCATATTAATGATTTTTAATTTCATTATTTTCTTAGAAAAATTTATTGGATATCATGCATGATGTGATTTTCATTATTTATTTTTTTCCCAATAGTTAATGAGAGATATTAGAATATTAAAAAGTAAAACCTAGGATAAATTTTTAAATATATATCAATTTCATATACTTTTCACAAAATTTAATTCATTATATTTTTTTAACATTAAAATTTATTTCATATATAACTCAGTATAATTATTTGGAGACATTGCAATAATAAGAACAAAACCATTTATGACCAATGGACCATATCTATTAGTAATTGATAAATAAACATAATGGAAGAGATTGTTGTCATAATAAGATGAATATTATACCTCTAGATACTAGTCATCCAATAGGGTTTCATTGAGTATCATTTTATTTATATTAACAGAGGGAAAAATTATTTCCCCAATCATCAATAAAATCAAGTGGAAGGAGAGGATACCCGGTGTAAAAAATTGATCATTGAACATATGATGAAACATATATATTCAATTTCTTATTCTCTTTCAACCAATGGTCCTTTAGTGATTGATCCTTCATTGATGATAACATATTTTATATATGGGGATTACTCTTTTCATTTTACATTTTTAGTTATAGACGAATATTTCTATGTTGATTCCCATAATGATTATGGTGATGGTGTTTTGAGGAGAGGTAATGATGATGTTGGTTTTTTAATATGATATTTTGATGTGTGTTGGGATACTTTTTATAATACCATTATTGTGTTTCATTGATTAGGTAAATTGTATTATTATTTTAAACATTTATTGTTATTATGTAGTTTATTTAATTATGTTTAAACTAATATAGTATTTTTTTATTTTTCTGTAGAGCTAGATAATATTTTTCTGTCATATTTAATTTTATTATTGGGATATATTATATTATAGTTTTTTTCTATTGGAACATGGTACATATGAGAACCATTTTGACCTAAAAAACTAGTATAATTATATTTATGGTTAATTTTTTTCTAATAGACAATTATTCGTAGTAAAAACCATGGGAATATAGTGATTTCCAATAGTACATCTTATATATTAATAACATAAATAGTCATTGTGGATACTAATTGTTTCCACTAGAGAGTCCCATAGATATATGCTTATTTTGTAACACCCCCACTCCAAAATCCTAGTGTCATTATATTATTTAATTACATTGGAATTATTACAATGAATAAAATCTCAAAGGACCAATCTGTTTAGTAGTATTGGAAATTTAAATAATATTTATGATGCCCATAATATACTGGAAAAAATGAAATAAAAATGATAAATTAATAGAAAAGAAACTGCATCATTAAATACTTATTAAACTATTTCTACATTATATACATGGTAAAGGATACATAACAAGGGTGATCTAAAATTCGAAGGGTATGTGAAATGGAAGAAAAAATGAATTAGTGAGAATAAATCAACAGGTAATGGTTATTAACTAAAAACATATTACATTGAATGAACTGGATAAAGAAAATTATATATGGATAGGAAATAATCTAATAAAAATTCCATCGAGAAAATAAATTTAGAATGAACTATATTCATATAAATATCAATGCATGATATCATGTATAAATAATAATAAAATACATAATTATTGAATACCTATTGATGGAATCCAAAATTATGGATATCTAAAATATTTCATTTTGGATTTATTCCAGGAATATAATATTTTAAAAAAGTAATTCCAAGAATTTATTTCTATAAAGGCATCATGTTAAGTCTCTAATAAATGTGTAATTCCTTGGCCAAAACAATATCTAGTTTCCCTCCTGAAACTGACTAGTGCATTTAGGGGTTATAGCGGGCCTTTCCCATCACATACCAAATCCAATGGATTACTCATATGTAGACTAATTGATATAATTATTATATCATTATCCATCTCATCCAACAACATTATTGAAATGACAATAAACTTTTTTCAATATTTCCCCATATAATAAAATATTTTTCAATATTGAAACCGTATGTAAAATTGTATACGGTTTAGGAAATACTAATATACATTAGAGGAGAAAATGGATATTCAAGTAAATTTAAAATGAAAATTGATTATAATAAAGTTATTGTCTCAGGTGAATATTAAAAACTATTAGAACATATATATTGTAAATATATTCATTAAAAATATTCTTGAAGTGAAAATTCCTTAAGCATTAAATAGTGTCCCATACCATTGAAAATATTAAATAATTATACCCATGAAGCTATGATAATAAATAAAACATATATAATAATGAGAATAATATATTCCAGATATTATGTTTCAAATTTTATTATATACCTAAAATAAATTGATTTGGTGCATAAAAAATTATAAGTCTTAATATAATGTAAATTGAGAAAAATCCATTAACATAATGATCTTTTTTTTCAGATTTAATTATCATGTAATATTGTATGAAATATATTATAATAATATACAATATCCATGATCATGGTTATAATGTCATATATTAACTCCCTATAATATTTTATTACTCATTTTTAGCACTCTTTCACTATTTTAAGTATTTTATGTATCAATTTCCTAGTTTTCTCATGAATGTTTTGACTTTTCCATTTTTGATCTTATTAATTAGATCATGATTTATTAAAATTCATAATTTAAATCCATAATTAAGTATCATATATATCAATTAGATAATTATTTATAGTAATATATAATTTTTGGATGAAAGAAATGAAGGGCGTCGTTCATGGAGACGGTATGTCTTACGTTCACATGAATGCTGCTTCCATTTCATTGTAGTAATAAATGAATGAAAATAAAACAATATTTATATATACGATATTTTCATTATAATATCAATTTCATATATGTTATATATCTCGATTAAAAACATCTTTAACATGTTCTATGTATAGTGTGAACAAATAACATCACTTTGTGGTGGCGATAGTCCAAACATCCACATACAATGTTATCGTATTTACAAAAAGTGGAATGTATAAAATAATGTTTTATAAAATATGTAAATAATTATAATTACATTATAAACATAATATATAAAATATATAAATATAAATTTCATCATACTCTCTACCATGAGAGGTAGTAAATGAAAAAAGAACAATCATCATTCTGTTAGGTGGTAGTTCGCCATACACATAAATACTATGTTTAGTTATCAAGTGGATGGATGTGTGTGTATGGGTATATATAAGACTTCAAATAAAATATTCATATTATATTGAAGATATGTTCCCTATATAATAATATAATATGATATTTTATGGTGTTGGTAAGTTAATTCAAACTAGAGTGCTTGAGAGAAGACTTTGCCTCATAATTGGGTAATTCATTTTGGTTTGTACCTAATGTATTCATTGGATTTCATTCTGATCCAAGGAAGTATTATTGGATGAGTACAGATATTTTGGGGAAATATTTGGTATTACATAAATCAACCAAATTTTATTTGAAATTATTGAGGAAGTGAGAGTTTATGAGACCTTATTATAGTGGAGGGGGAGTGGCACTCTTGTGATATTTGGATAATTTAATTCCATAGAAGTTTTTGACATTGAAAATGGATCCAATAATGTACCCATTTCATGAAAATGGAAGATAGGTTCTAAATATTTCAATAAATTTAATTTTTAACAATTTTCTAATTCATTTGAGACATTAATGTTGTGGTTTGATCCCTTATAATTCTTAATTTAACTATATTCGTTGTAAATAATTCTAATTACATTCACAAATATTCTCGATCAAGCACTAAGTAGAATTTATAATATTATATAAATTATTCTCACTAAAAATATGGAATCCATTTTTACTGATTCTAATCATATAAGGGGAATAAATTAATTTAAATCTAATCATCATATTTTTCGATAATGCGAGTTTTTAATGTATAAAAATTTTAAATGATTGCTATGATTTATTATAAAATTCATAGTAAAGTTGATTAAAATGACCTAATTTGGATTAATTGATAAAAGTATTAACCAATTAAAAACAAAAACAATTTTAAAATATAATTAAATCTTATTAATATAGTAGATTAAAAATTATAATTGAACTAAAATTCATTATTTTTCACCATTCAATATAAAAATGAAACTTCATAGAAAATAAAAAAAATTCACCATATCCTATTTTTTATATATATACAAAATATTAATGGTTTTGAGATATTTAATTTATAAAATGGCCAAATATTGTATTTTATTTTGGTTTACCATTTATTGGAGGAAAATTAACATTATAGAAATATTGTTTTTTATGTGTAATATTGAAATAGTTCTTATATTATGATTATCAATCTTATTGGGGGAATATAAAAAAATATTTTTTTCAATATATAATTTGTAAAATATGTTGTTATAAATGAATTATTTGAAATAATATTATTTACTAGGAGAAAATAACATTTATAGAATAAAAATAAATTTTTTTATTATATTCAATCACTTTTCATTATCGTTTAAAATTAATTTGTATCCAATGAATTGATTTTATATATTTTTTAAAATATATATAATAAAATATTTTTAACATTTTTCATAAATACGAATTTAATGGTTATGTTATATCTTAATATATTGAATAATATTTTAATTATATATCATTATTCGAAAGAACTCAGTCTTCTGTGTAACATAATCCATATGAAAAAACATTTTATTCTGTGTAATGCACGATAACTCGGTATTTTGTTAATTCCAACATATACTATATATTCAATTAATTTAAATTATTAACCATACATTATTTTTTTTATTTTATAATCACTTACATGCTTGGTGATTCCTGTGATACACACTATAAAATACAAAGATATTACTTTATCATTTTGGGGTGTTACTTCCCCCATATAGTGATTAAATTGTTTCCTCTTAGTTTAAATTTGATCTCAATAAAAATGGATTAATATTGGACAAAAATTATTTTGGAAAACCCACATTGTAAATTGGATTAATTCAACAAAAAAATAATAATAGAGAATTTAAAGTACAATTATCATGTCATAAGGTTCCCTTATAGGGAAACATAGGTGGGAAATGGAAATCGGGAGATTGATGAAAAATATTAAAATCCAGAATAGATTGATGGTTATATAGAACATATTTATATGAATGTTGTAATAAAAAACCCATAAACCACTGGTTTTAATAGATTTAATTGATTTCATAAATATTTATGGTAATTAGATAACATTTTTGTTTTAGGGCCATATTCCTATGAGTTGAGAAATTCATTAACACTATAATAATATATACATTTCTATAAATAGAATATGTATCTTGGACTATGCCTTGAAATATTTCTACTTCACGTCTTATAAAAATATTCTTCATATAGTAAAGTAAAATTTCAATCTCTAAAATCACATCCAATGTTCAACATAATCCATTTTAGAAGTGGATATTTATTGAATAAATTATGATAGAAGACCGTACAAAAATGGTCAATGAATTTCCAAAAATAACATATAAAATAACATTATGTGGATATTAATAATAACATAAAAAGCTCTATAATGTTGTAATAACTTAGATAACCATATTTTTTTGGAAAACATGAAACCATATTATATAATAAATTGAACCTAAATTATTGGATATATTTTTTAAAAACAAGATTGGTGAAAAATATATCAATGATGGAATAAAACACATGTCAAAAAGTTATTAATAATTTATATGATAGTCATAAATTTTCAAAATCAATAATTTCATCATCATTATGTCAACATCAAAAACATATTATGTTTTGTCCATCCATTAATCACATGTTTTCTCAAATTTTTAACACTGTACTAAATAAATTATCTCGGTAACTTTCAAAAAATGATATAAACCCCTTAATGAAAAGGTATTGAATTACAATAATTATATATTTATTAATTCTTATTTTTGGGAACATATAAAATAAAATAATTTTACAACATATTTATTAGATCTAAATTCAAACAACATTAATCATTCCACATCCATTTTGTATCATACTCTTTACCATGATCCTTAATCTTCCTCTCTTGTTTAATATCTTAATAAATGGGGAATTCACCTATGTAGTTACCCATCTACTTACAGTTGTGAAACAAATTTTTTTCCATCATCTATTTTATTCATTATCATAGGGACACTTTCCTTCTAACTTATTTGAATCTATCAATCCATTCCATCATTTGACCAGGTGAATCTTTCCACAGTTATCACACATTGGAAAATTGTTATCTTCCATCATCATCATTGATAAATTCTCTTTTCCATGGTATTTAGAAGGCATATTATTTCCTTTTATTCCCTTTAATTCATATGATCATGATAAATCCATCATTTTTGTCATGGTACAATAAATAATAATTTTGTATAAGGAGAGATTCTATGAAACCAGTTCCCTTCATATATTTGAATTATGAAATTCACTGAAGTGGTTGATCTTACACTATTTTTTGCATATATAAGACGTATCTTACATGTCTATCCTTGTAATGTTATCTTCATAATTCTGTAAACTCTTTTGTTACTTTTTTTAAGATAAGAATAATTCTATTTATATGAATTTCATTATCATGAGGGAAGTATTTGTTAAAGAATGTATCCTTAAATTCTCTCCATTACATGACTTTTATTTCTTATTCCTCAGAAGAATTTTGGAACAAGGAATAGTATTGATCAATATAATCATGGAGAAAATAGACTAAAAGCGTGTCCTTTTCATTTTTGTTGTATTCCATGTCTATAAATAGTTTTTCTATATAATTCATCATTTACTCAGCTGAAATTAGAATTGTTGTCCTACATGATGATGTGGAAATTTTTTACATAAAGAGATCTAGGAAAAGAGATTATCTGAGAGGAATAAGATTCTCCATAAGGGAATGTTCATTTGTTATAAATTTATTGAGTTTCTCTAATATATCCATAACAAGATCAGTTTTAATACCAGGTACAATGATTTTCATAGTAGGAAAACCTCTACATTAAGAACAAGTATTGTGATTATCCATCCTTTCAGTCTCTATTACTAAAAATATATATATACTACATTAGATCCTAAAATTAAAATCATTTCATAACTCCAAGTATTGAATATCACATTATAATAATTATTACATATTAAATTTGAGAATCATTAACTTTTCATACATTGGGGAAATATTTACATTCAAATCCTTCATATTCGTCGGTGAAGGAAAAGTCAACTATCTTATTCATATTTTATGAGGGTAACGAACCAGGTGCACAAAATTTTATTTCCATTTTTATCCGGTTTCACTAAGTCGGGCTTGTCACACTGTGTCAGAGGTTTTACTCTTAGGAGATTCTATTTTAGAACTGTGACCAATTATAGTATCCAGATAGGGATGTATTTCTAGCAATACCCACCTAATCTCAACCTTACCAAAATTATAGTATGTTCATGTATTCTTATCCTTAATGTATATCCTAATATCTTTTTCCAAAATAATTGATTTCTAAATATAGATACCAATGTTTATTTTAAACATCATTTTAAAACAACTATAGTCCACCAACCCTAGAAACCCAATATTGGTGCATTATTTTAATACATTTTCCTGATTACAGGGAATCAAATCTTGAATGCCCAATCAGTTTATCCATCTTGGAATTTTTTATTTTGAAAACAATACCAATATTATATTGATAAATAGATAATACAAACATGATAAAAATAAAATATACAACTTCCATGAATGGTTATTCCAATATTTCTTCATCGTAGCCTAGTGAATGAAAACACAATAAATGTGTTCTAAAATTTGTAGTATGAATAAAACAAAAAAATAAAGAATATGTTAGAATAAATCCATTTAAATAGGTGATAATATAAAGACAAGTCCCATATCAAATACCCCAAAACACACTGAGATGGATGGGGTGAATTAGCAAGATGAATTTTTCTATCAAACATATGGATCATGTTCCAATGGTAGTTGGAACTTGGTAAACCTATATGAAGAGGAAGTGCAGAAATTTAAAAAATCACATGAAATGAAATGACAACGAATTTTTATTTATTTCACTAGTAATGGATATATCCAAGGATCACATTCTAATGGTTTAGCGATCATACCAAATACCACTAATCGTCAAAATTTGTGGACTACAAGTGTTTTGGAAAATCACTATGTTCCACGCGCACTACCTTTACATGGTTTTAGTGATAGAATAGATCATCCCTCAGATCACTTCCATTGAATCCCCAATACTCATTTTGTTTTAAGAATCTTAATTTAGTTTAACGAAAATAAGGTCGCTTCAATGGTTTAGCTAAAAATCATACATCCTTATCTGTAAATGGATGCTATATTTAATTCCTATATTCAACCATAGATGTAATTTATTTTCTCATAAACTGATAAGTTATGGAAATTATATTCACAATCTAATTTGGTCAATTTTTAAGATTCCATGGGTATTCAACATAATGCTGATGTTTCTGCATAACACTGCTATTTTCACGTACCTTCCATCTCATCTTTATACCATCGAGCTCTTCTGCGTACAATATAGCTAATCTACGGACATCCATTCTCTTTGTATTGTGGGGTTCGTGAACTGCTCTACTCATCTGCATACCATCCTACATTTTGTATTGCCTTACTTCTCCACATACTGCGATAGCTACCTGAGAGAACCACACTATCTTCCAGTACCATCTTCTCCACAATGTAACTATTAGGAAATCACCAAATTTCTCAACAAAATTTTAATCTTCAATATCCTTACATAACAAAGGGGAATGTTGTTCCTTAAATCGGCATGTAACTACTAAAATTTTATTAATCTGATTTACCAAAATTCTCAATGTGGGAACATCTTTGTTGTAAACTAAACATTGTCCACGTACTATTATGATCTACCATGTACCCCTCCTATTTTGTGAACCGCAAACCTCTTTACAAACATCAACATCACACATAATGAATGGATTCACCATATACCGTCGCTACAAAATGTTTTTCATTTCAAACATAATCATTCCATATACCACATTCCCTTACTGTGTACCATTTCTGTGAACTATTTTTGGTTTCATGCACCTCTCAGCATATTGATCAGCTTACCGCTCTGCGTACCAACTCTATTTCCTGTAATGAATTCATGAACAATTCCTAGAACATGGCATGCTGTCCGTGATTCGAGGTATGTGTTTCCTTTATTTTTCCAATTTTCTATGTCATATCACATACCATTAACTCATATCTAAAATATCATTGTTTCTCAAAACCAAACTCTCGGTTTTGAGGTCCAAAATTATTTCCTACACTGGGAAACAATGCCACTTTAAATACAGATTAAAGTGACAAATATATGACCTCATTCCTTACAAAATCCATCATAAAAAATTTGCAGATTGAAAACAAACAGAAACCAAACTCTATTATTAGAAACGAATGCCCTCGGTTCCAACAGTCTCCTTCTTTGGGTTTGATGGCTTTCTCTAGAAAAATTCACCAATGTTCTATCTATGATTAAAAACTAAACCTTCATGAAAGAACTCAACCATCACACTTATTCTATGTGAGCACTGCTCAGTGTAGAAAACAAGAGAGAGGTCGTGAATTTATTTCTCATCGTTTTCGTTTCTCTCCCATAGCATCCATTCTATCATTTTCTATTTTGCATCTCCCCAAAATGAGAATGATATAGAAAAGTCTCCCTCGACTCACTATTGAATTTTTCCATTCTCTACCATTGGAAATAAAACCAAAGGCCGATATTGAAACATTGATGATGTAGAAATATTCTCCCCCTAGATTATATCTCCCCCATAAACCCAAAACACTTCCATAAATAGATTAACATAGTTAAAATATATAGGGGTAAGGAAATTTCAGAACCTACTTTGGGACATGGTGGTGGGTGAACTCCTAGGTTCAACCGATGGTCATCAAACATAGCCGCTCACAGTGGATTAGTCATAATGTCAGCCACTTTCACATGAGTTTCCACATGGTCCATTTTGATCAAGGAATGTTCAACTTTTTTTTAATGAAGTGTTATCTGATCAAAATATGTTTTTTATGTGAATGGTGAAGAAAATTCTTCATAAGATCAATTTCTCTCTTGTTATCATAGTTAATAACAATCGATTGTTTAACCTCATCACACAAGTCGCTTAGATGTGTCTTTATCCAATGTAATTGAGTTTATGCCTTGGTAGTAGATATATATGTGGATCGGTATTACTGACTAAAGTAAATTCTTTATTCATTCTCATACATCCAACAATTTTTCCCCAATACAGAATGATCGTCCACTAGTAGACTACCTATCCACTACATCTCAAGCATAATCAGTCTCAGAAAATTCTTATAATTCACTATCTCTTTCAACAGCAATGTATATCCCATCATTATGAGTCCTTTTAATGTATCTCATTATTTTTTTACTTTGGTTATATGTTCTTCATTCAAAATATGCTAAAAGCAGGCCAGAAGGCAAGTTGAAAAGGCAATTTCTGATCGTGTCGTCGTCAGGTACACTATGCTTCTAATAATTATTATGTTCATTGTTGGATCCATAGACGTCCCTTTCCCATGCTTTCATAGATTTTATCAAACTACAATCAGAGTCATCATTTTTTTGAAATAATTCATATTGAATATCCCATGAAACTATCTAGCAATCTTTTCCATAGAAATTAATGTGTAATCCTTCTTCGAAAGAACCTATCATTATAAAATTTATGTCTGTTCACCAATCATTGGCATTTCAAATTCAGATTTCATGTGGGTGGGAAATTAATCCACCAATCCTTGTCATATTTCACAAAAAAATAATATCATCCATTTATACTAATACAATGATCTGATCCTTTTTAGAGTATATCAAAAAGATATTATGATCCACACACCCTCTTTCATACTCTGGATTTCTTAGATAAGGGTCCAACATAGAGTACCACACCCATGGTTCCTATTTCAGTCCATTAAGAGATTTCATTAATTTTAAAACCTTTAGTTCATTATTTCAAAAAATTAACCCCACATGTTTTTCAAAGATGACTTCTTCTCCTAATAATCAATTTAAAAATATATACCAGACATCTATTTGATACACTTTTTTACCTCCATGGCACAAAATAGTCTGATTGAATCTAGTCTCTCTACTGGAGAAAATATCTCTTCAATATCAACAACTTCAGTTTGTGAATATCCCTTATAGATCAAGAACATCTTATTTCTGATAACATTTCCCTACACGTCAAATTTTTTCTTTAAAATTAACTTTGTACGAATCAAATTGTGACCTTTAGGTCTTCTATCAAGATCCCAATTCGGATTTTTTCCAATATGATCAAACTCTTCATTCATTTCTTTCAACCATCACTCAACCACTGCACCCTCTTCAAATGAGGATGGTTTGATAGAAGATAAAAATTTATATATATATTTATTTCACATTCTCCTTGTCTATATAGGTGAATTCAAGTATCCAATATTGTTGTTATGGTCAATTTATGCACTTCGATTTCACCATTTGGGTTCTACCAAATTATCTCAAACTATAGCTTCTTCTTCTGATTCTTCTTCTGGATCAACATCATAATATAACCCCTGAGTGTTTAGAACTTCTTCCTCTACCTCAGTATTATCATTTGTTTCATGTTCCCATTCATTATCATCTTTAATCATGTCACCATAATAAATCCTTGAAGCATTCATATTTTTCACATCAATGATCGTAACATCATATTGATACACAATTTTTCCCATGATCTTATTGAAACACTTTTCGGATTTTTTGTTCATTAAGAATCCAGAAAACATTCCTTCATCTCCATTGTAACCATACATCCATTTTTTTACTTTAGTGTTTCATATGAAACATTTTCTTTTGAAAATAAGAAAATATTTCTAGGAGGGCTTTCTTCAATGCCACATTTCTTACATTTTTTTGTGACACCCATATATAGCATGGTACAGTTTTTAATATACATGGTAGTTTAAACTACCTTTTTCTAGTAATGTTGAGGAATAAAACACTCGATCAGTGTTGTTCTAGCCATGTTTTTTACATGTCGATTATTATGTTGAACAACACCATTTTATTGTGGAGTTGTCAAAGCAGACAGCTCATGTTGTATCCCAGGATTCTCTAGGTAATTTTCAAATTCAATAGGCATGTATTCCAATCCATTATTAGACTGGTGGACATTTGAAATATATCCAGTTTAATTCTCAGAAATTCATTGATTGGTTGTCATGCAATGAAGCACCTATCACATCCTATGTATACCATTCACAGATGACATTCTTCGGTAATCATCTATATAAATAACCAAGTAACACTCTCCATGTGTTCCAGAAACATTTATCAGAACACATATACTTGTATGGATGAGATCATGGAGATTTGATGCTATTTTTTATCATTGGAATGTTGGTAATGTGGACTAGTTTACCTCACATGCATGTTTCATAGGTCTTTTCTAATTCATGATTCAGATTAGGAACATCCATCATTGTCTTCCACTGAGATATATTTTCCATGTTTGGAGGATTGATGTTCCCCAATATCGGAAGCCATAAGTTGTTTTCCTCTTCAACTATTATGTAGAATATTTTTTCATTACAATCAACATGATATAATGTTCAATTTCATCTAGTGACTTTCACGATAGAATTCACAAACATTCCTACAATCGTACATCCATACTGCTTGAATGTCATAATATTACCTGAATAAGATAGTTGACTCCCACTATGAATATTGTGATGTATAACCTCCACATAAAGGACTTTAATTTTATTCACCTCTCTATTAGCTACCAGATTACTTCCACAACCTTTTATTTTCAATGTAGCATCATTAATGAACCTCACTGTTCCATTGACCATTATCTTAACATTTTCTAATAGGTTTGAATTACAAATAATGTGGGATGAAGACATACTATCATGAATCCACGTGTCATTGATCTATTTATCTTGGAGGGATACATCACCAAAATTGGATTTTCCCAATTTTCCTCATTTATTTCCATGAGATATTGGATTGAGTGTCAGTCAATGATGATATTTCAACTATATGTTCTATGTCAATCGGTTCTTCATATTCAACTTATTCTTCCAGAGGGGAAATCTAGTTTGAAATAGAAACACCATATGGTTGACAAGTATTGACACATCTTTTAGAATTAAATGATTTTCTCCTATCATACCTCTTCCTATAATACACAACATTAAGGGAAAAATTAGAACAATGAAAAATATATACATAGAAATTATTTCTTTTATAAGAATTTTTTTTAATATGATATTCATTGTTGAACTCCCAAATATTTTCCATTAATATAGCTCTTTTCATCTTCGTAGTATGACATGGAATTTCCCAGATGGCCAAAGAACTGAACCTTTATGAATGGAAATGTATTCTCATTTATATTTCACCTAATGACTTATTCCTTGGGAAATAGTTTGACTCCATATAATTTATAGAATCACGAGGATAATCTTCAGTTCAACTTTTAGATTGATTTATGAATTTCTTTTTTAGCATATCTCGTGGCTTTTCAACATTATACACTTTCAACATGCATTTATTCTGGTTCACATTATTAATAGTAATTGACATTATAGAATCCCAAAAAATTCCACCATTTCCCATGCATGAAATTATTTAATCACTTATGATCTTTTAAAATCCATAAAAAGCGTTTTTCTCTCATTAGTAGCTCAAAATCCAAGAACCAACCAATTTTTTTTTATTTTTTCATTTGAAATTAATTTACATTCGAGATTACTTCTCTGAGTAACAAATTCATCTTAAAGCCCCTCAAATGACATATAATTCTCCTCCAGTCTCAATGTAAGGTCATAGATGATCATTTCTTGTTATTTAATTCTGATATTTAGTTCTACAATATCATTATTGCTTTCAAGGATTGATGATTTTACATTAACCAATTCTTCTAGTCGATCAATTTCCTATTCTATTTGATCAATATATTATTACGATTTTGGAACCATTTTATTCCACTTATTGCATCTATTACATTGATTCTTATGCTTAGGAACGGCTTACTTATTTTGAAACATGGGATCAACATCAGTATTCAATCTATTATTACTATATTTATTTTTCAATGGTTCTTATATTTAAATGGTATCTATCTTGGAAGCATGGTTCTCATATTTGAGTTGTGCTTCACTTCCTGAATGTGTTTATTGTCATCGTCTAATTTATCACAAACAAAACTCTTTCACTGAAATCTCTTCGTAGATTTGAAATCTCACTTTTTAGAAAACATTTTCTTACGCTTTTGAATGTATTCATCTTTAATTTTTCAACATTGATCTTTTTTGGGAAGTGAATGGAAATGTGCGAAACTCTTCTACAACAAAAACAAGAAAGGGTTATCTCTCAATCAAATTTATATGTTCCCTTCTTGAGTATCATTGAAATTAGTGATAGAACATATATTTCGTCATAATATTCATCAATAAAGTCTCCTGAAATATCATTTTTGTTTGTGGCTTTGAATTCCATCTCTTTTCTTACACGAGTCGTTGCATCTTCTCGGTTATGTCTCATCACATATACCACAAGGCTACTAATAAGATTATCAAGAGAATATTTGAAAAGTCCCCTTTCTTCGAGAGAAGAAACATATGTATTATAAATGGGTGGAAGACTTCTCAAAACATTCATTATTATGTCAATGTCATTGATCACTTTTCCAAGCCCTATAATTTATCATACAACTTCAGTAATTCAAATGAAAAAAATCAACATTTTTATTATGGTGTATCTTTATATCATCTGAAATATTGTGTAGTACGTGATGTTTTGACTCAATCACTATTCTCTCTTTTTTATAAATATTCCCTAGTTTATCTCACATTGACTTGATGTATGATGAACTCATAACCATTAGATAAATCTGATTAGTAAGGGCTCTAGTGAGATAATTTTCTTGATTTTTCGTCAACATCAAGAACTATCCAATCAATATCTGTCTTCGACTATCCTATAGAATCATTGACTTGTATTCCTTATGCATTAGAAAATAATACTTCCGTTGCAAGAGATCTTAGGTGAGATCTCATTATATTTTTCCATATTTTAAAATTACTTCAATCGAAGAGGGTAACTTCTATAACGTTGAGTGGATTCTCCATAACTGACAGATTCAACACCAACAACCTATATCTAATACCACATGTAAGAACCTAGAACACCCTTAGAGGGGTGTAGTTAATCAGTGTGTCAACATTTTATTTTAATCATATTTATATTGTTCATGTATTACAATGAACCTATTACATCTATTTGATAAAGAAGTGCAAAATATAAAAAATTAGATAGAAAGCATTGACTCTGTAATTTTACATGGTTCACCACAAAGGGCTACGTCCTTGGGGCATATTCCAATAATGTTTCGGTCGTAGAAAAAAAATTAATATTCAAATGTTATGGATTTCAAGAGTTATCATAGTCACTATTTTCTAATCGCCCTTCTTTTACAAAATTTGAGGGATAGTAAATTGCGTCCTTTAGATCACTTTTGTGGAATCCCCTTTGCTCAATTAATTGGAAGAATCATCACTCAGTTTAATGACATGAAGGTCGCTTCAATGGTTTAGAATTTAATCATACATCCTCAAATGTAAATGGATTCTTTTTTAAAGTCTCATAATCCACCACAGATGCAATTTATTTTTCTGTACAATGATAAGTTTTGGATAATAATTTCATAAATTGATTTGGTCAATTTTCTGGCTTCCTTGGGTGTTCCACATATTTCTTTTTTCTTGTCTTACTGCTACTATTATAGTGTACTATCCAACCCCCTACATACCATCAAGTTCCTCTACATACCGTCAAGATCCTACATAATCTACCCTTCTTAGAATACTCCCCAACTTCACGTATTTATATACTCCTCTGTGTACCATCTGGATCTTCATAATACCTTCCTTCACCACGTATTGTGAGTGCTACCTATTAAAACCGCATTCTCATCCATGTACTATTTCATTACATGGATGATCATATCAACGTATCGTCTTCTCCACCATGTACCACTTCGGATATCATCGATTTCTTTCGTGAAAGTTTAATCTATAATATCCTCATTTAACAATTGAGATTACTATTTCATCAATAGGCATGTAACTTATAAATTTTTTTAATTTTATTTACCAAATTATTCAGTGTGGGATAATCATCGCTGTAAACTATACTCCACTTCATACTTTTAGGATCTACCACGTACCACTCCTATTTCTCAAAACGTAACCATTCTTCCAAACATCAACATCTTCTGTACCACATGGCTTCTCTGTGTACCCTCACAGTGAACCATTTTTTTCAACCATCATAATTCTACATACTACATGCCTTCACCATGTACTATTGATGAGAATTGTTTTTTCTTTCATGCACTGCTCCACATACTGCTCCACATAACACTCTATGTTCCACCATTGTTTCCATTAATGTGGTCATGAACCATTCCTAAAACATAGTTTACGGTCCATGATATGTGGAATGAATTTCCATTATTTTTTTATTTCTCATTGTCAATTTTCATATCATTCACTCCAAATGAAAAACCATTATTTCTCAAAAACCAAACTATCAATTTTGAGGTCCAAAATTTTTTCAAACACTGGGAATCACTAACACTATAATTACAGCTTTGAGCATCAAATGTATGACCTCATTCCTTGAAAACTGCCCTATCATCCATCTGCATATTGACATAAAACACAAACCAAACCCTCTTTTTAGAAAAGAAAATCCTTGGTCCCAACACAAATAAAATAATTAGATTAGGAAAAATAAATATGGAATATTACTAAACTGAAACACATACCATCTATTCAATAATAAGATAAATAATGACAAACATTAAAATCCCAACACTAAATCTCCTGCAAAAACAATAATGGAATACAAAATGATGAAATTCATAATGATGGATTTCATACATATTTACTCGATAATTTATTCTAATAATATAATAAATTCTTTTATTCATGACTTGAATCTAATATTTTCAAGTCTCCATGACATAAATATATTACTATCATGGTTTCATATGTTTAATATAATATATGGGTAAGGCCTTTGCCAAAAACAAATATTGTTAGTTTTATTAATCCATCAGGTGCATTGTTGGGATATTTACCATCACATAATAAATTAAAAGATCTTATATTTAGAATAATTAATTTTATTATTAAATAATCTAGATTATCAGCATATATCTTCATTGAATATTGAATAATGAATTTTCAATATATCCCCAAATAATACCCATGAATGTATGTCCATAAATAAAACATATAATATAAAATTAATAACGATATTAATTATGTTATGTGCCAAAGCTAATTATATAGATAATAAAAAGTTATTTTTTTCAAAACATCAAATAAGGCTCAATGAAATGTCAATTGAGATGAAATCAGATACCTTAAGCTTCATTTTTTGTGTGTGGTATTTATCCTATAGAATATTTGTCTAAAATTTTGTAATAATATATAAAATAATTTCTATAATATTTAAAATATCATATATTAAATCCTTATAATATTTTAATACATTTTTGATACCACTCATTCATTATTTTAACTATTTTGGGTATTAATTTTCCAGTTTTCTCAAGAATGTTTCAAATTTTCATTTTTTGTTCGCATTTATAAGATCATAATTTCATTATATCAAAATTTTAACTATTACATAACTATCACATATAATCATTATATGTGTATTTATTATAATCCATAATTATTGGTGATAAGAAATAATGATTACCATTTATGGAGATGTAAGGTCGTACATATGAATGAACATTAAATTCATTTCATTATCATATGAAAAGATTGAAATGTAAACAATAAATATGAATATAATATTTATAGTATAATATATAATTAATATATGTTATAAAAGTTAATTAAAAACATATTTAATATGGTCTATATACCATGTGAACCAATCAATACACTTTGAGGGGCGGTAGTCAACACTTCATCAAACGATGTTATCGTATTTACATAAAATGGAATGTTTTGACGAATGTATTATAATTTTATTAATGAAGTATAAAGAATTTATAAATATCGTATTAATCATATATATATATATATATCATTATGTCCATAATTAGTGGCAGTAAAATAAAAGATGAACTATTAATGTTTAATGATGCGGTAGTTCATCTTAAATGTAAATAGTATGTATGTATTAAATTAGATTAATGTTTGTGTAAGTTTATATCAAAATATATTCCCCAAAATTTTCTAGTATATTGGGGATATTGGTTTCAAACATAATAATACCATAATGTGTTTTTAGGTGGTGTAGAATAGAAATAAAACTAAAGAGCATGATAGAATATGTTGCCTCTTAATTGGGTATCTCCATTTGGTTTTTACATAAAGTATTAAATAGATATATTCATGATCAAGGATATTATAAAAGGATTATGGGATGGATTATTGTGATATATTTGGGAATATATTTTTCATGGAATAGTGGCTTTACATGGTTGAGTATGTGGGACTAGATGATCCGTTTTGAGAGTGGAGGAGGGGTATGAGTCACATAATATTTTAACAATGGAATTCCAAACACAATTTTCCATTGAATACGGATCCATTTATAGAAATTATTAATTAATAATGAGGATAAATATTAATATTTCATGAAAACTAGTTTTGGGAATGTTTATAAGTCATATGAGACCTTAATATTTATTTTTATCCCCTTATTATGCATAATTTTACATTCATCATTTTAAATAATTTTAATTACATTTACTAAAATTTTTAGTTAAAAAAATAAATAATTATAAATAATTATAAATTATGATGATTGAAAATATGGAATACATTTTCCAACATTCTAGTCATATAATGTTCATAAATTAATTTCAATTTAATCCCATAGACATGAAAAAATGTGGGTATTTAATGTAAAAACTTTCAAAATATTGATTTGTTTTTATATAAAATTTCAATTTAAACTAGATTAATATGACCTCAATTGGATTGATTTAAAAATATATTATCCAATTAAAAATTAATCCTAATTTGAAATATAATTTAATCTTATAAATAAATTAGGTGAAAATGCAGTTTGGAATTAATTTTTTGTATTTTTCACTATTCATTAACAAACGAAACATCAGATAAAAATATCAAACATTCAACAAAAAATAATTTCTATGTTTATATTTGAAATATTATTTTTATTTAGAATAGTTAAATTTATAAAATTGTAAAACATTCGACATAAAATTGGATCCCCATTAGAAGGAAACCATACAAACATTATAAAAATATAGTATTTTATGGGTAATATTCAATTGGTTCTTATTTTATGATTATCATATCTATTGTATGAATATTAAAATATTTTATTTGATATATATGTATATATCTATATTACATTATTATCACTCAAAATTTTAATTAATATTATTTATTTAGATATAATAACTTTCTGAGCATAATACTAATAATATTTTATTTTATATTCAATCTATTTTCATATTAATATAAAATAAATTTTTAACCAGTTAAATCATTTTATATTTTTTAAAACAAATATTTTCATAATTTATTCAATCATTTTCATAACTACTAATTTAAAAACATTTTAATCTCATATTATATTAAATAACATTTTAATAATATATCATTGATTGGTAAAACACGGGCATGCACGCAATGCCAGCCACATGAATATACTTGTTGTTAGGTGTGAATTATGATAACACAATATCACATTCATTGAATCATATATCATTGAATTTATTTATTTAAAATAATAAATATATTTTATATTTTAAGGTTATTATATTCACTTATGTGCTTAGTGACGTGTCTGATACACACGATCAAATACAATGTTCTTTATTTAGAGTTGGTGGTGTTACGTATATCAATCTGTAAAACCCTTGATATGGGACTATTAAAATAGTAGTATCATGGCTATACGTCTATTTTTATATTCATTCCCCAATTAAATATCTCTATCCCTATATCATGGAAAATAAGATATATGTCTATCATGAACATGGTTATTACATATCAAAATTGTTTTCCATTTAAAAACATATTTTTATCTTGTGGGTAAAGGGGTATTTTCTAGTCATGAGTAATTTTTAATATATGAAACTTATGATAAAATAATTTCTTTTAAATAAAAATAATCATTATCAATAAAGATAAAGTTAAGATCAATACATAATATTTATTTGGTTAGTGTAATTAAATCATAATACTAGTATCAAAATAAAAGTTTACAAGTAAGAGAAAATATACATTTTAGAACAAATCATTCCTGAAAAGTATTTATCTTGATGTTATTATAAAAATATATCTAGAAGATTATGTAGTTTTATAGATAACCACATAATGTTCAAAGGAATGAGATTCAAAACATACTATGTAATTATAGTGTCTTCTCTAATATTCAACATTATTACATATTCCAATGACTAGGGGAGACTTGAGGTATCCTAAAGTCTTATTTTTTAAAATAATTCATATTATTCTTGTCATATTTTCTTTTCTTTTCGGAATAATAAATTCAATAAATTTTTACTACATTATTCTCAATGTGTTGTGAATAGGTTAAATGAGACAATAGTGTCCTGGTTCTAACATTGTATCAATACTATAAGTCAGTATAATTTCAAACTATAGGAAAAAAAATAGTTATGAAATCTATAATTGATTCAACTATTTGAAAATTGAGGTCATTTAAATTTATAATTATTCTTATAGAGGATTAATGATTTCATAGCACCAAATTTTCATAAACATAAAGGTTGTTTTTTAAACTTGATGGACTATCCTTGTGATGTACTATTAAAATATATATAAATTATTTCTTATGAATGGTATATCAGGCCAAATTTATACATTAATAATTTTGTGAGTTTATAGGACACCAAAATAAATTGGATAATTGATAAATTTTATTTTTTTCATTCATTTGGTGATGTGAAGTAGTTCTACATTAAAAATTTTACTTTTTATAACTATGTTAATATTTAATCGATATATTTAATTTATGTGTATATTCATATCATATTTCTTATTTGATAATATAATGCATTTTTTAACAATGAATTTGTTTAAAAAAATATGATAATTGATTCAACCCATATTATTTTTGATTCTTCAACACCTATAAAATATTATAAGAAAATGAGAAGGATAAAAATGTTTCATAATGGAATAAAGGGTTTATCATGATGTTATTAAAACATGAGGAATTGACATTACACCTCCATTTGGGTAAATTTATAAAAAAAATATTTCTTCAAATTTTTATTTAATGATATTGATGAACATATAATATATTAATTTAAATGATTGATTTCAAATATAATTAATTTTAGTAAATAAAATTTATTTTTAAAAACAACAGAGACTATGAATCATTTCAGTATATCCTATATAAATTATATTTTCTATGCTTATACTAAAAGTATTTCTGGGTAAATGATGTTGAAACAATATTAATGATGTAATATTTCACACATAATACAAAGTGATCATTAAATTACCAAAATTTATGTTAGGATTTGATTATAATATTTTACCATAAGATTTCAAATATATATTTTATAAAGTTATTTAAAAAAAATTATGATGATATACACATAATGAGTTATAAAGAAAACATAATCTTCTAACATCATTATTTTTATTTAATGTATGGGAGAATGATTATATTAAAAAATTTAAGCATTGTGAATAAGATTCCAATGTTTCATGATTTTAAATACTATATTCCTTTATAAATTTTACTCACTTTAGAGTATAGTGAGAGTTTTTTATTAGTTGGTCACATAGTGATGAGGTTATAATTTCATTGATATATTGTAAATTTTAAAAAAATTATTTGATGTGAAGAAAAAAATAAAGCTAATATTATAGTTCATAATATTTAATATTTTAAAAAACATCACATATCTTGTTTATTCCATTGTCCTTATAGGAGTTAATGAATATGTAATTTATATTTTTCTATAAATTCAATACATTATCATCTGTTCATTTTGTATTCATATATTTATATTTAAATTTTCATTCTAGTAAGTGAAATTAATGAAACCCCCTAAACTATAACTTTATGTTATCCCAAACCATTTCTATTCAAAGATTAGTATAAGAGATGAAATTTGATTGAAAACATGTGTATTATTGATATAAAAAAATATGATCATGTAGAACAAGAATTATATTATTTCTTGAATGACTCATGAATTATACCACATAAAATGATATATATATTTTTTATACTAGGTAATTATGGTTAATATTATGTTCCCCTTGAAAAATTGGTTGTAAATGTAAATAGAAATATAATTGTAATACATCAAATAATATCTTATGAAAACAATGATACATATATAATCAAAGAGTGTTTAGGTATGTTTTTGGTCATATATAAAGTTTATGGTCAAGTATGGCTAGTTTTTCCTCTCAAATTAGGATTCTGTCATTCAGGCCATTTGTTATGATAAAATCCAAAAGTGATTGTTAATAGAATAGATGCAATAAAATGTGATAATATATTTAATAGAGGGGTATATTACATCCTCTTATATAAAGTAAAATTTGATATTATTTTTTCAGAGAAAATTATTTTCTCTATTGAATGTATTAAAAATGTCTTTTAGGTTTTACAATATTTATATACGTTCTTTCCTATGGAAAATTATGTGTTAGATATGTAGATCATATAAAAACTCATTATTTTATATAATATAACATCTGGAGATAGGTTAATAGATACACGTTTTTTCGAGAGATAATGAAATCTAACATTATAAATTCAGTAGCATTAAAAATTTTCAAGAATGCTATATTTTCAAAAAATTTATTATCTTGTTGTTTATATTTGTTCTTTTCCTAAAATGGATGAGATATGGTTGAAATAATGTGTAATAACTATAAATTAGATAGTATACCTAATAAAGTTTATATAATTTATCCATATAGTATTTTCAAATGGTATTTAACAAAGTATTTCATATAATGTATTATCGCAATGGTTTGGTGAATAGGCATATTAGAATTTTGTAATGAATTATAATAGATACCCAAACACTATATGAGTTTCTACATGAGATATTTAATGTACCCAATTCCAGGCAATGTAATTTATTTGAAACTATTTATGATTTGAATATTACTCTCTCTTGATATCCTTGACTTCTTCCTCTTCAAGTTATATCATTCTGGAGAAACCATGATTTCATTGGTGATGAAGGAATACAGCCTGTACATTGAGAGATCTTACATAACCAATGGAAACCTGTTGAGGTATGATATTTTATGGGTGATTTTAATGTAATATTAATTTACTATAGAGGATGAATATTAGTGTAGATGTTATAAAAGATAAGATTCTAATCATTATTTCATTACTTTATTGTAGAATTATTTTATTTTCATGTATTTTCATTCCATAATTTTAGTTTCTTATTTGTTTCTATTATCTTATTTAAATTCTATATAGTTATATGAAACCAATAATTTTTTCACTTTTAAATGTTTTTCCTTTGATTTATTATATTTTATATCATAATATGATGTACTATATTAATTAGAAGAAATACTTTTTCATTTTTATTACATAGTTCATGTGAAAGGTATTATTTTCAAAATTAAATGGTTTAATTAATATAGTTATGGTCATGGATTATTAAAACAATAATAACAACATTTTAAAACTTTAATATAGTCTAAAATAAAAAAACATTATAGTTAATCATGATTTTGAAAAATTAATCTATCCCAATAATGATTCAAAATCCATATATACTAAAGAATAATATTTTTATTAAATTAAGAGAAACATACTAATTATTTTGGGTGAAGCATGGTGAAATTATAGGGGAAGATTAAATATACCACAATGAAATGTCCAGGTTTGGCAGTCCCTTTATGAAATAAATTGCAAGTACATGGGAATAATTTTTTTATATTTACATAGATACTCATGTTTATCTCCCAAAAAATCATTTAGAAAATAAATATGATAATTGGATAAAAAAATACAAAAAAACATTTGAGTATTGATTTGGAAAACGGACAAAATAAAATGATTATAATCGACAGAGAATCCCTATATGAACATTGAAACACATGAATTATTCATATATTTTTTAGATCACAATGAATTAATTTTATATCAAAAAAAATTAACATGAATTTTTTTTAATAATTGGGCTTGGTTAAATAAATATATATTTTTGGAATATTAATCCAAGAGAGATAATTCACATAAAATGATTGAACTATATTATTTCTAACTTATGTCATGTCATGATTCATTATCCTTAAACCTCATATATGTTAAAAACATTCTTATTAAAACCATAATCCTTATTTTTATGTGATAATTTTCATTTATTATTTAATAGTTATAATTTTTTGACATATATATAAATTTTTTTATAGAATATGAAATGGTCGATATCAGGTGACATTTAATTATAATTTTTTTTCTCATGGAATAAATTCAATATTAATTATACAATACGTAAAATTATCAAAATCAGTTTTTTTAAAATTATTAATAAATTTTAATTTATTTATGTTAACTAGAAAACCAGAAAATATAAATTATAATGTTGATGACATCCTCACATTCAATTAACCATCCATTTAAAGGGCTTGTGAAATGAGAAAATGTTGGCTATTATAGATAAATTATAAATTTATTTTAAGATGTATATGGTAGAATGATTACAATTATAAATATAATATAAATTAAACCGTCCATATTGCAAATGATACATGATTCATGCATTTCACAAGGCATGGAAAAAGAAATATACATGTTTTTCCTAAATAAGAATATTTATCGACAAAGGTAGTATAACTTATAATGCATCTTAGTTTGTTTAATTATATAATCTAATTCTAATATGAAATATATATTTTAACTATTTTAGTATTTTAATGAAATAAATTATTTTATAAAATAAATTAAATTATAAAATATAATAATATGAAATAAAATACATAACAAATAATATGCATGGAATTTTGTGTTGGGATTCAATTTACATATATTATTTAAGCTAGTTGATTGAAATTAGACTAATAATTCAATGGTGAAATCCAACTCTTGAATTAATATCCATTTATATATTTTTTAAAATATTAAAGTCTAGTTATAACATAATTCTTCACCATCTTATAATGATAGTTGATGGAAAACATCAATCCAGAGTGTTTCACCTTTCCGGAATCCACTATATCATATTCCATTTCATCCATTTATTAGATAATTTACATTATGTAAATATATTATTCTCTACCAAAATGTTGATAATGTTTTTTTTAATATAAACAGGTTTGAGATTTATCTAATGGTAGAGACTCCCCACACCCATAAACATCTATCATACTCACCAAAAATAAATTTAAATTATTCAAAATTGACAAATATAATTTGGACACTCAATCCTTCCCCAAGTCCAACCCTCAGGTTAGTCATTCATTTATTAGTGAATGATTTCATTGTGAAAGTGAATAGATGAAGATAATGATAAATACCAAGAAATAAGACTATTATAATGAAATAGTGTAAGAAATAAAAAGGATGGTATAATTTAATTAAAATAAATATAATGGGTTATGCAAAATAAACTAAAGTACAATAAAATGTTAAAATAGAGAATGTAGTAGTTTTCGAATCCTAATACTCTAATCCTTCTCCAGTGGAGAAACAAAATTTTATTTATTAATGGTGGTTTCTTCGCCATCTAACTCAATTTTATTTTTCTATATCCTCATAGAAATTGAATTTATATTTTTAAATATATTCTCCAATAAATCTACTAAATTTGTAGGTGTTTTCCATTTTCAACAATGTGAAAGAGTACCACAGTGGTGGTACAACACATTAACCAGAATACATCTACAGTTTCACATCTACCATCAGTTATATGTCATACTGATGTGTCCCATATATCCTTGAAAACATTTATTATCAATCATTTATAATACATCCTCAGTGTCTTCTTCCTCCATCACCCTATCAATACAGTTGATGGAATAAATTTACCACATTCATGTCCTTGGATTTCTCCCCAGTATAACTCATGCTGTTACTCCAGTCCACAAATGGTTTATCACATCTCCTATTTCACCAATGGGATACCACATCTATCCTTGTTAAAATTACCTCTCTCATTTTTAGTGATAGAATACCATAAATGAAATATTCGGAATGCACCCTACTGAATGGAGACTCCTTAGAAATAATGATTCTAAATATTCTAGTAATATACTTCTATATGTCCTTCTTGGAGGGATTTGTTTGAGTAATGATTCTGTGACTCTTGATCATGGTAGTGATGAGAAAGGGCCTGTGAAATGTCATTTCTATGCGGTAGTAGTGGATGTGCAGTTATCTTTAAAATCAATAATTAGATCAATCTTAGTTCTAATCTACCATTTTTTCGAGAATAGGTCACATATTTTATTTATGAAATTGTAGATCTCATCTATAAATTGGGATGTGGTGGATCAAATGTACCACTGGGGAAATGGTTTATCCCATATATTGTTTCCAAAATTCTCTTACTTCTTCACAGTGGTAGTGGCAATGTCGATTGAAAGAAGTAGTGAGGATTATTATTCATCCATATGAATAGTGTGAATTGTAATTGAGATTTAGAGGTGTTACAACATTGATTCATCAAATTTCATTGACTATTTATGGCACAGTATGTGTTTTAGTGGACTTATCTATCCCCTATATCATTCAATTTATTATGAAAGTGCATCATAATCGTTCCTGGAATTAGCATCATCAAATATTTGCATGGACTAGACCACCTGAGCATCCAAAGATAATATCGGGTGGTCCAGGGATCCAGGTGATAATATTTACATGAACTCAATAATTATATTGTATGCCTATTAAAATTCAATGATGTTGGAATATTATGGTGGTTGAAGAAAAAGGTGGAAAGCAGAAGAGTGTAGTTGTGTTCTATAACTGAATAAAGGAAAGATAAGTTTATGTGGGGATGTGTTGTTTATTTTACTTCAAATATTACCTCAGTTAAATGATACCCACATTATAGGTGATATGTTTCATATATCACGTATGTAATAAATATCATGTGATGGTGGGATCAGAATACTACAATGTACTGGGTTCCTAGATACAACACAACAATAGTAAATATGCCACCTCTCAAACTTGCCTGGACTCTATGGGATATGACCCAATCTTGTACATGGTCATATGTGATGGATTTTTCCACCCCCTAGTAGATAAATCCATAACTCGGATGCCATATAATGGGTGCCCTAAGCATGATGGGCCATATTGACTCAAGCGCATCTCCCCATATGCTAGAGGCTACCAACTAGAAGTGACGGCCTATTGGGTTTTTCTAGGGACACAATTCATTTATTAACAGATTTTATCATAGTAGATAGGCAAAACTATAGTTAAGTAGAGGAATAAATATAAGAAAACTAGTATTTTCAAAATTGCATCAATTGAAATAACTGATCATTCTATGTCATGCAATTAGAAATTTGGAAAACATTGATTCAAGTAGCATGCCAAACATGTCCAACAAAATTATAAATGAAAAAAAGACTATTCTAATCATCATGAGCTCCAGATCATTCATCATTTTACCCAATCCATTCTAAACACTATAAAATCATTTGTTTGAATCTGTATTTTTTCATTGGTCTAAATCTTCATTCATGTAATCTTCCATCATTACCAAATTATACCGAGAGAGGGTTCTTGAAAAATCATAGTGGGCCAACACGAATGGTGATTATAACATCTGGCCTATGTAATCAAAATATAATGGTGTCACATAATCTTCAATATATTTCAATGTATTAAAATGTATCTAAATACCCATGTTCCTTCCTAATCCATTAACTACTGTATGAGAATATAAATAATTCAATATTTTATTATCCCAATTTCTAAGGATGTATCATGTTAAAAATAGTGAAAAATACAAGATATAAAAGGGACACATTAAATAATTATTTCATCAGATGTGGTTCCATGGAATTCAATATGGAAAACGATACCTGATTGGTTTGCAAACATAGTTGTAAATGGGACTAGATAAGGGTTAGTGTGTAATAAAAAGAACATATTCCATGGAATTCTACAATTATATACCTACTAAGACGAAGGTGATAAACCAAGGTAGAATTATTCTAATTATTGAGTAGTCCATAAGGGATGTATCTATAACACCTTATTATCAATTCAAGTAAATGTATTGTATCCATAGAATCAATAATTACTACATGAGGGTTCTTATAGTGTCATGCAGAGCATTTGAGAAATAGAAAATGGTTTTGAATATAGGTGGGTCTCAACCTAAGCAAGCTAAATCTTTGACTCAGAATGAGGATACCGAGTTCTAAAGGAATTCGCAAAAAAGGAATCATAGGCTAGCGTGAGTCAGGACACACTTTATTTAAAAATGTAGTTATATATAATATTCCATTTTGTACAAGACTATACATTCATTATTGACACTATAAAATGTTTCATGAAAGCATTTTTAAATATATTTATGGAATATTCAATAACCAAGGATCAATTAGTTACCATCCATTAGTGAGTAAGGTGGGGGTTTGGTCATGCATCTTATTATTCTTTTACATTTATGGACAAGTAATATAATAACTATACATTAAAATTTTTACATATCAATAATATTACAAGTTATAGAATATAAATTAGGTTGGTCATGTTTATGTGACATTGTACATGAAATTCACCATTTCATTATTCACTGAGAAATTATAATGAGGGTGCATATAATTAGTGCATTCAAGCTCGAGAAAATCAGAATGAGAACTCAAAAGTGTCCAATTCCTGAAATAAATAATATTGAATATCACATACATGTGTTTTGGGAGTCGTGGGAGTAACCATAATCAATTAATAACTTATTTGGATGTTTAATAAGCATATAGTTTTAATGAATATAATCATGAAATATGAATTAAATAAACCATACCCTATGAAATCGGTGGGCCTGATAAGAAATTTTCAAAATCATTGAACTCGAGGGATGAGTATTAGACAACCCACATTTGTGTTTTATTACTCTCCTCCTTCATTATCGACCCCAAATTTGGCATGAAAATGGAGAAGATCAGAGATAAGAAAAAAAAAATCTCACACATTGATAAATATGACAAGAGAAAGATAGAAGAATAACGGATTTAATAGACTCGATTACTTTCTGTTGTGCATCCAACATTATGAAATAAAATCATGAATAAATACCAAAAAAAGAAATATCATGATCAATAGTATTGGAATTTTAAATGAACCAAAATGATAGGATAAGATCCTAATAACCCAGAAATTTATATTAGGGAGGAACAAGATATATACATAAAACATTATGGGAAAATAGTAAATTACATATAAAATAACATCTACATGTTTTTTCATCATGGATTGAAAAACTATATACAAACCATGAATGTGTACCTTGGGAAGAGGGGTACTCAAAAAAATATGCTACATGGTTAGAGAAAACATTCATGGACCATGCAGGAAGGTTATTTCCAAAAAAATGTGACATGCATGGTTTTCTCATACTATACAGCCTCCCCTCATGGTTTACTATAAATCATGCACCATTCCTGTTTTCCCAAAAATCTAGGTAGAGAGATCCAAAAAATATCATGACACACTTAGAAGATAACCAAAATTATTAGGCATCCATAAAAGTTACAAAATAAATAATCGGGTAGAAAATTAAAGGATTCATACTTCAATGAAAAAATATGTACTTATAGTCTTTCCACCATAAAAGAACTCATCACCAAGTTCAAATTCTAATGGACTAGAAACACCATCAGAGAATAATTCTTTCCACTGAGAATATATGATAGAAGCATTCTCCCAAATCTCATACTACATTTGGCAATGATTCTATATCACTGGTATTATTGGGATATACTAGCCTCAGATAAACATAGTGCCCTGGGAAGTGATGCATTCATACCAATAATGGAATGATGAATTATAATCTTAATCCAGTTTCTCAAGATCAATTGAATGATACTAGTCGACATAATACTTGTGAGGATATTATACAAAGAAGAATTCATGCATGGTACAATACCTATGAGGTAGTATCAACTAATAGGATGCCAGCCCGACTCTCTCTAGGATGTCAAACAAACCTACGTAATTAGGTGATAAATTCCATTTCATCTGTAATTGTCTATTCCCTAGCCTAGATGATACTATAGGGAAAACACGATCCCTATCCTCAAACTCTAGACATTATTTATGGATAGAAACATAAGATTTTGGTCATGATTGGTCTGTATTCATATGCTTCCTGATCAGTTGAACCTACTATGAATTATCTTGAATGTGATGAGGACATAGTAGGACTGCCTAACCTACCACTAGCTAGCATAAGAGTGAGTTGAATGACTTACCATACAGGTCCCCAAAACAATCCATCTGAATCATCATATGAAATCCATTATTATAGTCATAATTGATGAGAGGGTGATGCTTCTCCCTAGAAACTCTGAAATCAGGGACACATTCTTAAGGAATATCATATAGAACAAGTATTCAATGTTCTTATTTTCCATTGGTATGTGTGTAAAATAATATCAATATAAGAAATTGTGTTCCAACATCCTTCTATAATCTCTTACAGAATAGTGACATGAAATGAGCATCCCTTTCAGAAATGATAGTACATGGGACCTTATTCAGTCATATGATGTCATGGACATACTGTCTTCTTAACTAATCAATATAGGAAGTCTCTTTAATAGGTATGAAGTGAGGCACATTCATTATTCTTTTAATGACAACCCATATCGTGTCTCTACCTCTATAAGACCTAGGAAATCCGAATACAAAGTCTATGGATACATATTTCCCTCTCCATTATGTTAATGGAAATGTTTGTAACAATCTTTAAGGTCACTTGTTCACTTCCTTCAACTAATGATAGAAAGAAAAAATACTAAAATACCAAATAATTTGACACCTCATCCAAGGCCACCAATATTGCCTTCACATATCTCAATACATCATGGTGATAACTAGATAAACAACCCGCTGAGAAGCATGGGCCTCTTTTATAAACTTCTATCTTACTTATATGGGAATACAGAACTGTCCATGAATACAAAAAATGTTGTCCCTGTCCACAGACTAATTAGTACGCAGGTTATCTCTTGATATACCCTCTTATAAAACCAATAAATTAAGATCTAAAAAATGTATAATATTCAGCATCTCATTGAAGGATTATATAATTTTCAAATATGAGTTGCCAGACTGCTCATTATTGTTAGGATACTCTAGAGGCATCTCATATAAAAGGGACATTAACATCAATTTATCTCTATCTTCTTTTACATCCCGTGGATTAGTTTTCAGACTCTGTGAATCTAGATTCACATTACCTTTTCCCGGAGTATAGAAATGTTCAAAATCATTGTATTGTACATAGTAAACCCATATTAATTGTATAAGGTTCAACTAACACTGCAAAAAATATATATTTGAGTCTCTTTGGGTTATTAAACACGAAGAAGAGATCACTCAATATATAATGTCTCCATCAATGCAAGGCATGTGCAACTACTACTATCCCATGGTTGGGTATCAGGTAATTTCTCTCATAAATCATCATCTACCATGATCAAAAATAAATTTATATCCTAATACATTTGAACTACTCCAAATATGGTGTTGGATGCATTAGATAAGATGCTATGACCTATAATGGGATCTATAAGAATCAAAACACGTGACGAAACAAGCTTCGATTCCCACCCATGAAAGTCTTTCTCAGACATTTATGACCATTGTATCTTTACACCCCTCATTGTTAGTCCTGTAAGAGGTGAAGAAAGGTGTGAAATTCCTTAATTAAAGTCATGTAATATCAATATATCCCTAATAACAATGGTATTTATAACATGTTATTTGGATACTCTCTAGAAGCCACAACACTAAACTTTTCAGGGTCAACAAATACACTTATTTCTAATATTATATGAACGAAGAAGAAACATTTTCTATCAATAATTGGTAAATATAATGATTTTCATAAATATGATTCACTCTCAATGTCATTTCAATGATATCACGATTATTTTCATGGTTGTTTTTAGTTTGACAATATACCAAGATTTCATCCACAAAGGCCATGATAAAAGAACTCAAATAGGTGGGGAGAACCTTATTCAACAGAGCCATGAAAATGGAAAAATCTTTTGAAAGACCAAATTAAATAATAAGGTACTAATATAAAGTATTCATTTTATTGAATTATTTACGTGGAATGAATAATGGTATGAAACATACTTGATGATAACCTGATATTAGGTCGATCTTAGAGATGACATTTGGATTCTATGTACTCTAGCTATTAATTAAGCTCTGAAATAAATATTGGTGCCATCATATACGTAACAATAGACATTGGAGCTGGTAGTGATAATGAGTATGAATAATATGGCTATGAATTCATCCCCATCTAGTCATGTTGGTGCAATTCCAACTCCCCTCCCGGAACTGTGTGAACAAACTGACTCGTTATGGTAGAGTTGGGTCTGTTTCTTTTCTACTCAATGCTAGTGGAAATATCTTGTATAACCTACAAAAATAACCTATAAGGATGTAAGATCAATAATCCATTTTGTCTCTATCATAATGAGGATTCAATTTCCTCCATAATTAACATCGATGATAGACTTTATGTCTATAGAAACAGGTTCTCAAGTTGTCACTCCTCAGATGAGAATCCTCATGAGAACGCTTCCTACCACCAGGAGAACTACTCGCCTAACGTGGAAGAAGTCCTCTATGCTTGGTCTATTTAGATTCCAGAGTTTATGATCAATAATATGATCTAGATTGAATATTTCATAAAATGTTGGATGGAATAATATATTCACCAGCATACAGGTGTCATATTGGATACCATCCTCAAGAACATTAGCATACGAAAGCTCATCAGCAGATAGAAGTTATGAAAATCACTGTAACACAGTGAAACACGATGACTAACCCATGACATTAATAAAACCCTACTAGATATTATTGAACTCTCTAACTATATCATTTTTCATCATATGATTAATGAACTAATCATAGAAGGACATTCTGAAATCAACCCATATCATTCCCGAATTACAACCATCTTCTGTATTAACATCCCACCAGCCCTTCAACTAATAATGAAACATGAATGTATAAAGGTTTTAACTACATTCTATAGATGTCTCATGATGTTAAAATATAGATATAATTACCATTAAATAATATATAGTATCATGTAGACCACTATCCGATGAGAAAATAGAAGCATGAAGTGGCAGGAACATGTGAGTCAAATCAGCAATCATAGGTTCAATATATTGATAATCATGCATGGTCTTTATTTGTCAATGGAAAATATCAAGAATATATGAAATAGTGGCCGATGAGGTGCAATATTTTCTTCCTCCAATGTATCTCCTGGATGTAAAACATTTTGCTTAGTTCCACCACAACTAGATCATGGTCCTCGCCACCTTCCTAGAGTAGGATATGAGGATGTCGTGGTGAACATGGTGTACGAATTCCATGAACACACCTCAAATCAAGATTTTAACAAATTTATAACATCACTAGTGGATGTAGAGAAAGGAAAATATCACTACCCCAGGCATATTAACCAAAATATCCACTAATGTGTCTAGATATTTGTGAGTGATCAAGTGTACGTTTCATTTAATTTTGAATTTAATCACTAAGTTATCTCCATTTACTTTCATAAACATGATGTTTTAGGATAAGGACATGAAAACATTTCATTTTATATTTCATGTTTTTCTTTGAAATGGATTCTCATTTCAACTAATGCTGGTCCCATACACTTCATAAATGAGAACGACACCTATTTATATATTAAATAATGGCTCGACTCTGTAAATTACTCAACCCAATCCTTGAGGGCCAATAGAACTCATGAATTCAGATAGACAATCACTCAATCACAACCAAGAGTAATAAAAGAATAATTTAAAATTCACCATATCACGCAATAATGATATACATATGAAGCAATATAATGTAGTGAAGTGCACATATATGAAATGAAAATTATAAAGAAATAAAAATTCTATGTGGCTATAATTATGCATTTAATAATTCTCATTTCCCATATATCATCTAGATAATCATTAAATAAATCCTCAATATGAATAACAATCAACAACTCCACACACCGTGTGAATCACCCAAAGGGGAAATAAGGTAAAATGTAATAGGAAAAAAAACAAAAAATATATTTTTTGTAACGTGGATTTTACATCCAACATTTGTTCATGATTCCTATGAATAGATTATGACCATGTTCCAAGCGTCCCAAATCTAAAATATATCATCTCAAAATATTATATCAAGATAAGAACCCCATCTGATACCTCTTTTAGATGTACAAAACCTGAAGACTACTTAATGGGTTCCCTGAGCCTGGTGGGCCAAATTGCCTCAATAGAATCTTCAAAAAGGCTAGAGGTTGCCAAATAGAGGTGAGGTCATAGGGTTTGTCCATGGGGAGACTATTTCCTCAATAACAGAGTGTAAAAAATGGATAAACATGAACATATATGTGTAGCGAATGAAATGTATGTAAACCATGATATCAATAATTGTATCAACCATAATAACAGATGATGATATGACATGTCTGTATAATGAAGGAGGACATGGATACTATAACGACCCATACTTTACATACATTGTTATTACTTCAGAATTGAAACACACTTATTACAACATATAAAAAAACCAAGAAAGACCTGTATAGGTATAGTGTCTTTAGAAACTGGGAAACATAAACAACTGGTTCATAAAGCATATACATTGCCTCCCATTTAATTCATCATATCTAGAGTCCCCTTTTGGCATTTTCTACTTAATAACCTTCTTCTTGACCTGGGGAAATAAAACATACAAAAGGGTGAGCTCAAATGCTCAGTAAGGGTAAACAAAAGAAATATCAATCACATCATATACATAAGAACATATCTTTTGGAAATCTTATCAGGCAAAAGAGATCATAATATCGTAACATGGGATAAAACATATAAGTGAAATGTAATCCCAATAATCATAACATAAAACCTGAAACATTGTGGCATACACACATAATCATAGAGAATCATTTCTCATTAGTCAAGAATCATTGCCAAGCTTATCTTAGTGGACAAAGTCCATTTCAGAACCGAGTCACCCTCATTTCAGTCCTATTTCACTGAACCGGTATAACCTACCTTTCCAGCCATGTTTGTCTCATGAGATATAAAATCTTTACCCAATGCATTGGTGGGAGATATATGTCTCACCCATATCGTAATGATACCATTCTTATGTGTTCCACAAAATCATAAATCATACATCATTGCATAACCCATGTAATAAAAATGGGATTCTTAAACATCATGACCTCATAAAACAGTTCATATAAGATAAAGGAATTCATAAAAATATTTTTGTCACAACATAATCAAATCCATGTAATAATAGGGATAGAAACAGAACCCTATATTATCTTAGAAGGAAAATAATTTTGATAAAACACTTGAACTCCATTCTTGAGGAAAATATCCTTTCTACTTCAAAAACATTTCCCCTTTCTTAACATGTCATACAATTTTAAACTAAAAGTAGTTGATTAAAAATAAACATGAAAACTTGTAAAGGAATATTCTTGAA
Organism: Viscum album; assembly: GCA_963277665.1. Taxonomy (NCBI): domain Eukaryota; kingdom Viridiplantae; phylum Streptophyta; class Magnoliopsida; order Santalales; family Viscaceae; genus Viscum; species Viscum album. The sequence continues at coordinate 758,667,106 of OY728145.1, read as the reverse complement.
AATAATGTTTTAAAAATCCATTCATGCCGTATAAGTTAAAAAAACATTCTTCGTACTTTTGTCAGAAAAGTTAAAAAGTACCTTGTATGAAAAACGACAAAAGATTCATTTCATATATTTTAATAAAAACTCACCGAAGGGTATAATTGGATATAAACTATTGTATAAGGATATAAATATTACATATTGAGGAAACATGGATGTGGATGATAAAATACACCCCAGTAAATACCAAAGTATAAACAATCTCGGATAAAAATGAGATTGTGATATTTTCCCTTACCTTAGGTACGACTTGCTTTGTATGTGTCCAAAACTCTTGTGTAATGATTTAAATAATGTCATTGACTTATTCCAGAATAATACTCATTGTTATGATATCATATATGGTCATATTCATATCTTCTTAGTAGTAATATTTCATTGCTACTTGTTATTCGGGTGTTTATAACTTTTTGTTCTTATGCGTGTTTTGTCGAATAAATTCTTATTCTTCTCTTTAGGTTATAGATACCTCATTTAAAGAATGGTATTTGTGTAATATATATCATATTCATTTATTCAATTCATTTATATAATCATTATGAAATGAAGATCATGTAGAACGAGTCGCATCACATCGTGGAGACGGTATTCTGTACGTACGCACGAGTGATGATATTGTTCCTAAGATCATGGAATTGTATTGGAGTGTATGTATACTATTTTAGAATCAATATCACTTTATAATAGTCATATATAGTCATTATTTACACCATTATACCCATCCAAGTAATGTGGTGGTGGAAAATAGATTACACCACGGCGTAGAGACGGTATTCCGTATGTACGCACGCGCAGTGATTTCATTTTCCGTAGGATGGATAGATAGTTAAATAGGGTTGTTTCATAAATATAATATCATATCAGTATATTAGTGATACTGATGTTATTACTTCATAATGAAACAACTAAAGAATAAGTAGTTTAAGAAGAAAGAAATTGGAAAGGATCGGTAATGGATATTACCTCTTCTTTGAAGTGCTTCTTTGAGACCTCCTTTTAGGTAACTAAAATTGGTCTTTGAAGAAGACCATAACCTCTTGGATGTCTCTAGGGAAGTGGAGAGGAGAAAATGGCAGTGGGTTTCCGAGCATGAAGGCTCAAAGTGGTGTGAGAAGAGAGGGAGGAGGTGCCCTTTTATAAGGGAGGAGAGGGGAACCTTTTAAATAAAAACAATATATTTTTATTATAAAGTCAAGTTCGGTTTTAAATAGCTCCAAATTGATTTATTTCAAGGCTAAGGTGGGGATGGGTCCAAAGCCTCTCATCCAATAGAATTTATACAAGTTTAGGTTCCTATTTTAACCTTATCATTTAGATTTAACATTAAGTTAAATAATTTTACTTTTACCGTGTCTTCTTGTGTTCTTATACTATAAGGTTAATAGACATACTATATCAAGCCAAAATAACCCCAAGTTGTTTATTATTAATATATATAAACTTATCTAAGTCATTTGGCCGAAAAATAGATTTTTAAGAATAAAATAACAATTAATAATATAATATTTGTTTCAAAAACTTTTTTATGTCAATTTTGACATTATTTAGTAATGGAATTTTGTGAAAATCATTACAGAATTATAAGTTCTAACAAAGTTAATTAAATAACTACTAACATGTCATATTAACCTATAAAATTAGTTTAATTCATTAAAAGTCTCAAATTATATTTTTGTGGGTATTTATAACATCAATTATGTCAATTTTCCATTAATAAGATAATTACTGCATCATCATTGTGTCATAAATAATTAACATTATTTAATGTCTAAAAATTACAAATAAAATACCATTATGTAGGAAATCTCTTTAGCTTTCTAATGAATATTTATAGTCGAATTTATCTTATGTATAACCCCATATTAAAATTTATTTAGTTATTAAACATGGATTTTAACTATTATAACCATTTTTAAATAAATTATTAATAAATGTCCTAATCTAATCCAAGTGGGCCTAAATGGTCATATTTTATTCCTAAGATTGTTTTTGGTCGAATTAAACTTGTCCAATAGAATTAGTACCTGTGTTAGGGTAATAATAATATCATTTTTACCCTTAATTACACTATTTACTTTTAAACGTGGTAAAAAAAAGTAAAAAGTTACTATTCACCCAAAAATTATTTTCATCTCATTGAACCACATTTTAATTACTGACATCAACCGTGTCTCTCGGATTTTTGAAATTCCACTCACAGAAGCGGTAAAATTATATTTTATGAAAAATTCAATTTTCTTTAACAGCCACTAAGTAGTTTCACTTTTCAACAAAAATTGAAAGTTTTCAGAAAAATACCAAAATTTCACCCTAGGATAATTTCAATATTCCGAGTTCAAAAATGAAGTCCATTTTGAAAAATAAAATTTATAAAATTTCAAAAAGTGGTTATTACTATTCATAACTGCTAGTTTTAAAAATATTTTAACAGCATATCATTGTTTAGTGAAACTCGGTATTGCGTACGACGCAAGCTATCGAGGAAGGTTGTGATTTCATGTAAAGTAAGCCAATCAAGTGTTGTGTGTAGAAAAAGATTCCTTTGATGATTTATATAACATAAAAGTCTCGGGTGTTACATTCTACCCCCCTTAAAATGAATTTTGCCCTCGAAATTCGTCACTTTGTAACAAACAGATGAGGATACCTCTCCCTCATCACATCCTCAAGCTCCCATGTAGCTTCTTCTAATTGGTGGTTCTTCCATAAAACTTTCACCAATCGAGTGGTCTTGCTTCGTAAGAATTTTTCACTATGATCCAGAATTTCTATCGGTTGTTCTTTATAAGAAAGATCTTGCTCCAGCGGTAAAACTTCTGAGCTGAGTACATGTGAAGGATCAGGTATGTACTTTCTTAGGAGAGATACATAGAACACATCGTGTACTTGAGAGATATTCGGTGGAAGCACCAATCGGTAAGCTACCTTCCCAACACGATCTAGTATTTCAAAGGACCGATATATCTAGGTCTCAACTTTCACTTCTTTCCAAATCTTAGGACTCTCTTCTAGGGAGATATCTGTAAGAACACTTTATCACCCACTTCAAACTCTAGGTCTTTTCTTCGGCTATCGGCATAACTTTTCTATCGACTCTGAGCTGCTCTTATGTGTTGTTGAATAGATCTGTCCTTTTCTGCCATTTGATCAACGAGATCAGTTCCTAATAGCTTTCTTTCCCTAACCTCGTCCCCACAAGTTGGAGTCCTGCATTTCTTTCCATAGAGAGCTTCATAAGGAGCCATCTAAATACTGGAGTGAAAGCTATTATTATAAGAAAATTCCACCAAAGGTAGGTGTGGATCCCAACCACCCTTGAAATCCATAGAGTAATCTCTCAACATATCTTCTAGAGTTTTAATTGTTCTCTCAGACTGACCGTCTGTCTATGGATGATAAGCAGTGCTGAAACTCCACTCGGTATACAGAGTATGCTGAAGACTTTGCCAGAACATCGAGGTGAATCTCGGATCCCGATCAGATATAATAGAAAGTGGTACTCCATGAAATCTTACCACTTCCTTTACATATATCCTGGCAGACTGATCTAGAGATAAATCCTCCCTAATAGCAATGAATTGTATAGACATTGTAAGACGATCAACTATGATCCAGATAGCATTATTTCCTTTGAATGTTTTAGGAAGTCCTGTGACAATGTCCATAGTGATGTTTTCCCATTTCCATTCGGGTATGGGTAATGGTTGTAACATCCCCTTAGACTTCTGTCTCTCAGCTTTAACTTTCTGACAAACCAAGCATCGAGAGACATATTCAGCAACATCTCTTTGCATGCCATCCCACTAGAAGTATTCTTTCAGGTCCCTATACATCTTTGTGCTTCCAGGATGAATAATGAATGAGGAACTATGAACCTCATCCAGCAGCTCCTTCTTTATTTCGTGGATGGGAGTAACACAAACCCGATTCCTGAAATTTATTATCCCATCACAATCAAGGCTCGACATCTTTTTTATGTGCCTCTTTAATCTTCACATGTATAGATGGTTGAACATTCATTTGTGAAAGATAAGATTTTTCCCCTTCCATTATAATTCCAAGATCCATCCTTTTTAAATCCATAAATATGGGATGTTTTGTGATCCTCATCACGGATAAACTAGCATGGTCTTGTCGACTTAATGCATCTGCCACCTTGTTTCCTTTCCCAGGGTGGTAATGGATTGAGCTGTCATAATCCTTAATCAGCTCCAACCATCTTCTTTGGCGTATATTCAGATCTTTTTGTGTGAAAAATATACTTTAAACTTTTATGATCAGTAAAAATATCACACCTTTCACCATAAAGGTAATGACTCCAATCGTTAATGCAAAGATTACCGTAGCTAACTCCAAATCATGAGTTGGGTAATTTTTCTCATGTATTTTCAAATGTCGTGAGGCATAAGCTATCACCATATCATTTTGCATAAGAACACACCCCAAACCCTTCTTGGATGCATCACTGTAGATCACAAACCTTTCTCCACTACAAGGTAGTGTGAGCACAGGTGCACTGGATAACCTTCTTTTCAACTCCTTGAAATTCTCTTCACATTCCTCCATCCAAACAAACATAACTCCTTTCCGAGTCAACTTGGAGAGTGGTTTAGATAATCGTGATAAATATTTCACAAAACGTTGATAATATCCTGCCAAACCAAGAAAACTTGGGATCTCAGTCACTCTTGTTGGTCTCGACCATCTTTCGATAACCTCTGTTTTTGCTGTATCCACAGATATCCCCTCCTTTGAGATTATGTGACCCAAAAATGAAACTTTTTGAAGACAAATTTCAAACTTGGTAAATTTGGAATAATGATTCTCTTTGCTTAGGGTCTTCAATATAATTCTCAAGTGATCTTCATGTTCTTCCATGCTCTTTGAATATACAAGAATATTGTCTATAAAGACTACCACAAATTGATCAAGATAGTCTCTAAAGACTCTATTCATCATATCCATGAAGATAGCAGGGGCATTAGTAAGACCAAATGGCATCACTATAAATTCATAGTGTCCATACCTTGTATGAAAAGTCATCTTTGGTATATCCTCCCTTTTAACCCTTAATTGATGATAACCTGAACGAAGATCAATCTTGTAAAAGTATTGAGCTCCGCGTAGTTGGTCAAATAGGTCATCAATACATGGGAGAGGATATTTGTTCATGATAGTGATCTTGTTAAGTTCTCGATAATCAATGCAGAGTCTCATTGATCCATCTTTCTTCTTAACAAACAGAACAGGTGCTCCCCAAGGTGACGCACTACGGCATATGAAACCCTTATCAAGACTCTCTTGGAGTTGCTTCTTCAATTCCTGCAACTCAATTGGGTTCATTCTATAAGGTTTCTTTGAAATAGGCAAAGAACCCAGTATGTGTTCTATTGAAAACGCAACTTCACGATTTGGTGGGAGATCTAGTAATTCCTCCGGAAAGACATCATCAAACTCCCGTACAATGGGAATATTCATAATCGTGAGTTTCTCACCAACCATTTGAGATAAATAACCTTCATTTAGTGGAATCAAGACCCATAAGATGGAAGGAATTTCCACTGGAAGGTTATGTTCATCCTTGCATCAATAGACGATCATAGATTGATCTGGAATATGAAATGTGACTTCCCTTCTTTGGAAATTGATATGACTCCATGTAGAGAAAGCCAATACATGCCAAGAATCACATAAAATTCCACTATAGGAAGGATCACATGATTATCAGGAAGCACTTTCCCACAAAAATCAATCAGAGAAGAATTATAAACTTTCATGTGACTGTTGTGCCATTAGGTGTTGTCACAGCTAACTCAACATCTAATTATTGAGGTAATATGGTAAGTGTACCTTTCACCACATCGTTATCGTACTCCACATCGCTGAAAGAAATTTCATGTGACTTTCCTTTGTCTTTAGCCTTAAGAGTTTATTGAAGTTGACCATCATCATCAACCCTTGGATTAGGGCATTTATTGGCATAATGTCCCATATCCTTGCACTTGAAACATTGAAGTGTAGTAGGTTCATTCTATGTATCCCTTCCTTTGTTTGCATCATTAGACATCTTCTTCCCATCATCGCGGCATTCAAATGCATGATGACCTTCCTTTCCACATTTGAAACATTTACTTGACCCTTTAAGACAACTCCCTCCATGTTTCATTCCACACATTGAGCATAAGGGAAAGCTCATCTTCTTTTCAGCGTGTCTTTAGATTTTCCTTTGAATTCCATTTTCCTCTTCTTATCAAACCCATATAACTGATGGGTTACTCCAATCTCCATCTCAACATTGAGAGCACATCGAACGGTTTCCTCGTAGCTATTGAAGTCCCTTATGGCTAATGCCCTTCGAAGACTTGATTTTAAGCCACTAAAGAATCGATCGATCTTACTCTCAGGTTGGATAATAATACCAGAACCGTACCTTGCAAGTCTTATAAAATTTGCATCATAGGTACCAACAGATTCATCATCCTTTTGATTCAGTTCAAGAAACTCTTTCTACATCTTTGTTCGGAGAATACGAGGGAAGTACTTATTGAAAATTGAGTTCATGATCTCGTCCCATTCCATGGACTCAATTTCATCCCTTTGCCTCATATTCTTAATAAGATTCCACCATTGATCACCATCACCCTCCAAATGATACACTGATAGGATGACTTTATCATGCTCAGAACATTGAAGAACTGAAAATATCTTTTCTGTAGTACTAATCCATTGTATAGCAACTAATGGATCAGTAGACCCGCTGAATGAAGGTGGATGCTGTCTCATGAAGGATTCAACAGAATGTTGCTCCTTCCTTTGCTCGTTTGGTAGTCCTGCATGATTCATATCCTGAGAAAGTTGTGTGAGCATGGATACAAGATTTTGTATTCCAGCTCCCATAACGTTCGGTTTCTTAGGGGGACAATCATTGCATTGCCCGTCGCATTCCGCATTAAAACTATTCCTTCGGGTTCCAGCCATTGACTAAAACCAAGAAGAATAGTGTGAGCAACACTAATTATAATCGGAAAACCATATAATCATGAATAAAATTTCACACTTAATGTCTAATCCTAGGTTATTAATGGACATTTCTAAAACACTAAGATTGTGTTCTATGCTTAGACTTATCCTTAGGGATCTTACTAAGGCTTTCACATCCTAGTTTCCAAAGGTTGACTATACCATTGCTCTGATACCAACTATAACGACCCATACTTTATATACATTGATATTACTTTAGAATTTAAGCACACTTATTACAACATATAACAAAACCAAGAAAGGTCCGTATAGGTATAGTGTCGTTATAAACTGGGAAACATAAACAAATAGTTCATAAAGCATCTACATTGCCTCCCATTTATTTCATCATATCTAGAGTCCCTTTTTGGCATTTTCTACTTAATAACCTACTTCCTGACATGGGGAAATAAAAAATACAAAACGGTGAGCTCAAATGCTCAGTAAGGGTAAAGTAAAGAAATATCAATCACATCATATACATAAGAACATAACTTTTGGAAATCTTATCTGGCAAAAGAGATCATAATATCATAACATGGGATAAATCATAGAAGTGAAATGTAATCCCAATAATCATAACATAAAACATGAAACTTTGTGGAATACACACATAATCATAGAGAATAATTTTTTATTAGTCAGGACTCATTGCCACGACTATCTTAGTGGACAAAGTCCATTTCTGAACCGAGTCACCCTCGTTTCAGTCATGTTTCACTGAACCGGTATAACCTACCGTTCCAGCCATGTCTATCTCATGAGATATAAAATCTTTACCCGATGCATTGGAGGGAGATATAGGTTCCACCCATATCAGAATGATACCACTCGTATGTGTGCCACAAATTCATAAATCATACATCATTGCATAACCCATGTAATAAAAATGGGATTCATAAACATCATGACATCATAAAACAATTCATATAAGATAAAGGAATTCATAAAATTTTTTCCATCACAACATAATCAAATCCATATAATAATATGGATAGAAACAGAACCCTATATTATCTTATATGGAAAATAATTTTGATAAAACACTTGATCTCCATTCTTGAGTAAAATATACTTTCTACTTCAAAAACATTTTTCCTTTCTTAACATGTCATACAATTTTAAACTAAAAGTAGTTGATTAAAAATAAACATGAAAACTTGTAAAGGAAGCTTCTTGAAAGTAATGTTTTAAAAATCCATTCAAGCCGTATAAGTTAAAAAATCATTCTTCGTACTTTTTTCCGAAAAGTCAAAAAGTACCTCGTATGAAAAACAACAGAAGATTCCTTTCATATCTTTTACTAAAAACTCGCCGAAGGGCACAATTGGATATAAACTATTGTATAAGGATATAAAGATTACATATTGAGGAAACCTGGATGTGGATGATAAAATACAGCCTAGTAAATACCAAAGTATAAAAAATCTCGGATAAAAATGAGGTTGTGATATTTTCCCTTACCTAGGGTCCGACTTGCTTTGTATGTTTCTGAACCTCCTGTATAATGATTTAAATAATGTCATTGACTTATTACAGAATCATACTCATTGTTATGATATCATATATGGTCATATTATTAGCTTCTTAGTAGTAATATTTCATTGCTACTTGATATTTGGGTGTTTATAACCTTTTGTTCTTATGCATGTTTTGTCGAATAAATTATTATTCTTCTCTTTAGGTTATATATACCACATTTACAGAATGGTATTACTGTAATATATATCATATTAATTCATTCAATTCATTTATATAATCATTATGAAATGATGATCATGTAGAACGAGTCACATCACATCGTGGAGACGGTATTCTGTACGTACGCATGAGTGATGATATCATTCCTATGATCGTGCAATTGTATTGAAGTGTATGTATAATATTTAAGAATCAATATCACTTTATAATAGTCATATATAGTCATTATTTACACCATTATACCCATACAAGTAAGGTGGTGGTGGAAAATAGATTACACCACGGCGTGGAGGCGGTATTCCGTACGTACGCACGCGCGGTGATTTCATTTTCCGTAGGATGGATAAATGGTTAAATATTGTTGTTTCATACATATAATAACTTCTCATTATATGAGTGATACTGATGTTATTACTTCATAATGAAACAACTAAAGAAGAAGAGGTTGAAGAAGAAAGAAATTGGAAAGGATCGGTAATGGATATTACCTCTTCTTTGAAGTGCTTCTTTGAGACCTCCTTTTAGGGCACTAAAATTGGTCTTTGAAGAATACCAGGACCTCTAGGATGTCTCTAGGGAAGTGGAGAGGAGAACATGTCAGGGTTTGGATGAGCTTTATGGATCAAAGTGGTGTGAGGAAGAGAGGGAGGAGGTCCCCTTTTATAAGGGAGGAGAGGGGCACCTTTGGAATAACTAAATATATTATTTTATTATAAAGTCATGTTCGGTTTTAAATAGCTTCAAATTGATTTATTTCGAGGCTAAGGTGGGTATGGGTCGAAATCCTCTCATCCAATAGAATTTAGACAAGTTTAGGTTCCTATTTTAACCTTATCATTTAGATTTAACATTAAGTTAAATAATTTTACTTTTACCGTGTCTTATTGTGTTCTTATACTATAAGGTTAATAAACTTACTATATCAAGCCAAACGAACCCCAAGTTATTTATTATAAATATATATAACCTTATAAAAGTCATTTGGCCGAAACTTAGATTTTTAGAAATAAAATAACAATTAATAATCTAATATTTGTTTTAAAAACTATTTTCTGTCAATTTTGACATTATTTAGTAATTGATTTTTGTGAAAATCATAACAGAATGATAAGTTCGTAAAAAGTTAATTAAATCAATACTAACATGTCATATTAACCTATAAAATTAGAGTAATTCATAAAAAGTCTCAAAGTATATTTATTTGGGTATTTATAACATCAATTATGTCAATATTTCTTTAATAAGATAATTACTGCATCCTCGTTGTGTCATAAATAAATTAAATTATTTATTGTCTAAAAATTACAAATAAAATACCATTATGTGGGAAATAGTTTTATCTTTCTAATTAATATTTATAGTCGAATTTATCTTATGTATAACCCCATATTAAAAATGATTTAGTTATTAAAAATTGATTTTAACTATTTTAACCCTTTTTTTAAATAAATTAATAATAAATGTCCTCATCTAATCCAAGTGGGCCTAAATGGTCTTATGTTATTCCTAAGTTTGTTTTTGGTCGAATTACACTTGTCCAATAGAATTAGGACATGTGTTAGGGTAAAAATAATATCATTCTTACCCTTAATTACCCTATTTACTTTTAACCGTGGTAAAAAAAAATAAAACGTTACTATTCACCAAAAAATTATTTTCATCTCATTGAACCACATTTTACTTACTGGCATCAACCGTGACTCTTGGAATTTTTAAATTCCACTCACAGAAGCGGTAAGATTAAATTTTATGAAAAATTCAGTTTTTTAACAACCACTTAGTAGTTTCACTATTCATCAAAAATTGAATGTTTTCAGAAAAATACCAAAATTTCACCCTAGGCTAATTTCGATATTCCGAGTTCAAAAATGAAGTCCATTTTGAAAAATAAAATTAATAAAATTTCAAAAACTGATTATTACTATTCATAACGGCTAGTTTTAATAATATTTTAACAGCATATCATTGTTTAGTGAAACTCAGTATTGCGTACGATGCAAGCTATCGAGGAAGGTCGCGATTTCGTGTAAAGCAAGCCAAGCAAGTGTTGTGTGTAGAAAAAGATTCCTTTGATGATTTATATAACATAAAAGTCTCGGGTGCTATAGATAGAGTTAGCAAGCATAACATGTTCTGCATAATTATTAAGGAAAATAAGACAATCACAAGAATCACTTGCACTAGCTAGGTCATCTCATATCATAACGAATCTAAAACTGCATGAAATAATGTTTTCAAAGTTGCATGCTTCCTTTGGTTAACACCAACATTCATGTAATCTGACCAGGGTACCAAATAGTGCTCGAATATGGTGTGAGCTATATATTAGGGGGAAAACCCCAAAGGTGTCTATAACATCCATACAATGTAAATGATATATATGGGTGTGTGTGAATGTATATATAATTTAAAGTAGTACTATGTAACTAAATACCCTTGTACCTTCTCCGTCCCTCGGTTAGTGTCTGAACATATAACAAAATAATTTTTTTTTGGTTCGATTTATAAATAAGTCACATGTTACAAATAGTGAATGTTCTAGGATGTAACTTGAAAACCATAATTTTCAATTTAATTAGAAGTGGTTCCATGGATTTCACCAATGAAACATCAACCTTAGGGGTTACTATCATAAATGTAACTGAGGCATCCTAAGGGTATGAGTGTAATCTCATGAGCACATTCGATGGCATTCCACAATTAGATGACAACCAACTCCATGGTTATCTACCTATGTAAAATTGGGATATATATTGGTTGAGCCCTATGTGATGTAACCATGGAACCTACGTATTAATTATAGGTCCATGCATTGTATACAATTCATCCTAATTTAACACACGAGGGATCCTATAAGGTCATAACTAGTATCTGAGGAATACAAAAGTATTGAGATTTATATGGGTCTAAACCCAAGCAAGACAAATATTTGAATCATAATATGGTTAAAGTTTGCTCATGGCATTCCTTGATTGGAAACCATGTCAAGATTGAGAACTAAAACTCTTATTTAATATTGAAGTCATATTAAATATTCCATTTAGTAAACCATTTCTTTTCATTAGTATGACATTTCCATGTAGCAGGAATCCATTATTAAATAAATTTATGTCTTATTCAATAATGGGATACATTTGTAACCTTCAATTAGTGTGGCATGATGTGTTGTGGACATGAATCCTATAATTCTTTTTCCATTTAGGGTAATCTCACATAATTAGTATACTTGTCAGTTTCCATTTATCATTAATTTTTCAAATTAAAGAACATTCCTAGGGAAATATATTGTAGTTAACATTGTTCAAACCATTCACCATTACATGAATCATCAAGAATTTAGTAGTAGATAGCTTACCATTTTTGTGGTGAAGCTCGATCACATCTGAATGATAGCTCAAAAGTGCCAAAACACTAAAACGAAAATTATTGAATTTCACCATACATGAGTACTAGTAGTTTTGGGTTTTAACCTCAGAAATTAAAGTCATATTTTGAAATAGAATAGCCATAAGGTTCTAATTAATTTTTGAATATCATATAAATTCAGTAATTGACATCTAATGAAATCAGTGGGCCCCACATTAAATTTCTAAATTCAATAAACTCAAGGTATGTGTTACAGACCACCAAACATAGGGTTGAAGAACTCTCCTACTCTAATATCAGCATTTACATCAGCTTTTAAGAGTGTAAATATTATAACTACGAAATATTGTGTGCACCTTGATAACAATGTCAAGAGGAAGAGTGAAGAAAAAAGGTATAAACAGACTTCAAAACATATTGTTGTGGATACAACATGATAAAGGAAATCTCGAACAGATCATGGATGAAAGAGATCCCTTGATACCATGGATTGGATAATGAAAACCACCAAAATTATAGTATAGGAGCATAATCTTACTTAGATTATGATTAGGTAGGAAAGAAAAAATTAATTCGATCATTAAGGGTAAAATAGTAAAATAACCCATAAAATAACATGTGAATAGTTTGTCCACACTTTTTGAAAACCTGTAAAATGTCTATGTATGAGTGCCTAGAGAAGAGGGGCACTCATATGGTTTGTCTGAATGGTTATATAACAATTCTAATCATGAGGTAAGGCTCTGTACAAAAAAATTTCCATGGACATGGTTTTCTCAAACCGTGTGGCATCCCCGTACTGTTTACTACAAAAATTGTGCTAGGAATGTTTTCACGTTATGATGGGTTCTGAGATCTAAAAAAGTACTATATACCCCATGACATTCACTAACTCATTGTGAATACATAAAATGACCAAAATGAATAATTAGACAAAAAATTACAGGATTCATACTTGAGTGAAATGATGGGATCTTACACTGTCTCTTCTACTAGACTCTTTTAGTGGTTTGTTTAGTTCATCGACCTCAGCATGAGGATGGCTAATTGGCATCGGGACACTGGTTGTGGAATAGTCTATGATAACCCTATTTTTTACAAATAAATTATTTAATACATATTTATAAATTTAAATAATATCATTAATAAATTAAAAAATACAAAATTTATCAGTTTAATTCATTTGGGAAACATTTTAAATATTTATTTTTAATTTCTTATTTTTAATTAATCAATTTATAATAAGATAATATATATTGAAAACACATATATATTGTAATAAAACATATAAAATCATTCCTAAAATATGAGCGTGTAAATAACTATTGAATTAATATTTTCCATGAAGGTAGTAAACGGACCATTAATATGAATTTATATAGTAGTGAAAGAATGATATGTTATATTTACATGTTCTGTAATTATGTTTTTATAAAAGAATAATATTAATATTATATTGAAAACATAATATTCAATTTCTTTTATTATTCTATATATTATAAAATAATTGAATTCTATAAGAATAAAGAGAGACAATGTATTAAACATTGACAGAATTTTTCTTTATTTTTTTTTTGTTTTTCCATTATTAAAATCATTAAATCCTAGAGGGGGTTTAGTTTTATTAAACTGGAACATTGTTTGGTCATATAAAAAATAGAATTTTATTTATTTATTTATTATAAATAAAATGTTAATGGGGAGTGATTTTAAAATCTGATGGAGATACAATTCTTTTTCGTTGCGGAGGAATATTTTTGTTCAAAATAATTACTAAAGTATTTTATTAAAAATTATTCCTAAAATAATGATATTTTTTTACATTATGATCTATATTTATATAAAATTATATTCTTTTATGAATATTACACGGTTATATTAATTAATCTATTAGTATATATTAAATAAATGATAAAAAATATATTTTATAATGGTTTACATGATCATTATAGACTTCAGAACATTATTTCTAGATTTGAAGTTTTATTTAATTATTTATTAATTAGTAACACATATTTTACTTTTTATTTTTCATTGATATTAAAATTTGACAATGTATTCTTTCTCTATTATAATTATATTTCACAGAAAAACATTTTTATTTTGTAAACATTATATTCCAAATTCATCTAAAGAATCATGTTTTATAGGAAATTACATAAAAAATACACATAATATTTTTTATTACATTAATATCGTTTATATTCAAAAAATAATTTTCAATAATAATAAAATTTAAAATTAATCATAATAAATTGTAGTTGTAATTTTATAATTAGAAGAAAAGTTTACTAATAATATAAGATTATATTTTATTGAGAATCCAAATTTTAATGCATGAATATATTTATATCCACATAAATTATTAATAGAAAATTTTACATAAATGTCAACTTACAATTATAGTGGTCATTATATTAATATAATAGTATGATTAAAATTTTAATGTCTAAATTACTATATATACTGTGAGTTTTGCTATTCTAATATTAATATTAGAAATATAATTCAAATAAATGTCACCGTTTTTAGTATTATTACACTTTTATACCCCTTATGGTTAGATGTTATTTATTCTAAATATTTTATTTATTTAAAAAATATTTTCTTTTTTTTTTCAGTGTATCTCTCTACCATGATGATTTATGCGAAAAATTAGAAAAAATTGGATGAAAATGCAAAAATTAGCAATGTTCATATAAAAATAAGAAAATAATCCCAATAGAATATTTCAGAAATGAGGATTCATAATCATGTGGGTTTCATAGAAAAGTTGATAACCAATGAAAAAATTTTCATAAAAACATTCCTTTTCCCATGATGAGAATATTAATTGGATAAAACATTTCATTATCTAACTTCATGATATCAAAAAAATTTATTAAATTTTCATTTTAATTCAAAAAAGAATCATGAATGTTTCATGGGATCTCTTCTTTATAAATTCTTTATTGAAAACTAGACAATAACCCATAAAAATTGAATATCTTACTCAGGTAATAGCAACTTAAAACCATTGAGAACACAATCATCTCCCAATGAATAAAATAGATATATAATTCTCACCCATCATCATAAACAATTCTGTGTATCATATCCTAAATTTAATTGATAAATTATCATATATCAATCATCAACAAAATAAAAATATACTTTAAATAACATGAGTAAACGATTTTTAGATATTCACATTCCCATTACATTAATACACTAATTTAGAATATAAAATTCCAAGAAATTGAAATGGATAAATTTTATTTCAATAAAACAATTCTTATTGTAATCTAATTTAAAAATAAAATCAAAATTTTAATCTTGGTTAATATCATTGATTTTATTTAAATTAAAAAAGAATTACTTATAACATTTTTAATGAATATCGTATATTTTTTATGAAAAATGCATGGAGATTATATTTGAATAATATTGTAGAAATATAATGGATATGTGGTAATAAGTTTTCTATAAATTTATTTAATTATTCCCAAATCTATCAAATAATATTTACATAATGGGAAAATAGATCTAATTGAATATTTATAATCATATTGATACAACGTTTCAATAATGAACATCATATAACTAAATTCTAAATTGTCAAATATTTATTTAACATCCAAATTAATAAGTTAAATTTGTGTATTAATTTTACTAAGAATATTATTCCATGTACATTAACAATTTATTATTCAAATTATTTTACATAGTACAATTTCATACTTTATAAGGCCCCAGACTAGAACATTATATTATCATGAATGATGTTAATAATTCATATTGAGTATATATTCAGTTTCAAGGTTTTAGTGAATTAGGCAATTACTATTACATTACATCTCAATAATTACAATTTATACATAACTGTTTTATCCAAAAATTTCACAAAATAAAATCTCTTAAAAATGGAAATTGGTCTAGTTCTTGGTTTTACAAAGAATGAAATTTCTTAGATCCCATTCATGATGGTATTCACCATTATGAGCTATATAAAACATATAAAAATTTGGGATGAGCATAAAAAGCTCAGTAAGTGATAAAAAATAAGGATAGGAAAACTCAGTTCATGAATACATAAAAATAAAAATAATCATACAATTCAATCATTAAACATAATATCTTTATCATACCACACAAAATCATAATATTTATTAATAACAAATAGGAATCATAAATCATAAATGTAACTTGTTGTATATTTATCCTACTTACAATGTATCTATCACAACTACATGTGGTGTTATATTTGGAATACCCATCAAAGTATATTCCCTAAATCTCTTCGGATAAACATGAATGTTTACCTTCTTCACATTACCCAATGCATTTAAAAGCTATCTCGGGCTAACCCAGCCGAGTTTTATCATGGAACCACCCAAATAAGTAAACAATTCCGAATAAACATCACATATTCATAACATATAAAACAGTAATTAAGGAATGATAACAGTTCGACATTAAAATCAAAGTATATTATTTCCTGATTTTGATATAATCAATTCATTATCAAACCATTTTCAAAGAAATTAAAAACATTTAATAAATATATTTTTAAATAAATGTTTCCCATATCTCTTGGTTGTTTTTGAAAAGAAAATTTAAATTACAAAAACTAATTTACATATAAATAAATCCATAACACCCATTTTTATAACATGGACATTAATTAGAATTATTTTGACGAATAAATCATTAAACATTTAAAATGATATTTTAGTTAATGTTTTCTTAATCAAATGAGAGAGGCTTGAATACAAATAATTGAGGAATAACATTAATTAAGGATTTCAATATCAAGAAAATAAAGATATTTAAGATTCAATATTATATAGGGAATTATATACACCATATAAATTTTAATTAAATATAATAACAAAAATGTCTCAATGGAATGTAAATTGAGATAATGTCCCTTGCAAAGATCATATCCTTAGATTAAGGACAAATCAATGACATAATTTTGTGTGAAAAATAATAATAAACCCATTAAAATTGGATATTATGTGTAAAACAAACCGAGGTCATTCACACAAATTCATATCACTATATAATCATGAAATACTTGTTTATCCTATAGAATTTATATTGGGTAAAGAAGTTGACCTTCATAAATTCGACAGAATAATGACATCGCTATAAAATTCTCAATATGAGTTGATGAGTTATAAAAGGGTCTCTCATCATGGGAAAATAAATTTTACAAAAATAAGGATATTTTTAGAACATATCACAATATACTAATATTTAAATTTAAAAAGACATAACAAAAAAGATTTATTTGTGAAAAAGAGGATGGGGAATGGATTCCTTTATCGATAGAGTAACTTATGAATTATACACCAAATGAAAGAAGGATGATACATTGAAGATGTAAATACCCATTAAATAAATTATATTACACAAGGAATATAATCATGGGAAGTACATACACAATGAAATAGTAAATAGATTCAAATATAGAATGAATCTCAAAAGAATAAAAAGCCAGATGAAAACCCCTTAACTTGTGTCTGACATGTATTGTTCACTATTTATATCCATGTATAATAAATATATGTTAATTATAATAACATAAAACCATATTAAACGTTTATTATTCCTTTAATATCAATTATTACCTCTCCTTAATAATAATATTATTATTTAAGATTATATCAGTCTTTTTGTCCATGTATGGTATTTGAGTACAAAATTAGCATCTTATAATTACGAATTGTACATGTGGTCAACATGACATTAAATAAAGAATTATATTAATTATTTATATATCATATGTACCGTATATTTCTAGTATATATGTATTTATAATAGTCCATATCATTTTTGTATTAGAAATGAAATGCAACGTTCAAGGAGACGGTAAGTCGTACGTATACATGAACACAACATTCATTTCATTTTTACTTTTTTAAAATAATGAAAACCAAATTATAAATATGTATATTATTATTACAGTATAATATAATGCTTAATATACATTTAATAATTTCATTAACACCATATTTTATTGGTTCAATGTATGGTATTTAATAGTCATATCACTTTGAGGGGCTGTAGTCCACACTTAATCAAATAAATATATCGTATTTATACAACATGAAAAGCATAAATGTATGTTCTAATTGAAAATTACCGAATCCTAGATATAAAATAAATATCATAGATATAATATATAATTCATGTAAAATCAAAATGGACACCATGAGAGGTGGTAGGGGAATATCTAACAATCATTATTTCGTGAGGTAGTAGTTCATCATACACGGAAACAATATGTTCTTTTCAAATTAGATAGAGGTGTGTGTATGTGAAGTTAGAATAATTCTCATAATAACAACCTAGTATATTTAGGATATTTTTTTTGTTATGTAAACAAAATATAATAATAACATGATGAGGGAAGAAGTAAAATAAATGAATAGAACTTAATGGAAGACGTTACCTTTAAATCAGGTAACTACCTTTCGATTGAACCAAAAGGCATTCTTGAAGTATCTTCTGCATATAGTACAGATTTAAGATGAATAGAGGCATGATGGGATATTATAGGGGTAGGTTTTTTATTATCCAAGGGGGTTGATAGGATTGATTAATGGGTTAGAAGTGGTGTCCTTTTATAAGATGTTGGAGGGCCTTTTAAGAAAGTTTCAAAGTATTATTTTATTATAAATTTATTTTCGGTTTCAAAAGGTCCAAAACTCATTATATTATAAGATATGATGAATATAATTATCAATAAATTAATCTAATAATAATTGGATAGATTTTATATCTTTTTAAATACTTATCATTTTTATTTAACACTTTGTTAACTTATTTAACCTTTACCATGTCTTCTTGTATATTAATACTATATGGATAATATATATACATTAAAATTTAATGAGACAAAAATTGGATCATTAATGAAATTTGTAACATAAAATTTTTCATTTGGAGGATTATTATAATTTTAGGACTAATTAATCATTTAATAAAATATTAATTGATTTAAAAACACATTTATGTCAATTTTTATGCTATTCATATCATGACTTTTTAAAAATCCAAAAAAATTGATTCTTTTGAAAAAGAATCCTTAATTAAAATATAACAAGTCATACTCATCTATATAATTATTTTATGGCATGAAAAGTTCCAAATAAATTTATTTTATAATATATAAACTTATTTATTTAAAACATTCATTAATGAGGTAATCATTACATTATCATTGTGTCATAAATAAATTTATTTATATTAAGTATAATAATTATAAATAAAATATCATTATGTAAGAAATATTTTTATCTTTATAATGAATATTTACAGTTGAATATATCAATTATTTAATTCCACATTAAAATTGTTTTAAGAAAACCACACATGTTTATAATATTTTTAATTTTACATTAAATGAAAAGTTATTAATGTCATTATCTTACCCAAATGGCTTTCAATGGAAACACCATCTACCTATGGATTTTATTGGTCTTAAATTACACATAAAATATGTTTAGGTCAAGTGCTAACGCAATTTTATATTATTACAATATTATTTTTAACTTGATTTACCATATTAAAGATTAACTGCGGTAAATAAAAATCAAAAGATACTATTCACAAAAAATTCTTTTCATACTATTGAAACAAAGATTGCATATTGATAACAACCATGCATGATATATAATTTAAATTTAATTAATATAAGCCATAAAATTTCATTTAAATGACAAAGTCAGTTTTTATGTATTATGTAGGGTTTTTCACTATTCATAAAATTTTTAGCATTTTCAGAAAAATACAAAAATATCACCCAAATATAATTTTGATATTCTGAAGTCAAAAATTATTTTTATTTCACGAAATTGAAAACAAATATCTTTTATTAATTAAATTAAGATTAATTTCCTTTTTCAAAACAAAAAATCGTGTTTTTATGAAATAATAACTATCATAATATTGAGGCTAGTTTTTGTCCGATTACAATGTAATATTACCTCCAATGACCTCAATTGGATTAAATGGTAAAATATAGTACAATTATACTTTAAAACCAATAAAAAATATAGTACTACCATAGAAATAAATTATATTAAAAGTAAATTTTGAATTAAAATATATTATTTTCACTATTCATTAAAAATGAACTTTATCAGAAAAATACTGAAATTTCATTCTAAGAAAATTTTGATATCCCGACTCAAAATAAGAATTTAAATTTCTCAAATAAAACATATTAATGTGACAAAAACAATATTTATAAAGGGTTCACCATCAATATGTTGAAAATCGATCCTTTAGAGAATATTAGATTATTTATACTTAAAATTGGATTTATTCACATTTTAAGACACTAACATTTATTAGTAAATGTAAAAACATTTAACAAAAATATTTTTTCAAAATATGGTGAGTTCTATTGTTTCCCACCAATAAAACGACAAGGCGCTAACTACCATTTGAAATAATTTTATATTTTTATTTTTCATTATAATCAAACTTGTGTTCAACAGATGATTTCAGTGAAATCCATTGTTGCATTTTGGCTATGCCATTGAACATAGTATCCCAATTAACCTAAAATTAATATTTAATTCTTAAATATTAATAAATATGATTATTTCATATTTTCTAATTACCTGGGATGTTAAATTCTCCCCCCTTGAAATATTTCCTCTCAATTTTATAATTGGGCATGGAAACATCAATAAAAGTCCCACATTGGGAAAAGAGCCAATAAAATTGTCACATTATAAAAAGAAAGGAAAGTACAAATGTCACCTGAGTTAATAAATACTAGGAATTCATGTTGTAAAACAGGGATATACATGAGAAATTCTTTGTTTTGTTCTGATGGATAGTGATAGAAAACATGATCAGGAGAAATTTAACTCCTAGAAAACCATAATCATATGATAGGTTAACTGGTCTTCGATTCCAATTTATGAAATCTAAAAAGAAAATGTTATTTTAAGTTACATTTAATAAATTTGAGGAATTATATTACTACATAGAGCAATAACAAATGGAAATGTACATACCTTTGATGTAGAGTTACATCCATTCCTAAATTTCTACCACAAACTCATCTTTTCTCAAAATGATGAGTATTCAAGATGACTTGGTCACACTTGAATCAATATAGTCATCTTCTTTAGAATCAAATAATCCACAAAATATAGAATATAATTTTTTTCCACTGATTTATACAATTACCAATAACACAAATTTTAGTACGAGATCAGATAATATCCAAAAAGGATAGTCCTTTTCAAAAATAAATAATACACTTTATCTCTAAAATTGAACAAACAATTCCCAATGTTCAACAGAGATATTTTAACATGCATTTGTCCTTAAAATTCATAAATATAATACAACAGCTACTAAAGCCTAAATTCATATGGATGGGATCACATCGTCTTCCATAGTAAATCATAATATTTATCTCCAAATAACATCGACTACTATTAATGTCCCATACTAATGTGTGATTATACTAATATCGTATTATCAATGATAGATTAGTCATTTCTATAAGTAACCAAAACTGATATATGTCCTCAATGAAAATATAGATTCATCCAAAAAGAATCAACCATTAATCCACAAATGACATCCCATTGTATGCTATATTCATTTGGCTTATAGTGTGTCTCCAAAAAAGAGAACATCTTTTAAAATAACTATTACCAAATAATCACCAAATCATTTTCCTATAATAAGGATATAAATATAATAAAATAGATGTTCCAAAAATCAAATTATTCTCGATCCATAAATTCATATAACTAATAAAATAAGTCATACTAACAATGGACTTCATGAAGGTTAATGGTCGGGGAAAAATCCCAATCGCACATTAGTTGTAGGTTCTATTCCCACAGCTCTATCTGATGGCACTAGTTGTCACATGATCTTCATGTTTTCCTTTTTTATAAAACTATATAATTTTATAACATTCCAAAAAATTAAGTTAAATTCATTGAAAATAACAATGACATTTTTTAACCACAAACGGTCTCATTGCAGCTCCCATTTCATTCGATTTCTCTTTATGATAACCACCACAACATTCCTTCACATATATTGTAACGTTGGTTCCTACTAGATCGAGCCATTTACTAAATCCAAAAAGGTTATTGTTATTATATCAGTTAAATCATCATATAATATCTTATGAGGAGGGTAAACACTAAGATATACTTATTTATTTTATCTCAAACCCAATCAATTTATCTAAAAAACTATACCTCTTTCTAATATGAAAAACATTATGGTTATGTCATTTATGCATAAATAACACCCTAATCTATAATGTTATCTAAACTGCCCTCTGATAGAAACTATAAGGCCCCAGCCTTGAACATTAAATAATCTGTAATTAAGTTAACAATTCACATTGAGGGTCTTTTCAGGTTTATAGATTTAGAGAATTAGGTCATTACTATTTCATTACATATTAATAATTTCAATTTAGACACTTCTACTCAATAAATTTTTTCACAAAATAAAAACTCTTTAAAAATAAACTTTTATAGTTCCTTGTTTTAGAATGCATGACTTTTCCATGATCCCATCGTTTGACCTTATTTATAATTAAGTGTTGGGTAAAACATTTAAAAGCATGGGATGAGCATAAAAAAGCTTAGTAAGGGATATAAAATATGGAATGAAAACATTATTCCATGAATACATAAAAATCAAAATAATCATACTTTTTAATATTAAAATATAATATCATTAACATACCTTCAAAAATCAAAAGATTTATGAATAAAACATAGAAATCAAAAATCATAAAGGTAACTTGTGGCATCCATATCATACCTACATTGTAGCTATAATATCTACATATGAAGTTAGATTTGTAAAACCCATCACAGTATATTCCTTTAATCTATAAGGATAAACATTAATGTTTACCTCCGTCATGTTACCCAATGAATTAGAGAGCTATCTTGGTTGATCAGCCCTAGGTTTATCACAAAACCACCCATATATGTACAAAATTCGAAATAACCATTAACTATTTATAACACATATAACAAGAATAAAGGAAAGATAACATTTTCCCTAATGTAGTCACAATAATTCAGTTCAAAATATTGACATAATCAATGAATTATCAAACCATTTTCAAAACCCTTAAAAACATTTAATAAATTGATTTTTAAATAAAAGTGTCCCATACCACATTTATTATTATGAAATAAATTTTATTTCAAAACATTCATGTCCATATAAATTAATCCATAAAACCATTTTCAAAACATGGATATTATTGAGAATAATTTATAAGAATAAATCTTTTAGTCATTTAAAATGATATTTTAGTTAAAAAGTTCCTAACAAAATGATATATGCATGAATAAAAATAATTCAGGAATATCATTAATGAAAGCTTATAATATAATTATAATATGGATATTAATTATATAATATGTAAAAGGGTGGTATGTAAACCATATAAAAGTGAATTTTTTTAAAATAACAAATAAGACTCAACAGATTGTAAACTAAGGCAAAGTCCAATGAAAATATCATGTCCTTAGATATAGTTCAAAACAAGAAAATAATTATGCGTTTAAAATATGAAAACACACAATATAAGTTCATATTGTTTGTCAAACAATTGTAGTCCATTCACATATATTCATTGCACCACATAATCATAAGAGTATTTTTAAACCAATGAACTGAAATAGGGTTGAGAAGTTATCTTACATAAACCTGACAGTCTAATGACGTCGCTTTAAAATTTTGAAAATGATTTGATGAGAAATAAATTGGTATCTAATAACATGTACATAAAATTTACAGAAAAATGATATATAATATCATATAACAACATAATAAAATTTAAATTTAAAAATACATTTCATAAAAGAAGTAATTGACAAAAAGAGGATGGTGAATGGTTCCCTTTTCGAATTGGTAACTTATTAAACATGCACAACGTGAAAGAAGGATAATACAATGAAGATGTAAATACCCATAAATTAAATTATATCACATGATTAATAAAATAATGGGCAGTAAATACACCACACAAAAACAAATAGTTGAAAATATTGCATGAAACTCATTAGAATAAAAAGTGAGATGAATACCCCTTACATTGTGTATGACTTGTATTGTTTGTTCGCTATCTCCATGAATAATAAACATAAGTTAATTTCAAATAATTAATACCCTTTTATGGTTATTATTGATTTTATATAACTTATTAATATTCTCTCATAATAATATTATTATTTATGTTCATATCATTCTTTTTGTCGATGTTCAGTGTTTGAGTCATTAATTTACTTGTTAAAATTAGAAATTTTCCATGTGGTCAAAAGTCAATTATATCCTGAATGATATAAATTATTTAGATATAATATATATCATATATATCTAGTATATATGTATAATAATAGTCCATATCATTTTGATATATGAAATGAAATGAAGAGTTCATGGAAAATGTAAGTGGTATGTTAGCAGGAACGATACTTTCATTTCAATTTTTACATTATTAATTAAAAGAAAAACAAATTACAAATAGGTATATTGTAATTCAAGTATAAAATAATATTACAGATATATTTCATAAGTTCATTAACACCATCCTTTATATTTTCCATGTATGTTATTTATGAGTCATATCATATTGAGGGGACGGTAGTCCGCACATCCTCAAATGAAAATATCATATTTATAGAACATGAAAATCAAACATTTATTTTATATATGAGAATTAACAAATCATAGATAATAAATATATATCATATATAATTATATTTCCATAATAATGGATACCCTGATAGTTAGTTTAGGAAAATCAAGCAATCATCATTTCGTGAGGCAGCAGTTCACCGTACGTAGAAATAGTATATTCATTACCCATTAGACGGAGTTGTCTTTAAGTTTAGATTTAATAATTGAAATAAAAACATCCTTGTATATTTAGTATAATGGTTTTTTATTTAGAAATATAATATGAATATCATAGTAAGAGAATAAGTAAAATTAAAGAAAAGAACTTGAGGAAAGACATTATCTTTAAATCGGGTAACTCCATTTGGTTTGCACCAAAAGGATTTCTTGATGTGTCATATGCCTGAGTAAGAATTCTGTGAGGATGAGAGGGTTTTGGGGAGCATATTTGGGCTGGGGTAGGATGAGCCATGGGGGCCTGATAGGTGTGAGTAATGGGATAGAAGTGGTGTCCTTTTATAATAGGGGGGATGGGATCTTTAGGAATGTTTGAAAGTATTATTTTAGTATAAATATATTTTCAGTTTCAAAATGTACAAAACTCGTTACTATTGAATATAAGATAAATATAAGTTGAAATAAATTAATCCAATTATAATTGAACTATTTTTGGATCTTTTTTAATCATTATCATTTTTATTTAATCATTTGTAAACTTATTTAACTTTTACCATGTCTTCTGGTATATTCATACAATATGCTTAATATATATACTATAAAATTCCATGTGACCCATAATTGATAATTAATGAAAATTTTAACATCATATTTTTCATTTGGTCGAATCATATATTTTTAGAACTATTTTATCATTTCATAAAATATTAATTTATTTTAAAAATAATTAATGTCAATTTTAATACTATTCATATCAAGACTTTTTATGATAGTTTTTTCTTTCATTAAATAAAATATTTAATGTCATTATCTTACCCAAAAGAAATTCCAAGGAACAATATTCTACCCGTGGATTTTATTGGAAATAAATTACTCATACAATAAGGTTAGGATAGGTTGTAAAGAAATTTTATATTATTATAATATTATTTTTACATTGAATTACCTTATTTAACATTAACCACAATAAATAAAAATAAAAACTTACTATTTATAAAAAATTATTTTCATACTATTGAAGAACATTTTACTTACTCATGACAACCATGTATGTCGGATTTTTTAAATTCAATTCACAGAAGTAGTATTATTTTATTTAAATGGAAACATCTCTTCGTAACTACTATGAAGTTTATTTCAATATTGATAAAAATATTACATTTTTAGGAAAATACCAAACATTGACTCAAAGCTAATTATGATATTACTAATTAAAAATTGATCTCTGTTTTACCAAATCCAAAACATATATGTTTCATTAATTAAATTAAAATTAATTTTCATTGTCAAAACCAAAAATCATAGGTTAATGAAATAATAACTATCAAAATATTGACATTTTTTTATGTCTTATCTCATTGTGATATTACTTATAATCACCAATATTGGATTAAAGGGTAAAAATATAATCAAATTACACATTAAATCAAAAAAAATATAATATAACCACATAAATAAATTATATTAAAAGTATGTTTTGAATTACAATACAATGTTTTAATTATTCATTAAAAATGATATTTATTTGTAAAATACTGAAATTTCATCCAAAGTAAATTTTGATATCACGATTCCAAATTAAAAAATTGTTTTCACAAATATAACATACAAAAGTGACAAAAAAACTACATATAATAACTATTCTCTATAAAAAGGTGTAAATCGTCATTTTAAAGAATATTAGATGTTGTATTCTTAAAATTGGGTTCATTCACATTTTAAGACTCTATAATTTAATGGATAAATGAAAAAATATTTAAAAAACATGTTTTATCATAATATAGTTAGTTTTGTTCATTCTCTATAATAAGACAGCTTTTTGTTAACTACTATTTAAAATAATATTGTATTATTAGTTTTTCAGTATGAATCAACCTTGTGTGCATCATGATATTTCAGAGAAACCCATTGTTGCATGTCAGGTATGCCATCGAACATATCATCACCTTTATTGTAAATTTAATATTATATTTACAAATATTAATAAATATGAAAATGTCATTTCTTATACTTTCATGGGATGTTACATACATAATCACATTATTGATTGCATTTACCTCAGATGTTTTTAAGATATTTATTAAATGTTCTCAAAATGATATCAAAAGGATGAATATGTTAAAATGAATCATTTTTATTTCATTCATAGTTTATCAACCATATCTTATTTGAACTTTATATAAATTATGTATTTTTTTGATACAATATGTGTTTGGTTGTTTTGAAGAATGAATTGAATTAAAACATGGTCATAAAGGTATGCATGTCTGCATAATATATTTTTCCCCTTTTCAACGAACAATATAGAATGAGGTTATTTATTATTATATATTTAAATATTGATAAATAAAACTTCTATATAATTTTTTTCATTAAATAAATATATGTATATATATATGTCATCCATTATAATTTTTGATGAAAAACAAAATATCTTTTCATGAGGTAGTAGTCCACAAGAACACATAATCAATGGTTTTATTTTCAATTTAATTTATAGTAAGTAATTGGAATATTAATATATCTTAAAATAATTAAATTTATATAATTTATATAATATTATGTTATTTATATACATTATTTTGATAATCCATATTAGGTGCTAAATAAAAATAAAATTCATTATATTTTCAATGAATTAGTATACATGTACTTATGAAAGATGTTTCAAATTTAAATTAGATTAATAATTTGAAGAATTTTTTTTACCATAAATATAAAAAATCATGGGGTAAAATTACGTTCTAATATATCATATTTTTTAGGATGGGTTTGAATGTTATTTCATAAGAAATAAAATTAATATTTTTTATTAATAACAATAACTCTTCATCAGAAAAAAACTTCAGGTTTATACAGAAATCATTCCTAGGATTGTATTCTGATCCAAAAGGAATCTATATGAAATGGGGATGGATTTTATGATATGATTTGGGAATGTATTGGTGGAGCACATAGCCTTTTTATGTTTGTTGAAAAAATGATAGGGTGTGTACTTTAATAAGAGATCGAGAGAACCCACTAGGATGTTTTAGAATGATTAAAATATATAATATTAATTACCCTGAAAAATGTATAAAATAGATCATATTCAAATATGAGATAGTATTTAGCCTATATTTTACCATCCAACATATTTTATATATTTTTTTAGGTCATTTGATGCCCAATCTATTATGTTTTATCCCTTTTAACAAGTTTGGAATCTTTCTTTGGTGAAAACTTTTTTTCTATAGTTTTAATTCATTATGAATAAAACACAAATAGTTTTTTAATTAAATTTAAATTATTGTTAAATATATGGATTTTATTATATGAATTTTATTTTCTTTTATTGGAATGGATTGTTTAGAAATAATAAAACAAAAGGTGATGAAAAACGTCTTCTAAAAAAATGTATTTGATTATAAATATGATTTTAGTACGAAATTCTTGTCTAATTGTGATCCCAGTGATATTTATTAAAATATATAAAATTAAAATATTTATTTTTCTTTATAAAAATAATCAAAAAAATCAGACTTTTTAAATACATGAAATGGGATGGATGTATTCATAAATACATGTTTATTTAATTTTATTCAAAAAATAAGTTTTTTCAAAAAAAATTATAATAATTGGTCAATGATATATTCTAAAATAACATATAAAAAGGGAAGTTTAGTTTCAAAAATAATAATTTTAAATTTTTGAAATTACTCTTTTTGAATGAAAATCATACATTACATGAACTCAATTAATTTATAATATAACTATTCTCCATCTGAATGAGAAATTACATTATAATTTTATAATTAATATTTATTAATGAAATATAAATCATTAATATTAATAAGTAATTTGACTGATCTATATATAATATTATATTTTTTATATTCCATCTAACATTGGGAAATTTAAACCTCATGATTTTTATTTATTTTAAAAAATTGATATATTTTTCATTCATTGCATTTTAAAATTCTAATGTTGCTTCATTAATAATATAATTTTCTAAATTTCCTTAATTGGATAATAACTTTGTTCTATAGAACCTAATCTCTATGATCAAGAAACTGAATAAGCTAATCCTTATTAGAAATATTCTATTCCATGTTTATTTTTTCATACTAAAAGCATGAAGTCCATCAGGAATGACATTCGATAAAAATAAAACATAAAACACATCACTGACCTATGGTAAAATCAATTCTAAAACCACTCACTAATAAACTAATCCAATATTCTCATAAATATAATACCATAAAATAAATTATGATATTAGCATTCCCTACTTCCAAAAATTCTTTACTCTTTTCCTTGTAGATATCTTAAAAAAACATAATTTCTTAGCTCAAATAAATGATATTTCTTTTAGTTATACACATAAATCTACTAACATATCTAATCATGATTTATTTATTGTTTAATATCCTGAACATTCTCTACCATCAAGTTAACCAGTTCTGGTCGCCAATATATTCTTTAATTAATTTTTTTGTATCACACCATAGTTCAGTCACTCATTCCATAAAAATCCGAATAATGCACCTATTTTATACTAGAATGGAAGTTATTAATAAAATAAAATTCCACAACTAAATAATATTAATCCCAAAATCACATGAAACACAATGAACATGATCAGAATATGTCCTCCAATTATGAATCATTCACATTGACTACCTATTATATTGGGGTTAAAACCAGATACCCATTTGTAATTCCATAACAAATTAATTTTAGTGAAAAATATTATGGTGAATCCGAGATCATGGTAAAATAAAATAGAATAATTAGCTCCATGAAATATTATTATCTCATAAATATAGATTCTATAATAATGACCATAACTTTTATATTCTATAATAGTATAAAATTTCATGTATATAGACAAATTGTCAATAGTTCCACATATTATAAAAATACCATCATATGTTTTTTTGTATCCTCACCATGATATAAATTGATATATTCACCAATTTCATTTTGGAACAATAAAAGTATAATGAATCCCCTATATTAATTTTAGTCCCACATAATGCTAATTAAAATTCAATCAATTAATTATAATGTTATTAATATCTCTTTTCATTATATTCTTCAAACTATGTTCCTCATTTCCTCTATAAATATTAGTGTTGGTAAAAATAAAAAATAGATATGTGTGAGCTTCACACAATATATATTTCTAAAACTAGGAATCCTAACAAAAATATATTGTTTCTAATATTTTAAAATCAAATTGATTTTCACTGTTAAATTCAAGAATATTACATACCCTGGATAATTTTACCTTTAGTTAATAATCAAAATCCTCTTTCTAATATTTCATAATAATTTATATCTATGATGACTAAATTCACATCTAGAAATTAGATGATGTATCTTAATGGACTATTATAAACTTTTATTTATCACATCGTTAACCAATGTGTCATGTTCCATTCAAATCATTGCT
This sequence comes from Viscum album, assembly GCA_963277665.1. Classification (NCBI taxonomy): domain Eukaryota; kingdom Viridiplantae; phylum Streptophyta; class Magnoliopsida; order Santalales; family Viscaceae; genus Viscum; species Viscum album. The sequence goes on along the minus strand of OY728145.1, from coordinate 758,636,673 downwards.
GACGATTCATTATTTTTCAGGAATAAATTATATGATAACATATTTAATTTGCATAAAAGATAATAAAACATATAGTCAGAATCCATATTCAGTTTCATATATCATGTAAATATAATTTGTTAATTCATTATTAGTTTATGTATACATATAATAATAATTATTTCAATGATTTTATAACTTCAGTCATTATTAAATATGTTTTTAGTTTTTAAAAACATACACTAAAACATCGATATTTTGGTAATGTATGTGTTAAATTTTATCATAATATATCAACATTTAGTAAGTATGAACAATTACATGATCATTACGATTCGATACACAATGAAGTCCCTTACAATAAGAATCAATGTCAAAAAGAGCTCACAAATTTTTTTATAGAGAGGCCAAACCAAGATCACTCTATAAATTTATTTCAAATTATTGGTAACATTGGTCATCTTCTTTTTTCTAGATGATTTCGAATCATTGTATAATTTAAGTAGTTATTTATCTAGATAACCATGAAACATTCTAAAACAAAATTTCACTTGTATCACTTTAATCCATGAAAACCAAGAATCTTTGTAACCTTTCTATGTCAGAGGAACTCTTCCAAAACATATGTTTTAGATGTATAAATACTTATTCTATCATCAAATAAAAAATATTAATGGAATGAAATTTATCACATCTAGAATATATATTTTCTATGTTTTCTATATATCATATTTTATTTTAAGTGTTTAAGAACAACCTAAAACAATCGAAAATATCATAAAAAACTCAATAAAACCCCAAAATTCATTCACGTACTAAATATGATATTTATTTATAAGGATAGTAAATATAGTATTTGATTTTTTCAATAGTAATGCAGAACCAAAAACACATAATTCTAATACATATTCTTAAAATTTTCATTAGAATTAAATCATCCATACCTCAAGAGGATGATACCTATAACTAATATCAAAATTCGACAAAATCTATGCTTCCTTGTCCATATCAAAAGAGTGATCTATATTATTAAATGAAAAAATACTCTTAAAATTGATGTATTCATGATTTCTAATCAATTAAAATCCTTTGAAATCAATTTATAATTTAAAAAAAGAGGTACACCCCATTGTGTAGTTATAGGTTGAATGTATTCGTTATAATGAAAATCTTGTTACTCCTTTTTTGAATTCTAAAATAAATACTTGACCAATTCGATAAGGATGTTTTGATATTGTATTTTCATCTATAAAAAACTAAATTGAAAATTTAATTCCAAAAGAAAGTATAATACAATGAACATTATCACAATATACATCAGTATGTTAATTTATTATATGAACACAACCAAATTTAATAGTTCCCATATTATCAACAATACATGTAAGATAAATTTCGATACCATTTTTAATATATTTCGACGTATTTAGATATCTTATCAATATTTTCAATTAATTTTTTTAAAAAATTCAACATAATGAAAAAAATCCTTACTTATATAATATATGTTTATATTATACAAAAAAATTCATATCAATTATTATAATTACATCGATATCTATAAGGGTCATGAAAAATATTGTTTTGGGTAAATCCATTACATATAAAATAAAAACAAGATTATTATAATTTTATTTTATTCTTAATACTACACAAGTTGTTTTTATAAAAATATATTTCTTAATTTCATGCGGGATGATTTTAAAAACATAAGTAGATTTATCATAAAAAAAAATTAATTGACAGATACAAATAAGAAATGGTAGTATGATAATATACATAAAAAATTAATGCCCCTGAATCTAAATAACATGATAGTAAAAAATATTCAGATGTAATATAAATGGAATTACCCAAAACATTATATATGTAATAATGATAAATTCTATCGTTCATTAATATCATTGAACCAATAATAACATAATGACCCATTTTATATATATAAATATTACTATTCAAATTTCTTATTTTCATGACCATTAATCTATTAATTTTAATTATAATTCTGAGGCCTATATCCAAACATACCACATTTATAAAATTTCCCTAATTTTATGAAATATTATTCTCTATGAATGTTTAAACATTTAGCACAATATAGAAATATTTTCCTTACAATGAAATTTTCTGGATAAATACTTCTCCATTTCCTTCCACAAATACCAATTTTGGTCTTTTTTATAGAAAACATCAATTTTTACCTTCCTATTACATTAAATAAGTTTCACATTTAATTGATGCTCATAAAAAACAAAATAAATTTAAAATAATTGATTCAATACAAAGTAAATGAAATTAATTTTTCTATAATAATTTTATATATAATGTGGTATGTACCATAACAATCAGGTGAGTCTTACTTCACATGTATCCCTTGTATCTTCCTCATTTGACATATATTCCATGAATTTGTTTTTTGTCCCATGTCAATCAAAATTCGGGAAAAATTTCTAATTGTGAAAATTATCAAATAAATCACATTCAAAGGTATAAATATATTAAATTTTGTATATGTTCTTTACCATTTACAAACAAAAAATTTATTTTCCTTTAGAATGATTAATAAATACAGTTAACATTTTCTTCCCTGAAAAACCAATGACAGTGAATTTCATTTCCAAATATTTAATTCATCCCACATTTACTTCTAGGTCTGAAGATCTATTTAATTTTTTTGTGGTTGAATATCCTGATATTATCTAATTAATACATGTTCCTCAATTATGACTACTGTTTCTCTCTAATGAATTTCCAAACAACATTAACATCATACGAAAACCGAGCAATATCATAATATTTTGAAACAGATGTAATGTTAAGATAAATTTTTTTCATGTCTTTTTTCTATTGATCAATTTTATTTTATAGGGTTATATTTATTATATAAATATTTATAAAATTTTCATTCAAATTTTAAATGACTTTTCTTTAGAACAAATAAGTTTTTCATGCATTATAAGGTTATATTTAATAAATTTATTTAGAATATATAGAACTATAATTTGATAAAATAAACATAATTTTTTAAGAAAACTACTTAAATTTATTTAGATTATGTTAATTTTAATTTTTTCATAAGAATTATTTTCAATGAATTGTGAAATATACCAATTTTTATAAACATTTTGTTTATTTTTATTAAATAGTGTAATTTATAATTTTTATTTTCTGTTTAATTTTATAGAAAATAAACACACTAAATTATTTTATACAATATTATATAGGTAATTACATTTGAATAATAATTATATTTAAATTTCTTATAATTACATTTTTTGGCATCATAATTGATATAAAAAAACCAATTTTCAGGGTGTTTTGTGTTTAACTCCCAAATTAGTACTAAAACCCTAAATATGTTGAATAAGGACATATGGATTCAATATTGGGAAACAAGAGGTATAAAATTGGTAAATTAGTCCCATTTTATTGGGCCAGATGAATTGGTAATGGATTAAATATTTGTCATCTCAATAAGGGTATATATATCAATTGATGTTAGAAATATTTTGATAAGGTGTAAAACACTTCATTGAAAATGTTTTTATTTTATATTAGTTTTTTAAAATTTGTGATTCAATATTATACATTTTTTAATTTAGAGGCATAATAATTTGATTATAAGTTATATATTATTTTAATTGAATATAAAGATAAAAATGTCATTATCTTTCTATTAAAAAGATTATTAATTTTAGATAAGGATAAAAATAATAAATGAAACTACAAATCCTCATTTTATATAGAATTTATTTGTCATAATGGAAATGTATTTTTAATTTTTTTTGAAAATATAATTACCTCAAATTATAACTCAACACCGATACAAATAATCTGTAAGATATAGAAAAATATTATAATGAATTCGTAAAACATTAAAAATAATAATTTTTAGATGATTCAGAATATGATTTATTTTGTATATAAAAATAAGTTATTAGGGAGTTTTTGTTAGATTGTATTTCTATTTTTTCTATTATTTTTTTCAATGTCTAATTAAATTTTTAGTTATAAGAATAATGTTAATAATATATTATATAAAAAATTATTAGAGTAAATGTATTAATATTCCTAAAACATTTATCATTATTAAAGTGAATGAAATATGGTTGAATTTAAAAAAAACAAAATTCTATTGTAGTGAATTTTTCAATTAATAGTATCCTACATGAATACTTTAATGAAAAACACATTGATATTATGTTAAAAGGCGATGGGGTTAATTTGGTTTGGTGGCTTAAACCAAAACAAAATAGTGAAACAATCACCTAAATATGTTTATATATTATTGGATGATAATATTTAAACTCATCTTAATCTTATTATATTATTTTTATCTATATTTATATAATAATTTATTTATATAACATTAATAATTTATGAAATACCCAGAATACATATCCCCTCTCTTATAAAATGGTATGTCCTCTACCATTTTATTCAATCATCAAAACAATTCATATTTTCCCAGGCCATACCCAAGAAATTTCTATAAGTCAGTTTTCATATTCTATATTAGTTGTTTTTATCATAAATCTAATCTTTGAATGCTTTAGGATTAAACATAATGTAATTTTATGAATATGAAGTAGATTTATTAATTTATAATTTTAATTTTATTACAGTAACCAAAAGTATAATATATTCATATAGTAAGACTAAATTATAAATAATTATCTAATTATTTTTAAAGGATATTATTTTAATTTCATAACCTAGTTCAATATCAACTTATGTCAAATGATAAAAATAATAAATCTATCTTTTGTAAGATGTACCACTACTTTGTGATCGAGTTTAATTCATTTTCCAAAACTAATTATATCAAGTGATTATAATGATTGATTTAATGTATATATATTTCATTGATTAAATTTAAATTATTTTATAATTAAATTAGACAATATAATGTTATTCATTCACATCCTTTGATAAAGATATTGTGATTGATGCATATAAGTGGATTACCACCTCCTTTTAGCAATGTGATTTATTTTTCCTGTTAACATCTAATTGATGATATATATATATATATATATATATATGTCTGTGTATTTGAAAAAAATATAAAAGGATATTTTTATATAATATGATTTACGGAATTACTAAATAATACTTACCTTCATTTCATCATTATTATTAGAAAACAAAATTTTTCTCATACATATTTATAGTATACCATTTCCATGATTAAAGGGACATTAATTATTCATAATAATTTTTCATGGTGTGTTTTAAATGTATTTTTCATTTATAAAAATGATAATTATGTAATTATTATTTTTTTGGAGATGATGAAACAATGTCTTCTTTAACTATATCATCCTACATAATTCATGTTAGGCTTATGCGTTAAATTTTATACAAACACCATATAGGTACTTAGAAAAGTATGTAATGGAATATAACATGACAACAAATAAAAATAATGATAATAAACATGAAAAATGTTCATGATAATGTAAATAATTAAAAATTAATAATTATTTAGGATTATAAATATTTTACATAACGATTCAGACTCATGGTAAAGGACAGTATAGTTTAAAAACATGTTTAAAATGTTTTAAAGAATTATTTTATTAAAAAATGTCATCAATTTTAATAATCATAAAATTATTTTATATATATATTAATATAAAAAGTATTTATGAATAAATATTGTGTTTTAATTTCTTGTAATGGTATTTAAATTATTTTTTAATGGAATATTTTGAATTTTTTTACAAAAGTAATGTTGAATGTTATATTTTATCATATATTGTGTCAACATAACTGTAAACTACCATAATGGTTATTTTATGTGTTCAATTCACTGACATGTTTTCATTTATTTTTAAATAAAATACATCCCTACTTTTTATTAAATCAATATTTCAGAAATTGGAATTCAATGGAAATACATATATCAATATTTAAAAATAGTTTTACTAACTTATTTAAAAGGTTATTTATTTTGTATTTGATGATTGAAATGATATATATTATATATTTTATGTTTGTTAGGGTCCATGGAAATATTATAGGATATTTTTTATCCCAATATATATTGTGAATATTGGTGATCTTAATATAGATTGTGAAGATGGGTATCCTCAATAAAGCTCTTGAATACATTAGGTAATGATTATATTCTCTATGTAATTATAAAGGCAGTTGACCATAATGGTTATTCAATTTTAAAGGATTATTTCAAAACAATGTTTATTTTGTTAAAGGTAAATTGTTATTATGATCACATGTTTCCAAAATGTGCAAATGGGTTCTTTCTTTTTTATTCCCCATAATGTGATTATTTTTCTGATCACATATTTCTAATTTTTCTCATGTGTTTTAAGGATGATTAGGAATAGAGAAGACATCATGTTGAAAATCATAATGATCTCTTATAAAAATAAAAAACATTCTTTTTAAAAATATTTTATTTTTTTAAATAAGGATTATACCAGGAAATATCCAAAAAAATATTTTATCATTTTTTCATGTTATATATTTCACCAAATCCACTAAAAATATATTCCACCAAGAATCCTAAAAATCAAATAAAGTGAATTTATTTTCAATAAAATACCTATTCATTGGTCTATATAGATGGCTTAAGATATATATATATTAGTAATTATATGGGATATGATAATGTATGTACCCTTGATAGATTCTAATTAATGGTAACCATAAAATTGAATTTATAGATTTCCATGTTTCTTTATTTATAAAAATGTTTCTTATGAATGGTTTTCTAAAAAGGATTTATGGAAGCTTATATAAGAAAGAACCAGTAGGAAAATATCATTATAAATAAAAAATGACTATTTAAAATTAGAAAAAAACAATTTTTCACAATAATGGATTCGGTGAAATAGAGAATAAAAGATGGGGGTATCCAAATGTTGGAGAAAAAAAGTTTACTATTACAGAACATGTCTATATTGGATCATTTCGTGAAAAATAAACATCAACAATTAGCGGAACTTTGGACTTAGTTATAGTTGAGTGAATGATTAAATCCCTAGATATGATATTCAATTTCCTAAGTTTCAATTATTGTAAAAAGGTAGGTATATTTATATATTGTATTGAATGTTAATTTGTCTAGGGGTAGTCAATTAAAAAGGTTATCAAAGAAAATTAAGAGATTAGAACCCACTAATGGGATGAGTTTATGAAATTTTACCATCATAAAATATTAAAAAGTCTATTCGACATAGTATGGATAAAACAATTTGTGAAAATTAGATATAAGGAGGAATATTAAATATTGTTATATGATGAAATCATCACCTGATTGGAAACGTGGGAACTGAATTTTATCCCGGATATTGTTTGTGAAATTAATGAAATTTACTGATTATTGACACTAACATATCAATGAAAAAAAATTCAAACTAATTGAAATGTTATTGTAAACATGAGTAATTCAATGAGATGATCGATATGGGGTATCACAATGATCATGTTATCCATCACTACAAGAAAAAGAAAAGGCCCAAAAACTAAGAAATGGGGAAGAACCCATTAATAAAATATAGAGGTATGAAAATTAGTTTTTGGTATTATGATAAGTATGAAACTTATAACCATATGAATTTTATTACAAAATCTATGCAGTTCTTTTGATGTAGAAGTTTTCGATATTTCCCTCATGAGTGAAAAAAAATGATATTTAAAAAAATAAAAAGGATATGGTAATATGATTTAATTATAATATGATGGACGCATGTGGTATTAAATTTAAAAATATAATAATGTATAATTTAATTAATTGAGACCACAAAAAAACTGATGTGGTAAAATATGTTATGTCTACTTTATTAGATGTAGGTCCATCCAATGACATGGTTTCAAGTACAATATTTATTTATTAACATTTCTCTATTTCCTCTTTTGACCAATGATTTATACACACTTTATGTTTTACGAAATTTATTGATAAATTATAAACTGAACTAGATGAAATGAAGCCAAAACATTTGTAAAAAAAACAAGGGATATTATAATATAATTAATAAATTATTACAATATTCATATCATTGTATGTGGAAAGGTGTTACCTTCAAACCCTATTTTATTTACCGATGTAGAGTTAGAATTAATTATATTTATTTTGTGCATTTTTATTTTGTATGATAATATATATTATTATGTTACTGAATTTGTCTTTTTGAATTATTTTTAGTTTTTATACAATAATTTATTCATAATATTGATAATATATCAAGAAGTAGAAAAAGAGTTAAATGATAAAAATGAATGTTATATTTCAGTTATTGTTTGAAAGAGTGGGTATGTTAATAATAGTGATATCCCTATAGTTAATGAATGTATATATATATATATTTTTTCTTATGTTTTACCTGCTATTATAATTGATATAGAATTTGAGTATACTTTTGACTTAGTTTTGGATTCTAATTCAATTTCACCACACATTTAATGAATGGGTGGAGTATAAATTTTTGAATATGAAAATTATAATCCTTATTTATTATATATATGGTAACCTAATATATTGTTACATATTATTACAAAGATATTAAAAGTAAATATCCCATAATCTACACATGTATCTTAAACTCAAAGTGTTATTGAAAAAAATAGTTCCCTATTACATCCAAAAAAATAGAAAATATAATTGATATTTGTATTTTTGATAATGTGATCCTAAAATCCATTTGATATCTGGAAAAAATATCGTATCCTGAGGAATAAATTAATTTAGGGGTTTGCTAAAAATACATGTATGGGTATAAAAAACATGAAAACAAAACCTGAGAGTCAATGATATAACATGATCACATAATGTATAAGGATCAATGGTAATTTCATTGAATAATATATTAATGATCATGGAATAATAAGATCATGACATCATACTAAATGTGTAAACAAAATTTAACACCACATAATCAGTACTCAAAGATATATTCCTAAACAATATCACATGCTTGAAATAAAATACCCATTATGTATTTGGTTTACTAACTGATATCATACATGACCTCTCATGAGTCTATGTCTTTGCCTAATGAATTAGAGTGGTATCTTGGAAAACCCATCACAAAATTTTAATGGTCAATGTGTGAAACAAATGAATCAATCAGAATTAATATTAAAATAATTATAGATGTAAATAAAATGGGTTCCATAACATTAATTCTTATAAAAAAAATTTAAATTTAATTACAATGGAATTTTTTAAATATTCATCTCATATGTATTACCACATAAATGGATGGTATAATAAGTTATTTTTTTATTTTAGATACATATTTATAATTAATAATCAATCAATGAAATTAAAAGAGTTGTAGTTGGAGATGGGGAGAGAATGTTCATAACCTAATAGAAAGGTTTATTTAGAGAGATCACGTACCATGAGCTCATTTTATGACATTCATTGTTTATCTCATAGAATAATAAAATTTAATTAATTATTTACTTGAATATGTAAATTTTTCAATTTTTATATATTTTACTTTGGTTTTTACTAAGTCATATTAAATTTATTCACTATCAGGTGTTTTAATGATAAATGGATTATATGTCTAAAATATCATCTATATATTCACTAAGGGAAAAGTGATTATTAATTAATCATATATAGAGTTGTAAAATTGATTAATTGTCATTTATATACGTAAATTATACTTTTAGATCCATCTTTGAAATAAAATGTAGAAATGTAATTTTAAAAAATCAACTTTGTTTCTGTCTGGGAAATAGTTGGTCATATATAAACATGAGTAAAGATGACAATTTTCAATTATTGTGATATATGTAAGGTCATTGTTATTTAATATATACAAAATAATAATTTCATCATATATATCATATTATTTCATTAATACCCAATAAAATCACCTTCCATTTGATAAGGATATTATTAAATTAGATAAATGAATCACATCACTTTACGTGGCAGAAATCATCTATACAAATGAATAACATAAGAATTTTAAATGGATGGTATGGTATTAAGTTATATGATATATTAATTTTTTAAAAAATTTATTTTGTAATGAATATTAAATATAAAAATTAATTTAATCATTTTTATATTCCATTAAATTCATATGTGATGAATGAATCACATCGCTTTGTGAGATGGTAGGATTCTGTTCACACGAAAAACATTATCAATTTCTATAAGGAATGGAATTTTAGAACAAATATGTGATATTATAGTTACATTTTAATAGTTATATCATAAATATCATATATAATTTCATAATACATAATTATATTACACCATGATAATTTCAGAATGAAATGGAAAAATGTCAGTTCGTGAGGTGGTAGCCCGTCGTACAAATAATCAATGGTTCTAATTACATTTGATGGAGGAGGAGAATGTATTACGTTAAAAACAGATAATAAAAACATATCCATATATTTTTTTATTTAATTTATTATAATATCATGTTTAAATTATATTTTTACACTGTGGAAGTATAAGAAACTTAAAAATATCATTTAAGGAATTACATATTCTTTGAATACTGTTTTTGATTAAAAATCCATAGTAATTTTAAATTATTAAAAAAATTATGTTAAAATTTGGGTAGTTAATTAGGGATTCTATTTGGGTATATATTGTAAGATCAATTGTGTTTTTTGTGTGTTTAATGGGTAGGTTAAAAGGTTTACTTCTATTAGGGGAGAGAGGATACACAAAGAATTTTTCAAATGAATAAGTTTCAGAAACATTTTACCTCATGAAAAAAGAATATAAAATATAACAATTTTGAACTATATATGATATGTGACTAAACAAATAATCACAAACAAATTATTAATATTTTTCACTTTTAATGATTTATGTTTTAGTTTAATCTCTTGAAAAACAATGTGTATACTAACCATTTAATATAATTCATACAATTTTCACTATACATTATGTTCCGAAATTGATATAAAATTATTAAATAATCTCTATTATTATTCATCAACATATTTTCTCTATTGATTCATAATTTTTCATCCTATTTGAAAATAGTAATTTAATATTAAATAAATAAATGTTTAGAAAAATATTTTTCCAAAAAAACAATAAATTGTTGAAAATGATCTTAAATCGAATGCAAATATGAAATTGATTCTTAGGAAAAAATTGGAAATTTTTAATATATAATTTAATATATTTTTAACTAAATTAATATTAAATTTAACTTTTAAATACTTTAAATGAAAATGAATTTTTTTAGAAAGTCAATATTGTCTCTTTTCATCTAAAAAAGAAATTTTCCAAAAATTCAAAAAAAAATAAAATACATAATATTTAAATATATATTTCCAAACATTTATTCATTTTTTATAAAATAAATATTATAATTGTATAAATGTATTTCAAATTTTTCATGAACTACTTGACTAAAATTCCTATTATAATAATAGAGTTTCTCATAGAGCAATTTTTTAATTTCAAATTGATTAAAATTAATTTATAAATAATATATAACCATTAAATGGGTTATATAATGGTGTAAAACATTAATTTCTAATTTTAGAAAGTCATATTCATACAAATTACTTTATTATATTCTTTATAATGTTCATGTTTAAATAATAATATTTTAATAGAGGTTCACATTTTTTATAAACCTTTTGTTGAATTAATCATATGTTATTAAAGAAAATGAATTTATTTAAAATATATATATTGTTATATATTTTATTGTTAAATACCCCGCACCGAGATAATCTCATAATTTAAATTTCATATTACATAACAAAATAATTATATTTTAGAGTACTTCTACTTATTGCCTCAAAATGTTCCCATGTTTCTTCATAAAACAAGTTGTATCATAGTATCTTTTTAAATGATAGAGGTGTCCTCTTTTGTGGAAAACTATATCTATTATCTATGATACTTAATAATTTTTAATAATAAATTTTGTATTTTTTCCCATGATTATGGTTAAATTTGTATATTAAAAGAAAATATAATATTATAATGTTATAAAATTACCAAAAATATTTCTTAATTTCCATGGATGATTGGGATTAAACAAAAACCAGTATTATGATACAATTATAACCACATTAACCCAGTTGATTAAAAATATGCCATTTATTATTTTTTATTTAAATATTATATAAGAATTCTATACTCCTACTTTTAATAACTAAAACATTTTTTAATAGAAGTTCATAAATAATATTAATTTGCATTTAAATATTCCATTGTAATATAATAAAATTAAATTAATAAATATAATTTTCTATTAAATTTCATAGATTAAGTAACTTAATTTAACGATTCCGCAATGATGATGTAGTAATTTTTTAATTAATGTAAATGTAAAATAATTGATATAAAAAATATGAAATAAATAAAATGTGACATAATTAATAGCATATAATAACTTTATGGATAAATATGGCATATCTGTGTGATATATAAAGACTTTATTCATTTTTATAATATTAATATGATATTTTTAAGATGATAGAAAATAAATAATATCACAATATGAATAAATAGTTGTTTTTAAAAATTAAAATTTTATTAAAAGATTAAAAATATGTAAAAATATCTAATTAAATAAAATGTACATATTAAGGTAAAAATTTTCATAAATGATCCATTTTTTTGTTATTTTGTAATTGGACAATAACTATATTAAACCTAAAGAGTACAAATCTAGGTTTTCAGTGGTAAAGTTAAAGTGTTTAACTAAGGGTTAAATCCAAAATATATTGTTCATATTGTGGCCTAAATAAATATAAAATATTTTTCGAATATTATTTTGACCCATAATAATCATATATTATAAATAACTCTAATTTTATATATTTCAAATCTAAAATCAATTTGCATTAATTTTTTATTTTAACAGTTTCATAATGTTCCCCTCACCTCAATTATAAAAGAGAACCTCCTCCCCCACTTCATCACACTCCATTAATCTTTAAAAATATACCTAAACAACACAATTTAATTTATAAAAATCACTATTAACATTATAGATATTTCTTTATTCTCAAAATACTATCACTATGGTTGTTAAATAAAGATCTATAAGTACATCACTAAAGATGATGTAATCTCTTTTTTAGGCTGTCTCAATGTCATTTCTACTTGTACTTATTATTCAGGTGTTATTTATATTATAAATTAATAAATAAAATATTACATATATTTTGTGATATTAATATGTTAAGGAAATACCATATTCCATTCTTTATGCACTATACGAAGAACAAATGTACCAAGCGTGCATATGTACAATTATTATCTCCAATCAATGTTGTATTTGGTTTTTCTAATGTTCAATATTTGGATTAGTATAATGATGGATATAATGTATATAAATAATAAAAGTTATATGATATTCATTATTTTTAATATATACAAAAAATAATTCCCCACTCTTTTACCATTAAAAGAACGATATTGTCACCCATACTACATTGTCTATGATGTGATAAGATTCATCTTCTTTGTTAACTGTTTCAAGAATGTTAATAAAAAATATGTACAATGATTAAAATTAAATATATGAAAATAATTTTAATGTATATATATATACATATATGTCATTTACCTTCTTCCATTAATTACAATAAAGAAATTGAAATGATTTTGATGTGTACGTAAGCTTACTATCTCCATGATTGGTGTATTCCCTTTCATATATATACTATATATATACACTAAATATATATGATAGATAAATCATTTTTATATTATTTAATTATTTTAGTCATTATCTTCTTAATATAATTATTAATAAAAATTTAATAAATGTATGATCCACAACCCAGTTAATACCTAAAACATTAAATTAAATAGGAATTGTTATTAAATCAGTAACATAATGTAATAAATGAATCATATATTATATAAAATAATTTATTTGGATTATGGAATAAGTTAATAATATTTCTAAAATAACTAATTAGAAGATTAGGAAAAGTCTGAAGGGAATAAGACATATGGTAATGGATTTTTGACTCCCCATTACTTCTATGAGACACATGCCCTGTAGAGTACTTGTTTCATCAATGTGGTGTATATACAATACACGAATGACTTTTATAATTATTAACTATAATATTATTTCATTTTAGTATCCATAGTTTTTTTACATGGGTAATATTATTCAATAGACTATAATGTTTTAAGGTTTAATTTCACTATAACATTACTTTTTGAGGTTGTTTATATGAAACTATTTACTAGGTTTTATTTATCTTGCATGTCCCAGTTTATGAAAATTTTTTTCTTGATTAATTTTAATATTATTCTATATTTTTTTAAATCTAATTGTACACTCAGATTAATTTTTAAAGAATAGTTAAAATGGAATTTTTTTTAATTTTCACACATGGTACTTTTTTACATTTCTAATTGATATATGAGAGGATTTTTTTAAAATTATATCACATGAATGTGATTTTATAATTTTAGGAGAATTATTGAAATTATTATTCCTAAATAATATTACAAGGTTATTTTCAAATAAAATTATTTCTTTTTAAATTCCATGGTAATTCTATTGTGGAAATAATTTTCAATGAATAAATGATATTTTCCTCAAAAACTTTTTTATATAGATGTCTCAAAATTATTTACTATCTGAGAAATAATTGATTGAGATTACATATGTGCTAATGATGATAAGATTAAATTGTTCCAATGTAAGATTTTTAAAGAATAATATGATAACTGATTATAATATGATAACTGATTATGTTAACTGATTATGTTAAATGATTATGATAACTGATTATAATATGATAACTGATTATGTTATTTTGGGACAAATATGTATTGTTTAAATATGAGATGTGTGGGAACTGTATCTCTCAAAAATACATTAGGTAAAACTTTATTTCTCATGAGACATTGTTTGATGTTCTTGAGAGAGATCCATCAGTATCAATATACTAATGTAATTGAACCATGACTTAGAAGACTGTTATGTAAGTGTAGCCATGACTGCCGAGATGATTATGTATGTGAAATATAAATACCAAGGTACTTATGGATGTTATCTATGACAACCAATATGGTATGAGGTGTGAAACTAGACTACTATTATTGAAATGGATGTGATACTTTTACTACGATGAAAATTATTATTATATGCTTACAAGTCTACCACAAATCTCGTGTTTTATTAATATTTTATACTATTACAGATCATTTTCATTATTTTCTTATCCTTCATGTAAAATTAACAATCAATATTTATTTAATGATTCCGAATTCTGATATTTGATATGAAAGGTATGATCATCTATTTTCAGGACCATGTTCTCATACCCTTTTCACATTATTATGATTATATATATATATATATCTTTTTTACTATTACTGAGCATCTATGCTCAACCTTTTTCCTAATTTTTGTTTTCCCTTGGTTATAAATAAATGTTTTAGTTAAGGGTACTTATGGGAAATATTTTTATGGGATATGTTGAAGATATATCACCAAATTTTGATAATGTTTTTCATGTTTCTAAAATTACTAAACTTATATAGTCTCTTTGCATTTTGTTAATGTATAGACTATTCTGTAAATGAAATATACTGATAATGTATGAAAATAGAGGGTCTCAATTGTAACTCTTGTAGGTTTTATCTAATGGGGTTAACTTGATAGATTTCTACCCAAACAAAGGATTGTTGAATTGGGGTATATATGTTGGCAAACTATTTATGAATAGTTTTGATGAAAAAATTTTCTTGTGATGTTTAAGGGAGGAGATGGATGAATTCCTTTTTAATAGTATAAGAGGATTTTCATTCTTGTAAATACTCAAAGGTAAGCACTAATAAGATGTCTATTTTAACTCATGTGCATCCATAATGAATAAATAATTTCTAAAATTGTGTTTATAGTCTATGAAAATAACCACCACACAAAAATATGTGTATTTTTAAAATATTTCCCCATATTCACTGAGTTATCTTATATTTTAAATTTTGGTTTTCCATTTAGGTAAATATTTTAACTACCATTATATTTTAACCATTAAGAAAAAATAATATTTTGATTTATTATGATATATATTCCCACTTAATTATTAATAAAATATCCAATTTAAATATTAGAAAACACATTAATTTTAGGAAATCATTTTAGAACAAGTGCATGCAATGTGTAAAAACACTATGTTAACACAAATCATGCAAACATTGTTTTTTCTATTAAGGGAAATATATGATCTATATAAAATATAATTTTGTATATTAATATCATAAAATTTTTATTTAATAATTCTAGCCAAAGACTTCTATGAAGGTCAAATTAAGGTTAATTTTAAATCATTTAATAAAATTTAATTTATTTTAATATATCATTAATTTAATTTTGGAAATTATTTATATTATGATAATTTTAAATTATTGAATTTATTTACATTAAAATCTATTATGTTAAAATATTTTTAATGTATAATAGTAATATAAAAAAATTATGTAACAAACTAATTCATTAGATTTTAATTAAATTAAATATTTTCAGCATCATGTATTTTAATTAATTATTAATTAAATAATCTATTTATTTGTGCTTGTTAGGCTTTGAATATCAATAATTCATCTATAAAAATTAAGGATAAATAATAATTATTATAATTTTTGGTTTGTCATTCCATGTGATATGTATAACAGAATATATTATATTTTTTTCAATATTTCAATGTTTTATAAATGGTAATATTTAAGAAAGTTTCTTTTTTGTACTTTTCCTTACTTAACATTTGAAATAAGGAATTTTTATTGAAAATTATTCTAATGAATCGCATTAATAGACCCATGAATGGATATTGTAGCTATATTGGAATAAAATGACTTTTGGATAGGTATCAAAGTTTTTTAGACCCCCAATTCAATGGTTAGTCCCTTATTAAGCTTTAATTTACCTAATCACTGTAAATTATTTCAATCATAATACATATCTATATGGGTAAGAAATGAATTTTATTTGATTTTAATATAAATATCATACTAATTGGAAACATGTATATACCTTTTTAAAAGTTCAATTCATTGAATTTTTTGAATTAAATTTCAATCTAATCCCACAAACATTGCGAGAAAGTGGCTTTTAAAGAAAAAATGTTAAAAAGATAAATATTTTTTTATAGGAAAATTTTATATAAATATGATTAAAAATACATAAAGGTTATTAATATTTGTATAATTTATCTATTTCATATCTATAAATAGTTTAACATATATTTTATGATTAATATTTATTCAATAAAAACTTTATTGTTTATCTAAAATGCTATAAATTTTACTATTCCTAAAAATTGAAACAATACAGTAAAATTCAAAAAAATTAACCGTAATCTAATTTTTTCATTGAAAATTCAAAAATTATATATATTTTGAAAAATAATATTTACAAAATTAAATGAACATTATCTAATCTAGGTTCTCTTTTAAAAGTGGGTAAAATTTGACCTTGTATACAATATAATCTATCGAAAAATTCATCATTTCGCATAACCCAAAAAAAACATAATGGTGTGTATATAGAAAAACATATAATCATCTTTTTGTATTTAAATGTTAAATTAGTTTGTATTAGAAAGAATGAATAACTTCGTTCCTTTATAAAACAAAATATATATTCAGTTTTTGGTGAAATAAAAAAATATGAGAAATTTTAAATTCGTTGAATAAAAATTCAAAAATATCATGGTGTTACATTCAACCCCCAAGAAATAAATTTTCCCCTTGATATTATAATGTTTTATCAATGTATTGAAACTTGTAATTCCCTTTCATAAAATCTATATCATAAAACCTTATAATAATAGTTATTCTAGAAAATTAAATGATAGAACTATTATAGTTACACAAACAAAACCACAACTAGGTTCCCACATATGATAAAATTTTTGGCATTTGAAAACATATACATGTAATATAAATCTATCCATAATGTTCTGATAGATATTTATTGGGATCAAGGTTAAGATAAATTAAACCATCACAAAGCCAAAAATCTACAATGATCTGATGGTACATTTGATTTATCAAAATAGTAGGTAATAGGATATCCATTTTTGTTTTAAGATCACAAACATATAGTTGTATAATTTTAATGAAAAGATATATTTAGTTGATTCATTTCATTATCACCCTTTATTTTTTCTTTTATCAGTTTCCTCTTCACCTCTTTCTCTAAAAAGGATGGTTAATTTTACCATTCTAGAAACAATATCAGGTTTTCAGATCCATGATAATCCATTCCATATGTAATCTATTACTATTAATAAATAATTGTAAAATAGGTTATCCAATATTCATAAATCATCATGTGTTGAGTTAATACCTTAATCTCAAAAAATTCATTTAATTTTTTACAAACACCACCCATAAATGTTTAACATTATAACACTTCTGAAAATGTATATCCAAAAAATTAGAAATACAACCAAAAAATCCAGATAAAATTGATCCCATATATATCAAAAAGTAGATATTACATATTTGAATACCCTAACGATATATTCTCTTGAAACAAGTTATTTACAAGAATTAATAAAAATATTTTGGTAAAACATGAATGATTCCTTATTCCCAAAATTACTATATGTGTTTTTTGAATCCTATATGTTTTAAACATCATCTGTGATGACATCTAAAAGTTATTTTAAAAATAGATTTGTACTTATGAGTTAATCCACACTATCTAATTTATGTTATCAATTAAAATCACATATTTATCGAATCCAATCATAAATTTCACAACATCTCAACACATTATGGGTTACATTAAATTATTTCATTGTATCTCCTTTCCATTAAATCGCATTTTAATGTATTTATCACTATTAGATATATCCATTTCAATCTTTACTGAAAAGCATATCAAGAAAATAGTTATATATTTCATGATTTATATAACATAATCATCATGTTTTCAAAAATATAAACATCACCCATATTTCATTATTCATAATCCATTACTCAAACTTCAACAGCTTATTCCATAATACCACTTATCCTAGAATATTAAATGGAAATAACGTGTTCTGGTTCCTCAAGATAAATATAATCAAGTTTCTTATGTTTAATGTCAGAAATACTATTATAACATCCATGTATTTCGATGTTATTTGTAGTCTCTTTCAATTCAGAAGTGTAACCAATGATCATACCACCATTATATATCTCTCCTAGAGATATTAGGAAATCTATTGGTATAATTGAAAAACATTCCACATATAGAAAATTAAATTTTAACCTTGTTCTTTCTAGTTCCTTCCATCAAATACAACTACAATATATAGTGTGAACAAAATTTATCATAATGGAAAACCAAAAATTCAAGAAAAAAATGTATATAATGTATATATAATGGATCCTACTTCAATAATATTTGATACATTTATTTTATATTAATTTATTATTATTTATCTTCCACTTAAATCCTTAATGATGGTTCATATAGTGTATTTCAATTTCTAATCCCTATCCCTCAGGATTCTTAAACTAGGTGTGTAGTAAGGTTCATTGTTGTGTATCAGGTTATGCTTAGAGTTAGGTCTGACAAACATTTTTTGTGTGTAGTTACACCTAAATGCATATATTCTAAAGCCATATCCGGTTTTAGTATATATTCACAAATGAAATGAATGGAAACCACTCACTATATCCTTTAAAAATTTTATTGGACATTTCATATACATTACATCAACCATATTCTTATACTAAGAGAGATTCAATGTTTTATCATTAGAAATATTCAGGGGGATATCACTCATATTTTCTCATCATATTATACAAATATTAACTACATCATTTCTCTGATACCATCAATAATGTACCAAGATCTCCAAAAAAATATTTATATAATTCTTTTTAGAATACATAATTTTTTTTAAAATAGTTACCAAAAGACTGTATTATTTTATATCCTTTAGAAATATAGAAAAAAATATCCTATCATTGTGAAAGATCATAAATTTTTACCATAAATATATTCCCTTATATTAGTTATACTTAATACCCTTTATTAATCACATTGAGAAGGAAAAAATAAGGAAGGGAAGACATTGAATGTTGAATTATTGTACCTAAATGAAATGTGTATGAATATCATGATTATAATGGTTTGAGAATCTGTCCATAAAATTATATGATCATAAAATCCATATAAATGATCATAATCATGATAAATGGCATGAAAAGTGGAAATTCATAAGACATGTATCATAAGATAATAAAGAACATAAACCATGTGAGGATAATATTTTCATAAGTCATATGATATATGGAAATCACAATAACATGTAATATCATTCCCTATAATTCAAGGCTATTTACTAAAAACCTATTAGGGCACATCATGTGGACTACACCTACTAAGAGGGACCCAAAAGCATCCCAAAACATTGCACTTAATTTTTATGGGATCATGTTTCTCCATCCTACTACGGTGGATTGGGTTCCCCATCTTCCCATAGTGTCTCATGTTTCCCTTTGTTCCTATAGAGGATCTGGTTTCTACATCATCCCATAATGGATCATGTTTCTCGATCATTCCATACACTCTAAATTACTTATATCCCACCATTATCACACGATATATAAATCATTACACATTTTATTGGAATGATATATAGGTCCCACCTATCACATAATCAAATCATCAACACATCTTCGATAAGATAATAAAAAATCACCATATCCAAACCCATAACAAAGAATGTTTTTCATAAATATCATATCACAACCAATTATATGAAGTTGGAAATCATAAAAATTTCATAACATCATAAGAAATGGAAAATAGATATGTATTATTTTCATTTTATCATAATATATTTTATGATAATATGCAGGTTTCAAAAGCATATAATCAGTGCAAGAGAAATAGTTATCATAAACATCATTCAATTAAAACAGAAACTACTTATATTAGATTATGAAATGTTTTGTTTGACCATTTCACAAATAAATAATAATCCATGTAAATTGATTAAAAATTATATAGGGAAATATTTTGAAACAACATGTGAATAATTTCATAAGGAAAATATACTTTCTTAGAAAATCAATTTCATAAATCCTTTACAAAATTCTATTTCTTATAAAGTCCAAATTACAATTTCATTTAATTTATTTTGTAGAAATTTTTTTATCGTTTAAATGTTATTTTGATTATATTACTAATATTTAAAACTTTTTTAATTTAAAATATATTTAAAAATTTAAAAAGGAGTCGTGAAAATACTAGATAACCGTTTTCCTTTAAGAAATATAAATGAAACATGAAATTGTTTGGAAACCATTTTACATGAATACATATAAAGAACATTAAAACATTATGAAATTAATTTTTTTAAAAATATTTATATAAAAAATATAATATTATTTTAGATCATTGAAGTAGATTTCATAACAACCTTTTGAAACTATATAATTGATGCTTGGAAAATCATAGAAATAATTTTTAAACATAAAAACATTTCTTAAAACCATTTTTATTTGGATTTTTTTAAATATGTATATTTCATAAATATTAGTAAAAATATTCTATTAAATAAAAATAAACTTGTAAACTTACAAATAAATTAACAAGGAAATGATGGTCATGATGGTGGGCATGTCTGTGCATGTCAAACATCACTTTTTCTCCTTGAATGATTAGAAATGTTTATCAGTTATAAAATAAAAAGGAAATTGTTTTTAAAATAGGTAATAAATGGGAAAAAATTCCTTTAATCATGATATGTTATTAGTAAAAAATTATTGAAAACATTTTGTAGAAAACATGATTTTGAAAGACCATTGAATTCAGATTGAAAAGGGAAATAATAACATATTTTAGTAAAATACGTTTCTTAGTAATAATAAGATACAATGAGTAGAAAAATGGTACCTTTAAATGGATATAATAGTAATAACCAAAGGTTAATAACATCGATTAGATTTTTTGATATTGGTATAATAATATTTATTCTATGGAATTATAATCTTATACAATATTGATAAATGAAGAGATTGTAGTAATGTATTATTTCCACATTGGTAACTCTAAACAATAATAAAATGGAAAAATTAACATTCTATGTATCATAAAATATCATTAAAATAATCGGATTCATGAAAATACATGTAAATTATATTATATAGAGCTCATTGAAAAAAATAGGTGTATAAAATGACTTGTGTCCCAAAGAAGGAAAATTTAGACACAATTTCATTACTGATTTGGTATTTTAAAAAACATAAACCATAAGAAATAAATATCAAATGGATATGTAAATACCCATAAATTATATTATAATATTCATAGATTAATTCATTGGTAAATATAATCACTATATATAATAAATATATAGCTAACATTGCTTGTGTGCCATAGAAAGAATGTAAGATGAGAAAACCTATAGCTTAAGTCCTGACTATCGTCAAACACAATAAAAATTCATGTATATAATTAAAAGAATATTAGAATACTGATAAATAACCATATAATTATATATAATTCAATATATGGATTTATAATACCCTAATATTAACACTTCCATGTTATGGTCAAATGTTGTGTAATATCCCCTTTGTTTTTTCACATTTGTTTCAACTTGTTATATTTTTTGTCCTCGTATTTATATCGTGATTTGAAGAATTTAATTCGTGAGAAAAAAATTAGTTATATTAATTAAATATTTATTTTTAATATTCTATTAATTTTCAAAATTTGACATGGAAGACTCCGTTCATGGAGATGCTAGGTCGTATGTACAATGGATGTTTTTTTGTTTAATTATATTATTTGAAAGAAAGAATATAAACGAGATATATGTATATATATAATTATTAATAATTTATAATTAAAATTTCATATATATCATATACATTAACAAATACAATCCATAATTCATTCCATTTATAGTGTGAATGAGTCACATCACTTTAAAGATTAGACAGTCTACAAATCCCCAAACAAAGTTATAAACTTTTCACAAATTTGAAATAAAGAAGTTACTAGTAATATATTAATTATAGATGAATAAATAAATCCTCAATATCTTATATATCATATAATAATAAAGTTCCCATTATATTTCCAAATGATCATTGGTGGTAAAGTAAAAAATTAACAACATCGTTTCGCGAGACGATAGTTCACCTTACACAAGAACGATAAGGTTGTAATTCATTATATTGAATTATGTTTAAGATTAAGTAGACAAATTAAAAAAATCCCAATATATTAATGATATTTAAGATATTACATAATCATATAATAAAAAGATTTTATGGGGTGTAGAATGAAAATAATACAAAAGATCTTGAGAAAGGATGTCACATATTCATTGGGTAACAACTTTTTCTGCAACAAATAGAGTATTCTATGATGAGGGAATGAGTTTTATGAGAATATTTGGGAAGATTTTGGGTGAGGAATTTTATTTTTCAATGAGTAAGGAAGTGTAATATTGAATTCATTTTTATAGTCATAGAGTAATGTATTTCTTCTAAATACAAGTCAGAATAAAATCAGTGGTCTCCCTTAGATCATGTGATCCCAAAATAGAAAAATAATATTTTAACATTAATTTATGTTAACTCGCACACATATAATCACTCAAATAATGAACCCCTTTTTAATGGTGAACAATATAATATCATCATAATAATTATTAAAGGATTTATATGGTAGTGATAGTTGTATATGATTTAAAAATCATTTCAATGTAACAACAAAGACATATATTAACATTAATATTAATTTCTCTGTAAAAAAAATTAGATTTTATTTTCATTTAAAAAAAAATTGACAATTAATATCTCTACTCAAGGTTCCAAATTAGCTTTATACTATAGAAGAAACTTTTCTCATGGCCTTGTGACCTCCCATATCCTCAAATAACCTCCTCACACATACTTAGAGAAAATGGTTCAAGTTTCCACCTATTCTCTTAGGGAATAAACTAAACAATGATGGTTTATTAATTATTTGATATAAGGGGTGGGGTGGGTTTATTAGACAACCAAAATGATCTATTGGGGATTCTTTCTTTACATTCATTTGAAATGTAGAGTCTCATTAAGTGGAGTCTCATGTTATTTTCATTATCCATCTCCATTGCAATTATAGGTATATTCCAATCCAGGAGATTTAGAATATTTCACTTGCATTATAAAATGAAATTATAGGTATGTGTCTTATTATTTGATCCATTGAATACTCCATTAGAACATTCATGTATATTTTCTGAAGCAACATGAACATCAATAATACATATCATGGGTGAAACATTGTGGCTGATTTCCATTCCTCTAGAGCATCCCATGATGAGAGTATTATTATCTTCTCAAGTCATGGAAACTTTCCTCGAGAGGGTCTAATATTTGTTTGTGATTATTCCCTCGAGATCCATTATTTTAGACCTCATTATCTACACCATTCAAGGATTTCATGATGTATCAATTTAATTAAATAAAATTTCATTTTTCGTGAAAAAAACCACCATGAAAAATTACTGTAAAAGAAAAAATTAATTAAATTGAAATTAAATATTCAAAACAAAAGTATATAAAATATTGTATACAAAAAATTATTAAAAATACCATTTTATTGGAAAATATTATTTTTTAGAGAATACATAACATATATAAATTGTAAAAAATCATTAAGATTTGAGAAACCTATAAAAACACATATTAATAATACCTATAACCCATAAATATATCAAATAAAATTGTATAATAAAAAACATACTAAATTCTATTAAAATTCAATTTACGAGACCCTAAGAATATTTGGTGTGTTATGTAATGAAAGTGGATGGATACACCTACAATAAATATAGAGTTTGGTTTATGTGAAACCTTCTAACATTGACAGAAAAATAACAAACGATTACTCTACTAAACATAGAAAAAAAATAAAAAATACATTATCAGAAATATATCCTTACGAATGGATATATAGAAACCAATACAAGATGAAGACTAAGAAAATTAATGACTATGAAAATTTTACATATGGATATAGCCACTAAAAATCAATTGATAAGGCCTCAAACCCATAGATGAGAATGGAGGAAGTTGGACTGGAAACCCATCCTATTATTTTGAAGAGAGTGGATGTGGGGAAGTTATAATAGGTTTTCTTGTATAAGGGAAAAATAAGAAATTTATTATTTAGAACAACATATTAACTCAATTGGGTTGTCCACATGGTTTACCAAACTATGCACCAACCATTCACCCAAAAAAAACATGTGATATATTGAACTACTTGGTTGCATGGGTTGGTAATGTAACGAACCAAGATTAACCTACATGGATCTGAAAACAGTAATGATGAATACAAAAACACAGACCCAGAAACCATAACAATTTAGTCCCCTTTGAATCATGTAACTAAAACTTCTAGTATAGTAAAATATCATCAATGATTCAAAAAAAGATCTTCTACATTAGTACCCCTATGAATAAAAATTCATTACAAGTTGTGGAAAACAACCCATAATAAAATTGTGATATCAGATTCTCAATAAAGGTACATAAGGGAGATACATAAGAATTATCATGAATATATGGGTATAAGAACATGGTCATAAAATTATAATATCCTAATCTATTTATAAAGAATCATAAACATGAATCATGGAATAATGATTTTCAATACATATGATAATAAACATAATTTAATCATGTGAATAAGGTATGTAAGAACAATATAAAAAAATGACAATGATTTATGGTATACACAAGTAATATCAATCGTTATAAGTCATGTATCATTAACAAAATCAAATAACATCACTTTGTGGGGACTACCCCAACTGGGTGGGATACAGAACAAACCCCAATTGTAGACCTTCCTATATAAGGGATCACATCCCACCATCATCTCATAGTGGATCTAGTTTCCCCATATATCCATAGAGCATCGAGAATCCCCATAATCCCATAATTGACTTGGTTTTTGATATCTTTCTATAGTGGATCAAGATTCCCAAACATCCATAGTAGATAAATCATATCAACTTTATTCCCATCATAATATCATGTGATATAAATCCTTACCCAAATAATTGGACATACATATGGATGTCATCCATCCCCTAATAAAATAATAAATAATGTGTATATAAGATAATAAGTCTTACATCATATATTTTAAAAAAATACATTATTGATTTGATGAATTTTGAGCTATAGACACCGTGGAATATATATCATAAAATTTATATGTAAATACACATATGTTTATTGTTATTTATCATAAAATGAATGCATGGGAATTATATACACCACACATATTATTTGACTGGTGAGGTTGTCATGTATCACACAGATATAAAATGTGAGATGAGAAAACCCTTCCCTATATCATGACAATCTATATACACATTCAAACATACTAGTAAATAAATATTTTTTTAATAAACATAAACCACATAATATTATTCCTATATATTACACTATATTTGTTTTGAATTGTGATTTAATATTAACCTTCTATTAACAATTCTATGGAAAATAAATGTTTTTGGTAATACCATCCTTTTGTTATCATATGTTTTTTGACTTGTTATTTTTTAACCACATACACAGACCATGATTTTTTAATTTATAGAATTTAAAAGATGATATATATAACATATATATATGTACTGTATATAAATATTTATTATAATATAATTTAAAATTAAATTTTTTATCATTTAACCTCTTTTCAAAAAAACTGAGAAATCATTAATTACATCAATGACTTGAAAACAACCAAAAAAACCAATGTAAAAATGATTAATTACAAAGGAATCATTAAATCCTATATAGAATATACCCATCTAGTATCCAAAACATAATGATCAACTTACTCCTACTCATCACTGCCGACAAGCTGTCTCTTGAATGAATGGGCATGTATGATACTAATGGAAAGACATACACTCTGAAACATCCATTTCTGGATGTAAGTACCGGGATAAACCCATTGCTCTGAACCCCATCTAGAGAGGCCCCTTGAATGAAAAATTTTGTAGTGACCCTCAAACCTCAAACTTTAGGGTGACAAGGAGAACACCACCACAAAAATCAAATCATGATGCCAAAATTTCATAGCACCACAATCAAAACTCCACAACACCCCTACATCATGGAGATTCATGATTAACCTCAAAAATATGATCCCTACCACAATCCTGATGAAACAAAACACTAATTAAATCACTAGAGAAATATAAAGATGGAATAAGGATCGTGAAGTTGAGAAATCGTCACATTGGACTTGATAGCCCAATACCACACCATGGGAACATCACTGATGAGGGGATCTGGTTTTCCCAGAAAAAGAAACACTGATTTTTTGTGGATCTACATAGAACAGGATCAAAGACGCACCCTCAATAGTGTCTTAAACAAGCATACTATAAGAAATTTCTGTAAAACCAATGGGGAGTGACAGAATGTCATTGCAAAACATTCGAACCACAAAATCAATGCAATAACCAAAACAATAACCTATATCAAAGATATAAGTATAACATAAGAAATTTTATAGCCTAAAACATGTTACCTTCCCAATTAGTGAATCATCTAGGTCGATCTCGAGCCACACCCTAGGATGTTCAGAATCCAAGATGAATCATCCCCCCTGACATTGAGCCAGGATCCCACTCCAAGAAGCCTCTTCCCACCTAGATCCAAGGCTATCATTGTAACACCGGGACCCCAGTTACCCAGAGTAAGTGAATTATTATATAACATTGGAATGATGCAAAGAATCATGTCTCGAAAGACCAATCTGTTTAGTACCCTTTGAAGTACTAGATACATTCATAATATTTGCATTACATAATGAAATAAAAACATCAACAACATTGTTTCCCATTTTGAACACACTTATATACCTTGCCTTTCCCTATTGGTCAACCAAAAAATAATTCTTCACATCCTGGAAAAAATATTACATATAAATTGGTGAGATTTAATGCTCAGTAAGGATAACAATAAATTAGAAACTATCATAAATAAATTTAAACATTTAAATCAATGTATAAGACTAAAACAAAATCCTTTTAAACATAAACTTTAGAGAAATATGGAAAAGATAATGTCAAATAATGCAATTTAATTATTCACATGGATATTATACTAGTTGAATAATCACATTCAACATCAATATCAACTTTCATAATGAAGGAATGCATAATTCCAGACATCATAACAAAATAGTCAAGGCCTTGTGCCAATACTACAAATAATATTTTGTCAAGGCCTTGTGCCCATACACTAGTTTGTTTCATGAGACCTACTGATACATAGAGAAGCTATAGTGGGATCCAAACCTCTCATACATAGTCTAATTCATTCCTCATATGATAAATTATAAACATAACATTAACATTCATATTAAAACTAGCATACAATATGTCAATACATTATCCATAAACCACGAAAGGAGTAAAAATAACTCATCCAAAGTCACAAATATCACAAAACCATCAATAAAATATATAAGATTTGTATCATAATAAATCAACTTCAACATGTTTAAAACCCATCAATGGATGTTGAAATAGATGAATTGAAAACTATTTGAAATAAATACCACTTTCTAAGTTGAAATCATTTAAAATTCACATAATTATAAAAGAAAACATTTATTTTGAATATATAATTATAATAATTTATGGGAATCTTTGACAATGATATGATGAAATAAAATATCCACACCCTCCGTATATGTTATAAAAGTCATTCATACCTTAATTTTGTCGAAATGGTCATAAAGTACCTTGTTTGGAAAAATACAGAAATATTTATTTCAAACTATTTTATAAAATGTAAAATAAGGGTATAAAAGAAATTATCTCATTGATTAGTAAATAGTAAAAAAAATTTAAATACTTTTTTATGAAACATGGATATGGATGATAAAGAGGTCCCAGAAGACACTTATGTAAAAACAACCTCAGATAATAAAGAGATAGTGAAATTAACTCTTAACTTGTTATTTTACTTGGTAAAGGGTACATTAAAATCATAAATAATATTTAAATAATTGTTATTAAATTATAAAAGAACTATATACATAAATATGATACCATATATTTGTTGGATCGAATAGTCGATATAAAAGTCTATTAGATGGAACAATACAAGAGGGGGGTGAATTGTAGGTTTAAAAACCTTGAGTTTTAGTAACAAAGAGATTAGTTTAAATGAACTTAAACTAATAAAAATACAAATACCCTCAATTGTATTGAATGTAAAAGGTATGAAGTATTGTAATACTAATGTTATGTAAAACAATTGTATTCAAGATGAACACAATAATCAGAGTAATACAGATATGAATGATTCTACCTTAAAGCATATAGAACCAATCAATACAATATGTAATGGAATGATTGTAATTGAAACAATTACAATTGAATAAGTAAAGAAGAAAGGAAACAATACATATCCCTTTCTAATACAACAGCGGAAATGTAAAAGTAATACAATTCTTTTAACCCAAAGAGAAGGGTTATCCTTTCACCTAGGATAAAAGGTCTGTCTCACCAACACCTTGGTGAGCCCTCGATACGATGATCGGCACGTCTGTCTGCCTATCCCCGGCAGCCCTCGATACGATGATCGGCACGTCTGTCTGCCTATCCCCGGCAGCCCTCGATTTTGCAGGTAATCGGCACCTCTGTCTTTCAATTACTTGAAAGCCCTCGATACGATGATCGGACGCACAAGGCTGATGAGAGAAGTCACAGTGTCTCTCTCTATAATCTTCGTAGTTCACACAGTCTCTTTCGTTCTCTTCGTTCATCAGTGTTTTCTCAGCTTCAAATGACCTCCTATTTATAGGCCTCGGGTTCCAACGGTCATATTGCCTCCAACGGTCATATTGAAACAGAAAGCACGACATCGTTTTGATTAGTATATAACTAACTCAACGACATCGTTTTGTTAGGATAAGAGATATATAGAAATGTAAATCATGAGTACGATTCATATGCAGAGAGAGTTTTTGACAAAGTACCAAAACAAATAATGATCATCTAAATAGCAAAGTCAGTACGATACGATGGACAGAGTCAGTACGATACGATTGACAGAGTCAGTACGATACGTTTGACAGAGTCAGTACGATACGTTTTGGTCGGTACGATCAACATCGTACGATACGATAAACATGATAAAAGACAATTTGTTATTTACAAACATATGATAGAATACATTTGAGATTTCCAAAACATGACATAGAATATATTTGTGATTTCCAAAACATGATGTAAAAGCCAAAAGAGGACTTTTGACTTAACAATCTCCCCCTTTTTGGAAAGCACAAACACACAAAGTAAATGAAACAAGAAATACTTATCTCCCCCCGAGTTATTGAAAACTCTTCTGAATAAGAAATTGAATACAACTAACTCCCCCTTAGGTATTGTCTTTCCTAAGGATTGTATTCATAGATTTTCCTTAAGAGCATTGTAATGCATTCTCCCCCTTTGTAAAACAATCTTTGCTTTGTAAATATTCTCCCCCTTTGTGATTTACAAAAAGAAAGGAGGAATCTCGAATTGTCTGGAAGAGTTAGTGAAGTAATACAAGACAATGGATAAAATATAAAGGATTATAAGAGTTATTACAAAACAAACAAGTTCCAAAAGAAACAAATACAACAATCATTTGTTTTCTCTTTCCTTCCCTTTCTTTATAAGCTCATGAAGCACAGCTTTCATCTTCTTGATCTCCTTCTTGTCTTCAGAAATTGATTCACCCTGAGTTTTGAGAAGCTCTTGTTGATCCGCAAAAATCTGATCTTGATTTCTGATGGTTTCCTCCTGGACTCTGATTAATTCTTCAAGAGTATCAATTCTGTTTTGCAAAGTCTTGTTATCCTTGGACAACTCAGAATTTTGATTCTTCAGTAAAACCATTTCATCTTTGAAAGATGAAACCTTCGAGAATTCAGATTGGAAAGCATTCATCCTATCTTGCAAGTCTTTCACTGAAGGAACATCGGTTCTTTGAGAAGACAAAAGGTTCAGCCTTTCAACCGTTTCTTTATCAAGCTTGTTGAAAGCAATTGATAGCTCATTTGATAATCTCCTTATATCTTCAATAGCTAATTCATGATCATTGATTGAGCTTTCAGTTTTGTATGACCACTTGGTCATCTTATTTCAAGCTTTCTTATGAGCAACTGAGCTTTCCGAAAGAACTTTCAGATCAGCTTCTACTGAAAAAACTTTCTTTCTCAATTCTTTTACAGAGCCAAACTTTTTCCTTTGATTTTCAGTAATAAAATCAATCTTCCCTTCCAGCCTCGGGAAATAAGGAATTGTTTTCTCCACCCTTCTCAAAACATGAACAATGTAATCACTCTTCTTGAGAGAGATTGTATGCTCTGAATCAGTATCTTCATCGTACGATGCTAGTTCATATGATCTGCTTGAATCAACAACTGGCTGTTTCCCTTTCGCTTTTTCTTTCTGTTTTCTTTCTTCTTCCACTCTGTCACTAATGACAACTACTTTATCAGACTGATAAGATTGAGCATCTTTCTTTTCTCGAGATGATATCCTGTCCGGAGATCTTTCCTGATCGGCATGTGGAGTTTGTTGAACACCTTCGCTCAGCTTTTGAAGCGATTCCTCTCTACTTTTCTTTGAACTTTGAAGAAATTCTAACAGAAAATCTCCTTCTTCTACTTCCACTTCTTCTATCACTTGTTTTCCTTTTTCTTTCTCAGGCAGACTCTGTACGATGGGCTCTTGATGCACTTCCACAGTTAGTTGAGCACTAGCATCTTCAACTGCTTTTAAGACTTTAGAGATATCAAAGTCCTGAGCCTTTCTTTTCAAAAGAGTCTTCTTTTTCTTTTCAGCTTGAAGGGTTTCTTCTACCCTTATTCTTTCTGCAAAGGCCTCAGCAGGATCAAGACCAAACTTCGGATCACCTTCCTTTCTCTGTTCCTTGTCCTTTCTCCATTTGGCTACAACTTCCTTACTGTACCTTGGCTTCTTCTTTGGTTTTGAACTAGTTTGAGGATCAGACTTTCGAGTAACACCGGTGGATTGATTGTCCTTGGCTGGCATAGGTGCCGATTGATTTTGAGCCAATTCAGCTTCTACATCTCTGACAAAAAGTTTTGAATTTGAATCAAAACAAACATTCAGCTTTTTCATCGTACTCTTATTAATCAAAGACGGCCACAAATCCATAGGTTCTCCTTTCAAAGGAATGTTACAAAACTTCATACTCTCAAGAATGAATTTCGTAAGGATGGCTGGATACATTATTATTTGGGATTTAATCCCTCCTTTCTTGACATTCTTGATGGTTTCAAAAATATATCCCATGAGATTTACTTTCCTCGTATTCACAAGATAGTCGAGCATAAAGATGTCAGAAACTTTCAGAGTTTCTCTATCCCCTTTCCTTGGAACAAGAAAACCTTTCATCCATAAAGTGACAAACCGATTGTCCGGTGAAAGATGATAAACTGTCCTCTTTCCCTCATTAACAACAAACAAAGTTTTTTCAGCACTTTCTCTATTAAATGTACCAACTTCCTCTGGTAGTTTGTGAGATGGACAGAATGCATCGCCTTCTATAGAAACATTCAGAAAATGTGCCGCTTGTTTCACAGACATAGATAACTTTCTATCATACACAGCGAAGTTTATAGTCATATCTTTGTCGAAAGAAACTATTTTGTAAAACTGACAAACTTCATCAAAAAGAACTGGATCTTGAATATCAGGCTTTTCCACACAGAGATGTTCCCATCCTTGAACCAAAATAATTCTCTTGATTGTAGAATCGTACATATCGAAAAATTCTCGGGATACTAACCTTTCTCTGTGAAAGTCTTTCTCTGTAAAAGTCTTTGAAGACATTTCGGCAGGAGTATTAGCAGAAGATTGAGACATAAAGGTTCTGCCGATGAGAAGATCGTACGATGGTTTATAGCTGGTGGAGCAGAGCTTCGCCTCAAATCCTGAAACTTCAATGTGGGTTTGGGGAGGGGAGGGGGGTATTTATAGGCGATAAAGAGATGACCGTTGATATTCTACGGTCAAGATTAGATAATACCAGATCAATGGTTAGGATTAAAACAAAGAAAATAAAATAAAAAAAAATGAAAAGAAACCTGTCGGAGAACATAAGGTGATTGCTGGTTTTGGTATGAATCAAAAGTAAACACAATCGTAAGAAGAAAAAAAAATCATGATGCCGATGGAAAACAAAGTCATTACTATGATCGGACCGTACGATGGAAAATAGTTGTTACCATTAACCAACAGTACGATGGAAAACAATCTCAATACTATCATCGGTCGATACAAAAAAAATCGAATGATACGATGGAAAAGAATTTGAATACTATCATCGGTCGATTCAAAAACTATTGAATGGTACGATGGAAAAGAATTTCAATACCATCATCGGTCGATTCAAAAACTATTGAATGATACGATGGAAAAGAATTTCAATACCATCATCGGTCGATTCAAAAACTATTGAATGGTACGATGGAAAAGAATTTGAATACTATCATCGGTCGATTCAAAAACTATTGAATGGTACGATGGAAAAGAATTTGAATACTATCATCGGTCGATTCAAAAACTATTGAATGGTACGATGGAAAAGAATTTCAATACCATCATTGGACGATACAAAAATTTTTAAACGATACGATGGAAAAGAATTTCAATACGATAAACAGAAAAACTGAAATGGTCAATACGATAAACAGAAAGAAACATATAAAAAGAGAGTAAATATTTAAAGATCAGAAACATAAAGACATAAAGAAATGTCCTCCCCCTTTCTACGAGGAGTTTCTTACTATTAAGAGAGATGTAAAACAGGAAGTAGATATGAATGATTATTTTAATGTAATCATTCCTAGCTTCTGTTTTATAAATTCAAATCTATCGGAAGGTAAAGGTTTTGTAAAAATATCAGCAAGTTGTTCTTGCGTTCCGATGAATTGTAAAACAATATCTCCTTTTTGTGAAAAAAAAATGAAACAATATTACATATAACAATAATCATTTTTTGAGCATTATCTCCGAAGGTAACTTTTCCACCTTTTGTTTTGATAACCTTCTCAAAGAGATCTTTGTTTCCAGTCATATGTCGAGAGCAACCACTATCCATGTACCAAATGTTCTTATTGATACACTTCTCGTTTTCCTGAAAAAGAAACAATTAGATTTTCAGAATCCAAACTTGTTTGGATCCAGAAGGATTAGATAAAAGAATTTTAGGAATCCACATTTGTTTTGCAAAATGAGCTTTATGAGATTCTAAGGATTGAGTTTTGTTAAGAGAACAATCTCTTCTCCAATGTCCACCACATAGACACTTGGAACAGAAAATGGTTTTTTGAGGAACAAAATAGTTATTACTAAAAACAGGTTTGGAATAAGTATAACCAAGACCAGAACGATTTCTCAAATGTCTTATTTGAGAGTACATCCAATCAAAGTTTTCTTTTCCATGAGTAAAGTTTGACAAGAACTTTTTCAAGGATAAAATCTCTGACTTTAGTTTTAAAACCAAATTCTTATTTTCTAAAACATTTGAATTAGAACTAGAGTTAGACTCTAAAAAGTTTTTCTTTGAAATAGCAGTTTCAAGATCCTTAGAAAGTTTATCTTTTTCAGATTTGACTTTCTCAAGGGTTTTCAAAATACTTTCAAAATCAGAAGTTTTCCCATCAAGATCTTTAGAAAGATCTGATACTTCTTTAGTCAAAATAGAAATTCTAGAATTTGCTTTTTCAAATCTCTTTTTGAGTTTAGAATTTTCATTTTCAAGTAACATAGCAAATCTAGAGACTTCTTCAAAAGAAGGTAAAGTATCATCTTCTGATGATGAGGGTTCATCATTTGAAGATTCATAATATTTATTATCAACATAATTTGTATTTAAAGAGACATGTGTAACAGCTTCAGCATTATGTACCTTAGCCATGAGACAATGATCTTCAATTGGTAGTCTGGCTAGAAGTCCAATATTCCTTTGTCCTGACATCACATATTCTGAAGAATCATCTGAGGAATCACTACCACTTGCACTCCATGTATCATTTGCTTTCAAGACTTTCTTTGTCTTATAAAACCTTTTCTTGTTTCTTTCAGAGTGTTTCTCTTTTCTATCTTTCCTCTTCAGTAAAGGACAATCAGGCCTTATATGTCCTGCTTTCTTGCATTCATAACAAGTTACCTCTGAATCTTTCCTATCTTTCCTGTCTTTCTTTTTGAATCTATATTGAAAATCTTTCTTTCCCACAATCTTGTTCATCCTACGAGCAAGATTAGCTAACTCATTGTCTGAAAGATTACAATCACTTGAATCAGAAACAACAACTTTCTTGGATTTAGACCTTGTAACCCTTTCAGGTGTTTTAGCTTTAGATGCAAAAGCTACACTTCCATTCCCATTCTTCTTCTTATTGAAATCATCATCTCTTTTCATTCTTGTCTCGTGCTGTAGAAGAGTTCCAAAGAGTTCATCAAGAGTAATCTGGGAAACTTTTCTATTTTCATCAATAGCTGTTCTTTTTGACTCCCATTCATTTGGCATAATATCTATAATCTTATCAAC
The DNA here is from genome assembly GCA_963277665.1 of Viscum album. Taxonomy (NCBI): domain Eukaryota; kingdom Viridiplantae; phylum Streptophyta; class Magnoliopsida; order Santalales; family Viscaceae; genus Viscum; species Viscum album. The sequence continues at coordinate 758,601,122 of OY728145.1, read as the reverse complement.
AAGAGCTTCATCATCAAGACATTTTTCTCCCATAGATTGTAAGCTGTTGACAATTTTCATAAACCTTTGTTGCACTTTACATACTGGCTCTCCATAAGGAAAAAAAATCCATGATACTCTGCTCGAAGCATTGCTCTCCTTGTTTCTATAACCTTGGATGTACCAAAATGAGTGACTTCTAATTTCTTCCAAATACAGTTAGCTGCTTCACATGAAGATATCTGACTATATATATTCCTGGTCGTAGAGCATAATAAAGTATTGCGTACCTTGTAATTCAGTTGATATTCTTGCTTCTCTTGATTGGTGAAAGTACTAACTTCTTTGTCAGGAATTTTTTAACCCCCAGTAAGCATAATAAAATTGTCTACACTAGTATTGATGACGAAAGTCTTCATACGATCTCTCCAATACTCATAATCATTCCCATCAAAGATTGGTGGTCTAGAAGGATTCAGATTATCTATTGATCCGATATTCATTCCTGCCATCTAATATAACAAAAACAACTTTTCCACTCCACACGTTAGTGTAGTAAGTATTTAAGAAAGTAATAAGAAATAAAGCTAGTAATACAAGTCAGTGGAAAACCTCCTTTGATACCAATTGTTGGATCGAATAGTCGATATAAAAGTCTATTAGATGGAACAATACAAGAGGGGGGTGGGTGAATTGTAGGTTTAAAAACCTTGAGTTTTAGTAACAAAGAGATTAGTTTAAATGAACTTAAACTAATACAAATACAAATACCCTCAATTGTATTGAATGTAAAAGGTATGAAGTATTGTAATACTAATGTTATGTAAAACAATTGTATTCAAGATGAACACAATAATCAGAGTAATACAGATATGAATGATTCTACCTTAAAGCGTATAGAACCAATCAATACAATATGTAATGGAATGATTGTAATTGAAACAATTACAATTGAATAAGTAAAGAAGAAAGGAAACAATACATATCCCTTTCTTATACAACAGCGGAAATGTAAAAGTAATACAATTCTTTTAACCCAAAGAGAAGGGTTATCCTTTCACCTAGGACAAAAGGTCTGTCTCACCAACACCTTGGTGAGCCCTCGATACGATGATCGGCACGTCTGTCTGCCTATCCCCGGCAGCCCTCGATACGATGATCGGCACGTCTGTCTGCCTATCCCCGGCAGCCCTCGATTTTGCAGGTAATCGGCACCTCTGTCTTTCAATTACTTGAAAGCCCTCGATACGATGATCGGACGCACAAGGCTGATGAGAGAAGTCACAGTGTCTCTCTCTATAATCTTCGTAGTTCACACAGTCTCTTTCGTTCTCTTCGTTCATCAGTGTTTTCTCAGCTTCAAATGACCTCCTATTTATAGGCCTCGGGTTCCAACGGTCATATTGCCTCCAACGGTCATATTGAAACAGAAAGCACGACATCGTTTTGATTAGTATATAACTAACTCAACGACATCGTTTTGTTAGGATAAGAGATATATAGAAATGTAAATCATGAGTACGATTCATATGCAGAGAGAGTTTTTGACAAAGTACCAAAACAAATAATGATCATCTGAATAGCAAAGTCAGTACGATACGATTGACAGAGTCAGTACGATACGATTGACAGAGTCAGTACGATACGTTTGACAGAGTCAGTACGATACGTTTTGGTCGGTATGATCAACATCGTACGATACGATAAACATGATAAAAGACAATTTGTTATTTACAAACATATGATAGAATACATTTGAGATTTGCAAAACATGACATAGAATATATTTGTGATTTACAAAACATGATGTAAAAGCCAAAAGAGGACTTTTGACTTAACAATATTGTCCTCTAATATTTCTTTGTTAATAATATTTTAGTAGTATCCTCGTTTCAGGTTTTAACTGATCTTTTTTCTATTATATGCTCATTTTCATAAGTAATGTTTGTTATGGATATTATGTATTTTATTTTTATCCAACAGATATTATGTTCATAAAATCTATTTTGAATCAAAAAGTTAAAATTATTCTTACATGGTAACGATGTGGAAATGAATCTCACCGCGTTCGTGGAGACGGCAGTCCGTACATACGCACGGGCGGCAATATCATTATTTAGAAATAAAAATAGTATGTAAATAGATGTAATACCATATATAAAGAATCACTAACATGTTATATATATTATTAAAATTATTTATACTAATTATTATACCCATCCAAATAAAAATGTGTTCGAACAGCAAACTACACAACGACGTAGAGACGGTAAGCCTTACATACGAATGTATGGTGACTTTGTCATTCATACGACGGATAGAATAATGAATATGGATGAAACAAATTTATAATAACATCACAGTATAAGGAATATATGAGAGTTATTATTTTATAGTGGAAACAAAAAAGAATGAGGATGCGGAAGAAGAAAAAGAACATGAAATAGGTGATTAAATATTTACCTCTTCTTTGGGTTTTTTCTTTTGATTTGACTAAAATGGCTCCCTATGTAGGATGTAAAACCAAAAGAAGGCCTCTTGGATTAAGGGGGGAATTTTGGGAGGATATGTGGGTAGGTTTTGGCTGAGTCAAATGGATTTGGAGATGTGATATTATGAAAAGTGGAAGTGGCCTTTTATAAGAGAGGTGATGGTCACTTTAGGAAAAGATTTAAATATTATTTTATAAATAAATCATTTTCTTGTTATTATGGCTCCCAAATGAACTATTTAGACACTATGGTGGGTATGGGTCAAAAACCGCTCAACCAATAGGTTTCAGACAAGTTTAGGTCTTTATATTATCCTTATCTTTTAAATTTTACTCTTAGTTAAATAGTTTGACATTTACGATGTCTCTATGTATTTTTTTATTACATGCTTAATAAACATACTATAAACATACAATAGAACCCCAAGTGGCTCATTATTAATATATATAACCTTATTTATGCAATTTGGCTGAACAATTTATTTTTATGAATTTTATATCAATTAATAATAAAGTATTTGTTTTCAAAACACAATTTATTCCATTTTGTCACTATTTGTTAATTGACTTTTGTGAAAATCATAACAGCATGATTAATTTGAAAACAAATTATTTCATCGACCCTGGAATGTCATATTAACTGATAAAATTATTTTAATTCATCAAAAGTTGCAAATTACATTTATTTAGAAATTTATAATATCAATTATTTTAATATTTCATTAATAATGTAATTACAACATCATTATAGTGCCATAAATAAATTATATTATATAATGTCTAAAAATTAGAAATAAAATTCAATAATGCATGAAATCTTCTTATCTTTATAATTAATATTTATAGTCGAATTTATATTGTGTGTAACCTAATATTATAAATGGTTTAGTTACTAAACATTGAATTTAACTCTTTTAACTCTTCTTTAAATTAAATATTTATAAATGTCTAAATCTAATCCAATTGGACCAAAAAAGATCATTTTTTATTCATAAGTTAGTTTTTGGTCGAATTACCCATATTCCATTGAATTAGGACAAGTGTTAGATTAATTATGACATAATTTATACCCTAAATTACCCTATTTACTTTTAATCTTGATAAATTAAAGTCAATCATTACTTTTCATAAAAAATTATTTTCATCTTATTGAACCATATTTTACTTACTAAAATCATATGTGTCTCTCAGATTTTTTAAATTCAGCTCAGAGTTGTTTTAATATTATGTTTTATGCAATTTCGCAAATGCTCCAAGGATGTGCGTAAAAGACGGTAAAAAGATCAATAAAATTTTGATATATCAAAACTAATTATAAAATGAAACCAATAAATTACATTTAACATATATAAGTATTAGGTATCTATTTTTAACTAAAATAAATATAATATAATATAAATAATTATTTAAATATAATATTAGTTCAAACCAATATCGTTGTGTTTCTCACTATTTATCAAAAATTTATGGTTTTCAGAAAAATACCATAATATAACTCTAATATAATTTTGATATTCCAAATTCAAAAATGAAGTCCATTTTGAAAATAAAATTTTATAAAATTTCAAAAAGTGGGTATTAATATTCATAAGGGCAAGTTTGATTGGCCACAATGTCTTAGAATCATGATGTTGCGTACAATGAAAGCTATTAAATTATTCAAAGGGAAACATACCATGGATGCTTGTGGTGTTACATTCTCCCCTCCTTAAAATAATTTCGTCCGTGAAATTTCTAGATTATTACTGAACAAAAAGATTCGGGTGGTTCTTCATTATAAGTTCCTCGGGTTCCCAAGGTGCCATTTCTATCTTATATTTTCTCCATTGATATTTTACCAGAAGAGTCTTCCAGTTTATCAGCAATTGTTCTCCTGTATTTGGAATTTTGATAGACTCTTCACAATAAGATAGACCTATTTCAAGTTTAATGTTTTTATAGGTGAGTACATGAATTGGGTCAGGAATGTATTTTCTCAACAGTGGTACGTGCAACATGTCATGAACTTTTGAGATACATTGATCCATTTCCAAATGATAAGCTTCAACTCCAATTTGTTCTAGAATTTCAAAATGTCTAATATACCTGGTACTCAATTTACCCTTCTTATCGAAACTTATAACACCCTTCCATGGAAATACCATCAAGAAAACATTATATCCTACTTTAAATTTCCAATCCTTCCTTCGGTTAATGGCATACCCTTTTTCCTACTTTGAGAAGCTTTGATGTGGGTTTGGATAACATTCACCTTTTCCATCATTTCGTCAACATGTTCTGGGCCTATGAGTTTTCCTTCACCAACATCATCCTAATAAGTCGGTTTGAAACATCTCTTTCCCCATAATGCTTTATATGGTTCCATCTAAATACTTGAATGGAAGCTATTATTATAAGAATATTCTACAAGAGAGAAATATTTATCCTATATACCTTGAATGTCATGTGAGCAAGATCTCAACAAGTCTTCTATGGTTTGAATAGTCTGTTATTATTATCTATTTGTTTGGGGTTTTAGGCAGTGCTCAAATGACAATCAATATATAGGTATTTCTAAAGAATTTCACTAGAATCATCATGTAAAATGGGGATCACATTCAGAAACAATCAATAGGGGTACTCCATGAAGTCTTAAAACATAATTAATATATTGTTTTTCCATACGTTCAAGTGGTAAATCTTCTATTACAGAATTAAAATATACTGACATAGTAAGACGATCAACAATGACCCATATTACATCATTCATTATAGGAGTCTTTCGTAGACCCATGGCAAAGCCCATCGTAATATTATCGCATTTCCACTTAGCTATGGGAAGAGGTTTCCGAACTCCTCCGAGTTTATTCCTTCCAGCATTTACATGTTGAAAAAACATACATTTGGACACAAAATCATAAATCTCTCTCTTCATGTTGTCCCAAATAAAATATTCCTTCAAATCTCTATCAATATAAGTGATACTAGGGTGTATACAGAAATTGGAGCTATGAGCATCCTCTAAAAATTCTCTTTTTAGATCAGGTATATCAAGAACACAAAGAGTCTTCCCAGATTTTTAAATTCCTTCTTTATATATGAAGTCGATCAATATCCCATTGTTCAGAACAATAATTTTCTTTTGAAATTACTCATCATCAATATGAGAAATTTTTATCCATTCTAGTAAAGTTGGTTTGGAAACCATTGAAAAATAATTGATGTTTCACCTTCCATAGTTATTCCTATATCGATATTTACTAGATCCATGAAAATAGGATCCTCTTCCACTCTAATCTTATTCAGAACTCCATGATTCATTATGCTCAAATCATCTTCCACCTTATTTTAATTCTTAGGGTGGTAGTGTATAGTGCAATCCTAATCCTTGAGTACTTAATGCCATAACATTTTCCTCATGTAGATTTCTTTTGGTGAGAAAATGTACGTTAAACTTTTGTGACCAGTATAAATCTCACATTATTTATCATAGAGATAGTGTCTCCATATTTTCAGAGAAAATATTACAGTTGATAACTCAAGATCATGAATAGGGTAGTTTTTCTCATGAATTATTAGCTATCCAGATGCGGATGCAAGAACTCTATCATTCTGCATTATGACACAATGAAGTCCTTTATTTGAAGCATCACTATAAATAACAAACCCATCATTCCCTGATAGTACAGTATAGAAAATAGAATTAAATAATCTCCTATTTAGTTCCTCAAAAAATTATTCACTCTCTTTTGTCCATAAAATTTTAACCCCCTTTTAACGGAGCTTGGTTAATGGATTATCCAATCGTGTAAAATTATGGACAAAACGCTGATGATAACCTACTAAACCAAAAAAAACTATGTACCTTAGATTTACTCATCGGTGCTAGCCATTATTGGATTGCATTGATCTTTGAAGGACTAACAGAGATTCTATCCTTAGAGATAATATGGCCATGAAAATGAATCTACTGAATCTAGAATTCACACATAGTAAACATCCCATATAATTCATTTTATCAAAGAGGATTTTGAATAATGCGCAAGTGATTTTCATGGTCTTAATATCATTTGAATTATTCATAGATATCATCATTATATACCACTACAATGTCATCAAGATATTCCTTGAAAAATCTATTCATTAGATCCATGAAGACAAAGGGTGAATTAGTAAATCCGAAAAGGCATTACTGTAAACTCATAATGCTCGTACCTAGTTCAAAATTCTATTTTCGGAATGTATTTCTTCTTCACACAAAACTGATGATATCCAGATCAGAGTTCATTCGTTGAAAAATTTTGTTCTACGTGAATTTTTTTATTAAATCATCAATGTCAGTTATGTGATAGTTTTCCTTTATTTTTATTGCATTGATCTCATTGTAGTCAATTAATAACATCATAGATCCATATTTATTCTAAACAAAAAGGACAGAGGATCCACATAGAAAACCACTAGGGAGAATAAATACCTTATTCCTCAATTTCTTTTATTTTTTCTTTAGATCCACTAATTCCACAATGTCCATTCTATAATGGTTTTTTGATTTGGGCCTTGAACTATGAATTAAATCAACGGAAAACTAAATTTCTCATTCTACAGAATGTCCAAGTAAATCCACTGGAAACAGATCAACATATTCTTTATGAATAGAAGAATCCTCTATTTGAACATTATTTTCCTAACCAATAGTTATTTCATTCCCTTATTCCCCAAAAATTGAATTTAATAGAGCTATTGGGGGTAAATATAAATAAGAATGTGTTGGTGACATTTCTTCTCTAATGATAAGGTACTCATTATCATTATTGAAAATTTTAACCTCCTTTTTATTAAAATAATTTTTTGCATCATGGTCTAAAAGACAATCCATTCTGAGTATTATATCAAATTCAATCATGGGTATGAAAATGAGATCAACACACAAAAAAATTTCTTCCCCAATAGGAACTACTTCATGAAATCTTTTTGTGAAGTTACTCTCCTAAGGATTTTTGACAGACAACTCCCTTGTTAAGACAAATTTAAAATATCGAATTATCCCAGAAAACTGGGAAGATATGAATCAATGTGATGATCCATAATCCTATAAATATTTTTATAAACATGAGGAAACCATTATATTACCTGCTGCCACGTCTTTCAAAGCTTCAACATCAGCAGTAGTGATCTCATAATCATGGTCTAGATCCCTTGGCCTTTTCTAAGTTATGTTCCATTGGAGCTTAAGACACTAATTTCCATAATGCCCCTTTTCTCAACATTTGTAGAATTCAACATTAACAACCTATTTCTATCATTTTCAATCACGGGCATGCTGTCCATTTTCAAAAAACCTATAACAGAATCAAATTCCCTTCAGGGAAATACCAGGGTGTTTCTTCCCACATTTACCACAGGATGGATATTGAACATTTACCTTCATCCCCTTATCTCCATTTCTAGAGTTTTCAACAAATCTCTTATTCTACTACTTTTCCTTAATGTTTTAAGACATACAGAATTATTTTTCTATATTGATAGCACATTATACGATATCTTCATATGATATGAAGGATTGTGAGACTATTTCTCGCTTGAGAAAAGTTTTTAACCCATCAAATAATCGATCATTCTTACTCTTTGGGTTATGTATATAATATGTATCATGCCTTACAAACCATGTAATGTTAGCCTCATAATTTTCGACATTCTATTCTTAATTTTTCCTCAGACTTAGAAATTGTCATTCCATATCTGCTCTATGGTCACGAGAAATTTTTTTTTCTCGGAAAATCTATTTAAACTCTATCCATTCCATGTTTTATAATTCTTCATCTTCGTTTGAGTTTTTTAATCAATGAATACAATTGATATGCATCTCCCATGAGGTGATAAACTACCTTGAAAACATTTTCCCTTTATCTACTCCCCAAATCATAAAATATGTTCTCTAATAACTTATCCATTGCTCAGATACTAACAGATTTGTTCTCCCATTGAATGTTATTGGTTATTGTCTCATGAAGAGTTTTAACATTAATCCTCCGCATTGTGGATCGGGGTTCCCCATAAGGGTAGGGTTATTATTCATAACTTGAGTGAGCTATCCCAGTATTGTAATAAGCTGATCAGCACCAGTTGCATCACCAGAACCATAATAATTATCATGTGTAGGAGGGAAATCCCTACTTGGATTACGTTCATTGATACAGTTTTCATTCCTTCCATTAGGCGCCATTTCTAAACAATGGAATATAGTAGATTAGTTTATGAATCACAATAATTAATTTTGAACTTTAATAACATTTAAAATAAATTAAAGAGTTTATGGGAATAGTCCATATTCATAAAAATATTTTCATTTAGGGGGTATATACTCGCAATCCCTTCATAATGGTTTGTAATGAAAATGAGAATTATCATATGCATATCACCGAGAAGTGTCGTAACTAAGTGTGAATTAACGCCTATTGTCGTACACCAGTTCCCATTCGAGTCTTGCTCAATGAAATGTTTTTGGGTTTCACCCCCTAAGTACATCTGTGCCAGAGCTACCTCAACCTAATCGTATCCAAACATGGATCTATTGCTTTAAAAAATCAAAAAATCTCTACTACACTGAATTTTTAGGAAGTTATTATATACTAATCCTCGAATTATATCCTAGGGTAGTGTTCTATTATATGACTTTTTCTAAATCAATTTTCCATGATTTTTACTCAACATCATCTGATACCAACTAAAAGGCCAAATCCATAGTTACCCGGAGTTAGTGAATTATTACATAGCACTGGCATGATACAAAGAATCTTGTCCTGAATGACCGATCAGTTTAGTAGCCTTGGAAGTACTGGATACATTCATGTGTTTTACATTGCTTCATGAATTAAAAATAGCAACAAAATTTTTTCCCTTTTTACCACATTTATGTTTTTAGCATATCCTTTCAGGTCAACCAAAAAATACTTCTTCACATCATGGGAAAAATAAAACACATAAAGGGGTGAGCTCAGACGCCCAGTAAAGCAATCAATATAGCAGAAACATTCAAAAATAATCATAAACATTTAAGGCAATGTATAAGACTAAAACAAAAGACTTAAAATTAATTATCATCATAATATGGAAAATATAAAATCAAATAATTTCATTTACTTATTCACCTGAATATTCTACTAGTTGAATAATCAAATGCAATATCAGTACCCACGTTCATAAATATGGATTGGAAAATTCCAGACTTTATAACCACATAGTCACGGACCTGATCCAGGATTACAAATATGATTTTTTCAAGGACTTGATCCAAGACACTAGTTTCTCTTATGATAACTGCCAATCAATCGAGGAGATATAGCAGGCTCCACCCATCATATACTAAGTCTAATGCATTCATCATATGCAAAGGTTAAAATATATCATAAACATTTGTATTAAAACAAGCATAAAAATTTCAATACGTTATCCATATATAATTAATGGTGTAAAACTAACACATCTACTATATAAAATATCACAAAACATTAAATACAATATGGAATATTTGTATCATAATAAACCAACTTCAAATATGTTTAAAACCCATCTATGAATGTTGACAGAGATGAAATAAAAACTATTCGAAACAAATACTTCTTTCTATTTTGAAATCATTTAAATGTCACATAATAATAAAAGAAAACATTTATTTTTAATATATCCAAATAATAATATATGGGAAGCATCGACAATGATATATCCTCATTAAATATCCTCTCCCTCCGTATAAGCTAAAAAAGTACATTCTTACCTTAATTGTATCGAAATAGTCATAAAGTACCTTGTTTGGAAAATGATATAAAGATTCATTTAAAACCATTTTATAAAAAGTAGAACAAGGGTATAAATGAATTTAACCCATAGTATAGTAAATAGTAAAAAAATTGAAATATATTTTTTAGAAACATGGTTGTGGATGATTAAGAGGTCCCAGTAGATACTTATGTAAAACCAACCTTGGATAATAAAGAGATTGGACAATAAACCCATAACTTGTACATTTCCTAGGAAGAGGGTAAGTTAACTGCCTATATAATAGTTCAATAAATGTTATTAATCTATATATTAACTATATAAATAAATATGACATCACATATGATCCTCTAATATTGCTATGTTAATAATATTTTAGTAGTATCATCGCTTCAGTTGTTAACTGATCTTTTTTCCATTATATGATCAGTTATATAAGCCATGTTTGATTTGTGTTGGATTTATTTGATTCATATCCAATATTATCATATGTTCTAAAACATTATTTTAAATCATCAAAAGAAAATTATTTTTGAATTGTTACGATGGGAAAATGAATCTCATCGCGTTCGTGGAGACGGTAGTCCATAGGAACTCAAGTGCGACAATATCATTCTATTGATATTAAAATTGTAAGTAAATAAATGTTATATAATATATTCATAATAATTAACTAGTTATATAAATTATTTAACTCAGTTATAATCATTATTATACCCATCCAAATAATGAGGTTTTTGAATAACAAACTACACTACGACATGGAGACAGTAAGCTGTACGTACGCACGTATGGTGGCTTTGTCATTCATATGATGGATTGAATAATGAATATGGTTGTAAAATATTTATAATAACATCACATTATATACAAGGTACTAGAGTTATTATTTCATAATGGAAACAACAAAGAACATGTAGGTGGATGAATAAAAAGAACTTGAAAGGGGTGATGAAATATTTACCTCTTTTTCGGGTTCATCCTTTTGATTTGATCAAAAGGCTCAATAGGTTAGTTTTCTGACCGAAAGAAGTCTTCTAGGATGAAGGGATGAATGTTGGGAGGATATTGGCGTAGGGGTTGGCTAATCCAAATGGATTTGGGTTTTCTAAATTAAGAGAAGGTGAAGTGGACTTTTATAAGAGATGTGAGGGTAACTTTAGGAAAAGTTTGAAATATTATTTTACAATAAAATGATTTTTAGATAATAATGGCTCCAAATTGATTTATTCCAAGGCTATGTTGGGGATGGTTTAAAAAACACTCATCCAATAGGATTCAGAGAGTTTTAGGTCATCATATTAACCTTATCTTTTAGATTTAACTCTTAGTTAAATAGTTTGACATTTACCATGTCTCCATGCATTTTTTATTATATGGTTAATAAACATACAATAAACTTCCAAGAGAACCCCAAGTGTGTAACTAATAATATCAATATTATTATCTAAGCACTTTTGCAGATCTATAGGTTTTTTATGAATATTAAATCAATTAATAATATAGTATTTGTATTAATAATGAAATTATTTCAATTTTGACACTATTTTGTATTTGGTTTTTGTGAAAATCATAAAAGAATGATTACTTCGAAAAAAATTATTTAATGAACCCTAATATTTCATTTTCACCTAAAAAATTAGTGGAATTAATCAAAAGTCTCAAATTTCATTTATTTGGATATTTATAATGTCAATTATTTTAATTGTTCCTTAATAAGCCAATTACTACATCATCATTGTGACATAAATAATATAAATTATTTAATTTTTAAAATTTATAAATAAAGTAGAATTATGTAGGAAATATTTATAGATTTTTAATGAATATTTAAAGTCAAATTTATATTATGGGTAACAATATATTAAAAATGGTTTAGTTATTAATCATTGAATTAAACTCTTTTAACTCTAATTTAAATAAAATAATAACAAATGTCCTAGTCTAATCCAATTTGACCAAATGAGATAATATTTTGATCCTATGGATGTTTTCTTGTCTAATTTCATTTATCTAATAAACTTAGTACATGTGAGAAGGTAATTATGATATCATTTTTACCCTTAATTATCCAATTAACTTTTAACCGTGGTAAATATAAGTCAAAAGATATTATTCAACAAAAATTATTTTCATCGTATTGATCAACATTTTACATAAATATATCAACCGTTTCACTTGGATTTTTGAAATTTAACACACATAAGTGTTAAAATTATGTTTTATGCAAATTTGCAACTGATCTTATGAGGAGGGTAAAAGAAGGTGAAAGTGTCAATAACATTTTTATATATCAAAAGACATTATAAAATGGCTCAAATATATTACATTGAATATATATTGTTAATATGTATCTATTTTTACCAAAAATAAATTTAAAATATAATATGTTATTATTTAAATAAAAAATTCCGTTTTTACAAATAGCACAGTGTTTTCACTATTCATCTAAAATTGAATGGTTTCAGAAAAATACAAAAAATTCACCCTAAAATAATTCTGATATTCAAAATTCTAAATTGAAACCCATTTTGAAAAATTAAATTATAAAATTTCATAAATTTGGTATTACTATTCATAACAGCTAGTTTGATTGGTCGTGGTGTGTTAGAATCTTAAAGATACGAAAAATGCAAGCTATTTCATTAATCAAAGGGAAACGTATTTTGGAAGCATGGAGTGTTACAATTGCTATCCAAATCTTTCACATACCGATATGTGACAAGATGATGAAGGTGATTACTTGTCTGAGTTGATGAAGTTGGAAGCATCACCATCGAACCACACTAATATTGAGACGGAGGATGTCGACGCCAAGCCATCCAAGTAATGTTATAGGGGAGGGAGTGACTCTGAAGGTGAAAACCCTAGACCCATGATAGGGAAGATGTGCATCCTCTCACATTTGAGTCATATTCATTATAATTAATAACTAATATAAATATGAAATGGAAGTCACGGTTCAGTGATATGAAAGTTCGTATGAACACATAAATGATATTTTTGTTTACATGGTTTGTTGAATGATGGAAAGTAAATGAAATATATTTATATGTTTATTAACATTATATTTTAAATTTTAATTAATTAATATAATATACATTTACTAAAAAAATCCTTCTTATATTGAATGAAAATTTTAATGAATATCATCGTTTTTAGGTGACAGTTGTCCACTCATCCAAAAATAAATATAGTGTATTTATAAAAAAATAGAAAGAATGAATATATTTATTCTAAAACAATTATGTAAGTAAAATTAAATCATATATATCATATATATAATATGAAAATATTATGTCCATCATGATTCTAAACCATGGGAGGCAGTAGTGAAAAACTTTACAACATCATTTCGTGAGGCGGTAAACTTCCATACACACGAACTGTATGTTTGTTTTACATTTGATGGATTGTGAGTATGTTTTGGTAAAAACAATATTTAAAAAAATAGCTATATAGTTCAGATACATACATTTTTATATAATAAATTGATAAAATTATTTTAGTTGGTGGAGATTGAAAATAACCTTATAGAGCTTGTGAATGGATGTTATAACTTTATTGGGTAATTCTTTTTGGTGTTCACTAATGGTCTTCAATGATTGTATTTATACCTAATTTGAGACCTCTAGGAATAAGGGAGGTAAGGTTTTAGGATCATGGGGTAGGTTTTTCCTCTGAGAAAGTGGCATAATTTTTATGAGTAATGTGTAGAGTGAATTCCTTTCTATTAAGGAGGAGAGGTGGAATTCGTGTAAATATCAAAGGAAAACACTATCGATGGGTCTCCCTTAATTAATATTTTTAAAATAAATGAAAACTAATTGAGTAAATGGTAATTAAGGTCTACAAAATCCCCAATGTAACAAACTAGTGTATTTTAATAATTTGGTTCCCTATCTTCAACATATCTGCCACTTCAATAATTTTAGATATGATTAAGGTAAATCATTTTCTAAAATAAGTAATTGAACCATTAAGAGTAAACATATTTGAGATTTATTTTAAAATAAAAATACTAAGAATTATAAATATGATATATAATTTTAATAAACCCAAGTATTTTCGAAAATAATTTTAAATAAATTCCATGTAATGTGAAAAAACACTAGTTTAGCCCAAAATATTCTAATAATGTATTTTCTATTTGATGGTAAATATTTTCAATATATAATTTCATATGTTCCATGGGTATACCATATTTTATATTTATTAAAATATAAAAATAATCTGTAAAAATATATTAATTTTAGTAAATTTTAAATCATTTAATAAAATTTCAATTACTCTAATATAATGTTAATGTCAATTTTGAAATTATTTCTTTAATTTAAATATAAAAATAAATTTCAAGGAATATATGGAAAATGAGTCTATTCGTTTCACATATATGTAACATGACATATTAATCTAAAAAATAATAGATAAGAGATCATTAAATTTAATTCCATTTTAATATTCTACATATCGTTTCCTTTAGATAATTATTTATTATATAATAAAATCATTTAGAATAAGTAAGAATTTCATCTAAATAATTCATATCTAAAAATAAAAATTTAATTAATATGATGAAAAAACTTCTTTACCTTTGAAAATAATTTATATAACTGGACTAATGTTGTTTTTTTCTATATATCAAGGATTTATAAATGATAAAGGTAAGAAAGATTCCTTTTCTGTCTTTTTTTCTTACATAATGTATTATATTGGTCACATTAATGAAATAATGTCCCAATAACTCTTGAAATTCCAAAAAATAGGGGATATTGTTGAAATATTGGATGAAAATGAACATTTTTCATGTGTATAGGACAATTTTTCACTTCTGATTACAGCTTAACAACTGTGTATGAAATTTTTTTTCTTATTGAATATTATTAATTTTATTTATTTTCAGAAATATTTTAGGTCAATAATGTATTTTGACCTTAATAAATATAAAAAATTTTGGGAATTCCAAATATAGAATCTATTATTGAAATTTGTCAAAAATTTCACGACCCGTCCCCCTAGGCCAATTTCTTGAAAACCCCAAGCCCACCACTATAGGACTAGGGATGGAGGATATATCTATGAAATCATATCCCATAAGTGGGCAGTATTTCCCCAGTTCTTGTATGCAGACACCGATATCCAAGAAAAATCTGAAACAGAAAACACTAATTAATCATGGATATAAACCACTAATAAATCCCACTCAGAGTAAGGTACAAAACTGAATGAAAAAATCTTCCAAAATACAAGCCCAATTGAAAATGAAATTGGAAGCTCCTTTAGGTCATCTACCAAAGGGACAAACAAAAAGTTTGGTAATGAAATGGTTTTCCATTGTTTTTAAATTGAACCGTGTCTATCAGGTATGACTCAAAGCACCACCAAGCCCTAACCCCCCCTCATGACTCCTTGAAATCTATTGGTCGTCTACACAAGACATGACATGTTTGGGTAACAACCATGTTGGGGTTAGTAAAACAATACTATGTATGAACTAAAATCCACAAAGGAATTACACAATTTAAACAACAATGAATCACATGAATTATACATCAAATATGATAACGTTGAAATATGAATAGTAGACTACCAAAGAAGAACACAAAGTGTTCCATCTAAGGGGTATAGTTAAGAGAGTCATTACAGTCATCTGAAAAAAAGTATAGGTATATGGTATGTAAACATTATTGTTGTATGATTCCACATTACCCTCATGTAGTAACACACATAGTGTTGATAACATGGGGAGTGTAGGTAACACACAAAGTGTTGGTAACACAGAGATAGTAGGTAACAGACGTAGTGTCATCAAAGACTATGGAACGAGCACCCTATGGGGACAAGGGAGTACTGAATCCATATTTAAATGAAACAAACTCTAGATAAGACACATAATCTATGTAAGACACACAGTCTATGTCATCACGTATGTTCTAGGTCATAGCCAGCTTTAGAATACTGTCCTTAGAATGCATGTTTAGGGACCACCTCCAATTCAATCCAACACGTCATACACCAACTTCTATATATTCTATCATAGAGGATTTCAAAAGGCATGAATCATTGTGAGGGTCCGATCATTGTAAATGCCTCATCAAACAAATACTAGGTTTGAGATTTATGGTTATTTTAATAAAAATGGCTCACTTGGGTATGGGTCTGGTCTGACCCTATCGAACTAACCCACAATGTCCAACTCATATCAAAAGGTACACCAGTCCCGTTAGGTCTAAACAATACATACTATGTCTCGCAAGTTGCTAGCCCAAACCACTGCAGGTTTGGCCTGCCTGCTCTAGCCTGCCCCACTCATGTGGGCTGGTTCATTTTCCTGAGATTTAGTTGGTACCACATCCCCACCTAGTCAATGAGGTTTACTTTTTCATTCAATGTAGTAGGCCGCCATGTAGACATCCATATGGTGGTCTTTCTAGACCTCGACACGTCACCACATGACACATCCTCCTGCAACAGCAGGTCAAATATCCCCAACATATATTGAGTCAACGAATATGTCTACCACCCACGATCATTGTGTCATGGGGTCCTCCACTATAGGTTTCTCTCTTTATACATGTCATTTATGGAACTTCTTTTCTCTTTTTTTTGAAGCATACACTCACCTACGACCCTCATGTAACTTTATTCTTTTCAATGGGATCTAAATGATCTTGTTGTCACTTCATGGGTCTAGTCATGATTCGAACCAACCCAAAATAATTGGAGGGAAATCTGGGGGTCCATCGGTGAAGAACACAAGAATTAGGAATAGACAGAGCACAAACACACCCTTATAATGGACTGTGTCCTTGTTGATGTCAGACATTGTATATTCATCTCATATATATTATGAATAAGAAAATAATGATCAATCTATTGCCTTTAATTTTGTATTTTGTCCATCTTAATTGAACGATATAACCATGGATCAG
This sequence comes from Viscum album, assembly GCA_963277665.1. Taxonomy (NCBI): domain Eukaryota; kingdom Viridiplantae; phylum Streptophyta; class Magnoliopsida; order Santalales; family Viscaceae; genus Viscum; species Viscum album. Next base: position 758,583,965 of record OY728145.1, on the reverse strand, counting down.
CCTATTTTTTGCTTGGTCTACATTCGTCATTGGAATCAAGAACTGGGAATGTTATCACGTAGAAAAATAAAACCCTACTAGGAATAAAGATTAGTCAGAGGAGAAAATTTTTCATTGAAGATGATCCTTCCATAAACATGATCGATATGAATTACTTCATCACTGAAGAGAGATCTTCTTTTGGATACAAGGAAATCCCCTCCATTATGATATCTAACTCTATTCCATTCCCCTTCTTGAGGGGTAAAATGTGTTAATTATTTTCATAGTTTTAATCATGTTTCATTGTCTCCATGATGATTCATTGTAGCATCACAGAGTCACCACTTCGAATTTATACTAAGTCACTGTGGAACATTGAGTAAATAAAACATATATTTGTATGTATATTTTCATTTTCTCTTAAAACTTCAATAAATTAACTTTGGTAGCTGTCCCGCACTGTCTAATGTTAGTCTCCGCCTATGGTAAAATAATATTTTGAGCTCAACGATGCCATCAGATTTCTAATCCGATCACTCGTTTATATGTTAATAGAACCTTACACGGGTGTTATTTTTAATGAACATAAAAATAGCCAGATAAATTAATTTGGGCACCATGGGCCTCAGAATCATGTGTCGTCTCAGTTCATGGTCACAAAATAATCCCATATTATTTTTTGAAATTTATTCATAGATAATGCTGGATATTACATTCTCCCCACCATTGTGATTTTCATCCCCCAAACAAAAAACATGTGTAAACAAATGAATAGGGATAATGTGAATGAATTTGAGCCTCCAACACCCATGAGGTATCCTGGAGATTCGTGTGCTTCAAATGCACAAGCACTAGAAGAACTGATCGACCACAAAGGGTCCTCTCCAGTTGAACCTCGATTTCCACCCAAAACACATTAAAATTGTCCACCTTTTAATCATCCAGATTTCTCATGTCAATGGAATGTGGTGGTCTGTATACATATCTCCTCATCTAGGACACATAGAAGACATCATGCACCTGATTGAACAGGAGACGTAGATCCAAGAGGTGTTCCCCCTCTCCAACTCTAGATAGTTACAAAAAATCCCAAGGATCCTAATAGATAATGTGGCATCCTATCCAAATATCTATTTACCACATCAAGGAGATCCCAAAAAGAACACATGTTCTCCCTCCTCGATATCCAAGAGTCTACACAGCCTCTCTTTATAGTACCTCTAATGACTCTTTGTAGTCTTAATCTTCTCCTGGATGAACTGCACCTTCTAATTAGTATCCTTCACCATTATCAGGCCCATTAGGGCTGTCTCTCTGAGGACAGAATAACAATATCATATCCTGTAGGGTCACTAGTATAATTCATATAATTATTACAAACTGATAGTGGTGTGGTGGATATTATTGTATGAAAAATCTACCATTGTTAGGTGATCCTCCAAACTATACCAAAATCTATGATGAAAGTACAATTAATGCCCTCTAGGACATGAATGGTATACTATATATAACCATATGTATGGGGTTGGAAGGTTATTATAATGTGAAGATGATATCCAAATGCCTCCTAAAATCACTTCCACAAACGAGATTTAAAGAATGAATCACAATCTGAGACTATCATATATGAGATTATATGGATTTGAACTATCTATTCCATTTAGTAGTGTCCTGATGTATCTACTGAACCCTATTCCATAATTTCAAGATTGTGGGCCGAAATGGTGAGTGATTTTACAATCCCTCATATGGTATCAGTACCCCTCGATATATTTGGTAAAACCATCATGATGTCCATCTATATTTATTCTCGCTTTCAATGTATCACCTCAAGGGGTTGGGTTAAACCAGAGAGGACCTGGTGCTTAGTATTTCTGGATGTACCACCAAAGTGGATGTATGGAACTCCCTAAACACCTCCTCACACTGTTCTGCTGGTAAAACCATGTGCTCTGTAAAGAGTATGATGTTCTCCCCAACATTTTATTATCAATCAGGATAATTTTTATGGACATCTGAGAACATACGGCCTCACCATCAGTATATCTGAGTTTAGCCTCCCTAACTCACTTCAATAGTGGATGGGTGTCATCCATCACTTGTAGATAAGATTTTTTATCTCCATCCACTAAGGATATTTGCAACTAGGAAAACTATCTTGAAGCCTCATTCAGTAGTTAGAAACACTATTTCATTCTCGGTACATTTTCCAATATGTTCCCCTTCCCATGAGTATAGACTATTTCTATTTTATAGTCATATTGGAACTCTATCAATCATCTCTATCATAGGATAAAATCATTTTGAAAGAAGATATAATTTAGACTCTTTTGGTCATAGTAGACTATAACTTGTTCACCCATAATGTAGTGTCACCACATCTTTAATGAAAAGACTACCACATCCAACTCAAGGATGTGGGTTTCATAGTTCTACTCATGTGGTCTCAACTTCCATGAACCATTGGTATTCACTTCTTGGCCATACATCATGACACTACCAATTCTGGTTCTTGAGGTATAATAGAACACCGCATACAGAGCACATTCCTATAGCAACATTCAGATTAGTACACTTATCAGGCTCTGCCTCAGCGGATGAAAACAATGATTTCACCATTATATCCATATAATGGGTATCCATTAATTCATCAATGTGGTCATCGATTTTTTTAATATGGAGATATTGGGTTTAAACCTCTGATAGTACCAAGCTAATCATAGGGAACTCAAAACATCAATAAATCTCTTGGGAGGATCCCATGCAACATAGCCTCAATATTCATTGGAACCATTGGTACTCTAGCATTTTATGATGAAATTTCTAAGAATGTGGTCCTCTCGAATCTAGAACTAACAATTTCATAGATTCATGTAAAGATCGTGTTCTTGGAGTAAGTCCAAGACCATCCTCAACTGTATCTTGTTCCCCTCCTCTGATGCTTAGTATAGTAAAGTGTATTCATTTAAAGCCACTAAAAACCAGTCAATGTATGGATGGAAGATCCTATTCACGAGTCACATGAACACCACATGGGTGCTCGTCTGGCTAAACGACATTACTATGTACTCATAGTGACTATACCGATATCCTAAATATGTCTTCAAGATATCCTCATTCCACAAAATGATCTGGTGATCACAATATATGAGGCATATCTTTGAGAACCATATCACGCCCTTTATATGATCGAAGAGATAATCCATCCTTGGTAGAGAATACTAGTTATTCAAGGTCACCTTGTTTTCACAACAAAATTTAACACAAAACAGAATGATCTAATATTCCTTATTTGAACACAAAATTGGGTCTGCCTATGGTGAAACACTGGGCCTCATGAAGCCCTTTAACAACAGGTCCTACAACTATACACTCACCGAATGGAATTTTGCAGTTTCCATATGATATGAAGGTGTCAGTAAAAGGATCCATCCAATGGTATAGACCAATGAAAATGTCCACCTCCCAATGAAGATGTAATCCTAAGACATCATTAGGGATGATATCCACATACTCATCCACCACCGCATGAAATGAGGGATCGTCTCCTCCAATGCACCAAGGGTCATTCGTGGAAACTAGTGTGTGATTAGTTGCACCAACTTATGTTAGAGTATATCCTACACTACATGTGAATCCTTTCCGCTAGTAATTGAAGAAACAATACCAACTATGACGACACACCACATTTTTTGTCTAAAATAATCAATCATAGCATGGAATGAGGATAACCAGTCCATACCCATAATGATGTCTCTATGACTCAAAATTGATACTTGTAGATCCCAATTAAATCTCTCATTCACAAGAGTATTCACACACTACAAGCACCAATGTGTGATCATCAAATTGCCTCCCATCGGATTTTCTAAATATAAGGATCAAGGCAACTGCTCTACCGAAATATCTAAGCTTTGAACAATGATTATGGAAAGGAATGAGTGAATCAAACCTTTGTCTATGATAACACCATGTAGTCTAGGGAAGACACATATCCAACATCTTATCATATCTGGAACATAAATAATGAAATCCATTATCACTTAAAGATGATCATGCCTCATTCCACTAGCTCTCGGAGAACGTGGTGGCCACATGGCGTCGGTGGTGGTAGTACCTCAATCCTATACACACCACCCGTTACTTGACCTACTCCCATGAAACGTCTTCCACCCTATGGAATTCCTTGCTCGATCCTCTATTGCTACCACAACATTTCATCAACTATCTACTCGTTGGTCATTCAACGGGTCGAGAAATCTCTAGCCAGTTACCCCCAAATACCATACGAGAAGCACAGTCTGTCCTTCTGCTGACTCACATTACCCCGGGAGGCTCGTACAACTGATTATATATCTTGGGTTCATCCAATTGATTGTTTTACTCACTTGGGTCACTAATCAATCTTTAAGCTATCCGCGGTCAAGAACTCTACTACATGCCAACTAGTGGTAGCACATATTGTCGTTAACTACTATGTAAAAATGATCACCACCAGTAGATCTTTCTCTAGCACTAGATTATGTGTCTGAATGCTATTGAATATCATTGACCACATCTTTTCTAGTGTTCCCCAAATCAATGGTCTGATCACTAACGATTTTTGTAATCCATGTCGGTGGAGTAGATAAAAAGATTATTGAGTCTCACCGAGTACTCTATAAATTATTTCCTTACATACTACTGGTGATGAAGCTCCTATATACCCAGAGTGAATGACATCATTAGAATGAACTCCTCCGAGTAGAAGAGATGGATGTATGTACATGATACCATTGCCTCCCCACCTGTCTAAGTCATCATGATCTACTATCTCCCAGCTGAGTCCTAAAGAAGGATCACGACAATGACTAATGCCTGGCTAGAAGTCATCCTCACTATGTGGAAGACTCGTGTAACTACCTATAACCAATCCACATCTATCATAAGATCTATCTCACCTCGGAAATAGAGAGTTCTCTTCCTATAGAACTAATTCAATGCTCATTTCTTGCATACTTCCTCTATCAATAGAGCTAGTATTAAATACAACTATTCATGTGTTTGTATCACAAGTTCCCCACCCGGACATGATATCAATGGAAACATTCCCAGAACTGATGCATCATCACATAGATTTCTATCCTCATGGTCCTGCAATGGAATCTCGGATGACTATCTGAATGGAGGCATCAAGAAATAAATCAAGATGATCCATGGTAAATAGAGTATAAATAGCGATCTGACTATGACTCAATAATTAATTGCGAACACACATGATTCTTATATGATACATGTAACCATTTTCATCATGTACTAAGCAGAAAGGAAGAATTCATGGTCACTGTAAATGGGTACGTCGGTCATCATACTATCATTGGACTCCCAGGCCTAAAAGCAGAACTCAAAACACAGACCACTATTGCACCCAAAACAAAATCATAGAATCGTAACCTACCCGTCAACACCACTCTGTATAGACCTATCCCTGAGGCTTGTTTGGTGACTAACTCATACCCGCCTCCAATAGTACAAGTGTCGGTGACCATCACCTACGTGGAATATCCCATAAGTAGGAATCATTTTTCAAATCACATGTACGCACACACCCATATCCATGAAAAATATGAAACAAATATCACTAAGTAATGATGGATGGAAACCAATATGAAAACCTAATTTGAGAAATGTACAAATAAGAATTAATATTGGTCTAGAATACAATCATAGTTGAAAATGAAAGTACAAGATCATGCATGTCACCCACAATGGCCCTACCTGAAGTGTAGGAACAGAAACGACTGTCGGTTGTTACAGAAGTGAACTTCGTTTATTGGGTCTACCTAAAAGAAACACTTGACCCGAAATCATCAAGGAATACTTAAAATCTATTAGTCTTATACAGAACACACAACACATGATGATGGAAAACATCTAATGGTGAGTAAAAAAATACTCAGTAGGAATCCCAAACCAAAATCTAATTACTCAATGTAAACAAAAATGAATCACAAAAAATTACACCACAATGAAGAGGACTGATAAATACACCATATAAAATATGAAAGTGGCACATGAAGTGTAGCATCTTAGAGGTATATTTAACAGATTCTCTTGTGTTAGATAACAACATGTATAAGTCTATAGTACGCAAATATGATTTTCATTAGATTCCAATGCACCCTCAATTACTAACTTAAGAAGCATTGGTAACAAACGGAGTGTAGTTATAAAATTGATTACAGGTTAACCACAGAGTATAGGTAACACACAGAGTGTAGATAACACATTTATTGTTGGAAACACGCATAGTGTCTGTAACACACTGAGTGCTATCAAATAATAGAGGACGAACACCTTGGTGGGATAGGAGAGGGATGGCTCATTATTTACAAGACACATAGTCTAGATAAGAAAATATCTTAGGTATGAAATACGGTTTAGGTAATCACATAGCTTTTAAGTCATAAACAGATTCCAGATTCTGTACATAGCACAACTATACTAGAAGAACCTCATACTCAACCTATAAGTCGTACATCAAAATCCATTGAAACTCACATAGAGTATCTCTAAAGGGAATCTGAATCACAAGTGTCATAATGTCATATAAGGATTATCAAATGAAAACATGGTTAGAATGTTATTCGAATTTATGTAAAAGGGGGTTTGTCTATTCTGGGTCTCGTCCTACCTAGTCTGACCGAACCGAACTGACCAGACCTGTGTCCCACCTGACCCAACCCTTTTGTATGACCTGTCAACTCCACCCTAGCACACTCAAGTGGAATTTTTTATATTCTCAGGACGTGGGGGTGGTGTAACCATTCCTTGTCAATGTGACTGATCGCCCTGTTCAATTAGGTCAACTATCACATGAAATGGCCCATCGTGGTCCCATGGGATAACATCCATTTGTAATGTGACGTGAAATCCTTTTGAGGTTGGTCAAAGCCCACTACTAGTCATCGATCCAGAGTCCTAATCCTCCACCTATGGCCACTGTACTATAGGGTTCACCACCACTAGCTGTAGATCCATCAACGTAATGTTTTTTAACGGTCGTGTCGCCATGGGCCAACCTCGTCGGCTCTCTTTCTATAGGTCTCTAGTTGAACTATAGTGATCTATTGTTTCTAAGAAGATGCAGTCTACCCACCCTCAAGTTTTTTTCTTCATCTCTATGGTTTATAAAGCATCTTTTCATAGCTCTGGGTTCTTGTCACAATCAAAACATCATAGAAAACACAAATGGGAATAAGAGGGTCCATTAGTGAGGAATTCAAGAATGGAGAGAGATAGAAAATAAGAGAACACTTATAATGGATCATGTCCATGTTCGTGTTAGACAAGGTCCGTTAGTGTCCAAAGTATTATGAAGAAGAAAATAAATATTAGTACAATCACATTAATACCACTTTTTATCCATCCTACAAGAATGATCAAACCGTGGATCAAAATATTCGTGGGTTGGTCTACGTTCGTCGTTGGAAACATGATTGTGGAAAGGAATCACAATTAAAAAAATCCCCTACCTAGAAAGAGGATCAGTAAAAGTAGAAAAATAATCATTTTAGGATATCCAAACATGAACATCCTTGATAAGTCATTCATATTTGTTCGTCATTCACCATCACCGGCGAGAGAGCTTCCTCGAGTTTCATATTAATTATCCAGCACTATAAATTCTGACACTTGTCCCTACCATGAATTATTGGTGGAAACACGGTAAAGTGTTTCTGTGTTTCAATGATTATATGTTGTAATATCACTTAGTCATTGCATCACAATTCTGTTTAGTAACTGCGTACAATTGATGAAATAAATTAAAATAGGATATTATGTAAATTTTATTCTTCTCTTAAAACATCCAAAAATGAACTTTTATAGCTTACCCGTGTCAACCGATGTTAGGTCATTCCTAGGGTAATTAGATTATTCTATGAAAAAATATAACCTTTATTTTTTGATCTGAGTTCCCTTTTAGATGTTACTATCACAAAAAATGTGCACTATTTTTAATAAACATTAAAAAATTAAACATTTTTTGCAGGCTCCGTCGGACTCAGAATAATTTTCCATCCCAACACCTAGTCTCAAAATAATCCCATATAAGTTTTTAAAAAACATTACATGGAAAATCTTAATCATTAAACGAATAATAATTTAATATTATTTAATTTAAAATTAATCATGAATATGTTTCGTGAAAGTGGGGTTTTAAGAGAAATTGTGTTAAAATTGAAATTTTTTTCTGCAAATTCCTAAATAAAATACGTACCAATTACCTAAATTGTTTAAATTTATGTAGAATTGATCTAATTACACATTAAAAATAATTTAACCTATAATTTAAAAATATAAATAAATTTATGGTAAATAATTTGTCAGTTAAATGTTAGTAATTTTTAAAATTTATGTTAATATGATAACATAAAAAAACTCATCAATTTCCCCAAAGATAATTTTAAAATTATGACTATATAAATAGAGTATATAATATAATTTTAAATTAATGAAACTATGCACAATGAATTTTATAAATTTCTTGAGAATGACATAAAAAGTAGTTTAATTGAGAAAATTGTATTTTTAAACATTTAATTACAATTCCAAAAAATATATGTTTTATTTTAAATATGTTTTATTTATAAAAAATTTATAAATAAGGTTATAAAAATCTTTTTCACTATTCATGTTACTAATTTTAACATCTATTTTGTAAATATGTCCTTCAAAAAATTATAATAACAAAATGTTATTTCATAGAAACATAGAGTTGCATGTAGCGCATGTGGATTCAGTGTTACATATAACACAATCCTATCTTGGTGTTGAAGATAATTAAATCATAACATGGTGTGACATAAGAATCAAGAGTAACTTGGTTCTTTCATATAACACAAGATGTATTCAATGTTGTGTGTGATGATCACATGAGCATTAGCCTGGTTAGTGAGGACTCTTTAGTGAATCCTGGGAACCCATGATCATATCTAGGCAAGGGCACAATATTTCAGGTGTTGTAGTAGTACTGTAGCTAGAACTGTAGCAGTATTGTAGCTGGAACTGTAGTAGTACATTAGCAGGAACTATTCTGTATTATAGAAGGTACTGTAGCAGTAACTGTATTGGGCATTGTTTGGCACTATTACAACCGGAAATTTTCCCCCGTTTGAGCCTTCGGGCCACCGATTTGGTCCCGGAATACATTAAAGCTTTCGGGCCACCCAAGCCTTCTGGCCGGTAATTCCATCGGGCTACCTCAAGGCCTTCGGGACACCTTTAGTATAGATTCAAACTAGAGAACCTACCAAGAGAAGGCTCTATATGAGGATGAGAGAGGAGCTTTCACCACAGCAAATGCGACATAGATTGCAAGAATGAGAGGGTATGGCACCTCCCATTAGGACAAGAAACGTGCATGAATGGAATAGCCTAGCCGAATAGCCACGCAAAGGTGGATAGATGATTTCATGATAAAGATACTGGGAGGAGCAATTCCACATAGTTAGTATAGGTTGGATGTAATGTTTGAAGCTTACGGGCAATGAATTCATCTATGGATTATAGTGCCATGTATTAGTTATTAATACGAGCATTGTAACGGTTAAGCATCACACCATGAAAGGTGGATAATCAAATATAAAAAAAATTATGGCGTTTGTGCCATCGGTTGGATTTTGTGTGTGATGAAAAATATCAAAAAAATGAAATTAATTTGGAAAAAATTCCAAAAATCCCGGGGTGTATCATTCTTCTCCCATTAAAATGAATATCTCACTCACACTTAATATGGGTTATTAATGTTATATTATATCAAATGTAATTTCATGGAAACCCATATTGTAAAAAATGATACTAAAACATCCATTAAAAGTTAAATGTTGAAAACATAATTTTTACCTAATGTAACCTTTAATTAGGCTTCAACGTATGCGAAAAAAAGTGACAAATGATTATTCAACTTAGAAAAAATTAAATAATATTGGGAGTGATAAATATAATAGGCCATTATAAATTGAATGATAAGTGGATTTTTAAGGGCCAAAAAATGAAAAGTCAACTATTATTTAAAAAATATTACGTAACAAAAACAATGGTGTTATAAAAACTCATTTTCCAAACCATTTTCATATAGATGAGAAATTATTTTAATATATAAGTACATAATGAAATATAAATTATTTATTTTCATTGATTTAATATGAACAATATCACCCATTGGATGGTCCTTACTCGAAATCTACTTCATTTTTTACTCTATTAAGTGATGTATAATTATTTGTTTCTAAAAAATTAACAGATCATGGGATCCATAAAAAATGAAAATTAATTCAATATATAATTAATTAAACTTACAACATAATGGTTATCTTAGGTTATTCAATATTCATAAATCCATGTAAGGTGATATAATACATTTATCATTGAATTCTCATCAATTTTTTTTTCAAATCAGATTACATAAGTGCTTAACATTGTGAACCTTCCGAAATATAAATGTCCGAATTATTTGAAATAAGGTAACAATATTTCAAAAAAAAAATTTAGCATAGCATTGGTCCCCTACATATCTTAAAGTGGATCCTATCTAATAAAAACCAAACATGTGAAGATCTTCATCAAGTATTCTCTTGAAACATAGAAATTACATTAATTTCTATAAACCCTTATTAAACAAATTAAATTTTCCTAATTCAAATGTTTATTAGATATATTACTTAAATAAAATATATACTATGAAATCAATCCATGATTAAATAAACCACTTTCAAAAAAATAATTTGTCATTTTTGTGGTCATAAATTCAATCCAAATTACAATATCCATATCACCATCTCTTAATCCATATATAACATAATTATCTCATACTCATGGTTATGTTTATGGTTTCTTTCCCTAAACATTACATTGAAATTAAATAACTTTTATAGGTCATAATTATCATTTCACATATTTTTTAAAATATAAAATGAAAAACTTCTAAAAAAAATTATTTAATTCATTATTCAAATAACATAATATTTTAATTCAAAACAAAACACCTCAATCACCCAACATTATTCTTAGACCATTAAAATGTGTTTATTAACATATTCCTTAATACATCATTAGAAAAACACGAAGTATGAATTATTTAATAAGGTTTTTCAACCTTAATCATATAATTCATCATGCATTTAATGTAATAAATACTAGAATAACATCCTATACAATTTCAAATTGCATTCTCAGCCTCTTTATCATTAGTAGTGTAACCAATACACATATCGTCTTCTTGAATCTCTTCTTGATATTTAATATAATGAAAAATATTTTCATAAATCCAATACATTACACATTTGAAATATAAAATGGTTACCCAGTTTTTTCTAGTACCTAATTTAACAATATCAAAAAAACAATTTTCGACAAAAACATATCATGGTGAAAAATCACATAAAAAAGAAAAATGTATTTATAGGATGTTTGTATCATGACACCTTAATTAATCATTGACACTATGGGCTTATCCTAGGTTATTAAATGTATCTTCTTTTTTATATCCTTCATTATGGTTTGTAAAGAGTTCATGAATATCCATTAATTATCCCCCTAGAGTTTCATTGTAGGTATGCAGAAAGGATAATTTTTATTCACTAGGTCTCAATTGAGTATAGATCAATACATAGTTTTTTTGGTCGTTAACCCTATATACATATATTTTAGATCCACATCCACATATATTATCTACAAATAGATTTAATTTATTTTGTAACCACTATTTAAAAACATTACCATTATTCATGAATATTTTTCTATACATTAAGTCATCAATAGATTTATCAATAGAGACATACCTGGATATAACTGTAGAAATATCCTTTGGGATATAACTCAAGTGTTCTCATTCAAGTTTAAAATGGTTCACTAAACCATTTTTTGATACTAATTATGACAAATATGCATAAAATCAAGGGATATCAAAATATATTAGTGGAATATAATAACACATGTCTAAATACCATAATACTTTAGTGACTTTAGAAATATCGAAAACCAAATTCAAGTCTATTAAAAAATCATCATTTGTTTCTAAAAATAACATCCCCTTTTGAAAACATAAAAAAATCAAATCCTTATAGCCTAGGAAAAAGAAAACATAAGAAATGAGTGAGTGTTAATTATCATTAATAGTAAACAAGGGAAATCCGTAAGAATAATTATGACCATAAAGGTATGAGAACATCATCATAACTTTATAAGATCATGTAATTCAGGTCAAATATCATAAACATAGACCATGGAATATATATGGATAGTTCTTAAGACATGAATCATTAGGGAATCAATATCATATTCCATGAAATAATAACGTAGAAATAATAATTTTAATTGTGGCATTAACATGTAATATCATTCTATATAAGTGATGTTTCACTATCAAAAACAAGTCAGTGCACCTCATGGAGACTACACATACTGAAAAAGACATAACTCTAACCTCAATCACATTACATACATATAAGGGATCATGTTACTACATCAACCCATAATGAATTAGGGTTTTCACATTCCAATTGTGAATTCGGTTTCTCTAGAATCCAATAGTTGATATGTTTTCTCCATCTCTCATAATGTATCAAGCTCATAAACATGATTCACCTCATTATATAATGTGATATAAATGATTATCCAATGAATTTTTGGGATATATAGGTCCCACCATCTATAATATAATATCATATAAACATGTTCTACAAGATAAAAAATATCCTTCACATCATGACCCATAAAAACATATGGGTTTCATAAAAATCATATCATAACATGTTAAATTAAATGAGTACCAGTAAACTTTCCTAATATCATTAACTATGGAAAATAGATAGGTCCCATAATTATTTCATCAATTAATAACCCATGAAATGAAGCAAGTTCAAAATAATATTTTCCATGGAATAGAAACAGGTGTAAAAATCAACATTATATCAAAATATAGTCCATTTCTAATACAATATGAGTATTATTATTTGATCATATAACTAGTAATGATAAAAATATAATGATTTATGTCATCATAGATGGTTAATTATTTTGAAAAATCACAGGGAACATTTCTTATGGAAAATAGAAATTACATGAGAAATCATTTCGTAAAACCATTGTAAAAAACATTTTCATATAATTATACATTTAAAATTTAATTTAAAATTATTCTTGATGGAAATATAATTTTAACTTTAAAAATGGGTTTTAAAACATTCTTTATTTTGAAATCCTTTATCATGTAAAATATTTTGAAAACTTATAATGGAACATGAATATATTTTTAAAAGAAATTTATTTGAAAATTTATTCATAACATATAAATATTGGTTAAAAAAATATTAATAGAATTTTCATTGATATTATCTTTGAATCCATATAAAGGATGTTTTAACACCTTTTGAAAACCGTTTTCATTGGACATTATTGGAAAGATTATAAATAAAGCATGAAAAAAATAAAAATTCTTTTTGAATTAAAAACATATTAGTGGAGGAATAAAAAATTTATAACTAAATTAAATCATACTAAAATTTAGATTACATTTTTATACTAAATCATTTGGAAGGTACACATATTTTTAGCTAAATCAAAAAATAAAGACATATTTTGTTAAAAACAATGTCTAAATAATATTTTGTTACAAATAGTGAAACAGATGTTAGATATATATGAATATATAATGAATAATGGGAAGGTAATAAATTTTTCATAGATTTATTGATATATTGATCAAAATATTTATTCAATATAACTATAATAATAAATAATCCTGATAAATGAATATTTGGTAGTAATAATTTATTTCCACTTTATTAAGATGTAATCATAGTCAACATAAGATAATTAAATGAAATGAGTCATATAATATCATGAAAATATAATAATTAATGAGATAAAATGTCGATGTTCTATATTTACACCTCATAGAATAATATAGGTTCATTACATAACATGTGTCTCAAAAAAGAAAAATTAAGTAAAAATTACATTATTAATTTTATAACATTTGAACTATAACAACAACGAAAGAGAGACAATAAAATTGGTATATAAATACCAATTAATTTTATGATATGTATCTTATTATTAATTACATGTTTGTATATAGACCATATAAAATAAAATATTGGTGAATATGGTTGGCGCCTCACGTATATAAAAAGTGTGTCGAGAGAACCCCAACCAAAAGTCTTGTCTTTTATTATACACATTAAAAAATCATGTATAATAAATATAAGTGGATTATACATATTTCAAATAACCATATACATATATATCATAATGTATATGGTTCACTTATAGCATCATATAACCATTTTATTATGAATTCCATTTTGAAGCTATGTTTCGGGTAATAATAACTTTTTTTATTGTATGTGTTTTCAGTTTGTTATTCATGGTCCTCATAAATTGATCATGATTTAAATATTTACAAAAATGTAAAAATGATAAAAATAACTTATATATTCTTTATAAAAAAATTATATAAATTAATAAAGGATATAAATATTAAATGGAATACACCATTATCGTGACGGTAGGCCTTACGTTTGCATGAGTGTGGTTTCATTTTTCTTGTCAAAATGAAATAAATAAATCAAATTTATTATATTAATATATTTTATCATTAAATTAGAAATTTAATATCCTATATATCATATATATATATAATACATTCATAAAACATAAAAAACTTTTGAGAGTTATTGGAATTTATGCTAAAAGGGGTTGGTGGGTTCTGGGTTCGATCCATCCTGATCGGAACGAACTGACCTGACCTGACTCATGTCCCACCTAACATGACCCTTTCGTATGACCTGTTGACTCTAGCCTAGCCCACCTGAGTGGACTGGTTTATCATCTCAGTACATGGTGGATGGTGTGACCCCTCCTTGTCAATGCGGCTGATCGTTGTGTTCAATTTTGTCAACTATCGCTTGAACTAGCCAAACACAGTCCCACTGGATAGCAGCCTATTGCCGCATGACGTGAAATCCTTTTCCTTCTGGTCAAATTCCACTATCTTCCATCGATCTGATGTCCTTATCCACCACCTATGGCCATTGTATTATGGGTTCCACCAATACTGGCTATAGATCCATCAGCCTCATGCTGCTAGATGGCCATGCCGCCACGCACCAGCTTTATCGCCTCTCTTTCTACGGGTCTCCAATTGCACTCCTGTGATCCATAAATTCTAAAAATTATCCCTCATGAAACCCTCAAGTCTCTTTCTTCATTTCCATGGTATCAAAATCACATTTTCATCACTCCGGTGTTTCGGTCACATTCAGATCCTCACTGAAAAGCCAGATGTGACCACAAGGGTCCATCATTGGGGAATGCATGAATGGGCATAGATAGAGCCTAATAGAACACATAGAATGGATCGACTCCTTGTTTGTGTTTGAATTGATCCATTATTATCCATGGGATTATGAAGAAGAAAATAAATATATGTTCATTCCCTTTAATACAACTATTATTCATCCAACAAGAACAATCATACCATGGATCAACATGTTCATGGGTTGGTCTGCGTTCGTCGTTGGAATCATAAAAGGAAAAATGAATCAAAAAGAAAAATAAAACCCTACCTAGAAACAGGATTAGTCAGATGGAAAAATTAATCATTGAAGGATATACATCCACGAACATCCTCGATCCATCGTTCATAGGAATTTGTTATCTGCCATCACCAATAAGAGGGTTTCATCAGGTTCTATATTAACTATCCAGCATTGTGAATTTTAACACTTATCCATGCGCTGAATCAATAGAGGAAACACAGTAACATGATTCTGTGATACCATGATGCTATGTTGTAGCATCACTTAGTAATGACATCACTGTTCGATTCTGTAATTTTATACTATTGAAGAAATAATATATAAAATCCTTTTATGAATATTTTATTTTTCTCTTAAAATGTCCATTAATTTACTTTTTTAGTTGACCTGTGTCGGCCGATATAACACCTTGCATAGGGTAAAATCATTGTTCTATGGAAAACAATTCCCTATAATTTCATATCTGAGCTCCTCTTTTGAAGTTACTAAAATAAAAATTGTGAAGTATTTTTAATAAACATAAAAAATATTCAAACATTTATTCCATGCTCTATGGGACTCGGAAGAATGATCCATATTAGAACCTCATCTCAAAATAATTCAATATAATTTAAAAAAATTACATTAAAAATCTAGGAAACTAAAATAAATATAATTTCAGATAAATTAAATTAAAATTAATCATGTATATGTTTTGTGAAAGTGGGGGTTGAATAGAAAATGTTTAATCATTTTAAATGTTTTTAAATCCAATTTCTACATGAAATGCATACCAATTACCTATATTGTTTTAATTTATATAGAATCAATTTAATTACACATTAAAAATAAATTAACATATAATTTAAATATATAAATACAATTTATGATCAATTACTCTTGAGATAAAATTAAATAATTTTCTATATTCATGCAAAAACGATGCTTAAAAAACTCAACAATTTACCCAGAGATAATTTTAAAATAATGATTTCAAAAATAATATTTGTTTTATAACTTTAAATTTATTAAATTATGCATGATACATTTTATTAATTTTTAGAGAATGAAATAAAAATATTTCATTTAAGATAATATTATTTTTAAACATTTAACGACTATGGAAAAACATATATGTTTATTTATAAATATGTTGCATTTATAAAAAACATTATAAGTAACATTGTAAAATTATTTTTTACAATTCATGTTACTATTTCTAATATCAATTTTTTAGCTATCTAAAATAAAAATTAGTAATAATAAAAGGTTGTTTCATGGAAATATAATGTTTTATGTAACGCATTCCCATTCAGTGTTGCATATTGCGTAATCATATCTTGGTATAGAATATAATGAAATCAAAACATGGTGTGATATAAAAGCCAAATATAATGTTGTTCATATATATAACACCAGCTATATTCAATGTTTATTATAATGAAAAATATCAAAAAGTTGAAATTAATTTTAAAACAAACCACAAAATCCTATGGTGTTTCATTATTCTCCCATTAAAATGAATTTCTCACTGAAAATTAATCTGGGTTATCAATGGTATATTACATGAAATGTAATTTCATTGAAAAACATATTGTCAAAATTAATACTAAAATATCCATTAAAAATAAATTTTTAAAACATAATGTTTACCCAATATAACTCATAACTAGGTTTCAACATCTGCGAAAACAATTGTGGAATGACGGTTGAACTGGGAAAATGGTAAATAATATAGATAGTGATAAATATAAATGACCATTATAATGTGAATGATAAATGGATTGTTAAGGGCCTCAAAATTAAAAATCAATGATTATTTATAAGACCATTTGTTAAACAAATACAACCATGTTAGAAAAAATCATTTTCAAAATAATTTTCATATAGTTGAGGGATTATTATCCAATATAAGTACTTAAGGAAATATACATAATTTATTTTATTCCATTTAATTTGAACAATATCAACATTTTGATTTCCCTTTCTCCAAATCCACTTCATTTATTAATCTAGTTTTTGAATTTGAATTATTTGTTTTTGAAAAATTAACAGATCATTGGATCCATAAAAAACGGTAGTTAATTCCATATGTATTTAGTTAAACTTACAAAAAAATGGTTAGAATAAGATTTACAATATTCATCAATCTTCATTTAGTGATATAATACATTAATCATGGAATCCTCATCCAAATCATTTCAATCACCCAAGATTATTCTTAAACTATTACATTGGCTTCATAAAAAAATTCAACAAAACACAATTCTAAGAATACTAATTATGAATAATTTAATATGGTTTATCAACCTAAATCCTATAATACATCATAAATTTAATAAAAAAAATACTAGAAAAATATCACATACCATTTCAAATGAAATTCATAGTCTCTTTATCTCCAGTAGTATAACAAATACACATATCGTCTTCTTGATTCACTTCGTGATATTTCAACTTATGTAATTTAATTTCATAAATCCCATACATTACAAATTTAAAATATTAAATGATTACCTAGTTTATTCTAGTACCAACCATTTTCTCAATTTAGAGAATATAGTGTTTTCAACACTTATCAGGGCGAAAACCCAAAAAATCATTATAAAAACGTACTTATAGGTTGTCTAAATCATGAATCCTTCTTAAATCAATGACATCATGGCTTTATCATTGGTTATTAAAAGTATATAATTTTTTATATCCTTTAGTATGGTCTGTAATGAGTTTGTGAATTTCCAATGATGATCCCCCAGAAGATTCATTCTATGTATGTATCAATGATCATTGCTAATCACCAGTTCTCATTTGAGTCTAGATCAATAAATAATTTTCAGGGTAATTATCCCCATTTACATATTTTTAGGATCCACGTCCACTTATAGTATACAAACATAGATATAATTTTTTTGTTAAGCACTATTTAAAAACATTTCTTGAATTCATGAATATTTTTCATTACATTTAGTCATCAATATATTTATCCATATAGACGAACATGGTTATAACCATAGAAATATCATTAGGTATATCAATAGTAGTTTCTCATTCAAGTTTAAAATAGTATCTAAATCTTTTTAATGATAACTAAAACAAAATCCTAGAAACTCATGGGATATTACATAATATTAGTGGAATACAAAAACACATGTCCAAATACATTAATACTTTCGTGACATTGGAAATATTGAAAACAAACATCTAGTCTGGTAAAAAAATCAACATTGTTTCCCAACAAAGATCACCCCCTTTTTTAAGGGCACGAAAATCCAATCCTTATATACTGGGAAAATCAAAACATTAGAAAATTGTGAATTATAATGATTACTAACATAAAACAAGGGAGATATGTAAGAATAATTATGAACATAAGCGTATGAGAACATGATCATATCATTATACGATCATGTAATACATGTCAAATATCATAAATATATACTGTGGAATAAATATGGATTGTTTATAAGATTTGAATCATTATGAAATCCGGATCGTATTCCATGAAATAATAACATATAAATAACACTTGGAATTATGGCATTAACATGTAGTATAATTATATATAAGTGAGGTTCCGCTGTCATAAACAAATCAGTAAACCTCATGCAGACTAGACATACTAGGAAGGAAACACCTCTGACCCGAGTCACATTACATATAAGGGATCAAGTTACCCCATCAATGAATAGTGGATTGGGTGTCCCCATATTACAATAGTGAATTGGGTTTCCCAATAATACAATAGTGGATATGTTTTTTCTATCTCTCAAAGTTTATCAATATCATAAACATGATTCCCAACATTATATCATGTTATATAAATGTTTACCCAATGCATTGGAGGTATATATAGGTCCCACCATTCATATAATAATATCATACAAATATGTTCTTCAAGATAAAAAAACATCCATCACATCATAACCCATAAAAATATATGTGTTTCATAAACATCATATCATAACATGCTAAATTAAATGATTACCACAAACCATTCTTTATATCATTACATATGGAAAATAGAAATGTCCCATAATTATTTTCATGGATTAATACCCCCATAGAATGAAGAAGTTTTGAAAATAATATTACCCATAGAATATAAATAGTTCTAATAATCAACATTCTATCAAAATATAGTCCATTCATAAAATAATATTAATATTATTATTTGATCATATAACTAGTAATTAAAAATCTCTATCCATTTATGTCATCTTATATGGATACTTATTTTGAAAAATATAATGGAACATTTCATAAAACAAATAGACATTACATGAGAAATATTTCCATGA
Organism: Viscum album; assembly: GCA_963277665.1. Lineage (NCBI taxonomy): Eukaryota > Viridiplantae > Streptophyta > Magnoliopsida > Santalales > Viscaceae > Viscum > Viscum album. The sequence continues at coordinate 758,564,122 of OY728145.1, read as the reverse complement.
CACCATTAAATGAAATCATATAATGAAACCTTTACAATTTAATTTAAAATAATTCTTGAGGTAAATATCATTTACAAAATGAAAAATATTTTTTAAAACCTAATTTATTTTTAAATCCTTTATAATGTAAAATAGTGTGAAATTGTTTAATGGAACATGAACATATTTTTAAAACAATTTGATTGAAAATTTATTTCTAAGTTATAAATATTGGTTAAAAACAATATTAAAACCATTTTCATTGATATTATCTTTGAAACCATATAATGGAAATTTTAAAACCTTTTGAAAACCATATTCTTTAAAAATTATTGGAAAATTTATAAATACATCCTGAAAAAATATGAAAAACTTATGCATTAAAAACATATAAGGGGAGATGTAAAAACTTTAAAACACAATTAAAACATATAAAAATTTAGATTACATTTTTATAAATAATCGTATTGAAGCTAAACATATTTTCGAATGAATATAGAAATAAAGTCAAATTTTCTTAAAAAAATGTCTTAATAATATTAAGTACCAAATAGTGGAAAAAATATAAGTTATATATGAAATATTAAGAATAATGATAAGGTAATAAATTTTTTTAGAGATATTGATATATTTATCAAAATAGTTCCTCAATATATGCATAATTAAAAACAATCCGGATAAATGAGGATTTTGTTGTAATTAATTATTACATCTTTATTAACATTAAATCATAGTCACTATAAGAGAATAAAATGTAATGATTAATATAATATCATGTAAATAATAAAATTCATATGATAAAATTTCGATGTTCTATATTCACACCTTGTATAATAATATAGGATCAAGACATAACATATGTCTCCAAAATGGAAAATTGAGTAAATATTACATTACATGTTTTATAACTTTTGAACCATAACAACCATTAAAGAGGGAAAATATAATTTATAGGTTAATACGAATTAATTTGAGTATAATTATCATTAAAAAATCAATTTTGGTATATACCCCAAACAAATTAAATGAGAGGAGAACATGGTTGGTGCCTCACATATATAAAAAAGCGAGTTGAGAGAACCCCTACCAAAAGTGTCGTCATTCATTGTAAACACTAACAACTTTGGTATAATAACTATAAGTTAATTATACATATTTAAAATAACCATATACATATTTCATAGTTTATATGGTTCACTTATAACATTATTTAACCCTTTTTTATGAATTCCATGTTAAAGACATGTTTCGGGTAATAATTTGTTTCTTTGTATGTGTTTTCAGTTGTTATTCTTGATCCTCTTAAATGGATCATGATTTAACAATTTAAATATAATAACCTCATTGTTAATACATTTCATGAAAAGTTTGAATGAAACACATCACTTTGAGTATGCATTAGTCCAGAGATCCTTAAACAATGTTATCATATCTTCCAAAATTAGAACGAATGACGTTATGTTTTATATAATAAATAAAGAATAATGAATAAATAATATATATCTTATCTATCATATAAAAACATTATTTACACCATAATTCCAAACCATGATTGGTGGGAAAGGAAAATATGAATGACATCATTTTCTGAGCCGGTAGTTTTTCATACACATTAACGGTATGTTCATTACCAATTGGATGTATGTGTGTGTAAGTGTAGGTAAAATCCACTATATAAATTCATATATGTATTTTTAGGACACTTGTATTATTTTATAATTATGGAATAACAATATTTGATGTTTTTTATAATGAAAAAAACAAAAGATCTTGTGAAAGGATCTTAGCTCTTCACTGGGTAAATTGTTTTGGTTTGTAGGAAAGAGCTCCCATGATTGGATTTTTGACCATAGTGAGACCACTATGATGAATTTCAAGTATTTTGGAGGATATTTTTTAGGGTTTTATGATAAAAAGTTTCTTGATAGGTGTGTGGAAGGCGAAGAGTGAATGACTTTTTATGGAGAAGGAGGGGTTGATTTCTTGTATATACCATAGGTAAACATTATTGGGAAGTCTCCCATAACTCATGTGATATACATAATGTTCGGAATTATTATGATAATTAGTCTAATAACATAATAAATTTTACTATTTCAATAAATTTAATTATATATTATTATAAAATATATACCAATATAATTCTAATTTTAATATCAAATATGAAAAAAGATATTCAATATGATTTGGATGTTAATTTTAAAATAAGCGCGCTTTATGAAAAAAACCGTAATTAACTCATATGCTACTAACAATGTTTTTCTATTTAATAATAATTATTTTCATTCTAAAAGTTCAATTTTTCCATTAATATAAAATATTTTATATTTTTTAAATCCATTAATAATATGGATGAATATATATTTTTCAGTATATTTTAATCATTTTATTAAAATATCATTTATCATAAAATGGAATTAATGTAAATTTTGACATTATATATTCAATTTATTTATTTTAAAATATCTATGAAAATTTTGAATTTGAATACAATAATTTCACACTTTTGTAACATGATATATTCATCTTAAAAAATAAAATAAATTAATCAATTTAATTCATTTTAAATATTATTATTTCGATAAATTTAGTTAATTATTTCCTAGAAAAGTTTTACATTTGGAACACCTTAGGAATACCATATAAATAATAAATATCAAAAAACTAAATATAAATTAATATGTTGAAAAAACACATTTACATTTAATAATAATTTATATAACCAATGTACTACAGATTATTCCAAGTATCAAGGAATTATAAATATTAATAGTATGGAATGTTTCATTTTTTTCTTTTCCCCTTACCTAAATATTTATATAGCCCACATTCATAAAATAGTTTCACCATAACACATAATACTTGTAACAAGTGGAGATATGGTCTATGTATGAGTCAAAACTTGATTTTCTAGGTCATTTTCCCATTATGATTAATATTTAACCACTATGTAAACTATTTTCTCATAATCACTATAATAAAATTTAATCAATTTAACAAATATTTTCATTCAAACACTAATAATACCTTACTAGATATTAACAAAATTATTAAAAATAAGAAATCAATTTTTTAAAATTCTATAATGTTAATTGGTTTAAATTAATTTTCAATTTCTCCCATAGTTGTGCCACAAACATAATTTTTATAACAGAAAATGTTTCAAAGTTTTTTATGTTTTAATATCCAATTTCAATGTGAAATTGATTCCAATTATATAAACTATATTACCTGATTTGAAATAGCACTGATTAAATTTTTAAAAAGAAATTGTTATACAACTGAACATTAAAAATTATTTTGATGATAAATACATTTTGACATAAAATGTAGTAGTTTTCAATATTCGTCAGAAAATTTATGTTTTTCTGAAAAAAAACCCCAATACTCCTCCTATGATATTTTTGGTATTATGAATTGAAAATTGATTTTAATTTTACAAATTCAATTTCTAATAGTGTTTAAAATTTTTATTATATTATTTAATAAAGGACACAAAAGTAGAGCAATTAGGAAAATATTATTTTCAAAAATAGAAATACTTTACCAAAAAATTAATTTTTTTAGTATGAATTTGGTTTAAAAAAATGTTTATAATTAAATTTTAAAAATTAGTAAATAATTTTCATTTATCTAATTTAATCACATTTTTATAATGGTATCTTTTAAATAATTATTATAAAAAAGTTTTGCATCAATGAAACTCAATGCTTTGTTTAATGAATGGCAAGTTAGAGTTACGTGTAGAGAAATCATATTTAACTGTTTCTTATAATGAAACAATTACATGGAGTAATATACAATAAAATAGTAACATGGTACTTTCATATAAAAGAAGCTAAATTTATTGTTTATTGAAATTAAATATATCAAAAAAGATAAATTGTTTAGAAATTTATGTTCACAAAAGATCTGGGTGTTACAGTTAAACCGCGCGCAAACAATGAATGATAGACCTAATAACAAATTGTATTCATTTCATAGATAACTATATATAATTACATAATCATTTATATACAATGTACCATTATGAAGTATAATTTTTTTAATTTTCATGGATAATCAAATTTAATCTCAAGAATAAAATCATAGACTCATAAAAATTAATTGAAATAATTATTGACTATCATATCACTTTTAAACACTGATCAAAATTCTTAAGAGTTTTTCATGGACCCATACTACCACATATGAATAAAATGGACTTTATTATATATAAATTTATAAATATATCAAATATATTTCCCAAAATCCAACTGGAAAAATCAAAAAACTATTTCATTATTTAAATAATAAAATAGACAAACCCCTATCAATAAATTATTAATATAAAAATATAATATCTATAATCAAAGAATATTTAACTAAAATTCACAAATCCAATTATTATTTTGTTAATACAATATTTTATACCTCAATACAAATGTATGAGTTGATTCAACAATAATAATTTGAATAAAACATTTCCATTATTCTAAAAAAATGTAATATTTTACCATGATTACATACTTTAATGAGATAATAATTTTTATGTAAATTATTGTATAATTTTAAGAAAATTTACTGACATTTTTTTTAATATCCAATTCCAATTTAGTAAACTAATATTCACATAGAATAGTCATAAAATGAATCACAAATATTCTTCAAAAAACATTACACTGGTTTTCATAAAATATTCAGAATAACTACACAGCCTTTATATATCTATAAAATTTCTAATAAACATGAAATATATTTTATGAAGAATTTTTTTGTTAACTCATATAGAAATCTAATATGGTGTGACTTATTTTACATCTATTTTTATAGAGGCCCCACATTTCATACATATATATATTATATCTTAATAAGTAAATACACATTAAAAAAATTCAATCCATTCTATAACAATATATATTTAGTGTAATTGGTATAAAGGACATATAAATAAAATTTTTATAAGATATCTACATAATCATTTACTCTGTTCTACTTAAATATAACCATACATAGTCATTCCATACTTAATAACATTCCTTATAACATGGGGAGGGGATATTGAAGACTAAGTGAGCCCATACACATAGTAAAGGTAAATAAGGGGGATATCAATGATCACATATGAATAACATGAGCATAATTGTTTTAGAACATGGTAATAATAGTAGAAAATCAGTCAAAACATATCATAGATCATAATGTTCAATCATGGAATAAATCATGGAAAATCTGAATACATTAATCCTAATGAAATCAAATAACATGATCTATGAATATATTATATATTTTTAAGATCCTGTAATAATTAGATCTAGGAATAGTTTAATTATCATAATAATCATAATCATATTACAAGTTTACACACCAAGACATTCATAAAATACTATTATCGAGATAAAAAACATTGTACATATTTTAGACATGAGCTATCCACCTTTTTCTATTATTATTGGCATTGAATAACCTTATGTGTACTCTCTTATTTCAGGATTAGGATAGCCTTCTATTGTACCATAATATTTTGGTCATGAGATAAACCCCCACACAATGTTCCCTTTTTTCCCATTGAACATTAATCAATATCAAATTCAATGGTGGGATCTATAATACTGGGAAAACCTATCAAATAATCAAATATACCTTCATATGTATCCCAAAAGAATATAAAATCATTCATCAAAACATATATAATGTAAGGGTAAATTAGTTTCATTGATATTTCTTCATCTTAGTCCTAAACCATCTAGATTAATAATAATGATGTAATTATGGAATCATGTCACTATTAAACTATATGTAACATTAAAAGATGTTATTATAGCGTAATTTTTACTTTAAAATACCATGACAATATTTCTTGAGGGTAATAACCCTTTAGTTGTTGAATCAAAAATTTAATTCTAAAAAATTTAAAAAATATAATGAAAAAAAAAATTATTTGAAATATACTTTAAATGTTGTATATGAAACATAAAAGTGTTGAGCGGTAATGATTGTGGGATTTTTCATTCCCAAAATAAATCATAAATGAAAAAAATTCTTCTCGCACATTTACAAAACATTTAAAAAGTATCCCATTTAGAAAATTAGATGAAGATTCATTTTTACCAAATTTTCAAAAATTCAATCATGGGAAAATATAAATTTCAATTTTTATATAATAATTTTATTTACAATATTGATATCATTTTTAAAAATCAGGGTCGCATAATATAAATTATTTTGATTGAAGAGAAATATAATAAATTTTTAAAAAAACATTTGTTTGGTCACTTGAATACATAGAGAGAAAAAATGATTGAATATCATCTATTATATAAAAATAACTACAAGGGATGAAAATTAATGTTTCAAATCACATTTAAATCATTAAAATATGCCATTGAAGACATAATCATAATCAACCATAGTTAAAACATGTAATTTCCCCTAATATAGATCTCACATATATTTTCGGGAATAGTTGTTTAATAGAGCTGAAAAATGAAGCCTCTTTTGGTGGTAGTTGAAGGCATGTTGTGGGGTGGTATTGTCATAGTGGTGAGACTATAACCCATGGTATGGACTTAAATATTTATAGAAATGAACAAAATAAATAACACAATCAGGGTAATAAGTACGAAGTAAGATCATGATACTACTGAGAAATAATGGATAAAATAATAGAAATTAATACTATAATGAATGATTGAAATTTAACTATATTCAATTATATATGTTACAAAAATAAAATTTTAGCATACTCAAAAAACCGAAAGTCCTCATTCCAGACCCACATGTTAGCCTCATCTCCCAACTCTAGCTCATCCAGCATGTAATAATCAATAGAATGTTTCGCCACCCTAGTCCAAACCTACAACCAGGTAATCTACATGAGTACCAAACAGACAACTGAATTGGTAGTGAGTATTACTCAGTGGGAAGACACCATAATATATAAACATAACCTGTATGAAAATAAGAGCATGGCATTATAAATTAAGAATGTGTTTTAATAGATTATCTAAATAATTTTATTAATAAAAAATCCACATGATTCAGATCCATGTTGAAATATCTATAATAATGTATTATACTGATTCCAATCATAACTATAATACCATGAAATAAAATAACCTACCTCAACACCAAACCGGAAAATCACTGATCATCTCTCACAACAATGCTAAACACAACCATATAACTATGGTAATACATCCCAAACATTTGGTACAAACCCTTTTATATTATAATTTTGGCAATGAATACTTGATGAGATCGGTATATATGAATTTAAACGTTTGTTATGTCCATTCCTGATATATAATAATTTCATGAGGTGGCACTGAGAAAAACCCACTATATAAACATTTCAACATGTTCCAGAGCCAAGACTAGTATTTAATAATATCATTATGTGTAATGGATGAGATCATTATACAATAGTTTCATCAGGTTTCATGTCTAGGACTAGAATATGATCATTTATGAATGTTTCACTAGTCATAACAACAAGGATTTCAGAATATCACATTATAAGAATCATAGGATAATTATAAAAATTGTCATTTATCATGCAATGTCACATTAAGTTTATCATTTTCTCCTATACAATAACATTTCATTCATCTCAATAAAAAATACAATCCCAGTAGAATATATATCACAAAAACACCCAAAATCCATTTCATGTTAAACACAGATTAAGATATTAATCAAATTTTTTATAATTATGTATTAGTTAGCCCAAAATTTTATCCATAAGATAGGTGAATAACAAAATATATTGCTAGTATTAAATGTAATAATCTAATTTTCCATTTAACTCAATCATGGATATGCTATTTTTTCTCAATTTGAATTATTACACATAATTTCCAATTAAATGAACCATAGATTTATGCTTTATCCCATACCGGTAACTGATGATATAACAATGCATCTAAAAAGATTTGGAAACAAGAATGATGGAGAAAATGGTCACAAGATGGATCCATGATCCTATACAATCATGATAAATGACAAAAATGACTAAGGTAAAGATCATACACTACAATGGTCGAATATCAAAGGGAGAGAAAAAACAACTAAAAACCACATATTAGGGATCAAATGCATTATAATAATGCTTTAAATCAAGATAGGCACTCAAAAAATGCCTCAAAACAACCCATGGGTCAAGAGGATAAATATACATGTTGAAATGTGAAATTAAAAAATTAACTAAACACATAAAACTACTTATAGAGATAAAAACAAATTGTGTAATTCATTTACATGTTGTCTGTTCCTTTTTCGTGGGATACACCAAAAAGGTGTCATTTTGGGTGATTTTTTTCTCTTCAGATTCTTCACATGGTATGTTTTGTTTTCATGATCTATTTTCATATCATTTAATAACCCAAGATGATGATGTGTGACTATAAACCATTACACACCATGCAACTACATTAAAAACATGTAATTTCTCTTTACATAGTACTCATCATATTTCATATTGAAAGAACTAAAACCACCTCTGAACCCATCCAATGCTTCGAAAACCCATTTAAAATTTTTATATCAAGACTCTATTAATTTATAAAAATATCCATCCCCTGAATTTAAGTCATTTCCCACAAAATTCACTCCATCTCTAAAAAATTATTTTCCCACAAGGCTCAAATGAATAGAATATCATAGTGGGAGTTTCCATGAAAAAACCTAATCTTACCACATACCCTCTATATAATATCTTATCCTAGAGTAGCTACAAGCATCATTTTGGGTTCTCGTTAAAGAATTATTTCTACTATTATTGCATATAAGACTCTATATAATAGTTATTCTCTTAAACTGACCCTTTCGTCCACTAAACATGAACTAGAAACATTCTTTAACCATAGATATACTTCTCAACGTTGTCCACAATACATAAAAGATCTACCTAAAAGGAAACATCATTATTAATATTGACATATTATACTTATATAATTAAATAATTCATTGATAAATATCTCTAAATTTCTGGAAAATAAAAAAATGGCATGCATGAGACATTATTAATATGGTAGGGCTAATTGGTATGCCACTAAAAGACCATATCCACTATCTCAAACTGCCAAAAAACCTAAGGGATTGTGTTCCTAGTTTCCTGTTACAACATTTTCTCATCATATGAATCACATGATGGAAAACATTATATCCAACCATGAAATGCAATGGTAATCTACAATGGTCAGTGTAGGATTTCATCATTCTCTTCATATCCAACAACCACCTCATGATCAACTGAACCTACTCAGTTTCCTCTTTCAAGATACAAGACCAAACAAAAACTGACTCACCTACCACCGAACAAAAATGATATGAATGGAAAGACCTTCTATAAAAGTTAATAAATTGTTCAAATTGGGTAGTTTCCAATGATTTTTTGTTACATTAAAACTCTTTGAGTTCCATAGTCTTTTCCCATGAAAAATCAATATAACAAACATAGGCTAAAATATCCAATAAAAATTAATTATTATAGATAGATTGTATATGGGTTTAAGAATGATAGGTCATACTCAAATGAACCAATGATCCCAGAGCCTTTTGATGAACCTACTAGAAATATTATTTTAAATTATGATATCTTTCTGAAATGGAACTCTACAGAACAACATGAAACCGAACTACATTGGTAATGTTAATACATCCAAAATCATTAACTGTTAATTTCTCATAATAAAAAAATATCAAAAAAATTAGTAATTCGATCCACAATAATAAATAATAAATCATTATTATAGGTTTTCATAGAAAATAATATCACAAAATAAATAGTGGTCTCATCCAACATTGTCTTAAAAATGAAAAAAATAATACAAAATACTAATTGGATTTTGATGCTCGACATTCGACAGTTGGAAAGTGAAACAACTCAAAAAAAATTCTGCTAACTCCATTTTCATTATTGAAGTACACTGTTATCTATATATGATATATATTATTAAAACCTATACATACATTGCTTGTTTAATAATGATAGTCTATGATCAAATCATCAGGCATGATCGTAGGGACCCATCCTCGGCCATAGAAAAGCAATGAATTATTGTTCTTATGAGACCATCCTGATGATGTCTACCCAACATATAATATATCTCTCCGAAATAATACAATTAGAACTGATATATTCTCTATCATTATCTGGTCAAAAAATTAAGTACAATTGATTTTCATGTAATAGATACTCATAACTAAGACACATGAACATCTAAATTCATTTCATTATAGAGTTTCATAGTCTTCAACTAAAAGTGTGACACCATCACTTACACTATCTATATCTTTCATCTCAATTTATTAGTAGTGATGGTTCCCTTTCTAGCATATAATAAAACTCGATGTTTAAATATTATAGATACTCGACCCACCTCATCTTCCAAAGGTTATATCCCATATGAGAAAATATGTACCTCATTATCTTGTGGTTCATGCATACTAAAACCACTATCCCATGATATTAATCTTCTTGAATTTCATGGAATATACCCCCACTATTATCTCTAGATCATGTGTTAGGTAATTCCTATCATATGATCTCAACTGCCCCGAAATATAAGAAACCTCCCAATCCTCCTACATCACAAATTCTCTGAGTCAGACATCCGATTCGTCATAGTACATAGTATATGTTTTACTCGGCATATGTAAATTTTGTGTAGATGTTTAGTTAAACATTTAATTCATCTATAAAAAATATCTACCTCATGTATTTGACAAAACAATCTACAATCCCTTCTTGGTCAGCCATGACATTGGTGCTTCTAGGCAGGATAATTCATGGATAAATCACTAGTATTAACTAGGTAAATCTTGAATGATATGAATTTACAAAAAAAATTATTGGGATTCTCCCAAGACACCATGGATGAAAATGTCTATGGTTCCACTGAAATTCAAACATCTTTGATAAGATGTCCCAATTACTACACTTTATTAATCCCAAAACCATATTTCCATATATTGTAATAACGATGATCCCACACGAAGTAAAAACTATGATATAATGATGTTGCGAATGATCATATACTATATGGGATTAAACATTTCTACCACCAAAAAACCACTATAAAATGTTATATAAATGTTTTAAATATCATATTCACTGATGCAATGAATATCATTGGTGAACTAGTCATAGAAAGGGGCATCAAAACAAACTCATACAATCCATGCGTATTCCAAAAATAAGTTTGAGGTATGTATGATGGACTAACAATCAACTGATTGTATCATAATGGTAAATTATCCTTGTAGAATATATTAATACCTCTCAACTAATTAAATAGATCCTTTATATGTGGAGTATAATATTTTTTCTTGATAAACATTAATTTTTATCTAAATAATCCACTCATAAGCACAAATTAAAATCAATATTTTTGGTTAAATAAACATGAGAACCCCATTTAGGTGTAGTAGGATATATGAAACCTCTAGCTTACATATCATCCAATTAAACATTAAACAATTGATTCTAAAATGGTTCCAATCTATAAGGTTATAAAGAGACTATCTCTAATCTTTTACTTACATGATAATGAAATTTTCCTCTCACTAGGGATGTAAGTCACAGAACTCGTCACGAAAAATTTCCAGAAAATCATTTACCTTTGAAGTATATGATTCCCTCAAAATTATACCATTATCTAGATTGAAAAATGTTTTACAATCTATGATACAATCCAATATGCACTAAATTTTCCCTACATGTCCATCATGATGATCCAACTCTCCTAGGTGAGAATTGAAGCCTCCGTTTAGAGATTGAAAGGTAATTCTCCTCTAATAATAGTTAATTTGAACTTTGTATAAAACAATCAATCCAAATCAACAATCAAATAATTTCTTATCATTTCTATTAATAAAAAATTAATAAAAGGAAATTCCCCCCCCCCCAAATAACTATATAAATCAACATAAAAAGATTGATATTACTTATCACATCCCAAATTGATTGTCAATGCTAAAACACCACACTAGATTTACAAATACATGACCAAACATTTATAGAAAGAGTAGATAAAAGGTAATTGGTTTATTCTATATCAAAAAACAAAAGAAATTCTAGATTATTTAAGAATAATAACTATGAAGTATAAGGTCATGAATCCACACTAGCATCAATATTCTTAATAACATTAATTGGATCATCCCCTCTTCTTTACGATCTATCATGACACCGTAGTGTTATTCTATTTTCCTTGTATGTATGATCATACGATGGGGTACCACATTCCCTACCTAGAAAATATATCCATCTTGAACACTAGTTACCTGTCCTATAAGGAATAGATGTGTTCTTTCAAGACTCGGGTTTAAAGTCGCAGTTCCAGATTCCACTAAAAGGTGTCTCATTCCCAGATGGTCACTTTGAATAATGTGCATTTCCCCGACTGTTAGTGGTTGTCTACTAATAGATAATGCCAATTTTGTGAGAGTGTAGAGTATAGGACTTCATTGGCTGAGTGTAACATGCCGAAATAAATAACGACAGTAATGGATGTAGTAAAGAACATGCAACTGAAGTAAACAACTGAAGATTTAAGATCAAGATAGACATAAAAAATGTAATATGAAAATGATGCAGTATGTCACATGTTATATGAAAAAAAATAGAAATAGGATACACTGCGATCAAGTACCATACAATACCAAAGTATTGAAAAACATATATTACAAGCCAGGGATTGGTACTATGATCTTCTGATCTTAAGAAACAGTCCAGTACCTGTGAAAGAAGCATTTCCCATATCGACTCCTACAAAATATATTCAGTTTGGGCTCAAATTCATAAACAAAATAGGGTGTGAGAAATGAATACAAGGTGGCAACAAAAAATTTTCAGTACCAAACTATTACTGATTATATGCAGTAGTTGTGTATAGTAATTAATTGTAGTAGAGGAGTAGGAATTTAGAAGTAAATAGGCCTAAAAATTTTGGTGTTAATTTATATAGTTATTTTACTCATTAGTGGTTCAATTAATTTATCAATTTAATTCTCGGAACCCGACTTACGAATTACATTTCTTGTACCAATTTCAGAACAAAACAAGTCTTAGAAGACCTCCTATCAAGTGTGTAAATTTTGATCTCAAGCTTATTCTTTGGCATGGTAGACATGTCACAATTCCATCCATTAATGTGTAACATGATTCTGTTTTGGAGATTCTTATGTTGGAAGATAAGTATCACTATAGGTGTAATTCAACCAACATCCTATGATTTTTTTCTCAGCGGTACTTGTAAGGATCCCGATTATAACTATCGATTTTGGTATAAGTAAAATTGAGTCTCTCCTTAGTGGTCCTACTAAGGATCCCAATGGTATCACTATAAGTATATGTTTATTTAAATTTAGTTGGTTTTTGATGGTCCTACATGGGATCCCAAGTGTCACTAATGAGAAATAAATAAATACCTCTTGATTCATTCAATGGAATTCTAATATGAACCAATAAATCACCCATGGTGCGAGGTACAATAGTTAAGTGAGTTTATTCACAACATTCTATGCTGAAAAAATGTATCACAAAACTCTATTTTCCATTTATAAATTAAAATTTTAATATAACATTCTAACATTCTTATCAATAAAAAAATTACATAATAACGGAGAAAACACAAACCCAGATCAAAAATCACATACTCAGAATTATAACACAATTCGAATTCCAGAAAACAACCATGATCATTTTAAACAACCCAAAATTGAAAATGAAAGCCCACCCCTTGGTTTCCATGGGAAAATGACCAAATAAAATCCTAACGGAAATGCACCTTTAGGGTGGCCCTTAATCGATCAATGATTCTAAAGAAGATTCAATTCATTTAATTCATTACCACAATAATATTTGATAATAAGAAGGATTGATTTATATACAATGATAAACCCTAAACATGGGTGTGTGGTACAACTGCACATATAAGAATCTCCAAAATTATCAAGAGGCATGAGACCACCTACATCGATGACCCAGGAGTTATATTACTTGACACCAGCCCTTGAGTCAGCCTAGAACGACGTAGATCTATGAATTAAGATAATTTAAGCAATGTTGAATAACATCATCATGAAAAAAAATCTCTAGGAATGGATCAAGTTGAAGAAATATTTTATCGAGAGGAATCCTACAAGACTGATGACACTCGAATCTGGTTCTTAATAGTGAAATTAGAGGAGGAAATATTCACGTGGCTCATTCTTCACATGGATGATCCTCTATCCAAAAGAAGCGAAAATGAGGCTACTCCCATTTTAAGCAGAAATTTATTAATTAACAGCATGTAAATGCACGTATAGTGTTTCTATATCATCTTAATGTTCATGACATCCCCATTTACTTTATATACCCCACACCGACCTTACAGACATGACTATTTGGAGTGCACATAGAAGCACACAACGTGTAGTGTATTTTTCATCTCTCCCATTCCAAAAACCACACACATTGTGTCTTCCGATTATACATGGCTGGATTACATGGCATGTATATCGGTGTACATGACATGTTCTACAAAAACATACCATTTTTTCAAATTTCCTTGTTTAATCAAAATAAAAAAAATGAAAAGAAAAACGAAGAAAAAATACCTCATAAGAAGAACTGGGATCTCACAAACATCCCCCCTTAAATAAATTCATCCCTGAATTACCCATCCATGGGTGGTGATGAGATATCTGAAAATAACACTAGCCGTTGAGCACGTATGTCGTCCTCCCTCTCCTACATCTCATGTTGTACTCTGTCGTTTTTCCATAACACCCGTACAAGATAAACTGACAGGCCTCGGAGAACATTCGTGCCTCTGTCAACTATATGAATCAGATGCTCCTTAAATGATGCATCAACCGGAAGCTCAACAACCATAAGCTAAAAAACATGATTCGGGGATGAGTGATAGGGGCACAGATGAGATATGTGGTAGACGTCGTTCGTGGACCAGTACCTCTGAGAAAAATGTAACTAATAGGAAACCGACCTGGCTCCTTCAAGAATCACAAATGGTCGGACATATCATGGTGAAATCATACCCTATCTCCGGATCCACTTGTGTCCCAATCTCGGTACGACACATAGAAAAACAAGATCCCCAACCTCAAACTCGAGTGGTTATCTCCATCGATCATTATAATATTTATGATGAGACTTGGTAGTATCCATCCATCTATGAATCAATTAATCCTTCTCAGTAGTCTCTTGGAACAGATGTGGTCCCAGCATAGTTGTCTCTCTTGCCTCCAGCCAACACAGGGGTGATTGGCATGGTATACCTTATAAATCCCAATATGGTGCCATCTGAATAGTTTCCTAGAAGCTATTATTATAGGGAAAATCTACCAGAGTTATATGTTTCTCCAATGATCCCCCAATGTTTAGGACACATGCAAGCACCATGTCCTCTAGCACCTGAATCGTACACTCTGACAGACCATATGTCTCAGGGTGGTATGTTATGCTCATAATAAGCTGTGTACCAAGTGCCCAATGAAAACTCATCCATAAATGATATGTAAATATGGAATCACTATCTGAAATGATAGAATGAGGAATCCCATGAAGTCATTCCACCTCTCGAATATATCATTTTTTGAGATCATCAACACCAAAGGTCTCCATGATCAGCAAGAAGTGAGAGACCTTCAAAATCCTTTCAACTACAACCCACAAAACAACAATTCCTCTAGGGGACCTCAAAAACACCATCACAAAAACCATTGCAATGTCATACCATTTCAAATTAGGAATGGATAGCTACTGTAAAATTCCATCCATCAACTGGTGTTCTTCATTTACCTGCCGATAGGTTGAACACATCATAACAAAACCAACTACTTCTTACTTCATCCTCAACCACCAGTACTAATGACGCATGTCCCGGTACATCGTGGTGACTCTAGGACGCACTGCCCTAGATGAAGCATTAATCTCCCACATCGTCTCCTCTTGCATATCCCTCGGAAACCACACTTGTTTGTGGACATGAAAAACATCATCCTCGCCATCATCTCTCCTGGAGGAGGGTTCTCACCTTCCATACTCTCCCATAGAACTAGTCATTTATAATATGATAGCATCCACATTCTCACACTATCTATTAAGATAGATTTAATTGCTAAAGATGAATGGTATGTCTATCCCCAATTGTTGTACACCTAAAAATACATCTTATAGAACAAAAATATAAGGTATGAATCACTAATGGCCTCCAGCATAGCCTGTATCTGGGTCCACCTACTCAAGGAATTGAACACTGCATTGCCCTTCATAGACGTGTTGGCTGTCATAACCCCCTCCCCACAATGTGTACCCCTCCTGGGTTGGCAATGACATAAGGGAGATAATGACCCCTGAGTCCCACCTCCAGTAGGCCTTGGGTTGGCGACTAGCACCGAGGGTATAGTAAACAGAAAAATGGGAAACATTACACTCTAAGAGAACACATGCGGAAGAGAGAGATAAGATAAACACCAATCAACTCCAACCCAAAACTGGAATATAAAAGAGACCCAAGTGCATATATGAAATTTCATGCAAAAGTACTACCATTGGAAGGGAAAACTGCAAGTACCCAACAGAATGTAAAAACAATAGAAACCAAAAGCTCGAATAGCTCCTGCAACCACAAGCTAGTAGTAACTAGCCTGATCTCCAACCTGATCCAAGTGACCTGAAAAAAAGTGTATATATATAGGGTGATTATAATAGCATATTCAGTAGGATCATCTCTAAAGCCTCTCGTGAAAAAATAAAGAATTCATGCTAAAGCCCAGTGAACAATAAGTGAATCTAAATTGTCACCTAAACAGGTTCACTAAGTTCCCAACCTCACCCTGGAAACTCTCACCAAGTATCACATACAAGAATATATCATATTGTAATAAATATCAAGGGTACCCACCTACTACTACCCAAATGGTTTTCCACTATTCCCCAGCATCGCACGTCCTAAGCATCTCTCTCCAAAAAGGTTTTCTCGCTGAAACCTGGGTGAAGCACCACAATCTGCACATCGTGCACCACAAAGGCTTGCCCGTAGACACCTGGACGAAGAACCACACCATCCTCACAACCGAAAGTTACTAGGTAGTTATCGGGAGACACCATAGCTCGCAAAACTTTTATCATATGATCGGTATTATACATCTAGCCATTACTTCCAATACACCGATTATGGATCCTAAAGCCATCATAGCCTATACATGTTACACCTACAGTAGTCCATGGTAAACTATATCTAGAATATATGTGTGTGAATAACCAGAAGCCATTATAGCCCAATACACATTTATATGGGGATAACTAACTAATGTTCCTACCAGTACCAGTAACTACCAAGAGAAGAGAGCGGGGAAAAAGGGGTAGTCATATATCCATCCTCCCAACAGAATATTAGTGAAAACACCCCCCCCCCCCCCCCCGCAGGGATTAGAATCTCTGGGGTGTCAGTTTCCCTTACTGACAGGGTGGAATAGAATATAGAAAAATAAAATGTACGGGATATATTATATCTCACAACCATACTATGGTAATTACCTAGTCATAGACACAATTGCAACTAACATCTCTCAGACTTCGGGCTACTACTTCAAAGACTAGGTATCCTATATGCACATAACCATCTAAAGAGCGTTATTAGATTACTTCATTCCCTTTTTATCAGTTCCTATGTATGTTAATTAATTCTTTAAACATTAACCATGAACAGTTCCACATTAAGTTTCATTAGAAACAAACCCAAAGTAAAATGTTCCTCTAAAAATTACAACTTCATCATTATGTTCTAGCGAACTCTGACCCCATGAGTTAACACTATTTATTCAAATATTCATGACAAAATTACATTCCCATATTCCCAGGGATTCTAGAAAATCATTTTATGCTACTAAACACACAAGGGGGATCAACACGGTGACTAGATGTACTACACATCAAGTCTTTTCCGCCTATAGAAAGAGCGTAGACCCATTCCCCCTTGAAAATCTAAACAGGGAATGCATATGGACTACCTCAAGTGTCTTCGCCTATTTCAAGGGAATGGTAAGCAAGACCAGCTTCCTTGAGTGGTGTGGAAAATTAAAGCAGATAAACATCCAAAGATAATAATCAAGAATCCAACAATCACATCCATCAAATTCCATCATCGCTGGTGTCCTCCCTGACACCCACATGCATAAACCGATGCATCTCGCCACTTAGGCATTATATGCTGCCACATCCAAAAGTCTCCATTCTTCCAAATATCACAAGAACCACCCAAGCTCACATCACAACACAAGCAGCAAGAAAACAAACATCACATCAATAGGGCTCTTGGCCATTTCATAGTTAGGAGGGTAACTCAGAACCCTTTTAGGTATTTTCAAACAAGTTGTTCTTTAATCAATATTTAATTAACAGATTTATTAAATGTAGGTTCCAATTTCAGGAAACCTAATCAGTAAGCTATCAAAAATAAATAATCATGCTTACTGCACAAATTTGATTTACATAAACTTACAGCAAGAACAAGATTCCATTTCATGCATCTTTATCATTGGACAACATTAATTAATTAATCATGGTTTACGTTCTTTACTGATTTCCATCCAGAACAAACAACTAAACAAAGAAATCAAAGATATCACACTATCTATAAAACCAAGAGGCAATAACATATGATCGATATCAATTTATTTATCGAGTTCAAATATTAATTATGTAAATTCCATTGTGATCCACTAGAATAAAACATGCTAACGATACAGTTTTACAAAAAAGAAAAGAGAAGCAATGAATCCCCAACCTCAAATAGTTCCTCCCATTATTTATCCACACAACAGGTCACGATCGCTTCCTCTTGCGACAACTTCATCCACCCGAGGATACCATGATATGACTGCACCAACCAAAACCCAGGAAAACTCCATTAGAATCATTGAGATTAAATTCTATAATATGGAAAGGAGAAATAGGAGAAGATGATCCCCAAAGGAACGACTATGAAACACACCTTATATCAAATATTAACCGATACAGCTCGGTAGTGTCAAAACAGAGCGAAACCAATCCAATGAGTAATGTTTGATTGATAAACTCCTATAGGATTGACTTAAAGGTTTTGGTGTCTCATAGACAAGAACAAAGTGGATAAAAATGGAGGAAGATAACTCTTCCCTTTTGAAGATTTAATGGGGTGACGGTTTGAGATACGCTCGATTTTCAATTAAAAGAGAATCACCTTAACCTACGCGTTTTGACCATGTAAATACATCCTGGGCCTTAGGAATTTTTAATATAGGATTTATGGCATTTTAATTCGCCTTATCATTTAACAAAAATAAGGCATTAAATGTATTTTTCCTTAAATGAAACGTCAAAGTGGAAAAACTGTAGGAAGCTTGAAACATCGTTCACATACCGTTACTTTACACCTACCATTATTATACACCTACCGATCTGTGAAACCTATCCGAGAAACCAATTTGTGAAACCGATCTGTGAAACACTACATCCCTACCATTATTATACACCTACCGATCTTTGAAACAGATCTATGAAACCGATCATTGAAACTGATCTGTAAAACCGATCTGTGAAACACTGTACACCTACTGTTACTGTACACCTACCGTTACTGTACACCTACTGATCTGTGAAACTGATCTGTGAAACCAATCATTGAGACCGATCTATGAAACTAATATGTGAAACATTGTAAACCTACCATTGTTGTACATCTACCAATATGTGAAACCAATATGTGAAACCGCTCTATGTAACATTGTACACCTACCGTTATTGTACACCTACAGTTACTGTTCATAATACTGAAAAAACTATTCACAGAACTGAAAATTTGGAAAAGTGTTGGGTATAAGTCACCATGACCTCTCAGAACACCTCTAACACCACATTTTCTCAATGTAATATACCGGAGAGGTCCGAGCCATTACATCAGATACCTCTGAAAACATTCTTGTCCTAGAGAATTCAAAACCATCCAAAAGAAACTGGGTCCGAAAATCCACCCATCAAGATACCTCTTAAAAGACAGAAATCCACAAAAGCACAATAGAACAATTCATAAATAAAACAAGAATGGTCTAACCAAGAAGGGAACATCATTACATGAAAAGATCTAAACATAAAAAAACATTGGGTACTAAGCACGTATCTGTAACTCACTTTCCCAAGTACTCTCCTCCAGGCCACCGTGTCGCCACAAGACACGAACTAAGGGGATTGAACACCCACGCAACATCTTCTCCTTACAGTCTGGGATCTCCACAGGTCTCTCCTCAACAGTTGCATCATCATCAACATCGATCTCTCCCCAATCAATAATGTGAGAGTCATCATGAAGATAACGACAGAGCTGTGATACAAGGAAAAAATCATGTATCCGACTCATCTGTGGGCGATGTGCTACTTGATACGCCACAGCACCAACATGAGCTAACACCTCGAAAGGCCGAACAAATTGGGGATAAAGCTTACTTCCATGACCAAACCATCACTGCCCACGACAGGGAGTCACCTTTATAAACACATGATCCCCATCATTAAACTCTAAGGGTATACGCCTTTAATTAGCATATGATTTATGACAATCTTACGCTATCTTCATCCTCTCATGAATCACCTGAACCATCTCTGTTGTATTCTTCACAAGTTCCAGTCCGAGAATTGGTGACTCTCCGACCCAATTCCAGTACAATAGAGAACAAAAAGGCCGGCCATACAAGGCTTCAAATGGTGAAATACCAATGGTGGAGTGAAAAATATTATTGTAATAAAACTCCACCAAGGGTATGTGCCTCATCCATGAAACTCAGAAATCTATAACACAAGAGTGTAACATGTCTTCAAGAGTCTGAATGGTTTTCTCTATCTGACCATCTGTTTGAGGATGAAAAGCAGTGCTAAGGCATATTTGAGAACCGAAATGTTATTGGTGTCCCCTTCACACCATAGAGGTTTAACAAGGATCTCGAACAGAAACAATATTCCTAGGGACTCCATGAAGTCTCACCACCTCCTCTAGATACTGCCTCGACAAAACTTCCACTGATCTCAACTCCTTGATCGCTATGAAGTGGGCCAATTTTGTTAAACGATCCACTATCACCCATATAGCATCATGTCCTCCAGCAGATCGAGTTAAACTAGTAACAAAATCCATTGATATGTCCTCCCACTTCCACTATGGAATCTCTAATGGCTAGAGAAGACCACTAGGAACAAGGTGTTCAGACTTCACCTTCTCGCAGACTAAAGATCAAGACACAAACTCTGTAACCACACGCTTCAGCCCAGGCCACCAAAACTGACTCCTCAAGGATCGGTGCATCTTGGTCACAGTAGGATGTACTGCTAAGAGAGAACTATGGAACTATCTGAGAACCATTTTCCCATATCCTAGGGAACAAAAATCCTTCCATGATACAACACTCGTTGTTGTTCGTTATCAGACCAACCATCCAGGGCCCCACCACAAACAACTCGGTCTCTCCAAACCTCCACCTCTAGATCTCCCAACTAGGATTATTCTACCTTCTGCACTAGGGATGAATTTACCATAATCTAAAAAAGACATCCTCAACCCCCATATTCCTATCAATATTTAATGCTTGCAGTTCTTCTATTATTCTCCAGGAATCACCAGATTCACGCACATCATCACTACGTGTCTTTCGGTTCAGCGCATCAGCTATAGAATTCCCTTTTCCAGGTGTATATGGTATTTCGAAGTAGTATTCCTACAATCACTCCATCCACCTATTCTATCACAAGATCATGTCACGCTGGGATATAACATACCTCAAACTCTTATGATCGGTGAAAACCACGAAGCGCTCACAAAAGAGGTAATGTCGCCACAACTTCAGCGCAAAAAACATGACTCCCAACTCAAGATCATTGATGGAATAGTTACGTTTAGGGGGACGTAACTACCAAGACCCATAAAAACTACTAACCTCTACTGCATGAGGACACACCCAAACCCCAGATGCGAAGCGTCGCAGAAAACATAAAATTGAACTCCCTCAGCTAGACGACAAAGAACTGGAGCACTTACTAACTTATCCATTAGATACTCGAAAGCTACCTGGAACTGATGAGTCCATATGAACGCTTGATCCTTCCTGGTCAAAGCTATCAGAGGAGTCGCATCTCGGGAGAAATTGGTTACAAACCACCAATAGTAGCATGTGAGACCAAGGAAACATCGCCCCTCTGAAACTATCTTGGGGGGTGCCCAAGACACAACTGAATCTATCTTTAATGGATCCATAGATACTCCCTGTTGGGACACAACATGACCCATGAAACAGACTTCTCGAGCCCAAAAATCACACTTCACCAACGTCCCAAACAACTAATGTTTACGATGAACTGCCAAAATAGCATGTAGATGCTCTGCAAGCTCCTCTTCAGATGAGGAGTACACAAGGATTTCGTTGATGAAAACCACCACAAACTTGTCATGGAACTCACGGAAAACAGCATTCATCAATCCCATGAACACAGCTGAAGCATTCATCATTCTGAACGGAATTACAACGAACTCATAATTCCCATGACGACAACAGAAATCAGTCTTTGGGATATCCTCATCCTTTACACACAACCGATGATATCCTGACTGCATGTCGATCTTTGAGAACCAACTTGCACCCATTAGTTGATCGAATAAATCATCAATCCACAGAAGAGGATAATGATTCATTATTGTCACTTTGTTTATGCGATTATAATCGAAACACAACGACAATCTACCGTCATCCTTCTTTACGCACAAAACTGGTGCACCCCATGGTGAGACATTTGGCCGAACAAAACCACACTATAACAGTTCCTCGCATTCTTTATCCACACAACAGGTCACGATCACTTCCTTTTGCAACAACTGCATCCAGCCGAGGACACCACGATACAACCACACCAACCAAAACCCAAGAAAACTCCATGAGAATCACGGAGATTACATGCTATAATATGGAAAGGAGAAACAGGAGAAGGTGATCCCCAAAGGAATGATTATAAAACACACCTTATATCGAAGATTGACCGATACAGCTCGGTTGCATAAAAAAGAGATAAAACAGTTCAAGGTGTAAAGTTTGATTGAGCAACTCTTACCAGAAGGAATGAAAGGTTCTAGCATTTCATAGTTGAGAAAAATGAGGAAGAAAAAGATGGATGATATCTATTCTGTTTTGAAGATTTAATGGGGTGACGGTTTAAGATACACTCAATTCCCCATTAAAAGAGGATCACATTAACCCACGTGTTTTGACCAAGTAAAAACATCTCAGGCCTTAGGAATAATTAATATAGTATTTATGGCATTTTAATCAGCCTTATGATTCCTTAAAAACAAGGCTTTGAATAAATTTTTCATCAAAGGAAACTTCAAAGGAGAAAAATTGTATAAAGCTAGAAACACTATTCACCTACCGTTACTGTACACATACCATTACTGTACACCTACTGATCTATGAAACCGATCTGAAAAACTGATCTATGAACCATTGTACACCTACCGATCTGTGAAACCGATCTGTTAAACTGATCTATGAAACTGATCTGTGAAACCCTGCACACCTACTGTTACTGTACACATACCGATCTATGAAACACTGTACACCTACAATTACTGTACTCCAACCGATCTATGAAACCGATCTGTGAAACCATTCTATGAATCCGATCTGTGAAACATTGTACACCTACAATTATTGTACCTCTATTGTTTCTATTCATAAAACTAGAAACACTGTTCAAAGAACTGGAAATTTTTCTATGTGTTGGGGATAAGTCACTTTAACCTCCCAGACCACCTCCAACACCACATTTTGACAATGTAATGGAACAGAGAGGTCTTTTCCATTACATTGGCATTCTCAATGTTGAAGGTCTATAATTACTCAAACCACCTCTGTTTTCCCAAATTCAAATTACAGTATTTCAATTTGTATTTTAGTATTTTTTGGTCCTTTTATACCCTGAAATTATCTCCCAATAAATAATGTATCCAATAACACAAGGCGGGAACAACATCATCCAACACCAGATCATGTGTCGGGTAGTCCCGCTCATGTGGCCTCAACTGCCGAGACACATTCGCAACGAATTGATCCGCATGAATAAGCACTTCTCCCATCCTGATACCTAATGAATCGTATTACACATTGTAACAGTTTCATGGCTCTAGAAATATCAGTATTGGTGCTGAGGTTGAAGATCCTTTCAACTTCTTAAAATCATCATCCCAAGAATATGACCATTCAAACATCACACTTTTTTAAGTCATTCTCATCATTGGTGATGCTAAGCATGAGATGTACTGTAAAGAATTCCATTAGTAACCAGCTAGCCCCAAAAAACACCTCACCTGAAAAATTTTTCTTGGGGTGATCCTAGGTAACTGCTGCTCTCACATTCTCTGAGTCCACTGAAACTCTAGGATCTGAGATGATATGAACAAGGATGTGAATCTAATACATCCTGTAGTGGAATTTTGTGAGAATAACATATAACTTATGCTCTATCAGTGTATTGATAATTATTTCATAGTGTTTGGAATGGTTTTATAGATTATGTGAATTCACAAAGATATCTTCTATGAAAACTACCACAAAAGATTAGTGTAATGTTGGGAACACTTATTTTATCAGTTCCATGATAACAACTGGTGAATTTGTGATACCAAATGATATAACCATGTGCTCATAGAGACCATAACTAATATAAAAAATTATATAATGCATGTTTTTCTGATAAAACATGTTCTTGGTGATATCCCGGCCTCATGTTAATCATATAGGACACTAGATCTCCTCAATGAACATCAAGAAGGTCATCATTCTATGGTACGAGTTATTGGTTTTTAACCATCAACTAGTTCAGTTTTTTATATTACCTGAATAGCTTAAGTGTACCGTCTAGCTTCTTTACAAAAAGGACCGGTGAACCCCATGGTGAAGTACTAGGTTAGATAAATCTCTTAGCATCCAGATCTTCTAATTGCCTCGTGTTCTCGTGCAGTTCTATCGTAGCCATCCTCTATGAAAGAATGCATATCGATGGTGCTCCTAGAACTAGATCTATTGAGAACTCCACCTTTCTAAGTAGAGTAAACCCTAAAAATTCATCTATTAAAATATTCCATACTTGTTCCTTGATTATCTAGATATAAACACAAAATATGAGTTGTCATCCCACCTAGCCCATAATGCTTGTGTCCAACTCGACTCACCTAGACGTCCCACTCACCCATGTATTGAAAATACCCATCATCTAGTGAAATAAAACTCACCCTTTTGTGACAACAGTCATATAAGTAATGAATATAAACCAACTAGTCTATTCCGATAATGACATCAAAGCCCACCATATATAAGAAATACAGAATCCTTTGAATGTGAAACCCACCAATATCAAATTGGAACTCCTTACACAGATGCACACCTACTTTTCTAATCCCCAATGGAGCTCTAGCACCAAAAAATCAAATGTAGTAGAAACAAAAAGCACAAGGATTTCAACATTGGAAATAGATATAAAATTGTGTGTTTTACTAGAATGAAAAAGATCATAAGACAAAACGAATGCGACTAAAATAGTACCTCTTACAGTAAAAGGTATGAGATCCTACTCATGTTGAGTCTGTTGCACTACATATATCTTAAATGTACCACAACCTAGTGACATAGCCTAGATACCCTGAGCTGACCTACCCTACATCCGCTACATTCCTTGGGTCTAGCTATCACAACCATACCCACTACAATGGCATGCACGCCCTTACATATTCTAGTTTCCAAACTTGTTAGAAGCTAATGACCAAACACCTATACCATGAGTTTGTAAAGAACCAATATCAGTAGCCAATAGATGTAATGTCCTGCAAAAACTCTATACATGGCCCACCTTGCCGCATTCAAGGAACTCAATCGGGTCCTTCGGACACTACAACCCCTGGTGTCCCGCCCTACCGCAATGGCAGCACAATACAAACATAAAAAATTAAAAGTTCTACATGCTCATATCCAATAGAGAAATATTCATACACCGTCTCTTTATTTCTGTAAATATAGTACCAGACCTCAGTGATGAACTTCCCGGATTTCCACCCCCATATTCCCGTAGTTTACGCTCAGTAATTAGCGCATGATTCACCATAGCAAAAACAAAAAGTAGCCTTAAAATATTCACATATGATCATATGTAGTAATGAAGACCACCCTAAAATCATATAGCATTAGATGCATCATCATCCATCAAAATATCTGTGAATCACTAAAAATCTGTAAATTGGGAAGAATAATTCATATATTATAGGGTTCCCTTATCCAAGTGCATGAACACGAATGATCGGTTAGCCATCGGCATATCGTGAAAATTAGAATCATAGTAGCCGCTTGAAAGTCTTCCAATGTCATATCCCGATGATTCCATACCTTAGTGAAAACATCCCACCATCTCTTGGTAGAATCACACAACATATATGTCACAAACTTGACCCTCCTCTCAATAGATGTCTACAGATGCTCAAAGATAGTTAGCACTAATTCCATCCGTGATTCTATGGCCTATTTTCCTATATCTCTTGAAAAATTAGAGATATAATGCCATTGGAATATACATGTAAGATATTCCATAGATGTGGAAGCCTGGGGTGCTCTCTGGAAGGTCTACATGAACCTCACAAAACCTTCTCGTTACTATGTGTCTGCACCCGTGTCCAGTATAACGGCTTGTGCCATAGCTGACACCTCTAGAGGATATATTGGATTCTTACGGCCCACCACCTCTAGTGAATACTCACCACCACACTATAGGCACACTGTCGGAGGTCTTATTGTGTAATTTATCTGTAATATCAAACTCACACACCTCAGTACATGTTTTATGATGACATAACCGCAACTCAGAAGTGCATGGTGGGATTAGGTAGGAAAACACTCATGTTTATAAAAGTAGAGGTACACAACTTGTATAACATACTATATGGCATGTTCTCTTATGCCTCTACATTAGTGGGTACTTATTCCCAACATGTTTATTTCACACCCAATGTACACGACATGTTCCCAAAGAGACACGACATGTTCTTGGGTTTCAATCCTACAAAGGTACATTTATATGGCTATAACTACAAGGTTCTTCCAGTGTAAGACTACAATACAGTTCACCCTAGACTGGTCTTATACAATTTTTCTTTCATCAACCCATGTTGTTAGTTAGACGGCTGGATAAACGGCCAAATATGCATGGCATATACACTAGCAACACATCATTTTCTACTCAATGCTCAATAACCTATGTTCCCCCTTCACATGGCACGTTACATGGTCTAGGACTACACATAATGTACACATATTACACGAAATGTTGTTTTTAATATTTAGAAAACATTATTCCCTGAACAAGAAGAACACGCGGTGTGTTAGTCTTGACTATACGCTTTTTATAGTAGATTTTTTTGGATATAAAATCATAATTTCCCAAAAAACCACTGTTCTGCTTAAATCCAACCAAAGGTATGCCAAATTACGATCTGTGACAACCTATACTCCCCACAGATCAATGTTTTGATCCCATGATGAACATGTATTTATACTAAAATAGATGAAAAAAGGTATCTTGATACACCAAATTCTAGTCCAATAAGGCCCATTAACTTTTGGAAACCAAATTTGGAATCCATTAAATCCAAACCATAATACATACCAATAAACCTATCACAACAACATATATAGCTAGCATGACCACTCTCTCAATATCATGAAAAAATAATAAGTCCAAGATTGAATGGTATAATACATGACAAGTGATTCTTACAATTTCATATATGATGCATGAAATGGCATTTCCTAATATCATCTTGTTGCTACCAAATTAGAACCCAAAATTCAATCAACTATAATGGGAGAAATAAAATGTGTCACCCAACAGTGAAATCAAATCAACTGTAATATAACAAAATTTGATCATTGATGTCAATTCGAGGGAATTTGGATTTTTCCGGATTGTGGGTTAGCTAATCCTGAGAACATATAATTATCAAATATCTATTTTTTCTTTTCTAGTCTACTGATGAGAAATTGTATGTTGAGGAAGAAAGAATCCTTTGATACCTCTTTGTAACATCCCATATCCAGATGCCACTAAAAGGACCCCAGCACCTGGTTGATCACATGGCCTCAAAATAATTTACCCAAATGCCATAGGCTGCTGACTAGTAGTGGGGGCCTAGTTTGTGATATTGGAGAAACTATGCCCTCATTGGAATAGTGTAAATCAATGGAATAAATAACGACAATAGCAGAAGTTGTAAACAACATGAAACTGAAGTAACAACTGATGATTTAAGATCAATATAGCCAAAAAGATATTTAATATCAAAATTATGGAGT
The DNA here is from genome assembly GCA_963277665.1 of Viscum album. Classification (NCBI taxonomy): domain Eukaryota; kingdom Viridiplantae; phylum Streptophyta; class Magnoliopsida; order Santalales; family Viscaceae; genus Viscum; species Viscum album. The sequence continues at coordinate 758,535,742 of OY728145.1, read as the reverse complement.
ATGTCACATGATTTTAGAAAACATTGAAAAAAATATATACTACGATCAAGTACAATAAAATACCCATGTACAATTAAAAAAAGAGACTAATAAGCATCTCATTCCGAGGATGGGTCCCATTATCTCTTTCTCATATGAATCAATCATGTACCTATGAAAGGATACATTAACCTATCGACACCTACAACAACTATGTCTGTCTAGGCACAAAAACATGACCAAAATAGGATGTGATAACTGAATCCCATTAGATAACCACCAATGGTTTGTGATAATATGTCAATGGTTATATGAATCATTTGTGTATAATAATGAAATACCGTAATTTATATTGCACTCAGAAGTATAAAATCCTTCAAATGAGGTTATTCATTTGTACAGTTTATTATATGGATTAGTAGTTCATTTATATTAAGCATTTAAATATATTGTCATGGCCTAATCATGACATCCCACATTATAATTTATGAACAAAAGAAGTCTCAGAAGACCTCCTAACAAGTATTTAATGTCTGACCTCAATCTTGGGCATTGGATTGGTAGACATGTCACAATTCCTTCCAATTATTTGTAACATGAGTTCATTCTTGAGATTCCTATGTTTCAATTAAATTATCACTACTGGGGTAATTCTAAAAACATCCAATGACACCATTCAAAGTGGTCCTATTATGGAGCCTGAGTGTCGCTCTCGATAGTGGTAAAAGTAAAAATGAGTATGTCCTCTGTGGTCTTACTAGGGTACCCTAAGGTATCACATTATGTATAAGTTGGTGTAAATTTAGTCCATCTCAGGTAGTCCAACTAGGAATCCAAATTTTCATTAATGACATATAAATAAATACCCTCAAGTCCATCCATGAAATTCTATGATAAACCCATGTATCACCCAAGGTGCAAGGTATAATCATCAAGTGAGTAAGTTCACAGTGTTCTAAGATGAACCCATGTAACACCCAATGCTATTTACCATTTATCCAATAAATTTTTAGTATAACATTCCAACCTACTTATCAACCAAAAATACAAGATGACAAAGGCGAAAACACAAACCTGAATCCAAAATAAAAAAAAAAATCTAGCTCAATTTCAATTTCAGACAATAACACAGTTCATTTAAAACAACCCAAAAAAGGGAAAAATAAAGCATGCCCTTCAACATCCTTGGGCAAAATGAATAAACCCAAATTTAAGGGAAACACACCCATTGGGTGGCACTTAACCACTCAACAATGCTATTCAAGATTCAATTCATTGAATTCATCAAGACAACTACACATGATGATAAGAAGGATAAATTTACTTTGAAAGTAAATCCCAAAACAAGGGTGTGAGACAAATCAACCCATATAAACATATCAACAAATTACGAGAGGTAGGTGACCACATACCTCGATGCCGCATGAGTGATATAACTTGAAGAAGTCCCTTGAATCAGCTTATAATCCCATAGATCTATGAAATAAGATAAGTCATTAATCCTTGAAAAACATCCTAATGAACTGAAATCATCAAGAACAGCTCAAGGAAAAGAAAGATCATACCAAGAGAAATCCTAAGAGACAGACAACAATCCAATAGAGTTCTATATGATGAAATGAGAGGAGGAAATATTTTCATGGATCTTTCATCTTTATCCGGTAGCTCTTATGCCCTGAAGAAGTTAAAACAAGGTTACTTCCCATTTTACACCAACATTTAGAAGTACACGGAAATAACATCCATATACATGATGTATATATCATTTTACTATTCATAACATTTCAAACATACTTTACACTTCCCGCAACGACCTTACTGACATGAATACATGGCGTGTAGTTTCTTTTTCTTCTCTCTCAATCCATCAACCACACACACCATGTCTTCCCAACATACCCAGCCAGATTATACAGCCTGTAAAATAGAGTAAATGGTGTGTTTTACAAAAACTTTTCAATTTTTTAAATTTACATGTTTTCTCAAAACATTACAAAAGAAAAAAATGATGAAACAACAGTTCATAAAAAGAACTAGGTTCTTACATCTAGTACTCGTCATGATCCCTTGAAACTAGTCTATTGGTGATGAAATCTAGAAAACCTCTATCGATTTCTCAATATTCCACCATCACAACACTCCATAGTGGGGTATGAAAACTGAGGTCATATTTGGTCTAACCTTCCACATCGATACCACTATAATGGAACACAATCTTGAGATGGATGAACACTTTCGCAAATCCTCTTACCACTTTTTCCAGGTTTAGAATATCATAGTAGTTGTTCATTACAATAGAATTTGAGTACTGAGTTCATTATGCTGAAACAACCCAGTCACTAACATTGGCCTCTCTTGGATTCCCATTCACAATGAATATATTCTACAACAAATCCACAAAACTACTCTTATGGGACTGAATAAACTACAACATGATATCATAGTAATGACAATCAATAAAATTTATATCCCCAAAAATCTCATCATAAACCAATGATGGTGTAATGTGATAATTCTGAGTGAAATGTTCAGTGTAGTACAATATTGAAATTCCCTCTTATGTCAAGTGTATGAACACAAACGAATTCTCATCCCACAATATCTTGATCTATAAATAGATATGGAAATTCATATCATAGTCCAAATAAGTTAAATAGTTTTTCTACCCATCCCAATCTAGAATATCCCAATGATGCTTAGTTAGTACAATAATCATATATGGAGAAGTATTTTCCCACATTTATACGGCTGTTTCATGATTCTAAATGATTGTATCAACTAAATTTATTTTGAACTCATCTGCACATGGGTCACCCTCCATAAGTATTTTTTTCTGATTCTGTCACTTGAAAACTCTTTTTATCTCATACATTGAAGGAATAATCGTAAAATTATCTCATTTTATGGATCCCTTGACCCTCAACAAGATGTCACACATCTAAACATCAATCTGAACCGCACAAGCTATATGATCCAATGTCCAAAAACATTTTTAGAATACTGGTTATCACTCTCTAGATGTAAAACTCAATGACAATGTGGAGGAATTATCTCTATAATAAAATCACACTACTTTAAACCCTAATTATTACATAAAGTTCAACCTCAACAACTAAAATCAATGGAGGACCACTACTTATGGTTCCCTTAAATAGGCATACAGGTGTATTTTCTTAACATAGAAGTAAATTTATTCCATTGGGAAAATATAATATTTTTCTAATGTCATAATTCATATATCAATGTATAAAACATGGGAAATAAATATGACCCCATTACAAATAATGAATGAAAATGTATATCCATATGTTCCTATCATGATGAATTCGTACTCATATCATGCCACACTTGGAAACATTTATAAATCTCATGAACCTATGAAATAATGAAAATAATAACCTCATAGAACCTGTGAATCAACCAAGGTGATATAACTTCAACTGTAATAAGTGAATAACATTAGTGACCTCCCATCCAAGGGAACATATATTTTACCCAATACATGGGATAGCTACAACCATGAATGTGTTCATTGGAATTTCCTGAATCATCATTTTATATTTCTAATGTTTTTAAAATAGTAATGAAATATAAAAGAAACATTATCATAGGATACTCATTGTAATGTCCCTCGATCTAGCACTCTCTGACATGGATAAAAAGTGTTTTTTGTGAGAACTCAAGTGAACCTCCCCATATTCTAGGGGTGGAAGACTAATAGTGGTAGTGTGATCAGTATAGTTGGGATACATTAACACATTGTATGTAGTTACATAATAGTGAAAAAAAGAAAAAAATAAATTACATAATCATAATAATATAAAATTAGAACCACATGATTTAATTAGGAAATAAAGGAGAATCCAATAGTGATCTATCATGTAATGATAAGATCAAAGTTAACAAAATTCTAGGTTACATGTAATACAAATAATATTATAGTAGTCTAAAAAATCAAATACCATGTTCTAGATCACCAAGTTGGACTTTAATACAAACTATATCCCATAATACAAGAAATAATAAACACCATAGTCCTTTTGAAATGTCCAAACAATCATCCTTGTAATCTGCTTAGGTAGCAAATAGTGGAATTTGTAGTGTGTGTGTGTGTAACTCTGCAAGACAACATCACCTTGTGTAATTGTAACCAATATGATAATGTATTCATGAAATAATGAAATAAAAATGATTATTAATTAACCAAACAACTAAATTAAAAACACATTAACTATCATTGGCTCCAGGTCAGAATATCTGTTAGTATATATCACAGTAAATGCAACTATTACCACATATCCATTGTATAACATAACTTCCCTCGAACCAATTCTACAATGTCTTTGATCATGCCTAAAAATAATTAAAAACCTCAAAAATATAACCTTGAAAAGCCATCACACATATATGCATGAAAACACTATATATAAGTATTTCAACAATCAATCAGGACCAATCCGGGTATATAATAATGTCATCATGTTAGTGGGTCAATCTTGGTATATAAAAATTTTAGGTTGAATCACAATGATTAATCATCCATATAATAATTACAATATGTGTTCGAGACGACCTCTTTATATATTTATTTAAACATGTGTTATGGAAAAGCCTGATATATATGATTTCCTTGTGGGTTAGTTCCATGGATAGTATATAATCATTTCAATGATTCTAACATTGTATAACTGCTGGGATATCCGAATATCACATCATAAAGATCAACGGATAATTATCTAAATTACCATTAATCATTGAATTACACATTTCAGTTATCTTTTGGTTATAACCAAATATATTCCTATTATATTTATAAAAAAACCAATCCAATATGAATCTATGTCATGAAATCACCCAAAATCATTTTCATGAAAAAACACACATTTGGCTAATTGTGGATTCATTTTCATTAAGTGATTTGTTTCTTTGATGGTATCCATAGTCCTAGCCAAAAACTAATTGTATCTAATGGGATTTCTTGTTATAATCCATTTCAAATTTAAATTTATTCATTTCAATGTTATGTGGGAGATCTAACAACCCGAAATTTTGAATAAATCTTTTTTCCTGATTTTGTGTGTTATTTTATTTTTCATACTCAACAAAACTGTTTCATTTGATAACATGAGTATAATTAAAATGAGACTGTTGGGTTTTGACTATTATATGACTATTAGTCAGTATGACCATTGAAAACTGAATGTTTCATGTGATCTTGATTAATTAATATAGAAAATAGATTTGATGGCTACACCCAGTAGTCTTGGACTGATTGAATCCCATCTAACAGAATGTGGGAAGGAGGTAGCACCACTTGTCTTTTCTCTGGACCAAACCCAATCCGAACATCATCGTGTGAAGCTAGAATGGAATCTCCTTTGCGAGAAGTTCAAAATGATAGAAATTACTACTCGTACAATGTTGGCCGAGCCTCCCTTAGATTCTCTCACCTTAGCACTACAGATACTTAGGTCCTATGCTCGTGTGATGAGGGGCTATGTAAGGAGACTGTAACTGTCTTGTGTAATCCTTTGTTTTAAATAAAAAATTTGAATACTTCTTATGATGAAGTTTATGAATTTTCAATTATCCGAATAAATATATTATGCATATTTTTGATGAATTTTTGAGAAAGGATATTTTAAAAATGTTTATCTAAACCTTAAATAATTAAAAAATGTGTAATGATTTTCAAAAAATGGTCTCCTACAATTATGTGCAGTGTGAAATTTAGAGTCTAATAAGATCAACTTAATTTTTGATTAATAGTAAATTATGAATATTTATTTTATTCTTAGGATTAGTAATGTGACCAAATGGATTAGTAATCTCATATAAAGAAAGAATTAATATAATCTAGGCACCTTGATTAAGGAATGTGATTCAATAAAATGGTAAAATAATGGTTTCATAAATTATTAGTCAAGTATTATTTTTTTTCAAGGGAATAATGTTTTTTTAATTGAAAATTAAATTAAAAATATTTAAAAAATTATTTTTATAAAATGGATTTCATTTTTGAACTCAGAGCATCGATATTATGTTAAGGTTATTTTTTGGGATTTTTCTGAGAAAAATGAATTTTTTGTGAATAGTGTATTTATTTAAAAATTAAATTAAAATTATTTATAAATTTATTTTTATAAAATTTAGTTCATTTTTGAAATCAGAGCATCAATATTTTTATAAGGTTAATTTTTTGGACTTTTCTGAGAAAGTTGAATTTTCGATGAATAGTGAAACTACAGTTTTTATGTTACGGGTGTTTAATGACATCATTAAATGATGTATTAAGAATGTAATAAGTATGGTCTACTTATGAATAGTATGATAAGGTATGAGGTGTCTCAGGTGGCCAATACCATGGGTAAATACCGTGGGAAAGCCCATGGTTTTGCCAAAACCACTTGTGAGGTGTCTCTTGGCCATTAATGCCTTGTCCCCTCAAATTTCCCATAAATACCCACCCTTTCCTCTTTAGATTTCACTTCCAACTCTCCCCCAACGAATCTAGGGTCTCATTACCTCCGAAGGAGTCCTCTCAAGGTACCCCCAAGCCCTCATGGTCCCAACCTTTGTGTTTTAGGAGTTACCTTTTAAGGCAAGGGATCTGACCTCTCCCTTTCTTTTCAAATAATCTATTTTATGTCATTTCATTTATGCTCCATGATATTATGTTGAAGGATGTTCTTTTATATTCATCTTACCACCATTTTCATTTTCATATGATGAGATACCCCCTCTTTTCTCATCATTTCATTTTAAGAATGTTAAAGTGGCGCCGTTAGGCTGCCGATTTTTTAAGGGATTCTTTCACCCTTCTCATTTTCAAGATCTATTTTCATGTCAAGTCTTTCATGTTCATTTTTATTATGTTGGGGTATGATATCTAAATCTATCATACTGATTTTATATTTTCATATGATGAGAGACCCTATTTGATCTCCTTAATTCATTTTTGTTGAAGATTAAGTGGCACTGTTAGGCTGCTGAATTGTTATGGGATTATTTTACCCTTCTCGTTATCAAGTTATACTTTCATTGTCAATTATTGAAAGTTCCTTTTTATTATGTTGGGGTATGATATCTATATCTATCATACTGATATTATATTTTCATATGATGAGAGACCCTATTTGATCTCTTTCATTCATTTTTGTTGAAGCTTGAGTGGCACCGTTAGGCTTCCGAATTTTTAAGGGATTCTTTCACCTTTCTCATTTTTCAAAGTTCTACATTCATGTCATGTTTTTTAAGTTCCTTTTTATTATTTTGGGGTATGATATCTATATATATCATATTTATCTTATATGTTCAAATTATGATAGACCCTATTTAATCTCTTCATTTCATTTTTGTTGAAGATGAAGTGGCGTCGTTAGGCTGCCAAATTATTAAGGGATTCTTTCACCTTTCTCATTTTTCAAAGATCTACTTTAATGTCAAGTCTTTCAAGTTCCTTTTTATTATTTTGGGTTATGATCTCTATATATATCATTCTGATCTTCTATTTTCATATTATTAGAGACCCTATTTGATCTCTTCAATTCATTTTTGTTTAAGTTTAAATGGCACCGTTAGGCTTCTGAATTTTTAAGGGATTCTTTCACCTTTCTCATTTTTAAAAGTTTTACTTTCATGTCAAGACTTTCAAGTTCCATTTTCTTATGTTGGTATATGATCTCTATATCTATCATATTCATCTTCTATGTTAATATGATTAGAGAACCTATTTTATCTCTTCAATTCATTTTGTTGAAATTTAAGTGACGGTGTTAGGCTGCCGAATTTTCATAGGAGAAATCTAATTTTTGTCTTCCCTCCATGTTTTCATTTCATATGGTATGTCATTCAAATCGCATTACCATGTTCTTATATCCATTATATTCTGTCCCTATACTGTTTTATGGGTCATTTATGAATGTTTTACCTATGTCCTCTCTCTTTTCAATGTTTTCTAAAACCCCAAGACATAGCCGTTATGCTGCAGAATTTCTATCTCAAAATGTCTCTTTTTCTAATGTTCTTTTATTTTATTCATTGAATACTCAACGCTCTCTATTCTATAAGGGTATTCAAATAGATTCTATGTTTTTCTATTTTATAATTTGGTATTTACATACATGATACCCGCTTTTCCTTTTCGTGGGTTTAAAGTGACAAAAAGATCATGTCTTTAAAGAAGTTTTGAAACGTTATTATTATGAAATGAAACCCGTTTCTTTTAATCTATATGTGTTTTTTATGGAGTTATTTATGATGATATATGTGGCTAACATGATAATAAATAAATTTCAAGGGTGTTCCCTTGATAGTGCTTCAATTCATTGGGTAAATACTTAATCTCTAGAGATTAATATTTTAATGACGCCTTGGTGAATAACCGTGGTAATTTTTAATGACACCATGGGGATGGACCTTGGTGAAACAGAAATGATTGTCAATATTAAATATTTTAGCCACATCTTAATGTTATTAAAAACATTATTTTTATTATGATTTGCCTCATGATTTCATTCTCTTGCCTTAAACTTCTTTTCACGACTTTAAGGATTTATCTCAAGTTCACATGATAAATGTTTCACTTGTTTCCCTTAATGGGCCTTCCAGTCACCCTTTCTTTTGATGTATGTACCCAGGTTATGAGATACAGTAATGAACCTAGGATGAACATATTAAGAATTCATTCATGTGTTTAAGAAAAAGTTTTATTTTTGTTTCATTTATTATGTTCCTGGTTTCTAAGACAGTAAACCTTAAAGATCCTTAGTTTTGTATAATGTAATGATAGTTTATGTGAAAAAGTAATGATTCTATAGTTGGTATCAAATGATGGTTTACGTAATTGTGGAAATTAGGATATGAAAACATTAGGAAGAAACCTATAGAAAAGTTTAAATAAAGGAAATATTCTAGGTATTTTGGTGTCTATTGAGTAAGGGGTTGCCAAGGAAATACATCCCTATCTGGATACGAGAAGGTAGAGGTGGATCTGGCACAGATGTACATAGGGGTAAAACCCGAAAACACTGCTTTGTGATAGACTCGAACGGGAACTGGTACACGACAACGGGCCTTGCTGCACTCTTGGTTATGACACTCCCAGGGGATATGCTTTGGTAAATTCATAAGCTTATTATGAACCATTATTAAAGGAACAAACATAAAATAAAATAAAGTTTCACATAAGAATATATGATCATGGATAACCTAGTTTGAAACCTCAGGGATCACAAGTTAGGGTATACTTTTCTTATACAAGTTATCCTTATATGCTTTATGTTCCTTTTCATGATTATTGACTATGTATTTAAGCCCCTAATTATACTTTCTTTTCTTAGTTAATGGTGGGAAATGAAGGACCAAATCCCAAAAGCCAATGTGATGTGAAATGCGACAATTGTCGTATTAATATGAAAGAGAAGATTAGGGGATTAAAAGATGATTATTATTTTGGAATACGTTAACTATTTTTGGGACCCTATATGATCGAGGTAAATAGATTACTACGGTATTTTCTTTGAGGAGTATAGGTTGACTTATATTTTGAAGAATCGATGAATTTAAGGCAAACATATAGGAATTTAGGTTAATTATGGAAATGATTAACCTATCTTGGGTAAAAAATGTTTAGCTTAGCTAATTTTGTTATCAGATGTTAGGAGTGGTTGAGGTTGTTTGGAGATGAACAATGAAGTTTATTTTGGAAGACTATGTTATCAAATCCTACTTGTATTTGGGTTTCAATCTTATATTGGTTTATTTTTATGAATTTTAAGAACAGTTTTTTTATGGAATGGTCTATGATGAACTTTGGGTAGTACCGTGGAACTTTTAAGATTTAAATTAGTTTTCCTTCCTCTAAGGTTCTTTCTTTTGGAAGAGTCATTTTATCTTACCCTTTCTGTTTTTTGGATAATTTTTAAAGATATAAGAAATTGATAGTTAATCTTTGGTGGATTATGTGATTCTATATAAGATGATTCTTGTACTTTGAGGAGACCAAGTAGTTTTTAATGACCATCGTATGAAGAAAAGATTAGTTATCGTAGAGACTTATTGAAGGATGAAATTCTACTTGAAGGTAGGTATATTTCCCTGTGTTTTATTCTATGTAGTAAATGAATTCCTCAAAACTATGAAAAGGAACATAAAAAAAATTTGTTTATTAACGTTTCCTATTAGAAAATCACATACTGTTTAACCCATCATAAGTTGGTGATTTTCTTGTTGTTAACATCCTCCTAATCATGTTTTCTATCCCTCTCCTTCAGAACATGACCCTTTTTTTCTCCTACATGTACATGTTTTCCTACATGGAATCCTACTATGGGTTAACTCGGGTGACCTTTTTTAATTCCCTTTCTTTCTTTTAAAGTAATTGTTTTACTGACTCTTTTTCCAATGTGGGACTTTCCATGAAATTTCAAAAATCAATTTTAAAAATTGTGAGGACGTAATTTCTTAAGGAGGGTAGATTGAAATGACCCAAAAATTTGAATAAATCTTGTTTCCTGATTTTGTGTGTTATTTTATTATTCATACTCAATAAAATGGTTTCATTTGATAACATGAGAATAATTAAAATGAGACTTTTGGGTTTTGAATATTATACCGTTAGTCAGTATGACCGTTGAAAACCGAATGTTGCAAGTGATCTTGGTTAATTAATATAGAAAGAATATTAGATGGCTTCACCCAGTAGTGTTGGACCGATCGAAGCCCATCTAACAGAACTTGGGAAGGAGGTTGCACCACTGGGCTTTGCTCTGGACCAAACCCAAGCCGAACTTCATTGTGTGCTGCTAGAACAGAATCTCATTCGCGAGAAGTTCAGACTGATAGAATTTACTACTCATGCGATGTTGGTCGAGCCTCCCTCAGATTCACTCACCTAATAACAACTTACACTTAGGTCCTATGCTGGTGTGATAAGGGGCTATGCAAAGAGACCGTAACTACCTTCTATAATCCTTTGTTTTAAATAAAAATTTTGATTTCCTCTTATGATGAAGTTTATGAATTTTCAAATGTCTGGAGAAATATAGTATGTATATTTTTGATGAATTTTAGAGAATGTATATTTTAAAAATGTTTATGTAAACCTTAAATAATTAAAAAAGTGTAATGATTTTCAAAAAATGGTCTTCTACAATTATGTTCAGTATGAAATTTAGAGTCTAATAAGATCAACATAATTTTTGATTAATAGTAAATTATGAATAGTAATTTTCTAGTTAGGATTAGTAATGTGAAAAAATGGATTAGTAATCTCACTTAAATAAAGTATTAATATAATCTAGACACCTTGATTAAGTAATGTGATTCAATAAAATTGTTAAATATCTATTTCATAAATTATTAGTCAAGCATTAGTTTTTCTGTTTGAATAGTGTTTTTTTAAATTATAAATTAAATTAAAAATATTTAGAAAATTATTTTTATAAAATGGATTTCATTTTTGAACTCAGAGCATCGATATTATGTTAAGTTAATTTTTGGGGATTTTTCTGAGAAAAATAAATTTTCGGTGAATAGTTTATTTATTTCAAAATTAAATTAAAAATATTTAGAACATTATATTTATAAAATGGAGTTCATTTTTGAAATAAAAGCATCGATATTTGGTTAAGGTGTAATGTTGGGATATTTCTGATAAAGTTGAATTTTCGATGAATAGTGAAAATATAGTATTTCAATTACAGGTGTTTAATGACACCATTAAATGATGTATTAAGTATGTAATCAATATGGTCAACTTATGAATGGTAATATATGTTATGATTTGTACCAAGTGGCCAATAGCATGGGAAAATACCTTGGGAAAGACCATGGTTTTGCAAAAACAACTTGTGAGGTGTCCCATGGCCGTTAATGCCTTGTCCCCTCAATTTTCTTATAAATACCCACCCTTTCCTCCTTTAGTTTTCACTCCCAACTCTCCCCAAACGAAGATCTGGTCTCATTACCTCCCAAGGAGTCCTATAAAGGTGCCCCCAAGCCCTAAAGGTCCCAACCTTTGAGTTTTAAGAGTTTCGTTTTAAGGTACGGGATCCGACCTCTCTCTTTCTTTTCAAGTAATCTCTTTTATGTAATTTCTTTTATGCTCCATGATATTTTGTTGAAGGATGTTCTTTTATATTAATCTTACTGTCCTTTTCATGTTCATGTGATGTGAGACCCCCTCTTTCTCTCATCATTACATTTTAATAATGTTAATGTGACGTCGTTATGCTGCCGAATTTTTAAGGGAATCTTTCACCCTTTTCGTTTTCAAGATCTATTTTCAGGTCAAGTCTGTAATGTTCCTATTTATTATGTTGGGGTATGATATCTAAATATATCATACTGATATTTTATTTTCATATTATGAGAGACCCTATTTTATATCATCAATTCATTTTTTTGATGTTTAAGTGGCGTTATTAGGCTGCCGAATTTTTATGGGATTCTTTCACTTTCTCGTTTTCAAGTTCTACTTTCATTGTCAAGTATTTCATGTTCCTTTTTATTATTTTGGTATATTATATCTATATCTATCATAATTATCTTCTATTTTAAGATTATGAGATACCCTATTTTATCTGTTCAATTCATTTTTGTTGAAGTTTATGTGGCGTTGTTAGGCAGCATAATTTTTAAGGGATTCATTCTTCTTTCTCATTTTTCAAAGTTCTACATTCATATTAAGTCTTTTAAGTTACTTTTTATCATTTTGGGGTATTATCACTATATATATAATACTTATATTCTATTTTCATATTATTAGAGACCCTATTTTATCACTTCAATTCATTTTTTTGATGTTTAATTGGCGTCGTTAGGCTGCCGAATGTATAAGGGATTCTTTCACCTTTCTCAATTTTCAAAGTTCTACTTTCATGTGAAGTCTTTCAAGTTACTTTATATTTTGTTGGGGTATTATCTCTATATCTATCATACCGACCTTCTATGTTAATATGATGAGAGACCCTATTTGATCTCTTCAATTCATTTCTGTTGAATCTTAAGTGGCGCCGTTAGGCTGCCGAATTTTTAAGGGATTATTTCACATTTCTAATTTTTCAAAATTATACTTTCCAGTCAAGTCGGTCAAGTTTCATTTAATTATGTTGGGGTATTATGTCTATATCTATCATACTGATCTTCTCTGTTAACATGATGGGAGACCCAATTTGATCTCTTCAATTCATTTTGTTGAAGTTTAATTGACACTGTTAGGCTGCCGAATTTTCATAAGAGATATCTAATTTTTGTCTTCCCTCCTTGTTTTCATTTCATATGGTATGTCTTTAATATCTCATTACCATGTTCGTATATCCATTATATTTTGTCCCTATACTGTTTTATGGGTCATTTATTAATTTTTGACCTATGTCCCCTCCCTTTTCAATGTTTTCTAAAACCCCAAGACATAGCCGTTATGCTGCAAAATTTCCGTCTCAAAATGTATCTCTCTTTTTCTAAAGTTCTGTTATTTTATTAAGTGAATACTCAAAGCTCTCTCTTCTATAGGAGTATTCACATATATACAATGTTGTTATATTTTATATTCTGTGATTCACCTACATGAGTCCCGCTTTCCCTTTTCCTGGGTTTAAAGTGACATAAAGATCATGTCTTTAAAGTAGTTTTAAAACGTTATGATTATGAAACGAATCCCATTTCTTTTATGCTATATGGGTTGTTTATGAAATGATTGATGATGATATATCTGTCTCACATGATTATAATGACATGTCATCGGTGTGCCCTGATAGAGCTTTAATGCATTGTGTAAAGGCTTAATCTTTAGAGATGACTATTTTTAATGACGACTTGGTGAATAACCTTGGTAATTTTTAATGACACCTTGGGGATGGACCTTGGTGAAACAGAAATTATTTTCAATATTAAATGTTGTAGAAACATCTTCCAGTGACTAAAAACGTTATTTTTATTATGATATGCCTCATGATTTCATTATGATTCCTTAAAGTTCTTTTCATAACTTTATTGATGTATCTCAAGTTCACATTTTAAATGTTTCCCTTATTTCTCTTACTGGGCCATCTGCTCTCCCTTTCATTTGATGTATGTACCCAGGTTATGAGTTACAATAATGAACCTAGGATGAACATAAGTAGAAGCCTTTCAAGTGTTTAAGAAGAATTTTTTTTGTTTCATGTATTATGTTCATGGTTTCCAAGACACTAAACCTTAATGGTATTCAATTTAGTATAATGTAATAATGGTTTATGTGACAAAAGGCGGGATGCAATATGAGAAATATGAATTATTGAACAACATTTTACATTAATCATATAATAGTGTTGTGGTGTAGACCCATACATTTATCTTGAGATAAAACAATACTTCTTATTGGATTCTCCGATAATAAAGAAAGAATTGATTATCACAAAAAGAAGACTTGATCATATTTGATCATGATAAAAAATAAAAACAACTAATTTTAGTAGATAACACCACAATAGTAGTCGATAAAAGTGATAGAAATGGAAACCTTATTAAAACTATCAACAGTGGATCAGATGCATGATTGGAAGACTTGAAGTCAGGAGAGTCACTCATAAAAATGGCTTTAAATCCACCCTACGGTTGATATAAGAATGAATAATGTCAACATGAGAAAATATTAACATCATTAAACACATAAAATTTATCCACATGAATAGTAAATAGCGTGTAATATATTTTCACATTGTGTATTATCTTAAATAGGATACTCCAGAAAATGTGTCATAGTGGGTGATTTTTATCATCGCCCATTCATTATAAAAATTGTAATGTTTTCACATCATGTATTCATCCCCCATCATTTATCGATCTCAAGGGTTGTGATTTGAAACAATTACACATTGCGATAATATATTACACATTTTTTTATTTCTCTCTAGATATCCTTCATTATGTTTCCTATAGAAAGAACATAAACCACCCGCAATGTCGTCCAAATACCAGAAATCCATTGTAAACCAATTTAAAACATTTATATCTTGTCCCTATTTACTTGACCAAACATAGAGCCCTTCACATTATATCATTTTCACAAACAATTTCTTTCTATATCTGAACAATACTTTGTCAACAAGGATGAAATGAAAAATTTAAAGTGATTTTTACATGGACTATATGATATCTTAAAGAAAGTGACTATAATATAAATCCCTTAACTTGATTTCTACTAGATTCAAAAGTGTATTAAAATCATATTTAACAAATTTATGTTTTTAAATTTATGTAATAAATTAATTTAGATACTTATAATATCTCATGTGATCCAATTATAAAATTTTCACAACCATTTATATATAATACATGATTTTAATCATTGTTTCAAGGGGATAATATTTGCATTTTTCAGGAGATTTTTAATTTTGAATTTATTGTCCTTATACCTTCATCATGGTTCCATATTTTACAATGTTTTAATAAAAATATAATTTTTTTATATATTCCTTATATATAAATATAAATCAATAATGGATATATATATATATATATTAATAAATTACAATTTTCATGGAGACAATAAGTTGTACTTTCTAATAAACACTATTTCCTCTTTTGATGAATGTAAAAAAATATTTTTAAAGGATAATTCAAATATACGGTATCATTATTATATAATATATAGCAATTGAATTCATTATATATAAATTTTTTTCCATCCACGTAAATAACTAGTGAATATTTAATCACATCACATCAAGGTGGTGGTAGACCACACATACGAATGAGTGGTGCTACCATTTTCCAATAGATTGTAATATAAGATGGTTGATGTGATTTAATAATTCCATGATATTCTCTATTCAAATCAAATCATCTATAAACTTTAAACAATTAATAATAATCATCCATATGAAACGTTTTTTTGAAAAGTATTTGTATCTCTACATGGAGGTTGTGGTCAACATGTATGCACAAGTGATACTTTCAGACCCCATTTGATAGAATACATTATTTATTAAGATGGTTATAAGATAACAATAAAATTTCAATATATTAACAGTATTTTATTTATTATTTGTTGATTAATTCAATATAATATTATCATCTATGGGATGAAAAAAATAGAATGTAGTCCTGTAAGATGATTACCACTTATTCAGTAGCCCTCCTTCTGAAACAGTTATATATACATATAGAATACTCTTTTATGAATAAATGTACCTCAAACTATTAGATAATGGGTTCCCTTTTATAAGGGTGGTAAAATAAACAAATGGAATTTCAAAAAATATTAAAATATAATAAAGTAATTCTAATGAAAAATGGATTAACATATATATAGATTCAAATAAATATATCATATGTTATAAATATCATCAACCATGTAAATTTGTATTGGTTTTTTTATTTTAATTATTATCTTCTTTATAAATACTTTTATTTACCATTTTTACCCATATTGGTAATACAAATTATTTCATTATTATAGTTTTGAAATTTTTATTATATTGAAAAACCAATATAAAAAAAGATATGGAATCAAATATCTGACCATTTGTTATCCCAGTTGTACTCATTAATTGTTTTATTATTTTTAAATAATTTCATAAAATAGTATTTATCAAAATATATTATTACTTTAATTATGGATACTACATTTTTAATAAGTTTTTAAAGAAAACATAACAGAAAAGGTCATCAAATATAAATTATTAAGACATAAATAATATTTTACATTAATCAATAAAATTATTTTCATACAATTATTTACCATTATTTTATTACTCTTTAATTTTTTTATCATTCAATTTTATCTAAAATATGAAATAAATACAAAGACAAATTCACACAAGCATTCTAGGTAATTATTAAATAATTAATAACTAGAAATAATTAGAATGATAAAAATAGTTTATATTAAAAGACACCTTTTGGGAAACATTTATCCCATTTTTATATTTATGTAATGAATTTATAGATATTGAAATAAAGAGAATTAAATTACATATTAGATACTCTATTAAAATAATATAAAAGTCATAATAAAAGAAAAATGGAACCAATTGGAAATATATTCAAGACTTAGATAAAAATTAAATAACAATACACATAGAATAGGATAATGGAATTTTTTCAACAATTTGAAATCATTTACCGAATATTTTAAACCTATTTCACAACTTCTACCCTTACTTTATTGACAAAAAGTATGTTAAGTTACAATTCATATTGAAAATAAATAAAAGTACCATGTTTTAAAATTTTAATATCATGATATGAAATAAAAAATCCAATATTAATGGTTAAAAAAATTTACGGTTCAAATTATTATTAAAATTATTGCACAAAATATGGTGAATCCATTTTTTTTTAAATAAATTTTATCTACTAAACTGAATTTATTAACATATTATCAGTAGAAAAAATAGTAGATGATTTTTCAAAAAAATTATTTAATAAATATATATATATATATATATATATATAATATGTTACCAATATTTATTAATTCAATTTATTAACATATAAATAAATTGCATGAATAATTTTTTTCCCAAAAATTAACTCTATTACATTCCAATGTTTTGATAATTTTTTAAAAAATGTTAATTAATGAATTTATTTTATACATGTGTTGCCAAAAATTATCTCATAATTTTTTCTTTCTATTTATAACCACCAACCCAAATGAATGGTGGTATCTATCACATTATATAACTATAATACAATTATATATCATTGTTCTTTTAAACAGAACATTCTGTGTATCACTATCATTCAAGGGAATACATGTTTATGTGAAGTATATTTTCAAATATACTGGTGTTCTATTTTACACAATTTAAATGAATTTTTCCTGAAAAATCAATTACCCTGACACAATAAGATGGTGATATCATTGTTTCATCAAATCATAGGGTACCAAAGTTGCCTAAATGAATTTTTAAATCCTCCAATTGACGTTGATATGGTGAGTAGACATGTTTCATTTCATATTTTATCCATACAAAATAATTTATACCATCTTAAATTCATAATAATGATTATTACAATGTGATTCAACCTCTATGTTCAGTAAATGTGATGGATCTATTATGTAAATCCCCATTATCGATATAAAGAACGCATCCTGATCTTTATAGATGATTGAAGAAATATTCAAGATATAACATAATAGTCAATATTGATGAAGAATATCAAAGAGTCCAATATACATTGGATTAATCTCTCACTAATAAGGGATTTCATAATCTTCCTTTATGGATACAATCATTGAAATATATTATCACAATCTTCGAATTATATTTTTTATCAATCATTATCCGCAAACCTTTTTTCTACTGTGATATTATTTATATGGTGCCAAAAAGATCTAACACTTTCATCCAGTTAATTAGCTAGCCTATGTACCAATATATTTCATCATTTATAATCATACAAACACATTTGAGTAATCCAATTATTTTCATAGAGGGATTTATAAGGACAACTCTAAATGATTAATTAAATGATATTGTTGTAGAAAAAAAATGTCTAGAGGGAGGTGTTGATACCAACCCCCATTGAAATATATAGATAAAGATAACAAAATGTTATATAGGTTTTTAATGGTTCTATCAAACAATAAATCATTAAATGGACGATAATATGTTCTAAAAATAAATTTTTTTCAAGATCCATTTAAATACCTCTCCAGAACATCATTTTCAACCATATATGGCAGTTCAATATTATAAAATATGGTACCTAATAAAATATTACCACTTCCATATTATATATTTTGGAAATCCAATAAATATATAAATACTATTTAAAAGTAACTATGTGTACATGCTTCATAAGTTGATCATTTCTATAGTGACCCTAGACTTTTACAATAAAATATTACATGGTGTTAAGCATATTAATCTATGAAATGGAAAAAAGTATCATAAAGTGAAACATATTTGGATGAATAAGTACCTAAATTTGAAAAAATGGGACTACAATACAACTTCCCTTTATTGATTTTCCATAATGTTATTTAGAGTTCTTTTATGTTCCAAATTCTATGTAGGATAACCTCCGAAATACATAGATAGATAGGATAAGATGATAAGTCAAATAACAGAATAAAAATTTAAAAGAATCACAAAACACGAGTCAAATGAATAAAATAAAATATTTATAGGCATGACATATGAACATGAATATAAAGTAATATCATATATTACATGTAATCATAAGATCATGGAAATATATCAATGTGGAAGAAATATATAACATGGAATCACAATGTGTCATGCTAACTTCAAAGACTAAATCACATAGTGGAAAATGTTCCATAATGGATTAGTTTCAATCCTTAATCCCATAAATGAAAGCACATAACAATAAAAATTTCACAATAAATAGGAGTGATCTCTAGGTGAACACATCATGACATGTTAGTTTAGATGTATCAAGAAAAAAACAATCAACCATATGTAATAAACAAAATGCTTACCCATGGAATGAAATTTGTATCGTACTCAGGTAATAAGGAATAACAAAATGGGGTATCATAATAGGATCAGTTAATGTAGAGACTAAATAATTTTTAGAAAATAATAAAAATAATAATAATTAGTGTTTATAAATAATGTTTTCCAACAAAAGTGAATACAAGAAATTTTTTTTGTTTTAGATAGTATAGAAATGTACCACTTTAGTGTTGTTTAATTTAATATATTAAAGATTCCTTAAAGATGAAAATTGTTTAATTTTCTGTATAAACCAAAAATAAAATAAGAATTTTTTTCTTGATAATATTCATGGATTTATAAAAATAATAGTTTCTTAAATAAATTTATTTACTTTATATTAAAATGTGAGTGAAATGGATATGTTCTTCTTAACCAGGAATGCTTGTTGGGAGGAATTGGGAAGGGAACATTTTATAACTTGTAATTCAAAAAAAATATTTGAGATAGATACATAATATTGGTAGGTAAAAACAAAATATTAGATATTTTCATATGAATAATGAATAATTAAATTGGTTAAAAGAGAGTGAAATTTTTACCCAAAGGTAATTAAGATATTCAAAGAGTTCAATTGCCTTATGTTTGAATTCATTAATATCAAGCTATTAATGTCCTATATAATAAAATTTCATGAAATAGTTATATCATTAGTAACATATTATACATTTATCTTAGTAATTATAAATTTATCATGTTAATTTATATCCATTTTGTTGAGTTATAATGTTTAATTTCATCGTTATATGAGCATTTGTGTTCATGGATTCCTGGCTGTTTTACATGTATATAATTATGGAAGTTATTTTGAAATTGGAATAATTATATAATAGTTAATTTATATTATAATAATGAACATAAATATGATTAAATGTAACTAACATATATATATATTCCACTATAAGGATTATTCATTTTGTATAATTTTAATGTTAATTGTTCAGTTTATTTCTTATAGTTTTAAGATCATCACAGACTAGTTTTTTTTATGTTTTGTCAATATATATAAGATCCAAAACATGAAACCAGTGATAAAATAATATTTAAAATGTTTTTATTCATATTTTGTGTTTTATGAAATTCCATAATGGTGGTAGTTTAAAATGAAAACACATCATCAATGAAAGTGGTGAACATACATATCAAGGGAAATGTTTCCGTTTTTTAAATAAAAGGAAACTATAAGGAATTTGATGACGAATATTCTAATATCACAATGAAATAACAGTATATATATGGTAATAAATATTTAACTTTTGATTGGGGATTTTAGGAGTGGACAAGAAACAAAAAAAATAAAATAAGTAAGCTTTAGAATTTTAAAACATGAATGTACCATCATTGAAAAATTCTTAAAGAGAAGGGGTTTTCTATTTTGTTGATACCATAAGGACATGGAAGAAAGGATGTGTTTTGTGAATATAATTGGGAGGAATATTGAAAATATAAAAGGAATAAAAGGTTTTAGGCATGATGTGGTGAGAGGTTGTTTTTTATAGGAGAGAATATGGGTGTTTTTTATTTTTATATTTACTATATTTCTTCATTACCAGGATATCAATAGTCTTAATTACAATGAGGTAATAAATTAAATATTTCAAGATCATTGGAACCATATATTTCTTACATAATTCCAACATAATACGGGAATAAAAAATACAAGTATTTTTCTCCAAATGATACATACTGATATTTATCATTTTTAACTATTCAGGAAAGGTACAATATTTTAGAAAAACACCAAAAAATTTCCATACCAATTTTTCATAATGTCGATTTCAAAATGGTATTTGTTTTTTGAAAATAATTTTATATATTTGATAAATTTAGTTTTAAATTTTAATCCTCATTTTTTTAAAAAAAAAATTTAATATTATAATATTCCTTCTTTGAGACATTGAAAATTTTATTATGGTCAATTAAAATTATCTTATTATTTTATGAAAACATATGGATAATTTATGAGACAATATTATGAAAATAAATTTTAATTTAAGTAAATATAATATTTATTACTGTATATGTAATAATTTAAATTTTACAAATATTTAAATAAAAAATTTATTATTTTCAACAAATTTATATAATTATACCATTATATCAATATATGATTTTTTTAAATGAAAAAATTATATAAATTTTACATTATAAATTCATAATTTTTTACTACACTACAAGATATGTTATTATTCCTAATATTCAAATTGTTATAACAATGGTCATGTTTATATTTGAATTTGACATGTTCCTTAATATCTATAAATACCACTTATTTTCTTTATTCTTCATTAAGTTACATTTTCTCTGTAACGCCCCGACCCCAGCTACCCAGCGCCGGTGCATTACTTCGTAACATTGGCATGATCACAAAAGATCGAGTCTCGAAAGACCGATTAGTTTAGTAGCCTTGGAATCACTAGATACATTCATAAATGTTACATTACATCATAAAGTGAAAAACTACAATAACATAGTCTCCATAGTCCAGACTTCTATCCTCTTCTGACTATCCCTGCAGGTCATTCATAAAATACTTCTTCACATCCTGGAAAACATTAAAACATTGAAAGGGGTGAGCTCAGATGCTCAGTAAGGATAACAATATTGGGGAAGCTTTCATTAATAATCATTAACATTTAAGGCAATGTATAACTAAAACAAAAGCTTTTTTAAACTTGAACATTAGCATAATATGTAAAAAATAAAATGAGATAATGCCATTTACATACTCACATGGATATTCTACTAATCGAATAATCCCATGCAACATCAATAACCATTTTCATAATGATGGAATGCATAATGCTAGACTATCATAACCACGTAGCCAAGGCCTCGTTCCAAGACACTAGTTTGTCTCATGAGACATGCCGATGCATCGAGGAGCTATAGCGGGCTCCACCCGTCACTTATTAAGTCCAATGCATTCCTCATATGAATAGGTTTAAACATATCATAAACCATAACATAATCGTATCACATAAAACATGCATAAAGGAAACATAACATTTCCACATTTCAATCAAATGATATAAATACAAGACATTGATATAATAAAAATGCTTTCAAAACCATTTTCAATACCAAAATAAAATAAAGTTAAAACTTTGTATTTATTTTTCATTAAAAAAATGATGGCTTGTAGAGGAAGCCGAATCTCAAATAATGGTCACGGCGGCGGAGAAGTCGTTGTCGCCACATAAGTACGGAAAGAAAAACATTCCCTTTTTTCGTTTAGTAAAACGCTTCGTATAAAAAAGATTCCTTTTGAATAAACGTAAAAGTCAAAGGGGTTTATACACCGTATAAAAGAAAGTTGTGTATAAAACCAAATATGCCTCAATGAAAGGGGATTGAGACGAAGTCCTTAAAAAGATCATTTTTTTAAATAAAGTACATCTATAATGTGTATTCACTATAAGTACACATAAATAATGTACAAATACAATATAGGACATAATAATATCATGACATAATTTGAAAGTAGGAGATTAACCCAAAGAATGGAAGTTGGGTTAAGAAATTCCCTTACCTTGCGTCTTGTCCTGACTCGACCGTTCTTTAACCTCCTGAATAATAAACTTGAGTTAATTTATATTTACTTAAGAACCTTTTTCATGTTCATTATTCCATTTATATCACTTATTACCATGTTATGAACATTATTTAATTATTTAAGTTAATAACGGTCGTTTTGTCGATCCTTGGTACTTGAGTCAAAAATAAACTTCTTATAATTACAAATTGTTCATGTGGTGAAATATACATTATATCCAGAATTATATTCATGATGTAGATATAATATATATCATATATATACATTATATACCTTCATTCATAATTTCACGTATCATTTAGAGGTAAGAAATGAAATGTACCGTTCATGGAGACGGTAAGCCGTACGTACGCATGAACGCTACTTTCATTTATATTTTGTATTTAATGGAATGAAATCATAATGATATAAATTTATAATATAATTACAGTATAATATAGTGTATAATACCATTTACTCCATCATTTATACATCCCACATATGGCATTAACGATTCAAATCACTTTGAGGGGGCGGTAGTCCGCACTTCCTAAAATGAAATTATCGCGTTTACCCATAATAGAAATCATAAAGTATGACATAAATTAGAAATACAGAAGCATAAGTAAAACATAAACATATTATATATCATATATAAAAATAGTGACATCTTAATGGCCACCTTTGAAGGTGTTATAAGACTGTTGAACAATCATCGTTTCGTGAGGCAGAAATTCGCCATCCACAGAAACTGCATGTTCTTTAACCATTAGATGTAAGTGTGTGTAAGTGTATCTCGAATACTTCTTATAAAAACATCCTAGTATATTGAGGACACTGGTGTTGTTACAAAAGAAATGAATAAAAAGAGTTTAGGGGGTTGGAGATGAAAAATGAAACAAAACAACATTAGAGAAGACCTTACCTCAAAATCGGGTAACTCTTTTTGAGTTGAGCCAAAGGCTTCCTTGGGAAGAGTTCTGCCCAAAGTGAGGCTTCTCGGAGTAAGAGGAGGAAGTTCGAAGAGTATTTAGGCAGAGGTTGGCCGAGCCAAATGGCTTGAAAGTGTAAATGAGGTGGGAGAGGTGTGGGCCTTTTATAAGTGGAGAGGAGGGGCTCTTTTGGAAAGATTGAAATGTTACATTATTACACAATGCTTTTCGGATTCTAAAGGTCCCACACTTATATAATTCGTGGATAAGGTGATAAGGGTTCGAAATCTACCCATCCAATAGTCTTTGGACAAGTGTAAGCCTTGGATTTTACATTATCTTTTCATTTTAGTAAAATCGTTAAATAATGAGGTCATCGCTGCAACATAGTGATGTGATAAATAATTTAATTTATTTAATGTCTTAAAATTATAAAAAAATACTACAATGTAGGAAATCTTTTTAAATTTATAATGAATATTTATAATAAAAATTTGGACTTGTGTAAACCCACTTAAAAACTGTTTTAGTAAAACAACTCATGTTTGTGTCATTTTTTACTTTAACATTAAATAAAAGGTATTTATGTCATTTTCCAACTAAAGTGGCTCCATGGGGTCCCCAAGTTGACCCATGGATTTTCTTGGTCTGCCATGACTCATCCAATAGGATTAGGACAAGTTTCAAGCTCATATCATATTATTAAAACATTATTTTTACCTTAAACTACACTAATTACCTCTAATCGCGATTAAGAACTTAAAAGTTATTATTCACAAAAAAATTATTTTAATCTCATTGAACCACATTTTACTTCTTAATGACAACCATGTATGTCGTATTTTTGAAAATCAAATCACAGAAGTGGTAATATTTCATTTTAACGAAAAATCAGTTTTTAACAACCACTTAGTGGATTCACTATTCATCAAAAATTGATGTTTTTCAGAATAAGGCCAAAACATCACCCTAAGCTATAATTGATATTCAGAATTCAAAAATGATGTCTATTTTAAAAAATTCAAAACATATAAGTTGCATTAATTAATTTTATAATTAATTCCCGCTGTTACAACAAATAGCGTGTTTTTAAGAAACAATTTATATCAAAAGATTGGCAATTGTTTATGTCCAATTTCAATGTTAAATTAATTCTAATGACCACCATTGAATAAAATGGTAAAAATATATTCTAATTATACTTTAAAACCACTAAACAGTATAATTTATCACTATAAATTATTTTGATTAAAAAAGTTGTTTTTAAGAATTTTTCACTATTCATAAAAAATTAGAAGTTCTCAGAAAAATACCAAAATTTCTACATAGGCTAACTTCGATATTCCGAATCCAAAAATGAAGTCCATTTTGAAATATAAAATTTCTATAATTTTAAAAAGTGGTTATTACTATTCATAACGGCTACTTTGATTAGTCGCGGTGTTTTAGAACTCGAAGTTGCGTACAATGCAAGCTATTGCATTATTGAATGAGAAGCGTATCATGGAAGCTCGGGGTGTTACATTCTCCTCTCCTTAAATAAATTGCGTCCTCGCAATTTGAAATTTTTTCTTTGAAAATAAAACGATGAAAATAGAAAATACCTTTGTGGAAAGCCCACATCGGAAATAGGGTTAATAAAATTTAGTCTTAATAAGGGGGAAATGGAAAAAAGAAAGTCACCACCAAACTATGATCTCGATAAGAAGAACATTGGTGGCAATTAGAGACATATAATTGGAGGAAAAACGTAAATATTTGTAGGGAGTGATTGAGGTCATCAATCACAATCAACTGTCAAATTAAGGGCCTCAAAGCCTTCAATCTATGTTGATTTGAAATATCATCAGTTCAAAAAGACATAAGGTATTAGGATAACACATTTTTTTTGTTTTAATATCCCTTTACTAAAGTTTAAGAATTAATTTATTCATTGAATAAGAGATAGGTATATATATATATATATTTATGCTTGACAATTACAGTTTCAACCTTCAACTCATCTTTCACTCAAAAATATATAGAACTCAAAAATATTATACTTATCCTAATTGTATAAGGTTCCAAATATTAACACATACCATTTTGATTAGTAAAATTATTTTGTAATAACCAGGGACTTCCTGTAGGCTAGTGGTAGGAAATAAAGGCCCGTCGCACTATGGTTGTGGGTTCGATTCCTGCAGCTTTGTCCGACGCGACGGGTTATGCCCCACCCTGCAGGTTGTCCTTTTCCTAAAACTATAGTATCATAATATTCCAAAAATAATCTTCATAAATGCTTTAACCTTAAACAATACTATCCATGGTTCAACTTAATCCATTCCAACCTTAATAGTTATCCAAAATACCTTCGTCCAGACTTTCTCTAAAAGGTCTCTAAATTCCAAAATCAATTGTAACATCAGATTCCCCAAACAAAGAAAAGATTCTCTTATTGTCACATACTAAAAATATGATTACCTTAATCATATTACCTTAATCAAAAAGTACTGCAGTAAAATCTTTATATATATCACATTATTCTTATAACCAGAATATAATCCTTGAGTCCAAAAGCACCAATACATTAATTATTCCGCTTCAACTGTAGTCACAGCATAAGATTGGCCTTGATCCCTTGGCCTTTTCTGAGGTAAGTTTCCTTGATGCTTAGGACATTCATTTGCATAATGCCCCATTTCCCTACAATTGTAGCATTCAACTTTGACAACCTCTTTCTTTCTTTTTCAATCACGAGCCTGGTGACCCTTTTCTCCACATTTATAACAAACTCTCATTCCTTTTAGGCACGTACCAAGGGGATTCTTCCCACAATTATCACATAATGGATATTCAACCTTTCCCTTCTTCCCTTAATTTCCATTCCCAGATTGATCAGCAGGTCTCTTCGTCTCTTGCTTTGCTTTAAAGTCATAAGACTTAGAGAATTCCTTTTCTGTCTTAATAGCACATGAGACAATGTCTTCGTACGATAAAAAGGATTATGAGACTAATGCTCGACGAAGAAATGGTTTTAACCCATCAAAGAAACGATCAATCTTACTTCCTGGGTTACGTATATAATCTCCAGCATACCTTGCCAACCTTGTAAAGTCAGCCTCATACTTTGTGACATTCTCATCCTCCTTTTGTCTCAGACTCAGAAATTTCCTTTCCATATCTGCTCGAAGGTCGCGAGGAAAGTATTTTTCTAAAAACAGATCTTTGAACTCCCTCCATTCCATATTTGATACTTCATCATCTTCCTTCATGTTTTGAATCAATGACCACCATTTATCAGCATCTCCAGTGAGGCGGTAAACTGCCATTATAACTTTTTCCCTTTCACTGCTCCCGAAAGCCTGAAATATTTTCTCTATGGAATTTATCCATTGCTTGGCTACTAAGGGATTTTTAATCCCATTGAACGTTGGTGGTTGTTGCCTCATGAATCGATCTAACATTGATCCTCCACGCTGTGGATCAGGGTGCTCCATACGGGTAAGGTTATTATTCATAACCTGAGTAAGTTGTCCCAGTATGGTGATTAGCTGATCGGCACAAGTTGCATCACCATCCCCACTATAATTATCTTGAGCAGGAGGGAAATACCTACATGGAGTGCGTGCATTGATACGGTTTCCATTTCTTCCACTAGGTTTCATTTCTAAACAATGGAATAAACTAGATTAGTTTATGAAACAAAATACATAATTCCATACTTGTAAAACACTTTACATAAATTGAACTATTTATGGATATAATCCATAATCATAAAAATGTTTTCATTGTGGAAGTATATACTCATTAACCCTTTATAATGATTTGTAAATAAAATTAGAATTATCCAAATCATATCCCCCGGGAGTGTCGTAACCAAGAGTGCAGCAAGGCCCATTGTCGTGCACCAGTTCCCGTTCGAGTCTACCTCAAAGCGGTGTTTTCGGGTTTTACCCCTAGGTACATCTGTGCCAGAGCCGCCTATACCTTCTCGTATCCAGACAGGGATGTATTACTCGGAAAACTCACAACATCTCTACAATACCAAAATTCTAGGAAGTTCTTCTATACTAATCCTCAAAGTATATCTTCGGAATATGTGCTCTAATCAGAGTTTATCTAAATCTAGCTTCCAAGGTTAGTACTAAACTGCCTCTGATACCAACTGTAACGCCCCGACCCCAGCTACCCAGAGCCGGTGCGTTACTTCGTAACATTGGCATGATCACAAAAGATCAAGTCTCGAAAGACCGATTAGTTTAGTAGCCTTGGAATCACTAGATACATTCATAAACGTTACATTACATCATAAAGTGAAAAAATTACAATAACATAGTCTCCATAGTCCACACTTCTATCCTCTTCTGACTATCCCTACAGGTCATTCATAAAATACTTCTTCACATCCTGGAAAACATTAAAACATTGAAAGGGGAGAGCTCAGATGCTCATTAAGGATAACAATATTGCGGAAGCTTTCATAAATAATCATTAACATTTAAGGCAATGTATAACTAAAATAAAAGACTTTTTAAACTTGAACATTAGCATAATATGGAAAAAATAAAATGAGATAATTCCATTTACTTACTCACATGGATATTCTACTAATAGAATAATCCCATGCAACATCAATAACAATTTTCATAATGATGGAATGCATAATGCCAGACTATCATAACCACGTAGCCAAGGCCTCGTGCCAAGACCACAAATAAAATTTTGTCAAGGCCTCGTGCCAAGACACTAGTTTGTCTCATGAGACCTGCCGATGCATCGAGGAGCTATAGCGGGCTCCACCCGTCACTTATTAAGTCCAATGCATTCCTCATATGAATAGGTTTAAACATATCATAAACCATAACATAATCGTATCACATAAAACATGCATAAAGGAAACATAAAATTTCCACATTTCAATCACAAGATATAAATACAACACATTGATATAATAAAAATTCTTTCAAAACCATTTTCAATACCAAATTAAAAGAAAGTTAAAACTTTGTATTTATTTTTCATTAAAAAATATGATGGCTTGTAGAGGAAGCCGAATCTCAAATAATGGTCACGGCGGTGGAGAAGTCGTTGTCACCGCATAAGTACGGAAAGAAAAACATTCCCTTTTTTCGTTTAGTAAAACTCTTCGTATAAAAAAGATTCCTTTTGAATAAACGTAAAAGTCAAAGGGGTTTATACACCGTATATATGAAAGTTGTGTATAAAACCAAATATGCCTCAATGAAAGGGGATTGAAACGAAGTCCTTAAAAAGATCATTTTTTTAATAAAGTACATCAATAATGTGTATTCACTATAAGTACACATAAATAATGTACAAATACAATATAGGACATAATAATATCATGACATAATTTAAAAGTAGGAGATTAACCCAAAGAATGGAAGTTGGTTTAAAAAATTCCCTTACCTTGTGTCTTGTCCTGACTTGACCGTTCTTTAACCTCCTGGATAATGAACTAGATTTAATTTATATTTACTTAAGAACCTTTTTAATGTTCATTATTCCATTTATATCAATTATTACCATGTTATGAACATTATTTAATTATTTAAGTTAATAACGGTCGTTTTGTCGATCTTTGGTACTTGAGTCAAAAATAAACTTCTTATAATTACAAGTTGTTCATGTGGTGAAATATCCATTATATCCAGAATTATATTCATGATTTAGATATAATATATATCATATATATACATTATATACATTCATTCATAATGTCACATAACATTTAGAGGTAAGAAATGAAATGCACCGTTCATGGAGACGGTAAGCCGTACGTACGCATGAACGCTACTTTCATTTCTATTTCGTATTTAATGGAATAAAATCATAATGATATAAATTTATAATATAATTCCAGTATAATATAGTGTATAATACCATTTACTCCATCCTTTATACATCCCACATATGGCATTAACGATTCAAATCACTTTGAGGGGGCGGTAGTCCGCATTTCCTAAAATGAAATTATCGCATTTACCCATAATGGAAATCATAAAGTATGCCATAAATGATAAATACAGAAGTATAAGTAAAACATAAACATATTATATATCATATATAAAAATATTGACATCTTAATGTCCACCATTGAAGGTGTTATATGAGTGTTGACCAATCATCGTTTCGTGAGGCAGAAATTCGCCATCCACAGAAACTGTATGTTCATTAACCATTAGATGTAAGTGTGTGTAATTGTAGCTCTAATTTTTCTTATAACAACATCCTAGTATATTGAGGATACTGGTGTTGTTACAAAAGAAATTAATAAAAATAGTTTAGGGGGTTGGAGAAGAAAAATGAAACAAAACAACATTAGAGAAGACATTACCTCAAAATCGGGTAACTCTTTTTGATTTGAGCCAAAGGCTTCCTTGGGAAGAGTTCTGCCCAAAGTGAGGCTTCTAGGAGTAATAGGGGGAAGCTGGGAGAGTATTTGGGCAGAGGTTGGCCGAGCCAAATGGCTTGAAAGTGTAAATGAGGTGGGAGAGGTGGGGGCCTTTTATAAGTGGAGAGGAGGGGCTCTTTTGGAAAGATTGAAATGTTACATTATTACACAATTCTTTTAGGATTCTAAAGGTACCACACTTATATAATTCGTGGATACGGTGATAAGGGTTCGAGATCTACCCATCCAAAAGTCTTTGGACAAGTGTAAGCCTTGGATTTTACATTATCTTTTCATTTTATTAAAATCGTTAAATAATGAGGTCATCGCTGCATCATAATGATGTCATAAATAATTTAATTTATTTAATGTCTAAAAATTATAAAAATAATACTATGATGTAGGAAATCTTTTTATCTTTCTAATGAATATCTATAATAAAAATTTGGACTTGTGTATCCCCACTTAAAAACTGTTTTAGTAAAACAACTCATGTTTGTGTCATTTTTTACTTTAACATTAAATAAAAGGTATTTATGTCATTTTCCAACTAAAGTGGCTCCATGGGGTCCCCAAGCTGACCCATGGATTGTCTTGGTCGGCCATGACTCATCCAATAGGAGTAGGATAAGTGTCAAGCTCATATCATATTATTAAAACATTATTTTTACCTTAAACTACACTAATTACCTCTAATCACGATTAAGAACATAAAAGTTACTATTCACCAAAAAATTATTTTAATCTCATTGAACCACATTTTACTTCTTAATGACAACCATGTATGTCAGATTTTTGAAAATCAAATCACAGAAGTGGTAATATTTCATTTTAACGAAAAATCAGTTTTTAACAACCACTTAGTGGTTTCACTATTCATCAAAAATTGAAGTTTTTCAGAATAAGGCCAAAACATCACCCTAAGATATAATTGATATTCCGAATTCAAAAATGATGTCTATTTTACAAAATTCCAAACATTTAAGTTGCATTAATTAATTTTATAATTAATTCCCGCTGTTACAACAAATAGCGTGTTTTTAAGAAACAATTTATATCAAAATATTGGCAATTGTTTATGTCCAATTTCAATGTTAAATTAATTCTAATGACCACCATTGGATAAAATGGTAAAAATATATTCTAATTATACTTTAAAACCACTAAACAGTATAATTTATCACTATAAATTATTTTGATTAAAAAAGTTGTTTTTAAGTATTTTTCACTATTAACAAAAAATTAGAAGTTCTCAGAAAAATACAAAAATTTCAATATAGGCTAATTTCGATATTCCGAATCCAAAAATGAAGTCCATTTTGAAATATAAAATTTCTATAATTTTAAAAAGTGGTTATTACTATTCATAACGGCTACTTTGATTAGTCGCGGTGTTTTAGAACTTGAAGTTGTGTACAATGCAAGCTATTGCATTATTGAATGAGAAGCGTATCATGGAAGCTCGGGGTGTTACATTCTCTCAAAGAAAAAAATTAATAATCAAATAGAATGTTATATTATTAAAGTTTGTTTGATTTATATAGGGTTGTTCCAGAATTCTGTAATTCTAGAGGATTGACCATATCCAAATTTTACAACTATTATTATGTTAATTTATACAAATTGTCAAGCATAAATATATTTCATTCTTATAGGTTTGTTTGATAAATAATTTATTATTCATAATTTATTATATTACTCTTTCTATTGGGTTCCCTATATGAAATATTATTATAAACAACCATGGAATATTCATTGATACATTTGTTGGTCGTTACAGTTTACAACCTAAATAGTGTTATAATTTTCCGATATTTTGGGGAGTACAAATAAAAAAACATGGTCATGTTTTCCCATTTCTTACCTATTATATGTAATGTTTGTAAATACCATTAGGATAATGAATATTAGCATTTACATTCTAACATACCATGTCCCAAGATATATATTCTTCATTAACTTTCATTATGTTGTGCCACTAGAAACACTATTTCAGTTCTATATATATCATTATAAATTCAGGAATAATATATAATGGTAAACTATGATCAACATCAAATAGATTCTTCTAAATATTTAATATCAACTAAATATACACAATGTTTTAGAATCTTATCATTCCATCCTAATAACGGTTGATCCAACGACCCCTTTTGATATTCTAATATTGTTCAAATTCTTGTTATTGTTCCTCTTTATTCCCTACATGGATATATGGTTGAAAAATAACATGAGAAAGTCATTATGCATACAATTTATTCATGATTTAGTGATCAAGATGATGAAATTATTTATATATTAGATCATTTTGATCTTTAAAATAATTATACTGGAATGAATAATTTGACTCAAGGCGTTTTCAACATATTCACTTTCCCAGGGGGTAATTTATTTAGGACTTATAATCATTAATCTAGAAAAAAAATCTTCTCAAGATCATATTATTGATTTTTTTGAATATATTCTTTAAAAATTATGATCATAATATAACTCTATCTTTTATATATAATGATAACACATCGATTATATAATGTGAAAATTACTACAGCAAACCTAGAATCCTAAGAGGGATCAAATGTTTCTTAAACATTCAGTTTGCGTTTTATATAATATAGAACCCTATATTTATACATAACAATTAATTCCATTACCTTCTTCAATGCATCACTATATTTCACAAACACTTTTCCCTAGTAAGGAACTTTATGTAATGTTTCACTGAATTTTTTTCTCTTGATCTCCTTTATATTTTCTATACGTTAATCAATCAAAAAACCCAATCTCCCTTCCATGTAAACATGTTTAGTGAATTAGATATCAATGATAATTTATATATATATATATATAATCTATAAATTCTTCCTATTCCATGAAGAATATAGATCTAAATTCTAGTGGTTGGTAGTATCCATTGTTCAAAAACATATATCTTTAATATATCTAGTTATACCCATCCTTGAGATTATAAAACAAAAAAACGAATAATTTTATAGATTGAATTATCAAATTTTAATTTTATTTCACATAGCTTCTCCTACCTAGGTGTATTTATTACAATTCCCATGTTATATTCATCAATCACTATCACATAAAATATATAATAATATAATCAATAAATTGTACCAAAACCATGTTAAGGTAATATTTGTATACTATATTCATTAATTTTCTTGATATGGAGAATGAATTAGTAAAAAATATTGTAATACTAATAAATTATTAGTTTTCATACCTTTTATATAACAATTACTTAAAAATATTATTTTTCATGAGAGTAAATTGATGTTATATAGAAAAACTATTGATCATTTAAAAATAATTATCTATATATAGTGGATTAAAAAAGTAATATGTATGGGTTATAGGATACTTGTTCTTCGTTACGGTCTATTTATATTATCAAAAATATATTCATATTCATATTGATCGAAATTTATTCTTAATAAAAATTATAGGTTAACAGTAAGGTGATGCATACAGATAAATGCATCACAATTCCAAAAATCTATTTGAGATTTTTATTAAATTCAAATAACTCAAATTGGAATATTATAAATAAAGTATTTCAAATATATGAAGATCTATATTAGACATATTTTGGAGATTAAAATTCCACATTTAATAGTTAACCAATAACTATTCCTATTATATCATTAAAAACTCCAATACAATACTAGTATATTCTATTTTTAATTTCTACTAAAAAATTTCAGATAAGTAAACTTTTGAATATAAATCAAGAATAATAAAATTTATATTATTTTCATTTCTTGTACATAATTATAATTTCACTAATTGAATACCATATGTCTGTCAACAATATCAACTATGAATTCCCTTCCACAAAAATTGATATTATAATTTATAAAAGCTTAAAATCCAAAATTAATTATATTTTTATAAGGAAAATTTATATTTATCTTGACATTGGACCTTCCTAGGACTAGTATTTGGACTTTTGACAAAGTAATTGACTAAGATAATTCCCATGTTCCCCAAATTTAATACATAAATCATTAAATGGACACTAGAGATTAAATTTAATTGACTCTTTTTAACTATTCACTTTTCCTAGATATTCATTACTATATGTACTCATTTTACAAATATAGAACATTTTCCAATTAATTTTAGACATTAACCTTGAATTTTTATAATATTTATAACATGAGAAAATTGATCCCACTTTACATCATTTCCCATAGGAAACTAAATTTATCTCTAATTTATTAGGTTCGTAATCTCATCCATGTTGAGAATATGAGTCATATGATGATATAACTAATTAGGAATAATAAAAATATTCATCATTACATATCATATTTCAATTTTACCTCTAGTATAATATTTCCATTATCAATCATGATTTGTATTAACACAGTTCTACAATGTTCAAGTGATTGACAAATGATAAATATCTTTTGTAAGAAATAATAATTATACAGGGAACCCACAAAATCATAAAAAATCATTCATTAAATATCCAAATTAAGAAACATTCTATTCAGTCTACTATACCTTATGTTTAAACTTATATATCCATATTTATCGTATATTAATATCATTTATAATGGTTTTTATAGAAAATATTACTTACCCAAAGGATATCCCCTAGGATTTTCAAACAAGATGTATAGTGAAACAATCACTGTGCACCATAATGATGGATGAGATATTATAAACCTACTCATTTATATGTTATTAACCACATATGCCTCATTTCAAATCCACTTCTACTTGGCGTATCATGCCCGGGATGATTTTCTTATAAGACCATGTAAAATTCAGTTACATAATAGAGGATGGTCTCAAATACATAAGTTTATCATAAGGGTTTATAGTAATGTATTTTTATCATTGCTTTTTAATGGAACAAATCATTTCAATGCTAAAAAGTATATATAAATAAGATTATCAAATGTAGATATTATATATTAATAAATGAATATTCATTATACAACATTATTATCTTTTCTATAACCGTATAGGTCTAGAATCTATAGAATAGTAGACACATAATTAACAAGTTCAAGGTATAACTAAATAATCTCCCACATAATTCTACATAAATAAAACACTTCTTATAGATATAGTAATTGATAAAATTCTTCATAACATAGGGAAATAAACTTAAGAATAGGGGATCTCAGATGCTCTATAATGGAAAATAATTGATATATCAATGATCACATAAGCATAACATTAGAATAATGTAATGATAACATGATTTTAAAAATATAAAATCATAACCTAAATATAATATATCATAAATTTTAATCATGTATTAAATAATGTTAGTTCATGAGTCCTGATTAATTATGGAATCAAATAAAAAAATCCATGAAAATATAAAATATCCATAATATCAAATCATAATAATGTGGAATAATGTTTCTAATAATCAATATCCTTGAAATATTTAGTCAAATGTACCCATGAAGACATTTGAAACATTTATAAAATTTTATAACCATCTACGTAACTATATTATGATTAGGATATCCTCTCATTAACCCTATTGTTTTGGTATTCGGATAACCATAGGTGAAACATCATATTTCATGGTTAGAATAATCACCGATGTGTCGTCATAATTTTTTTCTTGTGATAATGTCCTTTGTACCATTTAATCTCATAGGACATTTATTTATACCTAATTCATTAGTAGGATAATTTTTTTCCAAAAATTAGATAATCATTAACCATTTCATATGTATGTCTGAAGATCATAAAAACATTCCCTCATACATAGTTCTAGAAAATGAAAATGGATTTCATGAATAGTCTATCTTCATAATGAAAATACAGAAATAGAAATAATAAATATAATACAATTGGATCGTATAACTAGTAATTCATATATATTAACAAATTATTCATTGATAGATATATTTTTCCTTTTAAAATTCCATTATAATATTTTCTGAGGAAAATTTATTTTTTATTTCAAATCTTTATTAAAATATATAATTTTTCAAAATCATAATGAAAAATTATGTTGAAAAATAAACATTTAAAATTCTTAATGAGTCATTAAATCATTTTAAAATCATTAATGGGTGAAATTTTATTCATTATGTATAACATGAAATTAAATAGTCTATTTACACTTCTAAAAAAATTCAAAAACATTACCTATTCAAAAACAAAAATTGATATCATATATGTAATTTGGTAACATTTAAATAATGGTTTAAAATTGATTTAATAAAAAATATATTATTTTGTTAAAAATTCATGAATTGTTTTTGGAATAAAATGAACGTCTAAAGAAGATTATTTTCAATTGAATATAAATGAAGCTAATTTTCCTTAAATATAATATTTCAAACTATTGATTTCATAAAAATAAAAAAATTAAAACAAAACATGTAATATCTAGTTATAAACGATATAGAATAAAATTAATGAGTTTCTTGATAGATATATAATAAATCGTATTTATCATAATGTTAATAAGAAATGATCCCAATAAAGAACGAGACTGTAAAATAAATCCCTAACATCGATTTTGACACTGCTTGAATATTATTTAACCTCATATATAATAAATTTATATTGAATATTATTTTATACAATATTAACAATACTATATAAAATATAATATACGATCCAATTATTTTACCTCATAATGTTTGTTACCCTTCTGCACTATGCACACTCATCTCCAGAAGGATTCGCTCTACAAGAAACTGTTCTATGATCCAACTGCCACTAAGTCCCATGAATAATTATCCCATGGGTATGCCACGTCAGAGAGGTCTCAACGCAACTGACGGTGTGTCCAACAGACACTCTGTATGTGAGTTATTATCATTTCATTCCTAGTGGCCCAATTGGATTTGTGTACAATCTAACCTGACCATATCTCAACATTACCCTGAACACTAGTGGGGTATACTCAAAGGGACAGCTACTTTCCTTGATTACTAGTGCCACTGACAGCTCGTCAAACGATCAATTAGTGCCAAAGACATGGCCAAAAGTAAGTAAAGGCTGGTAGTGGGCCCAGGTCTGGTCCAACCCGGTCGGACCGACTCGACCCATCATAGTCTGGGCTCACCTAGTCTAGGTCGACCCGGTCAGACCTGTTAGGTCTGGCCCACCCATTGGGCGGGGCAACCTGTTATGTATGGCCCGGCCTGTTGGGCCTCTCCCAGCAAGCCGTTTGGGCAGTTCGGCCCGGAGGTCACCGCGAGGGGCCCGGCTCGGACGGTTCTGTTCGTCAAGCACTGCGAGGGGCACGGTTCGGGAAGCTCGGCCTGGGAGACCAATCCTGTTCGGCCAGCGGCGCCGTGAGGGAGGCCGCATGCAGGCTGGGGAGGCCGGTGTGGCCTGGCCGGGCAGGCAGGGTGGTGGCCGTGGCACACTGACAGGGTGGCCGAGCAGGGCAGGTGGCAGCCTGGTCGAGCCAGCAGGGCATCCTGGATGATGCCTGGTAGGTCGGTAGAGGGGCTGTTATGGTGCCGAGTAGGGCACCAGGGGGAGGGTAGGGTGTCAGGTAGGCCAGGAGGGTGTCGGGCAGGGCGGAGTGGCACTCGGGTAGGCCGGGCAGGGAACGGGGGAGGCTGCGTGCAGGTCTGGCAGGGTTCATGGGAGGCCACAGGTAGGCCCGACATGGCTTATGGGAGGCCGTGGATAGGCCGGGCCGGTTCGGCGGGGGTTTTCCAGGGTGCGCAGAATCCTGCAGGTAACACAACC
This sequence comes from Viscum album, assembly GCA_963277665.1. Taxonomy (NCBI): domain Eukaryota; kingdom Viridiplantae; phylum Streptophyta; class Magnoliopsida; order Santalales; family Viscaceae; genus Viscum; species Viscum album. Next base: position 758,497,741 of record OY728145.1, on the reverse strand, counting down.
TTTGACGTCACCTCCTTCGTCACCACATCGATGTTATGTCGCCATGCCAGAGAATGCCACATGATGGAAAAATAAATATAGGTTGTCGGACCATGTTCTATTGGCCTAGATCCTCTACATTTATAGGGATAGAAAACGGTTCATAAGAACGAAGATCAACAACCTTCATTATCCAGAAGGAGGGAAGAACAAGGCACTAAAATGAATTTAATCTCCATACCTTTGATTCATCTTTCGACGTTACTCGTTTGCTAACAGATTATCGGAATGTAGAAGAAGCGAATTGTTTTTATTTGCATCCGCCACACGCATCCCATCCTGAGCTACGTCAGTTCATGGAAGTTTCTCCACGTCGGTAGGTGTCCAAGGAAGAATTCAAAGAAGGATCATTGCTGGAACCCTTCATTCTTCGTTGGGATGAGCATTCATCGTTGAGATCTTCCTCTTCAATCACCCATGTGAAATCGTTGTGATGAATAATAGATCAGTTAACCTATTATTTTATTGGCACAAATTCAAAAGGGTGAATTAAATTAAAATTCTCCACCCCATTAATTCACATGTTTTGGCACAAATTAATTTCGGATTTGGCACTAATTAAATGGTAGATGAGATTGAGGGACTCCCCCCCTCATAAATGAGGGTGTTTGAGAGATTTTCTACTCCTCCCATTAATTTGGGTTTTTAGTCTCATGTGGTAACCATGTCATAACCACTGGCGGGAGGTAATGTTCGGGTGGGTCCCACCACCATAACCTCTCATGGGAGGTCATGGTGTGGTGCCCCCACCTTCAACCTCCAGGAGGATGTTTTAACCACCACACACCAAATATAGCCTCATATAAAATAAAGTGTATCGCACTTTATTATATTATTTTCCCACAAAAACTCAAAATCAAACTATTATTCTCGACCAACTTCCTTCGAGGTGATTGTCTCCTTAAGTGAATACTGGTGATACGAGTTTAATGGTGCCCTTAGATCTCAATTCCGAGAACCAGTTCAAAAGTTAAAAAATCTCGCTCATACTTTTACTGAATGTACCCAAAAAAAAATTCAGAAATTGATTCCAGGCACACCGGGCCTCAAAATCAAGTGCCATAAATTTTGCATACTTATAAATATCCCTTGTATTAAAAAAAAATCCATAGGATTTCTGAGTATTTACATTCTCCCCACCTCATGGATTTATATCCCCATACACTGCTACCTGAACTAAGTGAAAAAGTGTTGGTACTGAGAATGCATCAGAGTCTCCCGTTCCCATGTTCTCTCTAGGAGGTTCCTGTGCTGCCAACCAACGTGCACCAGAGGTATCGAACGTCCACATAGGAACCTCTCTAGTAGATCCTCAATATCCACTACAACATCTTTGAAATATCTCCCCATCATTAAATTCCAGCTCTTCGTGGTCTATGATGTGATAATGGATGTGAACATATCTCTTCAGCTGGGATATGTGGAAGACATTGTGCACCCTGTGCAACTGAGGTCGAAGAGACAGGCGGTAAGCCACCTTGCCTACCCTGTTGAGGACCCAGAAAGGTTCGATGAATTGAGGAGATAACTTTTCACCTCAGAAAAATCATTGAAAACCTTATAAGGGTGAGACCCATATAAAGATGTGGTCACCAACCTCGAACTCCATAGGTCTCCATCTCTTGTCAGCATACAACTTCTGCCTACTTTGTGCAGTCTTCATCTGCTCATGGATGATCTGCACCTTCTCTGTGTAGGTCGTACCATCTTGGGTCCCAATAGTGTCGATTCACATGGGTCATTCATGCATAGTGGGGATATACAAGGTCATCCATACCATGCCTCAAATGTGTCATCCTGATGGTGGATTTATAGCTGTTGTCATATGAAAACTCCACCAAATGTAAGTGATCCTCCCAGCTGCGACCGAAGCCTAGGACAAAAGCATGTAGCATGTTCTCAAGGGTATGAATGGTCTGCTCAGTCTAACCATCTGTCTGAGGATGGAATAAGGTGCTTATACAAAACTACGTCCTGAAATCCTCTTGCAAACCCTTCCCTAGGTGGGAAGTAATGAGTATGTAATGATCAGAGAAAACAAATGAAGTTACTCAATGTATCCGCACAATCTCTTGCACATAAGGGCATCTCTTGATTTCTACTAAACCCTACTATCTGATCGGTAGGATGTCGGCTGACATGGTGAGTCGGTCAACGATCACCCAAATCTAGTGGTGATCCCAGGATGTATGTGGAAGAGCTATCACGAAGTGCATTGATTTCCCATCTCAGTTCCACTCTAGGACGTATAATGGATGAACCATTCCTACAGGTACCTGGTGATCCACCTTCACTTGCTGACAAGTAAGGCATCGAGAGACAAACTCACCTACTGCCTTCTTCATGCCTATCCACCAGTGCTGTCGTCGTAGGTCCTGGTACATCTTTTCCACTCTTGGTTGTACCTCTAAAGTGGATGTGTGGAACTCCATAAAAATTTCCTATTTAAGTGACATTAGTACCATAGTACATCCTCTGAATAGAATAATGTGCCCCCACCTTCATAAAATCCATCAGGTACCTGCACTTTTGATATCTAAGCATGTCGTGTCTCACAGTCATCATCCCCATGATTTACTTCTCTGACTCGCTGAAAATGTGTGGGAGTGACTATAAGGGACTGAAGGAAAACAACTACATCTCTATCCAAAAATGATATCTGCAAAGCGTCCAGCTGCTCCGTCTCTTCACCTAGCTGATGTATACCTGTTATTTTCTGAGTGCATCTGCAACAACATTCCCCTTCCAAGGAGTATAGACATTCCCAATGTAATAGTCATGGAGGAACTAAATCCAATGTCATTGTCTCGGAATCAGATCCTTTTGGGAGAAGATATAACTGAGACTCTTTTGATCAAAGTACATGGTAAAACGTTCACCCATCGGATAGTGTTTCCACATCTTCAAGGTGAAGACCACTACTTCTAACTCTAAGTCATGGGTAGCATAGTTCTTCTCATGTTGTCTTAGCTGTCAAGAACCATAGAAAATCACTACTCAATCCTACATCAAGAAACATTCGAGTTCTATCTCTGATGAATCACAGTAAACTACGTACCATATGCCTAACTATGGAAGCCTCACGATGGTGTCTGTAGTCAGCCTCTGCCTCGGCTCTTGAAAGCTCTACTGGCATCTCTCTGACCACATTATGGGGTTCCCCTTATTATTCAAGGATGATAGTGGTGCTACAAATCTGGAGATGTCTGGGACGAACCTCTAGTAGTAACCAGCCAAACCCAAGAAACTATATACCTCCATCATAGTCCTATTTGTATCCCAAGAAATTACCACCTCGATCTTCACTAGATCCACGACAACTCCAACTACCGAGATTACATGTCCAAAAACAAGCACATCTCAGATCCAAAAGTGGTACTTCAAGATCCTTCCATAAATATGGATCTCTCAGACTGTGTCCATTATTACTTGAAAAATGGTAAGTAAGATCATCCTTAGTATTCGAGTAGAACATTATGTCAACAATGAAGACTACAACAAAGAGATCGAGGTATGGTCGGATGATCCTGTTCATGAGTCCCATTAACACTACTAGAGTTTTGGTTATGTTGAATGGAATAACCAAGAACTCGTAGTGGTCGTACCGACACCTGAAGGTCATCTTCTGCACATCCTTGTCTTGAACTCTGAGCTGGTGTTATCCTTCTATGAGGTCTATCTTCGAGAACCACAATGATCCCTTTAACTAATAAAAGAGTATGTCAATCCTCGGGAGTGGGTACTTGTTCTTCACGGTTTCCTGGTTTAGGTGATGGTAGTCCACAAAAATCCTCAAGCTTCTATCCACATTCTTTGAAAATAGAATCGGGTTTGCCCAAGGAGAAACACTGGTCCTGATGAATCCCTTCCACTCTAAATCCTCTAGTTGTACCCACAGCTCGAAAATCTCCAACAGATACCTCTAATATGCTGCTGTAGATATCAGTGCCGTCCCGGGGAATAGGTAAATGTAGATTTCCAACTATCTACGAGGAGGTAGTCCTAGAACATCATCAAGGAAAAAAACCACATACTAGTCCACCAGTATAGGATATCTCAGACTCTCGACATCTACTGCTCTAAGGGTAAGGCATGCCGACTAATGAGTGATTGTCTACAACCTCCTCCGAGTAAGTTCTTCATGCGCTACAAAGGCTCCCTCATCACCGGTGAAGGTGAAATCATTCCCATCCATGCCGATACATAGCACATTGTGTGTAATACAGTCAATCTGAGCATGGAATGTAGATAACATGTTCATACCCAAGATGATATCGTAAGGCCTCGATGCAGCTATGAGAGATACCAGCCAAATCTCTGCCCTCCTTGAGTATGATCACACTGTCGGCACCAGTGTGTGATCGTCAAGTCTACTCCCATTGGAGTCTCTAGCAATTAGGATCGAGCCAATGACTCTGTCAGAATTTTTGAGCTCTGAATGAGGGTAGTGGAAATGATAGAGTGGCTGGAACATGTGTCTATAAGAACTACAACTATGGTGGAGTAGACACAGATCATACCTCGAATCATCTCCGGAGTGCCATGATTGTAGGCTTCAGCTGCCTGGAGCTGAGCTCTCCCATGTCCACCTATTCCATGCGATCAGGGTGGACCTCCTGGTGATGGTTGAAGTAAAGCCTTGAAATGCCATCCACAACCTACTACACGGTCAACTCCTCTGCCACATCTGCCTCCTCCTTGCAGACCTACTTGATTTAATCTCTTCCTCTTCGTGATAGGTCCATCAAGAGTCTGGTGATCATCCGAATGGCGGGTCAGACAATCATGATCCATGTGACCCTACCCACCGCTTTTGTAACAATGTCTACTCTTAGGATGAATTTCATTGCCCCGGGTTCCCCGCACAACTAATCCGGAGTCAGTCGGTCATCCAGCAGTGGGTCTATCCCTCTTGAACATCTGCATCATCTATTTACTGGCAGTTGCAGAAGACTCTACTGCATGTTGAAAAGTGGTGGGTATCAATTCTGGATAATAATCTGGAGGGAAACTCTCCAATAGGAGGGATCTCTCTAGCACCCCCACATACCTCAAGATGCTGTGTGAGATCATCGAAGCCTGTATCTATCACCTGAGCCACTGCTCGAAGGTCTGGGCCTGGAGAAATGGGTCCCAAACCATTGTTGTGGAGTTTTGTGAGAGGTCAGTGAAACTCACTGAGTACTGTTCCACTGACATGCTACCCTCCAATAGATGTAGTAGCTCTTGTATCTACAACGCACATAGGGTGGCTGGGACAAATTCCTCCAGAAATAGACTCTCGATGTCTTCCCAAATAAGTGTCACCTTGTCATGCACCTGGAGAAACCGGATCCACCATCTACCTAATTCTACCTGATGATGACTCGTGGTAAGAATCACCATAAGATCTGATGACATCCCTACCTATCTGAAGACTCTCACTTCATCCTCCAGCCAATCCTTAGCTGCACGCGGGTCTGTCTCTCCCTTGATCTGGGGTGGCCTCTGGTGATGGAACTCTTGCAACACGCTCAAGTGGCTTACATCATCTACTGCTGGGGATGGTGGCTTCAGTGGCCCTACGGGAAGGGTTAGTGATGATGACTCCATTGGAAAAGGGTATTGCAATGAGACCTCGTCCCTTGGTGGGCTATCTGTGTGTTCATCTCTCAGGGCTCTAGCTGGTTGTCCATGGGGGGGAATCCTGAAAGAAATAGAAGGGTCGTGTTCAAAAGATTATACATGTTGAGCTGACCTGGTTGAGTTGACTTAAAGAAAACATTTGAAAACACACACACAATCAGTGTTTTCGTGTAGTAAGAAAGAAATCAGATGTCAGGGTCTTGGTGTATGGATACGTCAGCCTCCGCACCAACACTGGACTCTCTGAACTTAAAAAAACACTCGGTACCCTTAACCATGTTGCTTCACAGAAAAGAAAGATTAGAGACCTTTGTTTGTGGTAGAACTGACTCCTCTGATACTATAATTTCATGACCCGTCCCCCGGGGCCCGTTCCGTGACTACCCCAGTCCCGCCATCGAAAATCTAGGGGCAAGAGACTAGCACCAATTGTGTAAATCCCTAAAACTAGGAAGACATTGCTGTTAAAAACTATAAAAAAAACACAACATAGTATGTTGGTTTCTAAACACTATGTAAAACTGTATTCAAAATGAGTGCAAAAAAGTAATGGTGGCGGAAATACAAGCCCAACTATAAAGTACAGAGAAATAGAAAGTACAAGCACTGAAAAAGGGAAACAGCTCATGGATCATCCACTGGGAAATCCTACCTAAAGGGTAGGTATAGAAAACCTCCATAGAACACCACATGTATCTATCACCTATGTGTACTATCACGACGTGTGGTCCACCTTTGGGTATGGTCCAGTCCTGATCCCCTCAGCCTCGGTCAGTGTTGTTCGTCATTTGCAACCAACACAACGAGGTGCGGGCAATGCTCGTGCATGGGTGAGTATAAATATTCATCAGTAGGGACCCTGAGACCCTCAAGGTCTCACCAAAATCCAACAAGGGTAAATCAAAATGTATGAAATCGAAATATAACCCCACTTCAGTATATGATCATACATATACCTATGTTATCAAGTAATCCATCTCAGTAATCAGGTAAACACAAAAGTTATGGGCTCAGCTCAAACTAGGATTTTATTCTTGGTGTATAAGTATGTATAAATCCCAATCACACTATCAAAACCTTAGATGATAAATTAATCATTCTATATTGAGTACATTGGGCATGCCGAATCACACAGAGGAGCTCCCCATTGTGGGTCTTCCGCGTCACACAGAGGTTCTCCCCCTCGTAGATTACTGAGGTACTCCTCCCGTAGAGTACTGTGGGTTTGCAGCACTCACAAAGAGGCACTCCCCACCATGGGTCTTCCATGACACCAAGACCCTCCCCACTAGGCTAGTCGAAGCACTCCGAGTCAAATTGGTCAGAATTCTTTAGGTCTCAGCTTGCAATTAAATCTCTACACTACGCACGCTCGTCTCCGGTAGGTTCCGCTCTACGAGCTACTAGTCGAGGCTCCAACTGCCACGAATTCCTAGAAAAAATTATCTCAAGGGTCCACAACGTCATAGCGGTCTCAACATAACTAACGACACGTCAAACAGACAACCTTTCTTAGAGTTATTAGCATTTGTGTCCCGAGGCCTGGTTGGATTCGTGTAAAATCCAACCTGACAGTATCTCAACATTAGCCCAAACTCCAGTGGGGTATACTCCAATGGACGACTACATTACAATATTTCAAGAGCTACTGACAGTTCATCAATGGGTCAACTGATGCCCGAGATATGGCCAAAAGAATGTAAAGGTCGGTAGTGGGACAGGGTCCGATCCGACCTCGTTGGACCGACTCGCCTAGTCTTCATCTGGGCCGACCCAATCTAGGTTGACCCGGTCAGACCAGTTGGGTCTGGCCCAGCCTATTGGGTGGGGCATCCTTTTAGGTTCGGCCCACCTAGCTGGGGCCCGCCAAGCAGGCCAGGTGGGATGTACGGCTGTGTGGTCACTACGAGGGGTGCAACATGGCCCCAAGGGCGCGACCAGTTTGGTTCGGTCAGCAACACCACGATGGTGGCCTTGGGCTGGCTCTGGAGGCCAGCGTGGCTCAGCCGGGCATGCCGAATGTTAGCTTGGTCACACCATCAGGGAGGTCGGGCATGCCGTGGAGTGGCTCGGGTAGGCCGGGAGGGCGACCGAGAGGGCGTCGGGCAGGCCGACAGGTTGGCGGGAGGGCACCGGGCAGGCAGGCGGAAGGGCTAGATGGCGCCGGGCTAGCCTGCGATAGGCTGGGAGGGTGCCGGTAGGCTAGGCAGGGCGTATCCAGCCGCAAGGAGGATGGTGGGGTGCACGGGCCATCCACAGGTAGGATGGGCAGGGCGTGCGGGAGGCCGTAGGTAGGATGGGCCAGTTCGGTGGGGTTCGTCCGGGGCGCGCAGAAGGTCGCGGGTAACACAACCTTTGATGTCGCTGCCTTCGTCGCCTCATCAATGTTACGTCTCCAGGACGAAGAAAGCCACAAGATGGAAAAATCAACAGAGGATATCGGGACATGATAGGTTGGCACATATCTTCCGCGTTTACGGTGATAACATACAGTTCATACGAATGAAGCTCAACAACCATAATTTTCTAAAATGATGTAAGAACAAGGCTGTCACGACTTGTCCTCGGGGCACGTTCCGTGACTACCCCAAGCCCGCCTTCCATAGGCCAGGGAATGGCCACTAGCACCAAGGCATAAATCCCGGAAAAAAGGGAAGACATTGCCTTTGAAAGGTAAACAAGCACCACAGAGTAAGCAAGCAGAAAAGTAAACACTAAGTAAAAACTGTAACAAGCTGTGTGGAATGTAAAGGGGGCCAGAAATACAAGCCGAACTGTAAAGTACAACTGAATGGGGGAAAACATCAACTGAAAAGAAAAATCGGCAGCGTCGAGCCGTCCTCTGGAAGTCCCACCTGAAGGGTGGGTACAGATAGCCTCCACTGCTCCTCGGTCCACCTGACCGCTCCTAGTATGTCCCGCCCAGTGGTCCACCACCAGGTACCATCCTGCGCCGCAAGCCTCCACCACGATCAGCGCTATCTGTCGTCTGCAACCAACACAACGTAGTGCGGGCATAGCCCGTGCAGGGGTGAGTATAAGCTACTCAGTAGGGACCCCGAGACCCCCGAAGGACTCCCGAAATCCACAAAGGATAAACCACAACGGAAAGATACAATCACGAAGTAACATCCAACACGGCTTAGGTATATGTCCATACAAATACCTAAGTCATCAATTCCCGATCGTCTCCAACATCCAAGCCCAAGCACAACCCAGTCCACACAGGAAAGCAAAACGTATACCCACACAGGATAGCACAACACAATCCATGAAGGAGAGAAATGTAATCCACATAGGATAGCTCAACACAATCCACAAAAGAGAGTAAACAGTAAATCGACACAAGATAGTTCAACATAATCCACAATGGAGAGTAACACAAGATTCAACTCACAAAGGTATATATCTTCGTATGACAATAAAGATGATCACTGATCTATCTAAGTCGTCGGACCCACAAAGGATTGAATGGTACTAACCACCGCAATGACCCACACAAGATCGGACCCACACAGGATCAATAGGTAACTAACCCCCGCAAAGACCCACACAGGATCGGGCCCACACAGGACCTGTAGGCGCTAGCTCACACAGAACCGCTGAGCGCTAACCCACACAGGATCGGATCCACAAAGGATTTGTAGCACTGATCCACGTAGGATCGTTGAGTGCAGTAGTCGTCGCAGTCCATTGAAGATCTCTGCACAGTCGTCATCGCAGTCCAATGAGGATCTCTGCACAGTCGTCACTATCGAAGTAGCAGTCGCAGCCAGCTCCAGGGTTCCCGCACACAGCAAGCTCGTTCCGGAGGGTCCGCTCCATGAGCCGAGAGGATGATAAATCAACTGACAGAAAGTACAAAGTTGATGTATCCAAAAGTTCTTGTATCGTCAACAGGAACTCAACATCGCAGACGACGCGTCAATCGGACGCCCGGTCTGAGAGTTATTGGCTTTTTCGTCCCAGGGGCCCGGTTGGGTTTTAAGGAAAAACCAACCCCACCGCACTCCACCTGCGTCCAAACCTCGGGCGGAGTATTCCAAAAGATCCGTCTCACTTAGAGGAATCCCCCAAAACCGACGGCACATCAATCGGACGTCCGTAGCTCATGATATGAGTGTTTCCATTCCGAGGGCCCGGTTGGTTTCGTGTACGAACCAACCTGGCCGAACCCAATGTATTTTGAATCCTTGTGTGCGATAAACCAAAACGACCGTCTCGATCCAAGGATCACATTTCCGCTGATGGAGCGTCGTTCAGAGGCCCGTAGCTCATGTTACGGGAAAATGACCGAAAACGGTCCGAAGACGGTGGGTCTGGGCCCGGGCCGACCCAAACTGGGTCGACCCGACCCGGTCCGACTCGGCTGGACCCAGTCCAGTCTGTCCAGGGCGCTACCCTCGCGGGTTGAAGAAGCCGCGGCCCTCGAAGGGCCGCGCTGGAGTCAACAGACGCGGCTATGCCGCGTCTCGTGCGTGAGTGCCGGACTCGCGCGACCGAGGCTTCAGCCGCGGCGGCCCAATCCGGCGGTGCGCCGGGGCGCCGCCGCCTCCGGCCACTGGGGCGCCGCCACCTCCGGCCACCAGCACCGCCGCGCCGGTGTCCCACGCCGCCGGAGACTACCGCGGGCCACCGTAGTTGCTCCGGTGGTCCTTTTTCCCGCCCATCTACGCCAGTGCTCCTCCTAGGTTCCGTTCTTCATTGCGGAAACATCAAATCGCCCTTACGTCACGTTTTGTCGTCACCCTCCAAATCGTCACAACAACGAAGAACGGCGGAGGGTTTTCGGGCCATGTTCGTTTGGTCCGCACCCTCTTCATTAGATAATAACAACGGGAGAATTATTCAACACATGAATACACAACCAAAAACAATTTTAATGAATTAAAATTGTTTTTATGATCCGGGTTCTTCATTTTGAACGGAAACAAACACGGAAATGTAAAATATCCAAATAAAATCCCTACCTCGTCAAGTGTCGCACGCGCGTTCTTCGTGGAATTGATCGCCGTGGAAGGAGGCGATCGTCGCGTCGCGGAAGGCGTCGCATCGTCGTGGAAGAGCATCGCGTCGTCGCGGAATACGGTGCGCATCGACGAAATACGAGGTCCAGGAACAACAGATTTAATTTTAATAATTAAATCCATTTTGAGTTAAAAACCACAAAGGAATTTAAAGAATCTAAAATTCTCACCTCAACGGATGATCGAAGATTTTTGTCGCGAAGGAAGGAACATCGCCGAAGAACATTGCGGGAGAGGAAACGTTGGCGTCGCGGCACACGGTGTCGCGTCGTCAATTTCGGCGGGATCGGCGTTCTTCGCGTTCTTCGTGTTCTTCGTGAAGGAGGATGAAGAATTCCTAGAAGTTCTTCAAAGGTTTAACACATCATTTCAAAAGGAGGGTGTGTTGGCCTTATTTTATTAACATGCCAAAAAAACTAAAACGTGTTAAGAAACGAATGAAATTAATTCATAGAATTAATTTCAACGAATAAAATGCCCATTTAATTCAACGAATAAAACCGCCCAATTAAATGGTGCATTAAGAATCTAAGAAAACATGTTAGTTGACTTTCATAATGACGGGTTTTCGCGGGTGCGTTACTTAGCAGAAAAGAAATGGTGGGGCTCGTGCGGGCCCCACCCCACAAATATCCTACCAAGTGGGTAGGAGATTTTGGATAGTACCCTATCTGTAACGACTCCGCTTAAGAAGCTTTAAGTGGCTTTAAGTGGCTTACGTGAAATAAAATAAAGTTTTCCATACAATTATTTTATTTCATAACTTTAAGCCTGAAAATTAAAAACCTCACCCGAGCAAACGCATCTCCGGAAGAGGCGTTTCTAAGCTAGTATCGGTGCTGCGATTCCATTGGTGCCTTCAGAATTCAATTTCGGGCACCAGTTCAAAAGTTAGAAAAACCTGCTCGTCCGTTCACTGAACGTACATGAGCCAAACTTCGGAAAATGATTCCGGGCACACCGGGCCTCGGAATCAGGTTCCATCAGAAACTGTTTTCTTGTAAAATTTCAAAGAAAATTAAGAAAAAAAATTCCTTGAAATTTACGGGTCTTTACATTACTCCCACCTCAGGGCTTTACATCCCCGTAAATATACATCATAAACTATGGAAACAAATGTGGGTACTGAGCACGCATTTGAGCCTCCCGCTCCCAAGTGCTCTCCTGGAGGTTCCCATGCCGCCATCTGATGCGCACTAGAGGAATCGATCATCCACGTAGGACCCGCTCCTGTCGATCCTCGATCTCCACTGGGACCTCCGAAAAAGTCTCCCCATCATCCACGTCCAGCTCCCCATAGTCAATGATATGATTCGGGTCGTGCACGTATCTCCTCAGCTGAGATACGTGGAAGACGTCGTGCACCCGGTGCAACTGAGGTGGTAGAGAAATGCGATAAGCCACCTCTCCTATCCTGCTGAGGACCTGGAAAGGTCCGATGAAGCGTGGAGACAACTTGCCGCCTCGGCCAAATCTCCGTAATCCACATCGAGGTGAGACACGCAAGAAGACATGGTTTCCATCCTCGAACTCTAGTGGCCTCTGCCTCCTGTCAGCATAAGACTTCTGTCGGCTCTGAGCTGTCCTCATCCGCTCCTGGATGACCTGGACCTTCTCTGTTCTGGCCCGGACCATCTCTGGTCCCACGAGTGCTGACTCCCTAGGGTCTGTCTAGCACAAAGTAGATCTGCAAGGTCTACCGTAGAACACCTCATATGGTTCCATCCCGATGGTGGAGTGGTAGCTATTGTTGTACGCGAACTCCACCAAGGGTAGGTGATCCTTCCAACTGCGACCAATGTCGAGGACACATGCACGGTGCATTTCCTCGAGAGTCTGAATGGTCCTCTCCGTCTAACCATCCGTCTGAGGGTGAAAGGCGGTGCTCAGACGTAGCCGCGTCCCGAACGCCTCCTTCAACCCCTTCCAAAGCCGGGAAGTAAAGCGAGAGTCCCAATCGGAGACGATAGACGATGGCACACCGTGAAGCCATACAATCTCCTGAATGTAGAGATGCCCCAAGCTCTCCACTAAGCCCTTCTCTCTAATGGGTAAGAAGTGTGCCGACTTGTTGAGTCGGTCAAAAATCACCCAAATGGAGTCGTGACCTCTAGAAGTGCGTGGAAATCCAGTCACGAAGTCCATAGATATGCCGTCCCACTTCCACATCAGGATCCCCAAGGGTTGTACCAAGCCTGCTGGTACCTGATGCTCTGCCTTCACCTTCTGGCAGGATATGCACCGTGAAACGAACTCTACCACAGCCTTCCTCATGCCCGGCCACCAGTGCCGTCGTCTGAGATCCTGGTACATATTCGCCACTACAGGATGTACCGCCAAAGTAGAAGTGTGAAACTCTCTCAGCACCTCCTCTCGTAAAGCGACTGGTACCAAGTTACATCCTCTGAAAATGATGTCGTGCTCTTCTCCATGGGAGAAACCATCAGGTGCCTCTCCCGAGGATATCTATGCATGTTGTGTCTCACAGTCAGCGTCCCCACGTTGTGCCTCTCTGACCCACTGTAGAAGTGGAGGAGAGACTGTGAGAGACTGAAGGAAGGCTGCTCTGTCCCTATCCACGAAGGATATCGGAAAGGCGGATAGCTGCTCTGTCGCCTCCTCAAGTAGCTGAATGCCCATCCTCCTTCTGAGGGCATCAGCTACTACGTTCCCCTTCCCAGGAGTATAGACTATCTCAAAGTCATAGTCCTGGTGTAACTCGAGCCATTGTCGCTGTCACAGGTTCAGGTCCTTCTTATAGAAGATGTACCTGAGACTCTGGTGGTCAGAAAAGACTGTAAACCGCTCGCCCATCAGATAGTGTTTCCATGTCATCAGAGCGAAGACCACTGCTGCTAACTCCAGGTCATGCATAGCGTAGTTCTTCTCATGCGGCCTCAACAGATATGATCCATAGGAAATCATGGCCCGCTCCTGCGTCAGGACACATCCAAGTCTGGTCCCTGATGCATCGCAGTATACTACGTATCCAACTCCCTCCTCAGGCAACCTCAAGATAGGTGCGCTGGTTAATCTCTGTCTCAGCTCTTGAAAGCTCTGTTGACATCTCTCTATCCACACAAAGGGTTTCCCCCTCTTCGTCAAAGCTGAGAGTGGCGCCACATCTCTGGAGAATTCCGGCACAAATCTATGATAGTATCCATGTAACGCCCCGACCCCAGCTACCCAGAGCTGGTGCGTTACTTCGTAACATTGGCATGATCACAAAAGATCAAGTCTCGAAAGACCGATTAGTTTAGTAGCCTTGGAATCACTAGATACATTCATAAAATACTTCTTCACATCCTGGAAAACATTAAGACATTGAAAGGGGTGAGCTCAGATGCTTAGTAAGGATAACAATATTGCGGAAGCTTTCATAAATAATCATTAACATTTAAGGCAATGTATAACTAAAACAAAAGCCTTTTTAAACATGAACTTTAGCGTAATATGGAAAAAATAAAATGAGATAATACTATTTACTTACTCACATGGATATTTTACTAATCGAATAATCCCATGCAACATCAATAACCATTTTCATAATGATGGAATGCATAATGCCAGACTATCATAACCACGTAGCCAAGGCCTTGTGCCAAGACCACAAATAAAATTTTGTCAAGGCCTCGTGCCAAGACACTAGTTTGTCTCATGAGACCTGCCGATGCATCGAGGAGCTATAGCGGGCTCCACCCGTCACTTATTAAGTCCAATGCATTCCTCATATGAATAGGTTTAAACATATCATAAACCATAACATAATCAAATCACATAAAACATGCATAAAGGAAACATAAAATTTCCACATTTCAATCAAAAGATATAAATACAACACATTGATATAATAAAAATGATTTCAAAACCATTTTCAATACCAAAATAAAAGAATGTTAAAACTTTGTATATATTTTTCATTAAAAAAAATGATGGCTTGTAGAGGAAGTCGAATCTCAAATAATGGTCACGGCGGCAGAGAAGTCGTTGTCGCCGCATAAGTACGGAAAGAAAAACATTCCCTTTTGTCGTTTAGTAAAACGCTTCGTATAAAAAATATTCCCTTTGAATAAATGTAAATGTCAAAGGGGTTTATACACCGTATAAAATAAAGTTGTGTATAAAACCAAATATGCCTCAATGAAAGGGGATTGAGACGAAGTCCTTAAAAAGATCATTTTTTTAAATAAAGTACATCTATAATGTGTATTCACTATAAGTACACATAAATAATGTACAAATAAAATATAGGACATAATAATATCATGACATAATTTGAATGTAGGAGATTAACTCAAAGAATGGAAGTTGGGTTAAGAAATTCCCTTACCTTGCGTCTTGTCCTGACTCGACCGTTCTTTAACCTCCAGAATAATAAACTAGAGTTAATTTATATTTACTTAAGAACCTTTTTCATTTTCATTATTCCATTTATATAACTTATTACCATGTTATGAACATTATTTAATTATTTAAGTTAATAACGGTCGTTTTGTCGATCTTTGGTACTTGAGTCAAAAATAAACTTCTTATAATTACAAGTTGTTCATGTAGTGAAATATCCATTATATCCAGAATTATATTCATGATGTAGATATCATATATTTCATTTATGTACATTATATACATTCATTCATAATGTCACGTAACATTTATAGGTAAGAAATGAAATGCACCGTTCATGGAGACGGTAAGCCGTATGTACGCATGAACGCTACTTTCATTTCTATTTCGTATTTAATGGAATGAAATCATAATGATATAAATTTATAATATAATTCCAGTATAATATAGTGTATAATACCATTTAATCCATCCTTTATACATCCCACATATGGCATTAACGATTCAAATCACTTTGAGGGGGTGGTAGTCCGCACTTCCTAAAATGAAATTATCGCGTTTACCCATAATGGAAATCATAAAGTATGCCATAAATGAGAAATACAGAAGCATAAGTAAAACGTAAACATATTATATATCATATATAAAAATAGTGACATCTTAATGGACACCTTTGAAGGTGTTATATGAGTGTTGAACAATCATCGTTTCGTGAGGCAGAAATTCGCTATCCACAGAAACCGTATGTTCTTTAACCATTAGATTTAAGTGTGTGTAAGTGTAGCTCGAATCCTTCTTATAAAAAAATCATAGTATATTGATTATACTGGTGTTGTTACAAAAGAAATGAATAAAAGGATTTTAGGGGGTTGGAGAAGAAAAATGAAACAAAACAACATTAGAGAATACATTACCTCAAAATCGGATAACTCTTTTTGATTTGAGACGAAGGCTTCCTTTGGAAGAGTTATGCCCAATGTGAGGCTTCTAGGAGTAAGAGGGGGAAGTTGAGAGAGTATTTGGGCAGAGTTTGGCCGAGCCAAATGGCTTGAAAGTGTAAATGAGGTGGGAGAGGTGGGGGCCTTTTATAAGTGGAGAGGAGGGGCTCTTTTGGAAAGATTGAAATGTTACATTATTACACAATGATTTTCGGATTCTAAAGGTTCCAAACTTATATAATTCGTGGCTAAGGTGATAAGGGTTCGAAATCTACCCATCAAATAGTCTTTGGACAAGTGTAAGCCTTTTATTTTACATTATCTTTTCATTTTATTAAAATCGTTAAATAATGAGGTCATCGCTGCATCATAATGATGTCATAAATAATTTACTTTATTTAATTTCTAAAAATTATAAAAAAACTACTATGATGTAGGAAATCTTTTTATCTTTCTAATGAATATTTATAATCAAAATTTGGACTTGTTTAACACCACTT
The DNA here is from genome assembly GCA_963277665.1 of Viscum album. Lineage (NCBI taxonomy): Eukaryota > Viridiplantae > Streptophyta > Magnoliopsida > Santalales > Viscaceae > Viscum > Viscum album. Next base: position 758,481,268 of record OY728145.1, on the reverse strand, counting down.
AAAAACTGTTTTAGTAAAACAACTCATGTTTGTGTCATTTTTTACTTTAACATTAAATAAAAGGTATTTATGTCATTTTCCAACTAAAGTGGCTCCATGGGGTCCCCAAGTTGACCCATGGATTGTCTTGGTCGGCCATGACTCATACAATAGGAGTAGGACAAGTGTCAAGCTCATATCATATTATTAAAACATTATTTTTACCTTAAACTACACTAATTACCTCTAATCGCGATTAAGAACTTAAAAGTTACTATTCACCAAAAAATTATTTTAATCTCATTGAACCACATTTTACTTCTTAATGACAACCATGTATGTCGGATTTTTGAAAATCAAATCACAGAAGTGGTAATATTTCATTTTAAAGAAAAATCAGTTTTTAACAACCACTTAGTGGTTTCACTATTCATCAAAAATTGAAGTTTTTCAGAATAAGGCCAAAACTTAACCGTAAGCTATAATTGATATTCCGAATCCAAAAATGAAGTCCATTTTGAAATATAAAATTTATATAATTTTAAAAAGTGGTTATTACTATTCATAACGGCTACTTTGATTAGTCGCGGTGTTTTAGAACTCGAAGTTGCGTACAATGCAAGTTATTGCATTATTGAATGAGAAGCGTATCATGGAAGCTCGGGGTGTTACATTCTCCCCTCCTTCAATAAATTGCGTCCTCACACCTTGAAATTTTTTCTTTGAAAATAAATGGTTGAAAATATAAAATACCTTTGTGGAAAGCCCACATCAGAAATAAGGTTAATAAAATTTAGTCTTAATAAGGGGAAATGGAAATAAGAAAGTCAGCACCAAACTATGATCTCGATAAGGATAACATTGGTGGCAATTAGAGACATATAATTGGAGGAAAAACATAAATATTTGTAGGGAGTGATTGAGGTCATCAATCACAATCAACTGTCAAATTGAGGGCCTCAAAGCCTTCAATATATGTTGATTTGAAATATCATCAGTTCAAAAAGACATAATGTATTAGGATAACACAAATTTTTTTAATATCCCTTTACTAAAGTTTAAGAATTAATTTATTCATTGAATAATAGATAGGTATATATATATATATTTATGCTTGACAATTAGAGTTTCAACCTTCAACTCATCTTTCACTCAAAAAGATATAGAACTCAAAAATATTATACTTATCCTAATTGTATAATGTTCCAAATATTAACACATACCATTTAGATTAGTAAAATTATTTTGTAATAACCAGGGACTTCCTGTAGGCTAGTGGTAGGAAATAAAGGCATGTCGCACTATGGTTGTGGGTTCGATTCCTGCAGCTTTGTCCGATGCGACGGGTTATGCCCCACCCTGCAGGTTGTCATTTTCCTAAAACTATAGTATCATAATATTCCAAAAATAATCTTCATAAAGGCTTTAACCTTAAACAATAATATCCATGGTTCAACTTAATCTATTCCAACCTTAATATTTATCCAAAATACCTCCGTCCAGACTTTCTCTAAATGGTCTCTAAATTCCAAAATTAAATTGTAACATCAGATTCCCCAAACAAAGAAAAGATTCTCTTATTGTCACATACTAAAAATATGATTACCTTAATCATATTACTTTAATCAAAAAGTACTGCAGTACAATATTTATATATATCACATTATTCTTATAACCAGAATATAATCCTTGAGTCCAAAAGCACCAATACATTAATTATTCTGCTTCAACTGTAGTCACAACATAAGATTGGCCTTGATCCCTTGGCCTTTTCTGAGATAAGTTTCCTTGATGCTTAGGACATTAATTTGCATAATGCCCCATTTCCCTATAATTGTAGCATTCAACTTTTTCATCCTCTTTCTTTCCCTTGCAATCACGAGCCTGGTGACCCTTTTCTCCACATTTATAACAAACTCCCATTCCTTTTAGGCACGTACCAGGGTGATTCTTCCCACAATTATCACATAATGGAAAATCCTTCTTTCCCTTTTTCCCTTTATCTATCTCTTATTCCCCCGTTCTCTTCTTCTCTTGCTTTACTTTGTTGTCATAAGACTTAGAGAATTCCTTTTCTGTCTTGATAGCACACGAGACAATATCTTCGTATGATGAGAAGGATTGTGATACTAAAGCTCGACGGAGAAATGGTTTTAACCCATCAAAGAAACGATCAATCTTACTCCTTGGGTTACGTATATAATCGGCAGTATGCCTCGCTAACCTTGTAAAGTTTGCCTCATACTTTCCGACATTCTCATCCTCCTTCTGCCTCAAACTCAGAAATTGCCTTTCCAAATCTGCTCGATGGTCACGAGGAAAGTATTTTTCTAAGAAAAGCTCTTTGAACTCCCTCCATTCCATATTTGATACGTCATCATCTAACTTTGTGTTTTGAATTAGCGACCACCACTGATCGGCATCTCCAGTGAGGCGGTAAACTGCCATGAAAACCTTCTCCCTTTCACTACTCCCCAAGGCATGGAATATTTTCTCTAAGGAGTTTATCCATTGCACAACTACTAATGGATTTGTACCCCCATTAAATGTTGGTGGTTGTTGCCTCATGAAGCGGTCTAACATTGATCATCCACGTTGCGGATCAGGGTGCTCCATACGAGTAAAGTTATTATTCATAACCTGAGTGAGTTGTCCCAGTATGGTAATAAGTTGATCAGCACCAGTTTTATCTCCAGATCCACAATAATTATCTTGAGCAGGAGGGCAATCCCTACACGGAGTTCGTGCATTGATACGGTTTCCATTCCTTCCACTAGGCGCCATTTCTATACAATGGCATAAACTAGATTAGTTTATGAAACAAAATACATAATTCCATACTTATAAAATACTTAACATAAATTGAACTATTTATGGATATAATCTATAATCATAAAAAGGTTTTCATTGAGGAAGTATATACTCATAACCGTTCATAGTGGTTTGTAATGAAAATGAGAATTATCCTAAGCATATCCCCCGGGAGAGTCGTAACCAAGAGTGCAGCAAGGCCCGTTGTCGTGCACCAGTTCCCGTTCGAGTCTAGCTCAAAGCGGTGTTTTCGGGTTTTACCCCTAGGTACATCTGTGCCAGAGCCGCCTCTACCTGCTCGTATCCAAACAGGGATGTATTGCTCGGAAAACTCATAACATCTCTATAATACCAAAATTATAGGAAGTTCTTCTATACTAATCCTCAAAGTCTATCTTTGGGATATGTGCTCTAATCCGAGTTTATCTAAATCTAGCTTCCAAGGTTAGTACTAAACTGCCTCTGATACCAACTGTAACGCCCCGACCCCAGCTACCTAGAGACGGTGCGTTACTTCGTAACATTGGCATGATCACAAAAGATCAAGTCTCGAAAGACCAATTAGTTTAGTAGCTTTGAATCACTAAATACATTCATAAAATACTTCTTCACATCCTGGAAAACATTAAGACATTGAAAGGGGTGAGCTCAGATGCTCGTTAAGGATAAAAATATTGCGGAAGCTTTCATAAATAATCATTAACATTTAAGGCAATGTATAACTAAAACAAAAGCCTTTTTAAACTTGAACATTAGCATAATATGGAAAAAATAAAATGAGATAATTCCATTTACTTACTCACATGGATATTCTACTAATCGAATAATCCCATGAAACATTAATAACCATTTTCATAATGATGGAATACATAATGCCAGACTATCATAACCACGTAGCCAAGGCCCCGTGCCAAGACCACAAATAAAATTTTGTCAAGGCCTCATGCCAAGACACTAGTTTGTCTCATGAGACCTGCCGATGCATCGAGGAGCTATAGCGGGCTCCACCCGTCACTTATTAAGTCCAATGCATTCCTCATATTAGTAGGTTTAAACATATCATAAACCATAACATAATCGTATCACATAAAACATGCATAAAGGAAACATAACATTTCCACATTTCAATCAAAAGATATAAATACAACACATTGATATAATAAAAATTCTTTCAAAACCATTTTCAATACCAAAATAAAAGAAAGTTAAAACTTTGTATTTATTTTTCATTAAAAAAAATGATGGCTTGTAGAGGAAGCCGAATCTCAAATAATGGTCACGGCAGCGGAGAAGTTGTTGCCGCCGCATAAGTACGGAAAGAAAAACATTCCATTTTTCCGTTTAGTAAAACGCTTCGTATAAAAAAGATTCCTTTTGAATAAACGTAAAAGTCAAAGGGGTTTATACACCGTATAAAAGAAAGTTGTGTATAAAACCAAATATGCATCAATGAAAGGGGATTGAGACGAAGTCCTTAAAAAGCTCATTTTTTTAAATAAAGTACATATATAATGTGTATTCACTATATGTACACATAAATAATGTACAAATACAATATAGGACATAATAATATCATGACATAATTTGAAAGTAGGAGATTAACCCAAAGAATGGAAGTTGGGTTAAGAAATTCCCTTACCTTGCGTCGTGTCCTGACTCGACCGTTCTTTAACCTCCTGAATAATAAACTAGAGTTAATTTATATTTACTTAAGAACGTTTTTCATGTTCATTATTTCATTTATATCACTTATTACAATGTTATGAACATTATTTAATTATTTAAGTTAATAACGGTCGTTTTGTCGATCTTTGGTACTTGAGTCAAAAATAAACTTCTTATAATTACAAGTTGTTCATGTGGTGAAATATCCATTATATCCAGAATTATATTCATGATGTAGATATCATATATATCATATATATACATTATATACATTCATTCATAATTTCACGTAACATTTAGAGGTAAGAAATGAAATGCACCGTTCATGGAGACGGTAAGCCGTACGTACGCATGAACGCTACTTTCATTTCTATTTCGTATTTAATGGAATGAAATCATAATGATATAAATTTATAATATAAGTCCAGTATAATATATTGTATAATACCATTTACTCCATCCTTTATACATCCCACATATGGCATTAACGATTCAAATCACTTTGAGGGGGCGGTAGTCCGCACTTCCTAAAATGAAATTATCGCGTTTACCCATAATGGAAATTATAAAGTATTCAATAAATGAGAAATAAAGAAGCATAAGTAAAACATAAACATATTATATATCATATATAAAAATAGTGACATCTTAATGGCCACCTGTGAACGTGTTATATGAGTGTTGAACAATCATCGTTTCATGAGGCAGAAATTCGCCATCCACAGAAACCGTATGTTCTTTAACCATTAGATGTATGTGTGTGTAAGTTTAGCTCTAATAATTCTTATAACAACATCCTAGTATATTTAGGATACTGGTGTTGTTACAAAAGAAATGAATAAAAAGAGGTTATGGGGTTGGAGAAGAAAAATGAAACAAAACAACATTAGAGAAGACATTACCTCAAAATCGGGTAACTCTTTTTGATTTGAGCCAAAGGCTTCCTTGGGAAGATTTCTGCCCAAAGTGAGGCTTCTAGGAGTAATAGGGGGAAGTTGGGAGAGTATTTGGGCAGAGGATGGCCGAGCCAAATGGCTTGAAAGTGTAAATGAGGTGGGAGAGGTGGGGGCCTTTTATAAGTGGAGAGGAGGGGCTCTTTTGGAAAGATTGAAATGTTACATTATTACACAATTCTTTTCGGATTCTAAAGGTCCCACACTTATATAATTCGTGGCTAAGGTGATAAGGGTTCTAAATCTACCCATCCAATAGTCTTTGGACAAGTGTAAGCCTTGGATTTTACATTATCTTTTCATTTTATTAAAATCGTTAAATAATGAGGTCATCGCTGCATCATAATGATGTCATAAATAATTTAATTTATTTAATGTCTAAAAATTATAAAAAAAATACAATGATGTAGGAAATCTTTTTAGCTTTCTAATGAATATTTATAATCAAAATTGGGACTTGTGTAACCCCACTTAAAAACTGTTTTAGTAAAACAACTCATGTTTGTGTCATTTTTTACTTTGACATTAAATAAAAGGTATTTAGGTCATTTGCCAACTAAAGTGGCTCCATGAGGTCCCCAAGTTGACCCATGGATTTTCTTGGTCGGACATGACTCATCCAATAGGAGCAGGACTAGTGTCAAGCTCATATCATATTATTAAAACATTATTTTTACCTTAAACTACACTAATTACCTCTAACCGCGATTAAGAACTTAAAAGTTACTATTCACCAAAAAATTATTTTAATCTCATTGAACCACATTATACTTCTTAATGACAACCATGTATGTCGGATTTTTGAAAATCAAATCACAGAAGTGGTAATATTTCATTTTAACGAAAAATCAGTTTTTAACAACCACTTAGTGGTTTCACTATTAATCAAAAATTGAAGTTTTTCAGAATAAGGCCAAAACTTCACCCTAAGCTATAATTGATATTCCAAATCCAAAAATGAAGTCCATTTTGAAATATAAAATTTCTATAATTTTAAAAAGTGGTTATTACTATTCATAACAGCTACATTGATTAGTCGCGGTGGTTTAGAACTCGAAGTTGTGTACAATGCAAGCTATTTCATTATTGAATGAGAAGCGTATCATGGAAGCTTGGGGTGTTACAATCCAGCTAGTCCCAAGAAACTCTACACCTCCGTCATGCTCCTGGGTGGCTCCCAAGCTAGCACTGCCTCGATCTTCACGGGATCCAGTGCAACTCCCGCCTCAGAAATGACGTGCCTCAAGAAGTGGAACTCACGCAACCAGAACTGGAACTTAGAGAGATTTCCATAAAGCTGGTGCTCTCGGAGTGTGTCTAGAACAACGTGCAAGTGGTAAGCGTGCTCCTCCTCCGTGGTCGAGTATACCAAATTGTCGTCGATGAAGACCACAACAAATCGATCGAGGTATGGCTGGAAGATCCTGTTCATGAAGATCATGAACACTGCTGGAGAATTGGTTTCGACAAATGGCATAACCAAGAACTCATAGTGGCCATAGTGACACCTGAAGGCCATCTTCTGCACGTCCTCGTCTCGAACTCTGAGCTGATGATAGCCTGACCTGAGGTCTATCTTCGAGAACCACCGTGCTCCCTTGAGCTGATCGAAGAGGTCATCAATCCTCGGTAGCAGATACTTGTTCTTCACTGTCACCTGGTTCAGGCGACGATAGTTGACACACAGTCGCAAGCTCCCGTCTGCCTTCTTGGCGAACAATATCGGGGAAGCCCTGGGTGAAACACTGGGTCGGATGAACCCCTTTCCCTGCAAGTCCTCCAACTGTACCCGCAACTCTCGAAGCTCAGTGGGGGCCATCCGATACGCTGTAGTCGAAATCGAGGCTGTCCCGGGGTACAGATCAATGTAAAAGTCTACCTCTCTGCGAGGAGGTAGCCCTGGAACGTCGTCGGGAAAGACGTCCGCGTACTGATCCACCACTAAAGGAAAACTAGGACTCTGCATGTCCACAACTCCTAGGATGAGGCTAGCCAACTGATGAGTGATGGGTTGTCCCCTCCTCTGCGAGTGTCCCTCCTGTGCTGCAAAGGCTCCCTTCTCGCTGGTGAAGGTTAACCTGCTCCCGTCGGTGCGCACACATCACAACTTACGCCTAAAACAGTCAATCTGAGCATGGACTGTAGATAACCAATCCATGCCCAAGATGACGTTGTAAGGACTCAATGATACTACAAGAAGATCCCAGCAAAAGCTCTCGCCTCCTACAGTAAGCTCACACTGCCGGCACCAGTGTGTAATCGTCGAGTCTGCTCCCGTAAGAGTATCTAGCCGTAAGGATCGAGCCAACGGCTCTGTCGGAATCTCCGAGCTATGAACAAGGGCAGTGGCTATGAAAGAGTGACTCGCTCCTGTGTCTATAAGAACTTCATCAAGGGTGGAATAGACATAGATCGTACCTCGAATCATCTCTGTAACGCCATGGTTGTAGGCCTCTGCTTCCAGGAGCTATGCCTATCTCTGTCCGCCAGCTCCATGTGGTCGGGGCGGACCTCTTGGTGGTGGTGGTGGCAGAGCCTCAAAGCGTCGCCCACCACCTGCTGCTCGGCCAGCTCCTCTGCCTCGTCCACCTCCTCCCTGCGGACCGCCACGGTCGACCCACTGCCTCTGCCTGGGTGGCCCCTCCACCGTCTACTGCTCCTCGGCACGGCGGGTCGGGCAGTCACGAGCCATGTGGCCCTGCCCGCCGCAGGCATAGCACTGCCTGCCTCTCAAAAGACTGGCTCTGCGCTGTGCGCCCCGCACTGCTGATCCAGTGTCATGAGGTCGTCTACGAGAGGGTCTAGTCTGCCTGGAACCCTGAGTCCCCCATCAGCTACCTGCTGCCAAAGACTCCACTACCTACCGCCCTGTGGTAGGTCTCGCTGTGGACTCAGCCAGAAAGCCCTCGATCAGAAGGGCTCGCTCCAGTACTCCTGCCTAGGTCGGGATGCTGAGGGAGATCAGCGATGCCCATATCTCATGTCTCAATCCCTGATCGAAGGTTCGGGCCCGGATGAAGGGGTCCCGTACCATGTTGGTCGAGTAGTGAGAAAGATTGGTGAATCTCGCCAAGTACTGGGCGACCGTCAAGCTGCCCTTCCGCAGCTGAAGAAGCTCTTGGATGTGCACCGCACGGAGGGTGGCTGGGACGAACTCTGAGCGGAAGAGGCCCTCAAAGTCTGTCCAGATAAGAGAGGTCTCATCGTGAACCTAGAGCATCAAGCTCCACCATCGTCCTGCTACTACGTGCAGTAGCCTGAACACTCAAATGACCGCCTCCAGCCAGTCCTCGGCTGCCTGGGGGTCCTTCTCCCCATGAAACTTGGGTGGTCGCTGGCACTGGAACTCGTGCAGAGCTCCGAGGCGACGTGCATCGTCACCGGTCGGTGCTGGAAGCATCGGGGGCACGGCGGATAAAGGTACCGCCGGTGCCTCTGCTGTTAGTGGGCCCAGTACCGAGGCCTCATCGCTCGGTGGGCTGTCATCACGCTCTACTCTCGGAACCCTAGCTGACTGCCATCGTGGGGCCATCCTGAAAAGTAAACAAGTGCGCCACTGCTAGAATAGTATACCTGGTGAGCTGACACAAGTAATCACAAAGAAAACTTGAAACACATATGCAATAAATGTTTTCATGAATTAAGTCGGAAATCAGAAGTCAGGGTCCTGGTGTACTGATTCGTCGGCCGCCGCACCATCACTGGACTCCCTGGACTGATAAGCACACGCAATACGCTAAACACTAATGCATCACATAGAAGAAAGATCAGAGTCTGCAGTAGAACAGACCACCTCTGATACCAATTTGTCACGACCTGTCCTCGGTGCCCGTGCCGTGACTACAACAAGCCCGCCTTCCATAGGCCAGGGGCTGGCAACTAGCACCAAGGCGTAAATCCCAGAAAAAGGGGAAGGCATTGCCTTTGAAAAGTAAACAAGCATCATAGATTAAGAAAGCGGAAAAGTAAACACTAAGTAAAAACTGTAACAAGATGTGCTGAAAGTAAAGGGGTCCGGAAATACAAGCCCAACTGTAATGTACAATTGAATGGGGAAAACAGCAACTGAAAAGAAAAAGCCGCAGCGTCGAGCCATCCTCTAGATGTCCCACCTGAAGGGTGGGTACAGATAGCCTCCACTGCTCCTCGTTCCACCTGACCGCTCCGAGTACGTCCCGCCCAGTGGTCCACCTCCAGGTACCGTCCTGCTCCGCAAGCCTCCACCACGATCAGCGATGTCTGTTGTCTGCAGCCATCACAACGTAGTGCGGACAAAGCCCGTGCAGGGGGTAGTATAAGCTACTCAATAGGGACCCCGAGACCCCCAAAGATCTCCCGAAATCCACAAAGGATAAACCACAACGGAAAGATATAATCACGAAGTAACATCCGACACGACTTAGGTATATGCCCAAATATATACCTAAGTAATCAATTCCCGATCGGCTCCAACATCTGAGCCGAAGAACAACCCAGTCAACACAGGATAGCAAAACGTATACCCACACAGGATAGCACAACACAATCAACGAAGGAGAGATAAGTAATCCACATAGGATAGCTCAACACAATCCACAAAGGGGAGTAAACAGTAAATCCACACAGGATAGATCAACACAATCCATAAAGAAGAGTAACACAAGATTCAGCTCATACAGGTATACATCTTCGTATGACGATAAAGATGATCACTAATCCATCTAAGTCATCGGACCCACAAAGGATCGAAAGGTACTAACCCCCACAATGACCTACACAGGATCGTACCCACACAGGATCAATAGGTAACTAACCCCCGCAAAGACCCACACAGGATCGGGCCCACACAGTACCTGTAGGCGCTGGATCACACAGAACCGCTAAGCGCTGACCCACACAGGATCAGATCCACACAGGATCTGTAGCACTGATCCACGTAGGATTGCTGAGTGCAGTAGTCGTCGTAGTCCACTGAGGATCTCTGCACAGTCATCATCGCAGTCCAATGAGGATCTCTGCACAGTCGTCGCTGTCGAAGTAGCAGTCGCAGCCAGCTCTAGGGTTCCCGCACACAGCAAGCTCGTTCCGGAGGGTCCGCTCCACGAGCCGAGAGGCTGATACATCAACTAACAGAAAGTCCGAAGATGATGTATCCAAATGTTCTGTATCGTCAACAAGAACTCAACGTCGCAGACGGCGCGTCAATCGGACGCCCAGTCTGAGAGTTGTTGGCTTTTTCGTCCTAGGGGCCCGGTTGGTTTTTAAGGCAAAACCAACCCGACCGCACTCCACCTACATCCAAACCTCAGGCGGAGTATGTCAAAAGATATGTCTCACTTAGAGGAATCCACCAAAGCCGACGACACGTCAATCAGACGTCTGTAGCTCAAGATATGAGTGTTTCCACTCTGAGGGCCCGGTTGGTTTTGTGTACGAACCAACCCGGCCGAACCCAATGTATTCCGAAACCTTGAGTGTGATATACTGAAACGACCGCCTCGGTCCAAGGATCACGTTGCCACTGATGGCGCGTCGTTCGGAGGCCCGTAGCTCATGTTACGGTCAAATTACCGAAAACGGTCCGAAGACGGGGGGTCTGGGCCCAGGCCGACCCGAACTGGGTCGACCCGACCCGGTCCGACCCAGCTGGCCCTGGTCCGGTCCGGCCAGGGCGTGGCCCGGGCTGGCCGGCCTAGCTCGGCTCGGCCGAGCGGCCGACCGAGGGAGCCGCGGGGCGCTTCCCCCGCGAGTTGAAGAAGCTGCGGCCCTCGAAGGGCCGCGCTGGAATCAATGGATACGGCTATGCTGTGTCCCGTGCGTGAGAGCCGGTCCCGCGCGGCCGTGGGTCCGATGGCCACTGCCGCCGCCTCCGGCCGCCGGCGCTGCCGTGGCGGCGACCCGCGCCGCCGGAGACATCTGCGGGCCCCCGGAGTTGCTCCGGCGGTCCGTTTTCCTTCCCGTATGCGCCGGTGGTCCTCCCGGGTGCTGTTCTTCACTGCGGAAACATCAAATGGCCCTTGCGTCACGTTTTGTCGTCGCCCGCCAAATCCACACAACAACGAAGAACGGCGGAGGGTTGTCAGGCCGTGTACGTTTGGCCCACACCCTCCGCGTTAGATAATAACAACGGGAGAATTATTCAACACATGAATACATAACCAAAAACAATTTTAATGATTTAAAATTGTTTTTGTGATCCGGGTTCATCATTTTTAACAGAAATAAACACGGGAATGTAAAATATCCAAATAAAATCCCTACCTCATCAAGTATTGCACGCGGGTTTTCACGGAATTGATCACCACGGAAGGAGGCAATTGTCGCGTCGCGGAAGGTGTCACGTCGTCGCGGAAGGGCGTCGCGTTGTCGCAGAATACTGTGCGCGTCGATGAACTCCGAGGTTCAAGAACAACAGATTTAATTTTAATAATTAAATCCATCCTAAGTTAAACACCACAAAGGAATTTAAAGAATCTAATATTCTCATCCCAACGGATGATCGAAGATTTTTGTCATGGAGGAAGGAACGTCGCCGAAGAACGTTGCGGGAGTGAAAACGTTGGCGTCGCGGCACTCGACGTCGCGTCGTCGATTTCCGTTGGTTCGGCGTTCTTCGCGTTCTTCACGTTCTTCACGAAGGAGGATGAAGAATTCTTAGAGGTTCTTCAAAGGTTTAACACATCATTTCAAAAGGAGTGTGTGTTGGCCTTATTTTATTAACATGCCAACAAAATGAAAACGTGTTAAGAAACGAATGAAATTAATTCATAGAATTAATTTCAACGAATAAACTACCCATTTAATTCAACGAATAAAACCGCCCAATTAAATGGTACGTTAAGTATCTAAGAAAACGCGTCAATTGGCATTCATAACGATGGGTTTTTGCAGGTGCGTTACTTAGCGGAAAAGAAACCATGGGGCTCGTGCGGGCCCCACCCCACAAATATCCTACCAAGTGGGTAGGATATTTTGGATATCACCCTATCCGTAATAACTCCGCTTAAGCATCTTTAAGTGGCTTTAAGTGGCTTCCAAGTGGCTTACGTGAAATAAAATAATGTTTGTCGTACTATTATTTTATTTCATAACTTTAAGCCCGAAAATTAAAAACCACACCCGAGCAAACGTAACTCCGGAAGAGGCGTTTCTAAGAAAGTACCGGCACTGCGATTCCATTGGTGCCTTCAGAATTCGATTTTGGGCACCGTTTCAAAAGTCTGAAAAACCAGCTCGTCCATTCACTGAACGTACCCGAGCCAAACTTAGGAAAATGATTCCGGGCACACCGGGCCTCTGAATCAGGTGCCATCAGAAACTGCATTCCTGTAAAATTTCAAAGAAAATTAAGAAAAAAATTTCCTTCAAATTTACAGGTCTTTACAAAGGCACTCAAATGAATTTAATCCCCCTACCTATGATTCTTCATTTGTCATTCTTCATTCACTGACGGAGTCATGGAAGGTAGACGAAGAGAATCGGCGTTCGTCGCATCCTCCACACGCATTCAATCCTGAGCTGAATCGGCTCGTGGAAGTAGCTCCACGTCTGTAGTTGTCCGGGGAAGAAGTTGAAGAAGGATCATTTCTGGCATCCTTCGTTCTTCATTGGGAGGTGCATTTTTCATTGAGAGATTCCTCTTAAATCACCCAAGTTAAATCATTATGCCAAATAATAGACCATTTAACGTATTATTTCGTTGTCACACATTCAAAATAGTGAACTAAATTAAAAGTTTCCACCCCATTAATTCACATGTGTTGGCATTAATTAATTGGGGGAGTAAGCACCAATTAAATGGTAGAGGACGTCAACAGACTCCTCCCTCATTAATGAGGGGATTTAAGAGATTTTCAACTCGTCTAATTAATTGGGGGGGTTTAGTCTCGTGTGGTCCCCACATCATAACCTATCGTGGGAGGTTGTGTTTAGGTGGGCCCCACCACCGTAACCTCTCATGGGAGGTTAAGGTGTGGTGGTGCCACATTCAGCCTCCATGAAGAGGTTTTAACCTCCACACACCTAATGGTGGCTCAAATAAAATATGTTTTATCTCACTTAATTTTATTATTTTTCCATGAAAACCCAAAATCTAACCTTTATTCTCAACAAACTACCGTCGAGGTGAAAGTCTCCTTAAGTGAATACCAGCACTGCGGGTTAAAAAGTGCCCTTAGATTTCAATTTCGAGCACTGGTTCAAAGGTTATAAAATTACACTCGTACATTTACTGAACTTATGTGAACAAAACTTCAGAAATTGATTCTGCACACACTGAGACTCAGAATCAAGCGCCATAAATTATCATGTACTTGTAAAAATCCCAGGTATTAAAAAAATTCCCACTGTATTTCTGGGTCTTTAAAATATATAAATTCAATCACATTGGGTAAGATTATCATTTCTTCTTATGAAGGCCACCTTTAGTCCCATTCAGAAGGATACACAGAATATATTTTATGAAGACCAACACCTCCAATTCTTGGATATGAATGTATAGAATATAAATTACAATATTTCAAATGATATATTTTTCAAAATACTATGTAAATATATGGTATGAGGAATTTTTATTTATAATGGAAGGAAATGGAACCCTTTAATTCTCTAAAAATTATTTGTACTTAATAGAGACATTATCATGTTAATTTCTTACAAAAGGGAATTAATAAGAATAAATAGCAGACAACTGAAAAATCAACAGTTAATTAAATCAAGATTGATCTTGGTATGAATATACACAATATGATTTTCATTGACCAATTTATCATTCATTTTTAACCTTAGTTTTTGTATCAAAAATTTCAATCTTAGAAGGTTGTAATGTTATTTACATGGTAATAACATGAATATAAATGGATTTTGGATAAAATATTATATTCTTTAATATCCTAATTTCCTTATTCGAGGATTTTTTAAATTTTTTCATGTAATTTAATATAATATTATTCAGTATAAAATATAATTACTTTCATTTTTTATACTAGAATCTGTGTTAAATTAAATACCACATCGATGAAATGAAATTTGAATCAAATCATTTCACACATCAATAATACGTTATATTAATATAGAGAATTTTTGGAAAAAATTATTCACCAAAGTTATATTACTTTTAAAATTACTTAAATTATTTATTATATTTCTCAATTAATTGGATAAGGTCAATGTCTTCATTACGTTATAATTTATAATAATAAATAAATTTCTTATATATAGAAATAAGTTAATATGGTAAATATTTTATTTTATCATTCAAATATATGCTTTTGACTATTCATATCCTCTTTTTATCCTTATATACAATTTTTAGATATATCAATGTTATGAGAGTGTAAATTTATATTGGTTTTTTTCTAAAAGAAATATAATGTTCATAATCAATGAATATGCACACCAAGTGGCCATATGTTCTATACTTACATTGGAATTATAAAAATAAACTCATTATATAGAAAAATTCAACTATTTAGAGGTATTTTGAAGCAATAACCGAAATTTTAAACACTATGTTTTCATTTTTACCCTTACAATGGTGACAAAATTTACTTTGCTAACAATTCATGCTAACCAAAATATATAAGGTTATTTTAACAAAATTTATATTCATAATTAGATATATGCAATCTATTATTTATGATTCATTTTCGATAAGAATTTTAAATTCATTGGAATGTAAGTGCGCAAATCATAATAAAAACATATTTTTAGAGAAATAATATTTTAAGTATAAAACAATATTTTTCCATATATATTGCCTAAAAAAATTATAAGAATGAAAGAAACATATTTACTATAAAATATGTATATTTATTAATATTTAAATAATTTATATTGATTTGTTAAATTTATTTAAATAAAAAATCATTGGATGTATAAAAATATTTTTCAGAAAAATATCTGAATAACATTCAAATGCTTTTTATTATCATATAAATTCAACTAATAATCAATTAATTTATTATATACAAGTATAATCAAAATAATAATCATTATATATTTATTCATATTCACGCTCACTAATCAGAAGGAAAATTGGTAATAGTCGAATTAAAAATATAATATTTCTATTGTATATAACGGTTTGTTTAAACTCAATGTTTTGTGTATCATAAGATATCAAAAAAATAAAATTTAATATTTAATTATAATAAAATATATTTGGGTGTTACAATATTTGAATAAGTTTTTTACCTAGAAAATTAATTGTAATTTCGTATAGAATGTAATTCTCAAAAAATAATATTTATCATTCTATAATGAAAAACGAATGACCTTATTTATATGAGTTTCACGACATTGCCTCGGTCTATCCCTCTCACCCAAGAAATTTAATTATTAAATTCTTGTTATGTATCTCATTACTGTGAGTTTGAAATTTCACTATAATTATACGAATTTTCAAAATTGTAAAATTCTATAAATAAAATGATCCAAACAATATTAACCACCCGAATTAATATAATTTTTTCCATCTTTTGAATAGAAATAAACATCACCCTATATCTCAATTCCAAATATTAAACAAACTCATCATGTGAAAAAACCTCTCACAACTCCAAAATTTCTTTACATATCCCACCTTGTTCTCAATTCGATAAAATATACATACCTTAAGAGTCATGGTATTAAAAATCATAAACATATATTATGATTAAAAAAATAATTATCGAATAACAATCGTAATGAATTATTAAAACATGAACAAAACTTATATGGGAAATTAAATTGGACCCTAAAATTAATTAATGATAAAAATATTGTCTAATGAATAGAACATTTAACACAGTGAGATTCTAAAATAATAACATTATTTTGGATATCATTGTTGACATCAATCAACATGATTAAATCTTTAATAAAAATTATTTCTTCAAATATAATCTCTTTAATAATTTTTGAATCATACAACCATGATTGAAAATGATCCATAATGATACATAATATAGCATACCGTTATAACTGAACCATAAAATTAGAGGGTATGAAATGAAATAAATTCATTTCAAAAAAAAATTCATCCACTGATTAAAAATAATGTTTTAATGATTTAAAATAAAAATAAATGCATTTTGAAAAAATTTTTTTTTCTAAAATATGTTTTAGACATGGTATGCACAAAAAACATAAAATTATATTTTTACCATTTTCATAAAATAGATTATAAAAAAAATATTCATTTTTGAAATAATCATATATAAATTATATTTGATAGATTTTTTTGGATTTTTCTAAAATGTTCCATTTTCATTGAATAGTTACAAGTACTAAATTTCAATTAAAATCAGTCTTTTTAATTAAATAAATTATAATGTTATATTTCATATTAGGTAGTATTAACCGAAATTTTTTAATATATATAAATATATATATAATTTACGCATGTTTTGTTCATTTCAATAATTTTTAGTTGAATTTTACATAAACACATTGAATGGTGTTGAACATTTTTTCATTAAAAACCATCTTTCTCATTGCATTTGAGGTATTAATTTTAAATTTAATTATTCTAATTATGTATATATAATTATTTAAAATTGATCCCATACAATGATTCAAAATAATTTATATTCTATAATAAGTTAATTTTAATTTCTATTCAAATTGAATAGTAAAAATATAAAAAAATATATTTACGTTGATTATAGTAAGAATTTGATTTATCTGGTGTTAAGCTTGAACGATAACATTTTAAATAATTTAAAAAACTATATATTCTGTATATTATGACCCTATATTTATATATATTTATTAGTATCTAAAATTACTTTATTGAGAGACTTTTTTGTATTAATAATATTGGTACACATTTATTAATTTATATAATTACATGTGTTCGACTCACCTCACTTATAAAAGGCTAAAACCTATCCAATCATTTTCACCCCATAAAATAATTTTTATTTGTACAATACTTCACCAAATCACAAAAAAATTACCTCCTATAATCTTAAATGTTGTATTTTTTCACTAATATATCAAAGGGAGGATTTTTGTGTAGACATAAAGGGGATGCCCAAATAATATATCATGTTCTTCCACAAAAAATTTTATCTTATTAATTCATATGCAGCCAAAAATTACTATTAAAACATGTTGATATAACAACTTCAGAATCATAAATATTATTATATTTTTTTATAATATGTTCATTATGTACAAATATCCCAACTTACATCAAATGTGTCAATAAATAATCCTTTGAGTAATGGTGGACTAGAACCTCATAAATAGAGGTCATTTATCTTCCCAATACCTCATATCACTGTTCTCTATGATGGTGGATATAATTTATATGTATTATGTATAACACATAATAAATAAGACATTATTATACCTATAGAAACAAATATACACACACATATATATTAATTTATATCTATAGTTGATATGGTGACGTCTCTAATGTGTACAACGTATCATGGCCATGTGAAGCAATGTGATTCATCCTTCATGAACACCTAACATTGAGGGTGATATATTTTATATAAATGAAATAATTATCATATAAATTTAATATTTATCTCATTTAAAATTTGATACTTTTTTTTGTTTTTACCATTTCACCCACTAAAAGAAGAAAATATTGTTCATGAGCATTTGACAACCTCCTTTAGGAATAAATGTGAATATATTCTCTTCAATGCATCACATGGATGATATAATTATTTATTTTATTTGGAAATAAAATTTTAATCATGATATTACGATTATTCATGAATTATAATTCATTACATACCACCTTTCTATAATGATATTTGAAAATTGGAAATTTTACTCATGTGTACGTATGACCTACGATCTCCATGATCATAAAAAATAAAGATTTTCATAACCATGTTTCATGATTGGTATTGAATAAATCATTGATATTAAAACTAAAATTATATCAGTATTATTATTCAGATATTAAAAAATAATATAATATTTTCATGAACCGAATAATTCCTGAAAAAATACATATAATAAAACAAGACATTTAATATCTAAAATAATAAAAATAATGGTAGATTACTAATTAATGGGTGGTATAATATTTTCAAATTATCTAATATTATATTATAAATACTCATATTGATCATGTAAGATGTAATTGACATTTTTTAACCACTTTACTACTTTTAAAATAGTGTTCAACCACATAGATTCATGAGGTTAGTGGCTTCATCTCAATTTCAATTTATTGAGGAATATTGTAATGTTATGGATATATTTTCATTGATAAGATGTATATAGTTAAATTTTAACATATAATATCATGATTATTAAATAAAATATTGTTATTTATGTTTAATTTTGAATAATATTATCTATATGGATTTTATTTTAGAGTTACAAAGGTGTAATGAACATCATAATTCAATTTCATTTCATTGTGTTATTTTCATTCTTAATCATTATAGATATTTATACGACTATTTGTGAAATTTATTTTTGAAATTGTTTATTTTATTAACAATTTTAGGTGTATTTTTAATTGATACACATAATCAACTCATTTATTCATTCTCAATTTAACATTATGATCATTATAATGATTTAATTTACAAATGCATTCACATATTAATTTTTTATTATGGAATTTTAGTTGAAGACAAAAATGGTTAATTATATAATAAAAAATTATAAAATTATAATATTATTAATAATCATTATATTTCCAAGTAATATTTCTATTTCACAACTCTTCCGTTCTTAATATAATTTAGAAAATGGTTTTATGAAAACCCAAATTTGTCCCACTCTTCAGTGGGAAATCCATTTCCTAAAAAACACATATTCTGTATTTATATTAAAAAACTTCTACCGTTTAATATTTATTTAATAAATTTATGTTTACATATTTTCACTTCATAATTTTTTTAAATGAATCATCATGTTGTTTTAAGAAAAATACCCTTTTGGGGTTTTCTAAATATGTGAATGGAATATTAATTTCAATAAAGTGTTCTTGTATTCAGTTTCTTAACATAGTGACATCTTAATGATTTAAAGAGTATATTATAAGTTTCATTATTGTTCTTTATGATATTTATTTTACCAATGTTTTGTGAAATGTTAATTTTAAATCCCGATTATTGAAATGAAAATGAAATTATCCTATAGAATGTATTTAAATTACTTTTTTGGTATTCGTATTAATCATAGACTACATCCTTTTAATTTTACTCACATAGGTATATGTTGGATTTATACCATCATTATCTTCCCTCATTTTGTTTTATAATCATTTTGGACAAGGAATTTATTGACATTACCTTATTAGATTCATTTTTTATTCATTAATGATACCTTGAATTAGTCACATTCCCATTGAAATTAAAATTATTATATATATATATATATATATATATTATTTATTATGTATATGTTTATTTATTAGAGAATATATTATTTATACATATGAAGTTATACATTTAATGTTATTTTTATGTGGGTAAATGTTGATAAAAGGTTATTCTTTAGTCAATGTGTATATTTGATTATAAGTCACATTATTCACTAATTAAACCGATTATTTGATATTGGAAATATGATTTGGAAAAAAAATATTATAGGTGGATTATAGTTGTAGATACCACCTAAATTCATCTGTATTCTCCTAAAGAGAATAATTATGATATAAAAAACAAATTGGTTAAAATAGTTGAGTTTGAACCCCATTAGTTTTAAAAAGTGGTGTGAACTATCATTATGGTAGTGGTATCATGTACCTGAGACATGATGCCCAGTAATTAAGTATTACCATCATTAATAATTTAGTTATTGTTATCAAATATATATTCTCAATGATATTATCTTGGAATAACACTCCTTCTCATTTATTTATTTGATGGCATGTGTATTCAATTAATTACCTTTCCATATTAATTATGCCTTATATTGTTCTGAAAATATTGTTTTTGATTAAATGTAATGTGTATAAATTTATCTATATTTCCATGTTGATTATTCATGTCTATTAATGATTTTATATTCTATACTTAATCAATACTAATAATTTGAGCTCACACTTATTTTTTTCAATTATAATGAATCCATAATGTTTACTATGATTGATATTCAATAATATGCATGATGAAATTAGGTTATTTTTGTAAAAAATTATGTTGTAATTTGGGTTCCCAAATTTAATATGGAAATAATTTATGTATCTATTTTACCAAATATGAAAATAATTTAATCCATAATGATGTGATTCCATATATATTATGCCAATGTAAAAATGTAAGAATCATGTTTTTAGAAATATGGTATGGTTAGTAATGAATATGAAAGAAGATTTCAATGTTGGTGGAACTAGAAAATGAAACTATATGAGCCTTAATTCCACCCTCTTTTCCACCCCTAAAATGAATTTATAATATCTCAATAAAAATAGATGAACATGAATCTATATCAAAATGAAATATTAATCGATGTTGGTGAATTGATATATAATTGTTCAAAAAATATCCCCCACTCATAGATGTACATAAAATTATATTATAATATAAAAATAATATTTCAAAATTAATTTAATTTAAATAATCTAGATACATATAATTCATAAATAATAAAATTTAATTTTCAATAGAAAAGAAACTAAAAATATCCACAATTTGAGACTAATATTCGAGTCTCCACTATGGTATTTCAAAATCCTTCATCTCAAAAATAGAATAGTAATTATATAAAAATATGTCTTATAATATATAAATATAGTCCTTATTTTACTATAACCATTATGTATAAAATAGCATCCTCATCTCTAGAAACACTAATAACTGTCACCACGATAACATAAATCTTCTTCTAGTGGTAAATATTCCATAAAAACATCCCATTTAAAACTCAAAACGAATGATATATAAATTGGGATATCATTCATTGGTATGTTATTTGGAAAAAATTAGATAACAATTTCAAAACAACCATATTCAAAAAATCATAATATCAATCACCATGACATAAGTGAAACATTATTTTTACCCATTAATTTTATTATACTATAGTTTCAAATTTATGAATCATCAATGTAATACCAGATTATGAATATGGCCATCAGCCAAGTACATTTTAATTTCTTTTATATAGTATTATCAAATGAACCTGAGTTCCATAATTATAAACATTCTATATTTTCATCACCAAACATGATCATTTCTTAACATAAATCTATGAAATAATACTATAATAAAAATATATCATGTATCGAAATGAAAATAATTAAACATCCTAGACACATATCTACAAGTACAGTTGTAAGATATAATCAATGAAGTATCCAATCAGGATTAATGGAGAAATTTCCTCCAATTATATCTTAACATAGGGTATTTACAACATCAATTACCATGATATACTGAAAATATATATATATATATATGTGTATAATATAAAAATTAATTATAATACAATGAATCTCCACATACATATAAATGTTTTAAATATATTTAATACTATATAAGTCCAAATGTTGATAATACCAATTAGGCTATCTTATTTAATATTGTAGGCAATAAAATAATATATCTTCCATCAGTCTCTAATATAAATGAACATTCACCAATTACAACTAATAATTAATATGAATCATAGAGAAAAAAATATAAGTTTATATATAGGGGTGATTGATAATACTCAATATTGTTATCCCTGGTACAAATACAACAACCATTAACCATTTCGGAATATGTAAATTTTTATAAAGGGTTTTTGAAATATATCCAACTGGAGGCCCCCAAAAACCCTATGCGATATTACAAAAAATAATTACCAAATGTTTCAAGAACTGGACTAGATATGTTTCCACCCTTATAACTAAGTCGGTCATGACGTAGGTAGAATGGAATTTCCAAGACCCTTTATTTGCTGACTAGAACCTGACATCATACAATATGAATGTTGGGATGAATTTTCCCTATACACAATATAAGAAATGAATACTTGTCAGTTTACACATAAGAAAAACTCTAGGAGGGGAATTGTACAAGAAGTCAGACATGAAAAATATGACAATGTTTATAATCAAAATAACCAAATACATTATAAAACCAATGTCCCCATAAAAAGAACACTTTATAACAAAAATACATGCAACAAGAACCACATTCAAGTGGTACTTTCCCAATTCATGATTCTAGATGATGTTTATCCACAAACTCCAAATGACATAGGTTGGGTGTAATCTAAAAGACAAGTATGGTCTCACCAAGGATTCCATAATATGATGAGAAAATTAGTTAACCACTTAAACATGTTAATTTAAAAATAGTAATTCATGGTATTTAAAAATAATACACAAAATAAATAATGATTTAAATTTCAAATGATGTGAATACATTAAAAATTTCATTGATTAAAATTTTATATTAAATAGCTCATTTAATTTAATAATAAATTTATAAAAATGATTAAAAATAATGTAATAATTATCAAAACATACACTACTATAAGCGTGAAAATCTTCCAAGATGCTTGATAATTATAGGTTATGGGATCCTCACAAAAAAATATAATGAAAACCGAAATGTTCACATACATCACATTAATAGTAGTCAATGTGGACACACCATCATCAAAATGGGATAATATTTTTTAAAATTATTCTATTAGAGTTTTAAACAATTAGTACATTTCTAAACCATTCTTATCCTAGTGTTCTTGTCCCTGATAACAAAATAAATACATATTATTTCATGATCACAAAAAAAATCAGGAATGGGAAATTTATTTTAAAACTAATAATAAAATTTAAAACCACTTCTCATATAAAAATTCTCATTTCCATTTTAAAAAAAAAATGGTTTTCATCTAAACAAAACATTTTATATGATAAAACCAATAGGTTTCTATAATAAATATAATCAATTTTTATTATATACTGATTTTATATGAATTATAAACATCAATTTTTCAGTTTAATTTCCAAAATTTAAAACCCACAATTTATATTTCACATTTAAATTTATACTATTTTCCATCAAATACAAATCACCCCCAAATTCCATGGAATTGGT
Source organism: Viscum album (assembly GCA_963277665.1). Taxonomy (NCBI): domain Eukaryota; kingdom Viridiplantae; phylum Streptophyta; class Magnoliopsida; order Santalales; family Viscaceae; genus Viscum; species Viscum album. Next base: position 758,457,879 of record OY728145.1, on the reverse strand, counting down.
GGTTTACCCAAATACCAACCAAATCCGATTCAAAACCTTAATTCTGTGTAATTATGTATTAAATAGAATAATTGAAGGAAACTAAATTTGAATAAAAAATAAACATTAATTAAAGTAGTTTATTTAATTCAAATAATCCTTAATAAATGCCACCACAAACCATAGGATCATGGGATCAAAAAAAATCCCTCAATGGGAAACTTAGACAAAAACTGTCGTCAATGATGATCCAACTATAAAACAAAGAGTCACGATCTAAAACAATTAGCGATAGATCCTCCAAAAATATGGGGCTCTATTAAACGGTAAGGAGGATAGAATAATGAATTTGAGGGTAGGTATCATGAAGGGGAAAATTATTGGTAATGGATTCAATGAATATCACCTAGCTTTTATACACCTTGGAAGGGTTTTGTGGGATCCAAAATTGACCCTTGAGGGACCAAAAAACACTACTAATAGATCTTGGATGAGTTAGGATTGAGTGACTGTCTAAATGTGGTTTCTATGAAATTTTTAAAAATTTGGACTAATTAAAATCCACACTCACAATTTCCATGTCATTATCACATAGTTTAGAAAATCACGTGCCCTTACTGATGGGGTTTCATGGTTTTTCAATAATCGGTGCGCTATTTTTCAGAATATGCATGAATGAAAAAAATAACATTGTTTCATTGAAAAATTTTCACTGGTAGGGTGAATGGTTTTCATTAGCCTTGTTCCTAACTTTCATATAAATAAATCCCTTTATTATTTCAAAATTTCTTCTGAGTCATCCTTAAATTAGGCTGAACCAAGGCATGATCCGAAGGGGGGATTTAGAATGACAAAAAATTGAAGTAATAAATTTATACCCCACACTAATAGATACATTATATCTCCATAACTCCTATTATGAGTCTCCCATATATAAAATTTATGGTCACTACTCTCTCATCATTTCATATCTCTCATACATATCATGAGAACCAGATCCATGTTCCATAGCACTTCATGTAAAGTTATTATAATCTAATTATGTTAATGTATTTCAAAATAAACCATCCTGATGGGATTCTCATTTACAAATAAATCATGTATTATATCAAGGCCATTACATATCAATACATGAGATATATTATAAATACACTTTCTTAGATGAGATACATAGAACACATTATGTTTCGACGACATCAATAGTGGTAGTGAGAAATGATAATTGATATTCTCCACCTTTGAAATAACATAATAAGGCCACACAACGTGTTGAGAATGCTTCCTCTCACATCTATGATATTGTTGACCCAGTAAAAGATAGACGTTCATGAACAAATGGTCACCAACTGAGTGTACAAATGGTCTATAATGACAATCATCAAATGAAAAAGACCAACAAAGTGTACCATTATTGTTTCATGAATATATTGAATTTTTGTGATCATCTGTTGAACCCAGATCATTCCAACCAATTAATATTTCCCTTCTCTGATAAAAAAGAGATAGAATGACATGTACATCTATAGATGGCCACAAACGGAGCCATTTTTATAGTAGGATGGATACTACTATTATAAGAAAACTAAAACAACCTCATATGTTCATAACAAGAATGACTATATTTAGGAACAAAGGTGAATATCATTTCATCAGAATATGTATATTTAATTCTATCTTGTCAACCCACATTGGATGGTATGTTCTAATAAAATTGAATTAAGATCTAAGTGCCTATATAAGGCCTCTCAATAACCAATAAGTTCAATGAGGGTCCCAATTAGAGACTATATCTTATGGAACACCATACAATTAAAAACATCTTTCATATAGAGCATACATAATTCTCTATTTTTGGTCATATCATGAACAAGGAAAAGAGAGCATATTTTCTTAGCTAGTCGATGAAAACCCATATCACTTTATTATTGTCCTAGGTACATGGAAACCCAACCACACTGTCTACAATAATATCATTCAACTTTTATGTCCTCACTCGATGTTTATGAGGATAACCCCGTGGTCTATGGTCCTAAACGTTAACATATTCGAATGTACAATAATGAGAGAAAAAATTTACCATTACTCATCTCATACCTGGCCACTAGAAACATCACCTCATGTTATAGAACATCTTCATGGTTCCTAGATTCCCTACCCCCTATGATTTAAGGAAATCACCCCTAAAAATGTTTTGAATAACAATGGTACCAAAAAATTATTCTAATATCACATAATTATCTCGATATAAAATGAAAAATATAAAATGGTATCCCCATGAAAAAGAGAGTCTCTAGTTCCATAGAATACATTATAAACATGTTTTTGATGAAAAATCCCCTCAATAAGTGTGGATTTGAACAAAACACTGTACAATAAAACATTAACCCATGATTCCTGGACTCCTATTTGGAATAGTGTTAAATATCCATTGTGTTCTACTCTTCTAGCGATTCTTTCTTGTTCAGGGTTAATAAAACCATACTAAAGTATTATATGAAGACATTCCCATTCCCTAGGGAGTCAGTTATATCAACGTAAAAATATTGGTTGTATTCCACCCTACACCTCTGCAGGATGATTATATATTTTTGAGAGAATAAATAACTCTTCATTTTATGGAAAGAACCACTTAGACAATCAAATATCTATCTAGAACATCATAATAATTAGACGGCTATAGGAAGAAATAATGATAACAAAAATATATCACAATCCAATCTCATACAATAAAGTGATTATGATCTCATTAGATATAATATGGTGTTCCAACTATAAAATATCATCTACAAGGTTTTCGTATTCCATCGTTGTATTATAGTCTTATTCATGATCAAAATACCCAACAGCCATTCCCATCACCTTCGAATTTGTAAGATAGAGAGTTAGTGAAAAAAACCCTTATGGACTTTCCACTCTATTTCCTGGTGCATTTTCATTATCACAATCATATACCACCATCTCATTCTCAATAACATCAATAAAGAAGGTTGTGAACATCACAATGATTTCTTATGGTATCCAATTACTCTAATAGATTATCAATCATGATAAACAAATCTATATACTATTGATGATCATTGGAAAATATTAATGTTGTTGGCTTCTATAAAATGAAATATTATGCATGATTCTTGAAAATCTTCTATTATGATTCTATTAATCTATCCACAAACAGAAACCGGTTTTGTGACTATCCCAAATCACGGAATGTATGCACAATCACAAAAACTAGACTCTGTTCCACCATAATATTTTCTCATGGTTTTTTATCGTAAAATTCCTCTTGGATCATATTATCACATATTATCAAAGGAATGAATATAGAAAACATCAACAGACTGCATATAATACATTATATTAAAAATCAAATAAAAATACAGGGTGAAATTATTCCCATCAGATAAGGGCATGGTATTTCAATTTCAATATAACCAAATCAAAAATAGGGAAAATTCATTAAATAATCCTCAATAAGTAATTACTAAACCTCCCATGGTGACTAATGGTTCATTGAGTTTTGAGATGAAGAGTCAATAGATAACAAATTCCTCATATGTCCCTATATGATTAAGGAACTGCATACTAACATCAAGAATATATTTTTAACTGAATGTTGAATTACCACATTTTCATGAACATGCACAGACACCATGGTACCCTAATAACTGAGCAAGTATTGATATATCCAAAATGGAATTCTAATTCCCATAAGATGGTTATTAGCACATAGAAACATAAAATATAAAATTTGGAACAAATTTTCTTCAAACATAATATAATATTAGGATACTAGTCAGTATACAGAAAATGAAAAGTTTGTGGGGTTAAATGTTTTAGAATATAGACATGTAAACAATCACAGAGTACATATTCAATATACAGTGAGACGAGATAAATATCCAAGTCCATGTGGAAACAAATCATCATGCCCAATTATTAGTAATAAGAACAAAATGGAAGTGTCTATTTAACCTTTCATAAACATGGAAAAATAGAATCTAAAAATTTCCAATGACACAAGTTTGGTGTTAGATAAATTCCCAGTATGGTCTCACAAAATAATCCATAATAATGAGCCATAATTAATTAACCAATTAAATATTTAAATTTAAAAATAAATAGGCATACAATTTCCAATTAATACATAAAAAATATAATTTATATTCCAAATGAAGGTAAGACATTATATCATTGTCTTGAAAAATGTTTTACATAAACAATATTATATAAATTCATAAAGAATCGAGAAAATAGTTTATAATAAATGGAATATATAACAAAACATTAATAATAATAAACATGGTCATATACCATGAGGTATGATTGTTCTAGGTTATGGCATCCCCACACACTTGAATAATGAAAATGTAAATGTGCACACACTTCCCATTAATACTATTCAATGTGGATTAACCAACATCATACTAATGGTAATATCATCCAATTTCATTTTGTTAGATATCTACTGAATATACCCATTTCAATGGGATTCCAATCATAATTTTCTTGTACCTCATAACTGAAAAATACCAATGCATTCATGTTCTCAATAACATAAAAAATGGGAAAAGTTTTTCAAAATTAATAAAAATACAATAATCCACATTTCCAACATCAATATGGAAATTTTTTATTAAAAAAATGTTTTTCTATCAAAGCATTCGTTTTTATATGATGACACCACTGTGTTTATATCAAAATAATTTAATTTATTTCTCTCAAATACAAAACTAAAATAAATTCCTTAAATAAAAACTATAATTTAAATTCCACTATTTATATTTTAAATTTCAATTTCATCTTCTTTTATCACATAAAAATAATACCCCAAATTAATATAACTAAGGGGTTTTTTTCAAATTCATTCCAAATCCAAATAAAATCATTAATTCAATGAAGTTTGTATTTTAATAATAAAAATGAAATAAATTATTTTTTTAAAACAAATAATTTAATTCAAATCAAGTATTTTAGGGTTAATTAAATAGGTCATCATAAATAAAACCACCTAACATAGGATCATGGGATCAAAAAGATAAAATCACTAAACGGTATACTCAAGTGATGAATGTCAACAATGATGACCTGAGAAGAAATCCTATATTCATTATCTGAAAAATGTGTATTCAGTTATCCAATAACAAAACAATCTATTAATAACTAGGGATGATATTAGAATAGAGTGGGAGGTTTTTAATTATATTAAGAAACATACCAGTGACCAAAAAAAGATGACATATATTGGATCTGCCTTTGATGAGGTTTGGTGGATCCAAAAAAATAACCTTGAAATACATTACAATTGTGGAAATTCATATAGGTCTAGTTATGCCTTAGTGGTTGGATAAATTTATGGTGTTGTAATTTTTTTAATAATAAATGGATTAACGAAATTTCTTGTTCATGGATTGATTCATAAGTAGGGATTCATGGTATGAAAAACCATACAATGAAATTATACAGCCCGATGGATGGGGTGGAACTATTTCCCCCCATTATGAACATGGTATTTCAAATAGTGTGAAATGTCTGAAAATAATCACTGTCATGGTTTTCAGGGTTTCGACTAGAATGGGTCACAGTATCTGAAAAACGTAATCCAACTCTGGACATCCCAAAACCCCTTCACAATTTTCATAATATCACCTAAAGAACCCCTCAAAGGGACCCAACCTAATCATATTCCAAAGTGTGGTTTAATAAGTAGCTAAAAATATGAAAATATGTTAAAAAATTCGTGGTAATTGTATTAAAACATTATTAATTTAAATTATTACATTACTCCACCCTCAATATGTTTTGGTGGTCATTTTCAAACTATATACAAATTGTACACAAATAACATACTGGCTCCCCACACGACTATCTCAATTAAACCAACAAATGTGTAGTAAAACCACAATACTAATCTAATTTAATATTAAATAATTATTTAATATATTATATATCATTATATTTTCCATTTTAAATATATTATATACTATTCTTTGTTTTTCAATAATAGAGTATCATTGTTTCATCCAAAATCATTCAAATTAGGGCATTTATTGATCATCTAACTCGAACCCAAATATATCAAGGAGAAACCAATAATTACATAGTGCATCATAATTTACCTATATTCCATAATCCATAGTGATAAATACTGTAAATACTCAGTCAAATCACCATCAAACATTAGATTATTGTTTTTTGAAATTTTGAACATAAGCATTTTAAATCGTCATTGATTTATATAAACAATTAGTGGATGATATAATAAAAATTACATATATTTAATTATCACTATTAGAATTTATAAACATATAGAATACATCACAAATATAAAAAATAATATTAGTTATACTACATACAAAATTGAATCAATGTATGATCTTTCAGTCACATGGGTATTCCTTTTAATTATCCAGTATCTATTGAAATATCCTTGTGGATTTTAGTATTCTAAATATTTAATGAATTATCTATGACATTTAAAGAATAATCATTGTATAAGCCTAACATTTTCCTTATTTATGAATATCATGTATAATAATTTTTAATCCTTGATCCTTTTAAAATGGTTAAATTGTAAATTCACCATAAGAAATTATCTTATAAAAAATTTCTTATTATTTTTCTCCAATCGAAATAATTATTTACCCGAGTGTTAAATTTATTTTGAATTATATTCTATTGATCCATTGTGGCATATTAAATATATATATATTAAAAAAAATATCTCACAGATAAGAGTGGCGAAGTGTTCTATAATGTTTTGTATATGGGGACTTTTACACGTGAGTTGTTTTCTAACTAATATTCTTATCCAATAAATTTATTTGTTATGTTTAGGTTATTTTTTCTCAAAGGAAATAATTGGGTGTTCAAAAATTATACCCTCTTAAATTATGATCTCAACCAAAATTAATTTATTCTTTTTTTGTCCTATGTTATCAAGTTTTCATTAAAAACAGAAATATATGATAGAGAGGATGTTTGTATAAAATGACTAGAAGATGATGATTGATAATGGATTGAAGATGTCATGGATTATCCAGTAAAATCCACACAATAGTTAAAGAGTTTTCTTGTATCTTCTATGTATTTTTTATATTTGTGTTCTTATTCATTGTTATCTCACTATTAATGAGTTTATTATATATTCTTGAATTCTAATTGTTTTTCTCCGTTTAAATGATTACCAAATGTAACCCTTTTTTAATGTATAAAATCCATTCATCAATGCTTATTATTTTTTACAAATCAAATTAAATTTATTCTATAAGAATCATTTCTGATTATGTTATTCTAATAATGTCCCACTAAATATTTCAGTTTCATATTTCTAAATCTAGCACTCGTAAATTCATTTTTTGTTACTATTCAAGATAAAGAAGTATAGTCACCCTATATTCATTCAATGAAAATCATCAAAAAATAATTTTCATATATCATCAATTAAAAACATGTTTTCAATAATTTTCTTGTGTCTGAGAATGAACCAGAACCCTATCTATTTTATCTTCCATCTCGTTACAATTACATTAGAGGAAAATTCACCAACAGACCTAAAAATTGGAGTGATGTTTAATGTCGATGGCCTGTTATTGTGGAATAAATTATTACAATGTATTATTGATACCATTAAAATAATCATATATCATGAAGAACATAGTCGGTGTGGCATGATGGAAGGAAAAATAATGGAGTCCCATGAATTGTAACTCGTACTATTATTTTTGAGAGTGCGAACAATGATAAATTATTACTAGATAACTTTGGGGGTCGGGTGATGACCCTAAAAGGACTTGAGCTATGATGAAAATGGAAGAATGATTTAATATGGGAAAAATTATGTTTTGGTATAAAAATAATCTGAAAAATAGATACAGTGAAGGGGACTGGACTATGTGATGTTTGCGTTTTAAAAACATATTGTATATCCCCCTCTTTCAGAGCTATTGTTTCTATTGATGATTTAAATATTATATTGAAAGTGTAACCTCCTCAGAAATCATGTCTCATATATTTTTTGTGTGGCTATAGTTTATAAATGGAGGTAAGAAATCAATCAATTGTAGAGAGAGGATGTACATGGTATTTAACATGTGGACAAAAAACCATGTGTAATGAATTAAACACATGGGTTAACCATGAGTATCAGAAGCTATAAAAACATGGAAAACATCATCAAAATTATAATATAATATTCCCAATTTTATTGGACTCCACCCAAGATATATCAAGAGTATATATTATTTTAGAAGGGAAACTTAACCTTGTGAATTGTTATACATGTTCATCTACACATTAATCTCACACACCATTTATATATGGTAAACATATTTTTTTTTATTAAACGATATAATTTAGGGAGTACACTTAGCACATGATTCAATTTAACATTGATTCCCACATTACATGTTTCTTATGAAGAAAAGTTATACAGTATCACATAATATTATTGATCAATAAAATCACTCAACTGGATTAGGTTTGAGTCTCACACTCCCCTTAAACAAATTTATATATCGTGTAGTCAGTATTAATTTTGGTTTCATATAGTTATCTCACAAAAGTGTTGTAATTGAATAAATTAATACAATATATTTATTATTTTTTCTCAAATATCATGACAATGTTTTTCATCAAATTTTTAGCAGTTGAATATTATTTCTTTCATAGAGATTGAGATCCTAAGAATTATAGAGACGATTACAAGGATTGAGTTATATATTTGGAGTACAAATGGGTTTATCAACCCCATATTGGTTAAAAAGTTGGTTTTTAGTCCTCTAATAATGTTTTGGAGTTATTTACATGTATTTGTGTTATTAAGGGGATCATAAACTTATGTATTAGGTAAGCTACCTTCCCATTTCACATTCAAGACAAGTAGGTGAGGGTCCTCCTTTTATCTCATTCCTGCATTATTTTATGTGCATATCATTACAGTTCATGGTTACCCCCACTGAAATTATAGAATGATGGAATGAAAGTTTGGGATTATGGTTTTAAATCCTTGGAAATCCAACACACTTTAATGAAAAGTCCACTATTAGGGGAATTAGTAATTTTCTAATTGTGTGGGTGTCGTTTTCTTAAAAGGAAATAATTAAATCAACTTGTGTAAATCTATATAATGAGGTTTATATTTATTCTAAAATTTAATAGAGTTGCTATGGGATGCATTAGATTCAATATATAATGTTATGTGTCGTGCCAGTATTTTGTGTTTCGTATTTCAGGTTTTCGAGGTGTTTTATTGGTGGATTGAGGAGTAATATTGGTTCTTTGTGAACAGGAAGAGTGATGATAAAAATATTGTTTATTAAAATTATGGAGGTAAGAGGATTACCTTTCTAGAATAATTTACATAGAAAGGATGTAATTTTCACATCTTGATAAGTATGGTTCATAGTATGTTGCATGAGGTGTAATAAATTCAGCATTTAAATGGTTGAGGTGATACATTTTTCAATAAGACATGAATACTAAAATTTATTGGATTTTTATAGAATAAAAGATGTGTAAATTACCATTAATGTGCCACAATATATTCATATATCACTTGGGCTTTCTCCTGACCCTATAGCCTATGGTTCTCCCACTTGTTTTTAAGATATATGGTGACCCTCTTTACATCATTATTGGGATTCCTTCATTAAATATTGATCATTGAATTACATTATTTAATATATGGAGTTTTCTTAAAAAAATTATCTTATTTTTTTATTAATTTATTCATTGGGGATTCATACTCTAAATGTTTATTTGTTTTGGGATGAGTTCTAGGATATTTTACGGTAAACCTTCGATGCGGTGTAGGTCGATCTATGGGTATTGTGGGCAGTTATGTTTTCAGGAATTTCGTCTTCACCCTACTATGTGAAGAGTGATTTCAATTCTGTTTTGAGGTGGCTGATCCTCATTTGCACTATTTTACAAGCAATGTGTGACATATTCAATCTTTTTCTACCCATCAGTTGGATATAAGTAGTTGTCCTACAGATTTAAGAAGGTTTATTTTTAAAATCAATTGGTATGGGGATGTATTTCCTGGTTAGAAACTTTGATATATTTTTTCATGTTGTTATTCATTCATATTTCGAATTTTTCAAATAATGATAATCAGAAGACTTGTTTGGGTATAATATTTGTGAAATTATAATATTTTTTGTGTTATTGTATAACCCCACCCCAAATAAAATGATAAAGAGTGAATAATTTTATAATATTTTTATTAACCTAAAAATTATTGTTTTTTTTATATCACCCATGATAAATTAGGAAGATATGTGATAATTACCAGGAATAAGTTTGGAATATAAATTGTGGGGTTTGATTTTCACTTACTCTTGATGTGTTTCCCTATGTGGTTTGGCATATTGTCTGATGATTGATGTGACATGATAGGAAATGTGGTATGTCGGGTAATGATCTGGTGGATGGTTGACATGGATAAAATATGGAAAATTGGTTCTATTGAAGAGGTTGTTGATATGTGAATATGGTGTAGTGGTTGTGGTGTAGTGGTTGTGGTGTAGTGGTTGTATTATAGTGGGAGTGGAGTATTAGATATGGTATGGTGGATGTGGAGAAACATTTGTGGTATGTTGAGGTAGTGGTTGTGCGATGGATGAAATTTTTGGTTATTATGGTTAGATGACATGTGAAACGAGAAATGATAAAAATGGTGTATGTGTGGTTCTATGGTGTTTTTCTAATGAGTTGGACCAGATATTTCATGTTGTTGTGAAAGTTTCCCAGTATTCATTAGAATAAATGATAATGCAGAATGAAATGATTAATCAAATGTATTGGTAAATTAATGTGAATTATTTGTAAATTTATATTTATATATGTCTTAAAATGAATTTAAGGAATGAATGATTATTTTATTAAGAAATGAAACAGGCTAATGAATAAACTTGGATAAACATGTAAGATGAATGTGGATAATGTTGTGTGGTTTGTGAGGTAGTTTTTTGGTGTTTTATATAGTGGATAGAGAAGTTGTGATGGTTGGTGTCCATTACATTGTTGGTTTTGTGTTTAGTGATAGGGTTACTAATAAGAACCCTTATGTTTGTTTTTGTGTGCAATGAAAATATCATGTATGATTTTGATATTTTAAATGTTCCTATCTTATTTTGGATAACCAAACAAAATCTCAAAGGTGTTGAGTTCCAAATTCCTTCCACTATATCTAGGATGGTAGATACATGGATGGATGGATTCCCCCTTTGGAAGTCAATTCCTTTATATGTGACTTTTTCCTTGGTTTCTATGTGGTGGATGTGATGTTTGGCCCATGTAACTACATGTGAGATGTTATTTGTGGCCAAGGTGTCTATGCGTGAGATGTGATGTGTTTTCCCAAGTATCTATGATTGATACGTGATGTTATGTGATGTGATGTGATATATACAATTGGTTTTATTTGTCTTTATATGATGTGGTGTGATATATGTTGAATAAATGGTAGAATAAGATGTCTTAAGGTTGGTAATGAGAGTGAAAAATCAATAAGTAAGTTTCCTCCGGGATCCTTTCAATGTTATGATCTCAATGATACATTATTATAATCGATGTGTGTTTTGGTGATTCATCCATAGTTATGATATGTTTGGTTATATTACTAATATATGTTCTTATTTGATAAATTATTTCAACATTTTTGTATGATTATGCTCTTTTCACATTTTCACTTTAGGCCTTAGGTATGTATCCATTGTGTATATTAATTATTCAAACCCTATATATATATTCTATTTTTAGGATCCAGATAGGACATTGTGTGTTTCTAAGGATGTTATGGTTTAAAAGGATGGTCTAGTTGATCATTGTAGGGATGACCCAACAGTGGGGGAAAATATGTGGAAGTTATATTTTTTATCCTTTCAATAATATAGTTTGAGTAAGTAAGGTGGTATTGTCCAAGTTATAGAGATAAAATATTCGATAGTGGAGATCAGGATGTAATTCCATCTATTCTGAACACGAGTTGTGTTTTGGGTGTTATATGTATTTATTTTGATGTGTGGAGACATGTTTTAGTTGTGGGAATTGGTTCATTATAACCGTAAGGTGGATGAAATGTTGTGACCCGACATTTTGAGGTTGTTTTGGGATGTGTTTCTATCAATGACAATAATGAAATCCATAATGAATGATCATCTCTCCCTAATGTAAAATAGTATGAGCATGGGGGATATGGGATGATGTTCATGTATGTCATGATCTTTTCTCGATATGTTTTCCTAGATGAGTTGTCTAGTCTGCATCATCTGGAAGCGGATTTATGTCTAGTGATCATGTTTATGGTTACTTCATTTAGGATATTGATATATCTAGATGTTTATAAAATTGTTAACGTTTTTAATAATATGAATAAAATTAAATTTAAGAAAAACAATGTGAGAAATCAAGGAGTTTTGAGGATAGGGACTTCAATATGTTGGTTGGGGGTGTTTCTGGTAGTCAGTGATCCATTTTGTGGGGAATCAGGCATGTCATTTTCATTCTTGATAGTGAGGGAAAAGTTATATCATATCACCTTTTGGGGGAATTGAATTATCATTCCATATATTAAGTAGATATAGTCCCCACCATTCTTTGTGACAAATCTCTCAGGGAAGATTATTTTAGATGGGTGGTGAGGCCCTTTATCTGCTACATTAGTTTCCTCATAGACAATTCATATAACATATACCATAGGTCATTGTTCAGAAGTCAAGAGAATGAATTGTTGGATGAGGGGAGACTCATTATGGTTCCAGTTTATATGGTCCCAAGATAGATTGTGGCCATGGATACATACAACATAGTGGTATGGGAGTTGGGAGTGGTTAGATGCATGTGTTAGAGGCATCCACATCAGTAGATATGGATATTTTTTTAGGAATAAAAATTTTATGATCTACCCATGTGTGTTATTTGTTTGATTCATGATCCTAAAAAACTAGAGTCTATACATCCTTGTTTGTTGTGTATATGGAATGAAGACTCGTGATGGAGTTACACAAGTTAGTGGAAGAGATATTCTTATGTAAGATCCAATCATGAATTTTAATCAATCGTATCAATTTCATATATTATATGAATGTAGTCATAATATAACTTGACGGAATAGTTTCATTTTCGGATTTGGATGGAAAATGGGTGGAATTCATTATAGGGATATGTTAAATGTTATGTTGTATGAAAGAGGAATGAATTTTTTCCTAGATGGATTAAATTTCATTAGATGATAATTTTTAAGACACTCTCAGTTTGTGTAGGATTAAATGATTTTTTTATCATAGGTGGTTATGAAACAACATCCTCTACATGACATCATGTTCAATATAGAGTTGCACCTGGGTGTATCTGTCATTTCAAATGCTCCCTATCAGATGGATCACACAATATTGATTTATTTAAGGACATTGGTGGATGATCTAATGTAGAGATCTTTCATCAAACCAAGGTTTTCATTTTGGGGTGATCTCGTGTGGTTCACTAGAAATTGGGATGGTAGTATGTAATTGTTCATATACAACTAGATGTTGAATCTGGTAAATCTAAAAAAATATTTACCCACTTCCAAGGTTCAATGATCTCTTCAAATAGTTCATAGTAGATAGTAAATAGGCAGTTCTCTATTATCGACCTATAGTCTAGATATAACTATTTGGGGTGAAGGATAAGGGAATTAATAAAACTTAAATCAGTGGTAGGTATGGGAACATTGAGTTTGTGGTCTTGTGGTTTAGAGTTTCAAATAGACCATATATTTTCAGGGGACATATAACCATTTTTCTTTTTGAGTGTTTGGACTATTTTTTCAGGATATTCATTAATGATATCATGGTCAACTTGAATAGAGTGTTTGAGAATTTGGATAATTTAATATTTTATTTTAATAACTTTATCATCAACCAGAATTATGGAAATTTTTCAATCTATGAGATATAGACACAAGAGTTGTCTTTCCCATGACATGTGGTGTCACATTTTGGTGTGTCAGTGGACTAGTAAAAGATCAAAGTAGTTTCTTCCTAGTAATACACTAATAACGTGTAAGATTTTTACAGTTACATCTTCCTTAAGGTATGTTATTAGAGGTTTGTATTCAAATTCTCTTGAGTCTCATCCTTATTCACAACGTAGAATAGAAAGATCAAGGATTTGTTTTGTAAAAATTACTGCATAGTAGTGTTCAAATACATGATGAAGAATTTGTTTACTCCACCAGTACTCCAGATGCCCAATGAGGGTTTTTTGTATAATATTTTTGATGATTCATCCCTTTTTATATTGGTATCTATGTTGATGATTAAAAGGGATGTGATCTATTACGGGTTTATTAAGTCACAACACTAGAAATTTAACTATTAAAACTATGCTTTAATGTTGGTTGGAGTTGTTTTTTCAATAATGGTTTGGTGGAATTATGCCATCAGTGACCGTTTTTGAGTTTTCCCATATCTCTAAAATCATATGATATGTTATCCATAAAAGTGATATGATTCTCATCCAGTCGATGTAGAGAGGGATTTATAAATATTAGTATTTTTATGTCTCAAACACCAAAAAGAAGGGTAATTTTGTTTATGATGTATTGAGTTGGAAGACCTGGTAGGATTTAGATTGGGAGCATTTTGATTTTAGGAATGGATTATGGGATCTTTTATTGCTGCATCAAGATGATATTTAGTACAATTTATAATATTGTGATTATAAAATGATTATCTTGTCATCAATAATGATGTAGGTGGATAAATATTAGTTGGGAGATATGTATGTAGATGTAATGGGTGATTGTTTTTTCCACAGTAAAAATCATGAGGGATTTTTATAGGATGTACATAATAGGGGGTTCTTCCAGGTGATGATATCTTCTCTATAAGAAATTCATGAGGGATATCTATATAAGATTAATATCACACCATAAAAACTACATAATAGTGTAAAACAAATTTCTCATGGAATGGGAATACCGGTTTGGTGTCACTGGATGAAATAGTCTGTAGTAGAATTTATGAAATGTGTATATTCCCAGTAAGTGTCATTATATCACTAAAAGGGGGATGAGTGAATTAGTGATACTATTTATTATATGTTTCCTTTCAATTGAGAAAAAAATCACCTCCTATCAATGATTCTATTTCCTAATGAAAATAATTCAAACACACATCCATAAGAATACAAGTATTTACAAGGTTTACTATTCAACCAGATTAACTCAGACATTATTATGGTATAGAAAATATCCAATACAACAATAAACACAAGCATACACTCCATGGATTAAAATGAGTTTGATATACCCTTTTAAATATTTAATACATTAATGGAAATCTAAAATTATGTTGGCACCCTCTTAGCATAAACAGTGTAATGAAACATTTGTGTAGTATCACATGTTACATGTGATTATTTTCAATTAAATAGATGTACTGAATTGAAAGTACTCCTTCAATTTCTTAAACAAAATAGTGCCTTAACTTCATAGAAATTTTTAAGGAATAAACCAGTCCTATTTTCCTCGTAAATTTTTCTCTGTCCGATTTATCTGACTACAATTCCCCCAAATACTATTCCTCTATGTACAATTCTTCCCGACATGATTCCCCCCATTACAAATAATATGAATTTGAAAATATACTATAGGAATTAATTGATACAACATTAATTCTATATAGGGAATACTTATTAAGATTCTCAATGTACGATTATTCCGTAGTTTATAAATATCAGTATAGCACTCACAAATCATATTATCTAGCACAATATATTGATAAACTGAATATTATTGACATGTCGGATATGTTAATAAGATGATTGCGATAATCTCTTAATACAAAGATCCTTAGAATAATACATTGTTAATTTTATTCATTTATTTATATTAAATCCATAATAACATTTTCCCAAATAATATAAATATTGAAATCATATTCTTCTTTTTAAAACTCGATTCTTGTCTCTATTCTGTATCGAATTGTACATCAATGAATAAACTATAATATTTTTTTACTGTAGGTGATCTGGATTTGTTTTAGAGGGAATCCTCAAACCATTCATGATCATTTAAATTCACCCAAATCATAATTTCCCAAAAAATCAAGGATTCATTAATGAATTTGTCAATGGTTCTTAATGATTCTTGATTATTCTACAATCTCCATTTCCAAATTATAATTTTATCTCAATTTCTAGTCTATTATTAATTAATTAGTCTAATTTTTCGAATATGAATTCTTAAATACGAAGTCTTATATCAATTTAATCTAAATTTATAATGTAATGCAAACAATTATGCATGGTGAATACAATCATTCTATAGAATATCATGATACCCCTTGACAAAACTTTTAGAAAACTCCTAATTGTAAACACTTTTAATTATTCACTTCAACTATTGACATGTTTTAAACATACAATGCAATTCATTATTTTATAAATGGTTTACTACATTGCTAATCTCATGTTTGTTCTTTACCTTTTCAATCATCGGTCTCATGAAATTACTTCTCTAAAGATGATGGCATCTATGTATGATCATTATATTAAATATATTTTGAATAATATATCACTAAATCTTTCTTTAACTTTTCCCAAAAACAATTTACTCATTCCAATAAATATATTTGTGTTTTGGATACTACATTTCTTAAATTTGAATACGTTTGAGGAATTCGTGCTACAATTTCTGAATTTCAGTACATTTGAAGACCACTACTCAGGTTCCAGAATTTGAATACGGTTGAGGATCGACCTCGACATTTCCTGAAATACTATTAAATGTGTTAAAACATTCCAATCCCCCATATACCTATTTATTTCTTCCTCAAACTGAATATGATACAAATCAATACATTATTTTTTTCGTAGAATTTTTATATATATGATCATCATAGGTATAGTCTTTTGAGTATGATTCATATCATCCTTTTCTTCTCAGATTAAAATCGTCATTAATCTTTTTCACTCCACATTCATTCACTAATATTCCATCATATGTTATAAAATTAACATATGATTTATGAAAGATGAATCAGAAAACCATCTTCACGTTTATATTTTATCATAGTCCTTAAGACTCTAATATGATCACTTCATTCATATCATATCCAGAGTGAATTTGATGACCATTTACTTACAACAATTTACATTCTCCATGATGATGATTCTCTCATTGTAGATAATAATCAACCCATAAATATGATATTTCCCATTTCTGACCCATGGTGAGTCTGATTACACCCTTTTCATTGAAATTGATTGCCTACATTAAGATTAATTGAGTAATTCTTATTTATTTGAAAACAACCATCAATATGGGTTTCACCAAATACAAATGGAGGTAATTTTTGTTAGTTAAAAACACTACTTAAAACACAACAAAATATAACAAATACCTTCCTCATTAGATTCATCCTAACAACACCCCCATGGTAGTTTTTTTCAAATCAACTTTCATAAAGAACTAGTCTTTGTATCCTCATGAATTGTATCACTTTCCTTAAAATTTAAGTATAGGTGATCTAACTCATTGATGGAAAGAAGAATTATGGACATCAAAAACATGAAATCAAAATAAAATGATTATAAATATACCTAAAATTCTATATCTCAACTTCTCCATATTCCTGTAATACAAAACATTTCAATTCCTAAACCACTCCAATAAATTGTTAGAATAGTTCACACACCCTAAAATTCTCAATTCACATTTTACCCCCAAAACTATCATTTCAATGGAATTATCTGATTTGTCAATGTATCACTCCTATTGAAAAAATAGTCTTAGTGTAATATAATAGAGGGTACAGAAACACATATATCAACCCTGATGAGAATGAATATTGACACCCCTGATCCACAACAATTCTAAAATGAGTCATTCGACATGGGTTTTCTGAAAATATCAGAAACATGTTATAATGTTGCATAATAATCCATCATAAATTCATTCATCTCCCCATTCTCATTGAAAATTTGATATTTCATATCAACATATGTTTAACTAGATTGTTGAACAAGAATCCAAGTGAGAGTGATTTTACTTTGAAAATTAGATCCCAAGAGCATGGGTAACATCACATCAAAAAGTAAATATCCCAATTTAGTTTTCATGCACATAAGATGAGTAGTTTCTTGAGTGGTAGCACATAAAAAGATTCATCCATACTATGAGTTACTTAATTCTGTTTCATTAGGATCCGTCTAATACCATTATTTCCCAAAAAGAAAACTCCACCAGATGTGGATAATATATCATTAAAATTTCCTAAAAAGTCAATATATGAATACAAAAACATAGAAATACAATATGTAATTCCATAAATTATTCTAAATTCTATTGTGACTTTGATATATCTGATATTTGTTTATATTAATTCAATGTGATTAATTTAGAGCACACATAAATCATGCACATAAGAAAAATACATAAATATAGTCTGGTCATTATGAAGTCAATTGCAATAAACATTCAATCAACCATCAAAATTATTTTTTATCAGTATCTTTTCCATCCCCTTAATTGGGAAAAAATTGATCTCATTGATATTGGTGTGGAAAAGGGTTTTGGGTTTTCTATTCCAAACATATAATGATGTTCCATAGCATAATTTTCAAGGGAAAGAAAAATGCATTCCTTCAATTGATGTATTTGAGACCCAAAAACGTATTTCATTTTCCCTGACATAGAAAATTTCAAATAACATTTTTTTTACTTCAACAATCCATTAACATATTATTTCATTATTCCCCGAAATAAAAATTTCATCAATATAAAAAATCAAAATGATGGAAAATGCATGACATTCTCTGAAGTATATATTAATATCTAGTCTTCCTTTCTTAAAATTCAACACCCATAAATTTTCACTCCATTTTGTATAACATTCCCTTATATATATTTATATTCCATACATTTCCTTTTTATAATATAAACACATAACATTCATCTTTTCCAAAAAAAAACAATTCTACAATGATTTTCTATATAAACATCCTCTTTAAGATCAGCATTTTAGAATATTGATTTAACAACCATTTGAGTGATCTTGTAGCCTCATAGTCTTGAAATAGAAAGAATTATTCTTATTTAATCAATTCATCCCACTAAATAAATGGTTTAATCCATATCAATACCCTCAATTTGGGAATACCCATTATAGAGAAATCTTGTATTGATTCTTATCAATCTACATTCTTCATTCATTTTATTCTGGAAAACACATTTTTCCCTAAATATTTTCTTATTTTAGTCTTGGGTAAGAGTTCCGATGTATCATTTTTTTCAATCGGATTCAACTCTTCTTTCATGTCATAATCCCATTAATTTTACGCAAAATATTCTTTCAAATCATTCATCTACACATTTGAATACAAATAGTTATTTGTAATAAAATATGTTTTTTTATATTTGAAACCTATGATGATGATCACAAATAATATTTTGTGCTTCCACATGATTTTTTAGTCTAGGTTTAGTTATTTTGAGTATCTTCCACATCACTACAAATGGATGAGTTCAATTCTTCTTATTGAACTAAAAAAAATTGTTTCTGTCCATATCAGAATTACTTTCATTAACATCCTCAAGTACCTATTCTACCCGAATATGTTTTTAATTCTCACATCATTCAATGTATTTCACATCAAAAAAATCAAAAAAGTATTTTTTTCTCTTTTTTGAAACATTTATAACCTCTTCCATTGAGATCGTAGCCATAAATTGTTCAATCTTAACCATTATTCTCAAACCACCCTTAGTTTTTACCTTTTTTCAACATAATAAATGGACTCAAGAAAAAATTGAAGTGTTTCCAACATTGAGATTTTTCATTAATAATCTTATGGATTCATATCTGTATGGGTTCTATAGAAACAATAGTTCTGAATATATATAGTATTACTCACAGATTGCATCCAAAAGTAATGAGAGAGGCCATGTTCATGTTACATGGATCTTCATATGTCTACTAAACATATATTATTTCTTTCATTAACTACATTTTTTAGTAGTGCTTGTTGAAATATACACATTCTATTTTTTGTGCATCTCTTGGCGGCTTCCAAATTCATCGCTTCTATATTCTCCACTACTATCAATTCTTAACCTCTTCAATGAATAGTCAAATTCTTTCTGGACATTCATTTTAAAACATTTATATAATTTCAAAGAATCATAGTTATGTTTTATAAACATAAAAACGTAATGAAAATAAAATACTGAATTTAATTGATTAATTAATGACACCATTTATTGAAATTTTATTCATTGGCCAATAGATATCATAATGAATATGTTCCATAGGTTTTTTTAACAAATCATAACATTATTATGCACAAAATTGTTAATCATTAAATTCTAAAATAATAAGGAAACACAATTTTATAATACTTGGAAAATCTAAAATTTATTGATCAAAATCTATTTTAAATTACATTCTCATTTTTTTTGAAACATGGGTCCCTACCATTTATTCCATAATTCATTTTCTTCTACACACTAATGTGAATAGATTTTGTAATTTCACCCATGAGAAAAAAATTCATTTTATTCAATGGACTAGTAAAATTATTTCCATATTTGTTATTTTTTAGAAAAAAATATATATTATGAAGATAAAATTTCTAACCTCATTACACAGTTGTGAAACACATTGAAGATTTAGTTTCTTCCCCATAAACATAAAAGGTGGTCATGGATTTCAACATTTATTTTTCAATGATAGATGATCCATCGCCTTTGATTCTATGGGTTTTTCATGACTAAATCTCAATCTTAATTATTTTAAATATTTCACATTATTCAAAAATTGTAAATCATCATTCAAATGAAAATAACAATAACTATCATGAATTCATGCTAATGATCATTTTGTATATTTTAGAGCACTTTCAATAACGAGATCATTTTTTATACCTTTTTTTCTTCATCTTCACCTTATAACGAGTGTTAATAATCTCTTGTTATTCCAATAACAAAACAAGATTTACTTTTTTATGTTTTTCTAGTTTTTCACATTTTTCACTAATAGTTTCCAATGTTTGGACGCTATTTTAAATTTTTACTCCACCTTCATTAGGATTCTATTTTAAAGGGTATTGACTCACCCTAAACCTCTTATTTCATAACCTATGGCATAATAGAAATGTTTTTGGTTGATCCAACACATATTTGATGTATCTATGAATCCACCATAATACTATAAATATACATTTAAGATGTATTTTCCACTAAATTATCCATATTGATTAGGACTATGTGTACGATTCTCATACACCCTCTTCTATTTATTTTCTGAGCCACCAATAATTCTATTATCAATCATAGTATTCCTTTTAATTTATTATTTACCAGAACTATAAGGGTTTGAAAAATTTCTATTCTTATAATATCTGAAAAAAATAGACATAGTGTATTTTGAGACTTTAAAATCATCGAAAAGTTTAATCTCTGCCACATACATGATTTTCCCATCATTATTCTTTTAAAAGAATAATCATTATTTTTAGCCTCTGAATGTAACTTTTTTATTCTATATCATGTATCACAAATCGATTTCGTTACCCAACATTGATGATACAGTTCTTGAAACATGAAAAAAAATTCATCTATAGAAACTTTTTTTGGACAAGTTACAACATTTCTTCTTTTTTATTTTAGCATCCCCTCGAGATGCTCGTTACGATTCATTTAATATTCTATAGATTTCATTAAATAATCAATATCTATCAACAAATATTATTTCTAAATAATAAATCATTATTTGTTTCATGTTATAGAACATTAATATACCATGTTTTAGTTTTTTTATTCAATCCTTCTAATTGTTACGAGACATTATTTCAACTCTTTCTTCAAATGATGTAAACATTGAGTTTACTCTTCTTCATATTCATTAGAACTACTACATCCAAAATCTTCATCATTTAAATTTTCAATAATGTAATTTTCAATAGAATACTCAACGGATTATTAAGATTTAATATCACTTCTTAATTATTCATCATCTTTAAACAAGAAAATTATTCTATTTTTTTGATGAACTTTCTCTTATTCCTTATGGATTTTAATTTTTATCTTATCCTTATTTCTTCCATATAATTATTCCCATTATAACTTATTCATATCTATCGTAATCTTTATTTCAACAAGGAAAGTTAGCTGAAAATAGACCAGCGCTTTCACATTGAAAAAATTTCTAGGGTTGTTTCCCGTTTTCATTCCCTATTAATATTTTAAAATATTTTGAAAATAATGATAAAATATCATTGTGATTTATACCTAACTTATTTTTGGATCTATAATCATCAGCTTCATCATAACTGAAAATATTCTTTAACCTTTATATCTTGGAAAGCATTAAATGAATTTCTATATCATGTTTTGTTCTTATTTTCATAACATTATCTATTCTAATTTCATAAGTAATGGGAGTGCACTAAAAATCATCAATATGTAATGTTTCAAGATCTCTATCTTTCGATGAAGAAAATTTTGAACAAAATTGTTGGTAATGATTCTAAATATCATTTCATCAACTATATAATTATCTACCATTTCACCAAGCTATCGAATAGTTCTCACAATTTAATTTACCCGAGTAAAGAAGTCACAATCAGATATTTACTCACCCTTCTTCAAGTCTTCATACTTCAATAACTTTATTTGATGTTTTCCCATCTTCACTTTTGTATTTCCTTCATATAAAATTTTCAATTTATCATAGATACAATTATATGTGGAAACACATTTCACCCAAAAAAAGAACTTCTATATTTTTAGTATAATATATCATCCTTGTACATTCTATAATTCTTGAAATTCATATTTTCAATAGATGTAAGTGAATTTTTTTAATCAAAAGAAGGAAAACAATATGATTTATCTTCCATAACATCATATCCAATTGAAAGAAGATAATGAAGAATTAAATCATTCCATATATGATAATTCATTCCATAAAAAATTGAATACCATTACGGTTCACAAAGTTCATATTTTAAATCAGAAAAGAATAAGATATGGGAACATGTGATTTTATATGAGTTGCAATTTCTTAGTTAGTGTAATAGTATCACTGAGAGGGGGAAGGGTGAATTAGTAACAATTTTTCTTTTATGTTTTGTTTCAATTGAAATAACCTTAAACTCCTATAAAATATTTTATTCCCTGATAAAAACAATACAAACATACATCCACTTGAACAGAAGTATTTACGATGTTCCCTATTCAATTAGAATATTTACGTCTCTGTTATACAATGGAAATGTTCGAATACCCCAAAATCCACTATAAAACAATACATATATTAAAACAAGTAGGTTATACCCATTCAATTTTTAGTACCTTGAAGAAGATACAGAATTACATGTGCACCCTCAATGCAAAAATAGGGTAACAAAAAAATTTCATAACAATACATGTTACCTCTAATGATTTTAAATTTTATAAATTATTCCATTGAAAACATCTCATTACTTTATTTCGTAGAATATGGTAAGAAAATTGTGGACATTTTTCAAGATTAAACATGTGTAATTTTCCTAGTACATTTTTCTTAGTTTGATTTCTCTGAGTATTATTCTCCCCAATACACTTCATCTAGGAATGATTCATAAATTTAAAATTCTCCCCAATAAAAAAAGTATGAAATTGATATAATATGGATGAAATTAATCAAAAAAATCAATTAGGAGTATGAAAAGCACATAATGATTCTCCATGTATGATTCTTCCTTAGTCCAAAATTCGCAGTACAAAAATTCAGAATCAGATTATCTAGCTAGTTATGATGACCAAATGAATATGATTGAGTAGATGAATATATTAATCAACTGAGAATGATATTAAATAAGTACGATGATCATCTGAATAAAACATTGGGATCTTTTCCATTCTATTCCACATTAATTTTTCATGTCTTTTTAAACAAATATCCCAATAAAGAAATACTCTTCTTTTCACTAAAAACTCCGATCTTCTCTATCTTTTGTAGTGAAAATTATATCGATCATCTGAAATGTGAGATCTACTTTTCCCCTTTTATAAGTGACCCATGAGTGGTTTTGGAAAGAATTCCAAAAATCATTCATTCTCACAAAAAATCTACCAAATCAAACTTCTCCATGAAATATCAGGTGAGTCTATGATATCATCAACACTTCTCGATTATTATACAATAATTAAATCAACTTATGACATTCTACTAAATTTATTCCTTGATTTCAATTCATTTGCCTAATTTTTTTGAATCTAATTATTCAATACAATGATATATATTAACTGAATTTAAATATATAATGAAATGTATACCACTCTTAATGCTGAATACAATCATTCATTGGATTTTTAATCTCCAATATGAAAACACAATTGGAAAAATACTATTACAATCCACCATTACATCTTCACTAGAAAAATTGACTTAGTTTGGAATATAAAATGAAATTAAATCATTTTGAAATGGCTAAATCCATGGTTAAAATCATTTTTTCAATTATCTTTTCATTCATATATCGAATGAAATTTAATTCAATGAATACAATGGAATCAGATTATGATCAATATATTCTTTGATTTTTAAATATGATACCTCATTATACTTATTTTTTAATTTCCAATAAAATACATTATCATGGCTCCAAATACATTTGAGGAATAGTTTATATGGTGTGTTACATTGAATGTCATTGAGGATAGATTACTATAGGTCATGACTTTGAATAAGATTCAAGATCACCTGCTATAGTGATTGTCATTGAATACATTTTAGGATCGACTGTTGTAGTGCTTGACTTCTAATTGAATGTATTAAAACTATTGAATCCTGTCACAACCTATTTCATTCATTCATAGTCAAAATATGATTATACTAGGTAGAATCCATCATGGTATAATTGTATTAGATACTATTATCTTGGTTATGATCTTTAGAGTATGATTCCCAATGACCTTGTCTTCACATAATAAAACCGACCTGAATGTTCAACACCCACTTCCTTTTGCCAATATTAAATCATTAATTTTCCAATTAACTTATTACATATGAAATTTGAATCAAAAAAGCATCAGAAAATTGAAATTTAATCATAGTCAGGCAGTATTTGACTCGATCACTTCTCTCATATCAGAACTAGAGTGAATCTGATAACCATTTACATCTCAAAGGATTAGTTATCTATTAGTTTGATTCTCTCATTCATGATAAGATCAATCCCTCATTATGATCATCTCTCATTATTGACCAATGGTGAGTCTAATCACAACCTTTTAATTCATACAGAATATCCTCATTACGATTAATAGAGTATGTCTGAATAGTTTTTAAAAAACCGTCAATATGATTATCAAAAAATAAAAATTGTGGTGATTTTCATTATAATAAACATCCTTCGAAAAAAATAGTTTAAAACAAATACCTTCTAGATCAAATGGGTCCTGAAAATATCCCCCTTTAGATTTCATAATAAATCAAGTTTCATAAGTCCCTGAACATTATATCCAGAGGTAATGGATCAGATTCCAACAATTCTAATCCAATGTGATATAAAATATTGTAGGAAACATGATTTATTAAAAAAATCATGCTTTCATAAAGAAGTGATTATGAATACATCATCAACTTTCAATCTTATCTTCTATACTATCCTTTAATTCAAATGAATTCATTTCCTATAACCACTACAATAATTAGTTTGAATATTTTTAACACTAGATAATGTTGACTTCATTTCCTACCGAAAACTCTCTCCATTTACATGAAATTTAAGTATATTTGAAAAAAAATCACCCCTCGATAAAAACACATCAAAGGTAAGATGAGATAGCATATATCAAAACCAAAACTCAACTATGATGTGAATAAGGTTAGACACCCATTTAAAACGTCAATTTAGAATATGATTCTTATTGTATGGTTTTTTAATGTTTTCAAAACTTGTTTCGATGTTGGAACATACTCTAGTGTTAATTAATTATTCTCTGAATGCTCTTTGATGAAATGATAATAGATATCAACATGTTCTAAATGAGAATATTGAAAATGATTCATAGTATATATGTTGTACATTGATTATTGAAACCCAATAGAAAGGGTAACATCACTTCAATATGTAAATATTATATTTGATTTTTCATCCACATAAGTTCAATAGATGGTTGTGTGGAAGAAACATACTAAGAATCAGTCGTATTGAGAGTTAAAGGATTATATTTCATTGTGTTCCAACTAACAACATTCTCTTATAGAAATAATAATCCACCTGATGATGATATTCTATCTTCAACATTTCATGCCCAATTTACATCATAATACACCCAAAAAAAATACTATATTTTCTTCCATACATGATACCAAATTCTATTATAGAAATGATGTATAAGAGAAATCATTCTACAAAATGTAAATGGAATTCTTTTGGAGCACTTTTAAATCTTCAACATAAGTTAATTGAAAAAACATTTTTATGTATTTAGGTGATCAAATACAATAAAAATTCAATCAACTTTTAAAATTATTTCTGATAAACTTTATTTTCTTCTCCATATTTTGAATAATTGGTTCACAGTAATATTTTTGTGAAAAATGTTTGGGAGTTTTCTATGTAAAATCACTAATGATGTTCATTATAATATATTTCTTGAGAAAAAAATGTATTCCTTCCATTGAAGTATTTTTACCCCAAAAATGTATTACATTTTCCTGAAATAGATTTTTCAAATAATCTTTTAATTTCTACATAAAACCATTAACAACTTCTTTCATTAATCGCAACAAAGATTTTTTCACCAACATAAATTATAACAATTAGAGAATACGCTTGACATTATCAGATGTAGAGATTTCTGTCCACACTACATTTCTTGAAGTTAAACTTTGTTATGAATGTATCCAATTTGGAATACCATGACCTAATATATTATATTAGACCATACAAATACATTTTAAATCTATACATATAACTTTTATCTTTCCCAAAAACAAATCCTATGGGTGGTTCAAAAAAAATTCCTATCCATGATCACAATTCAACAGTATAAATTTATCTCCCATCTGAAGGATCGTGTAGCCTCATTTGGTAGAAATAGCAAGAAATATTCTTATTGTATGAAGTCTTTCAACTGTAGAAATGGTTTCATCAATATCAATACCCAATTTTGTTTTTAATCACTTCACATGCATCATGAATCTTATTTGGGAAAACCCCTGATGGGACAATAATGTTTTGGTTTTTAGACTTTTTTATGAGTTCCCATATATAATTATTTTCAATCAAATCTAACTCATCGGTCATCAATAGAACCCATTTAGGATATTGAAATGATTATTTCACATCATTTGACTCCACTTTAGAAAATAATGATGTATGTGTAATAACATTTTTTTAATTTTTTTTGAACCTTATGATATTGATCTCCAATTATATTCAGAGATTCACATTGATTCATCCATATAGGATGAGATTTTTGAGTATCTTCCACATCACTATAAATGGTTCAGTCTGAGTCATCTACTTTCGTAGGAACCAAATTATTTGTATCATTATCCAAAATAATTCTTCAACATTCTCACCTTAATTTTCTTCATAAATATGATTTTGTTTCTATCCTATTTCAATTACATTCACATTAATATAAAAAAATTCATTTGGTCTTTCTATAGAAGAATCTATATCCTCTTCCTTTAAGAGAATAATAATGAAAGACTAAATTTTCACCTTTTTAGGAAAACATTACTTAGTTTTGACCTTTCGTTTTATAATACCTGGACTCTTAAACACATTGAAGTGTTTCAAACATGTATTTCATCCATATAAGAATTTTTATGTAGTAATATCTAAATGGGGCCTATAAAAAATGGTTTAGAATATAATTAATTTTTCTCATGGATTTCCTCCAAATGTAATGATAGTGGAAATGTTCAATTAACCTGGTTCACCAAAATTCCACCAACCATCTATTTTTTTAAGAGACCCTATTTTTATGTGTGGAGTTTATAAAGAAATAAATATAGGTAAAATTCCATGATTCTCCATATAATGATAAAATTCACCACTTTTGTTTTCAACTCCATTATTTTTTATTAAATTCTTCATTGAATACTCACATTCTTTTTCATATTTCCTTCTAAACCATTTAATCACTTTCAATGTATTTGACTTATGATCCATAAACATAACACATGTAATGTGAGAAAAATCATCAATTAAATTGATGTATAAATAATCTATATTTGTGGACTATTTTCTCCTTTAACCGAAGATATTAGAATGAGTCATCTCCATGGGTTGTTTTGAATAAATATTTACATTCCTATGCATAGCTTCTCTAATCCTTCCTTTCTGAAAATAGTGTTTCAACAATCTCTTCTTCAAGGAATATAAATAATTTCTATGACACTATCCCTTTTAGAAAACATTATTATGTTTCTTTGACACTTGTTTCCTAGACTTTTATGTCTTTATTAATTTTATTACACCAAAACAATTTTTCTTTTTGTTTGTTGGCCTCTTGTACTTAAATTTTCATCTTTTAATTTTTCTTGCGAAAAAATCATATTTTACAAATAGAAATTTTTTACCCACAACCAAAACATTTGAAAAATTAAGTATTTTTTATTTTATCACATCATCATTCAGATATTTATTGGATATCGATATTTCTCTTCCAATTATGGGTGATCTAAAAAATTTTATTCACAGTGATTCATAAATTACAAATTTAAATTTTCCTTCTTTAAAATCATTTATGCTCTTCAAAATTTTAAATTTCATGTCATATGAGAAGAATACCCATTATCAAAAATCCAGGGTCGTTCTCCTTTTTTATCTTTCTATGTCCTTTCAAAGAAAAGATCATTTTCTTTTTCATTTTCATTCATCAATGAAATCTTATGATAATTATTAAGAATCATTTCCTATTCTTGTATATAAAAATCATAATTTTTTAAAGTGTATAGATTTTTTACATCATTCAAAAACATTTTACGATGTGTGGAACCTATTTTCAAATTTCACTCCACCTTTATCATGTTACTTCATTTGTGGGAATTGACTCCCCCTAATCCTAAGACTTTTATAGCCTATTGAATAATGGTAGTTTTATTGGTTTAACCAAAACATAAGTCATCTATTTCTGAATCCACTACTTTATTTAAAATTTACATAGGATTATTTTCGTTTGGAACTTCCATATTTATTTGAAATATGAATACGCTTATCAACCACCTTCTTCTCTTACATTTCAGAGACATCAACCATTATATTATCAATTATTGTCTTTATTTTCAATTATAATTTATCAGAACTAGGTGTTTTTAAAACATTTATGGACATAGATTTTTTCAAAACATTTTTATATTCATGGTTCTGTGGGAGATATAAATTTTCAGATTTGTTGGCCTTGGAAAAATACAAAACTATCCTAAATTTATTCTTTTCAAAAACAATTTCATCATAATTATTAGACTTTGAAGGTATAATTTGTTTATCATTATTAGTTTTATCCTCTCATAAACATTCCGTAACATTAGTGATACAGTTTCTTAAACATGTTGTTTTTTTCAACTTTCGAATGTTTTTGTTGGATGTTTTCCAAATATTGTTCATTTAATTTCAACTTCACCTCCAGATTCTCACTATGATTCTTTTTTCTACAATATATTTCAAAACAAATCATTAATATCATTACCCAACATTACATTACCATTAGAAATACCTTAATTATTTCTTGTTATAGAACCTTAATCTTCAATCCTTTTTTTCCTTTTCATGTATTCTAATTGTTTCTCAAACATTATTTCAAATCATCTTTCAATTGATGTTCATGAATAGATTCATCTTCTTATTCAGAAATATTTCATCCAAATTATTCATCATTTAATATTTAAATAAAATCTTTTTTATTACCATACTCAACCAATATGTCATATTCATCTCCACTACTTTATTTGTGTTCATATATTGATATGAAACATCTTCTTTTTGATTTGAAGAAGATTTTCTCTTTCCCTTTGGATTTTGACAATTATTTACCTCCCATTTTCGTAAAGGATCTTCAAGGATTTTTTCTTCTTTTATACTATCCCTTTAGTTATTTATTCAAGTACAATTAGACATAATGTGACTAGATATTCCATATTCAAAACATTTCAGGTTATTTTTAACATTTTATTACCATGTACATTTTCAAAAAAAATTTAGAGAGAAAGGATAAAATATCACCATGTTTTTAACAAACCTCATTTTCAAATTTAAAGTCACCATCTTCATATTAAATGGGAAAATTAGGTCAAATTTATTCATTGAATCCATGAATTGAATATATCTATCGACTATTATTTTTATTTTCATAGTTGTCTCTATTTTCATTTCACAAATAATGATATTTCTATGTAAATCATCAATATATAATGATTTCTGATCACATAATTCTAATGATGAATACTTTACAT
Organism: Viscum album; assembly: GCA_963277665.1. NCBI lineage: Eukaryota > Viridiplantae > Streptophyta > Magnoliopsida > Santalales > Viscaceae > Viscum > Viscum album. Next base: position 758,427,454 of record OY728145.1, on the reverse strand, counting down.
CAATGTTGGAAGGAAGAATTTTGAAAAAACACTAATAACTATATAAAAATCTATATTTTAAAAAATTCATATAATAGTACACACAATTTTATTTACCCTAGTATTAAGTCCCAGATATTTTTTTAGTCAACTATCTTTATATCTTCATACATCAATCTACATATTTAATGTTTTCCCTTCTTCATGTTTATATTAACATTATATGTTTTTTCAGTTTATCTAATAGACTTATGGAAATAGAAACACCTTTACCCCTTAGTAATTTACTTTTTTAATGGGATGATAGTATTTATTTCATATCCATTCCATTAGTATCTAGATTTTTTTTCCACAGATTTAAGAGGAGTTTTATAATCAATAAGAGGAATTCCATCTATTGTAGTTTCAACAACATCATATCCAACATTCATAAGATATGAAAGCATTCTATCATTCCAGATATGATAATTATTTCCAATGAAAAATTTAATATCGTTAGTCTTTTTTAAAATTCTAATTTTCCATAAATAATGATTAATAAATGGGAACAGGTGTTCTGATACAAGTTGTATGTTCATAGTCATAGTAATTGTATAACAGCGAGGGGGGGGATCAAGGATACATTAACTTTTTTGATTTCTTTTTCAAATGAAATAACCATCACCTCCTATAAAATATTTTATTCCCTACTAAATGTAATTCAAATACATATACATAGGAATAAGAGTGTTTAGAAAGCTATCAATTCAGTAAGAATAGATATATCCATGTTATGGTATGGAAATGATCCAATACCACAGAATACACTATAAAAAATACATGGATTCCAATTAGTAGGATATAAAATTTCACACATATAGTACACTGAAGACAATCTAAATGTACATGTTCACCCTCATAGAAAAATTAGGAAAATATTTTGATTGTGTAACAAATCATGTTACGTGTGAATATTTTAAATTTCACTAAATGATTCCTATAAAACACTTCTTTAACTTATTACCTAGAATATTGTAATAAATTAATTGATTTTTTTGAGGAAAAACATATTATAATTCATCCTAACATAATTTTAAGTTCAATTTCTTTGAGTATGATTATCCCGGATATGATTCTTCCACGTACAATTCTTTCGAATACAGTTATCTGCATTAGGAAAAATGTGAATTTGAAAGAATACAATATAAATGAATCTACACCACATCAATTACATGTATAGTAAACAATATACAATTATCATAGTATTATTCTTCCTTATTTTGAAAATATAAAAATGAAACTCCAGAATCTGATTATCCATCTCGATATGATAATCAACAAATTAAGATTTACAAGATGAATATGGTAATCTACTGACTATAGTAATTACTGTGTTTGATGATTATGTTAATAAAACAATTTAACTTTGTATCATATCATTCACTTTAATGTTGTAAATCATCTTTAACAAAAATAACCATATGGAAATCATGTTTTTCTCTATTAAAACTTAGAGCTTGTCTTACTTTTATGAAGAATAGTACATTGGTCATTATAAAAGAATAGTGTAAATTTTTCCGTTTATAGATGAAAAACGTGTGGTTGTGGTAGGAATTGAAAAAACATTCCCACACACATAAATTCACCCAAATCACAATTTCCCCTCAAATATTAGGGGAATTGATGACTTATTCAATTCCTTTAAAAGATTTGTGATTCTTCTTAAACCTTCACATCCACATCATGAATTCATCATAATATCCATTCCAAAAATAATTCATGAGTCTGATTTTATGAATCTGATTTCTTCTATACAAAGCTCTACATCAATTTAATGTAATTGTATAAGAAATGGATTATAATCTTAATGATGAATTCAATAATTATTTTGAATTTCAAGATCCCCCATGATATCACATTGAAAAAGCACCACTTACAAATAACTTTTACATCATCTCTTCTACTCTTGACCTAGTTGTAACCCTTTACATAAATTCAACCCTTTTGAAATGGTTGAAAACATTGTTGATGTCATTTATCTCTTCTCTTTTCATTCATATGCCTCATGAAATTCCTTCTCTGAATATGATGGAACCTGTGTTTGATCATCAACTTAATTATTTTATTAATATGATACCACTAACACAATCATTCTCTTTTCCAGAAAACTACATTTCCATGCATCTGAGTAAATTTTAGGATCAACTACTACCATTCCTAACATTGAATATTATTTTGGATTGACTGATATAGTTCTTATAATTGAATACATTTTAAGAACAAATGAAACTGTGTGTGAATTAAAATTGAACATATTAAAACATTGCAATCTCCTAACAACATATTTCTTTCCTTCTCATCTTGATTCTAATTTTAATGAGTATGGTCATTATGAGTATGATTGGAGTAGATATGATCATCCTGGGTACGAGTTTTGAGTATGATCCCTAGAATCATTTTCCTCTCAAAATCCAATAAGCATGATTATATATAACACCCGCTTTTTTCGAATATTTAATCCTAAATATTCCTATTTTGATAGGATTTAGGATATACTAATTAGCAATGTGTCATGATATTTAAATTTTAATATAGTCATGGAGACTCCAATACAATCATTTCTTTCATAACAGATCATGAGTTAATGTGATGAACATTTAATTCAATAATGATACATACTCTGTTTGACTGATTATATCAGCACATATAACAATCATTCCATCATTATGAACTACTTTGATTTTGGATAAATGGTTTGTCCAATTAGAACATTTTCATTCAAACAACATACCCTCATCATGATGATTAGGGAATTTCTGATTCCTTGGAAAGCAACCATCAATATGATTTGAACATAGTACGAAGTGATGCAATTTTCATTCATTAAAAAATTTCTTAAAAAGAAATGACTACACATAAAAACAAAAACCTTCCTTATCATATTGGTGAAAATAGAACGATTTCTGTATTTTCAATGATAAAAAATAATATAACCATGTTTTGGGCTCATTTTCACTATTCATAGATAATCCTATGTAAAAATGGGAGGGTATTTTGATGTTTTTGATCTTCTGGGTACCTCAAGATTAGGAATGCTACAATGTAGTATGGGTGATAGTTGACTAATTGAAATATTAAGATTAATTTTTACTTATCTGTCTTCCTATTGTTGTTTATGTTTTTGCAATATTGTACAAGGATTTTGTGTTTATGTTTCACAAGGTACCAAATACCATCGTCATTGCTCTATGTCCTTGTTATAACATAATTGTGTTGAGGGTATTTTATCATTATCAATTCACCCATTTACTCCTTATCACTTCTATACAGTATCATAGTGATTAGGAGACAGATCAAACCATCTAGATTCAAGATGAAATTCCATGGGAATGAATCATGTATTTTTGTGGATATTGGATGCGGCATAGTAATTATGTTGTTTTGTAGTAAAAAAGTATATATCACTATTAAATTGGGGTGGAGCCATATAATTAATTATATTTAAATCCCTTTTATACTCCATTGTTCTATATAGAGGTTATAGATTCTATAGTTTTTGTTTTAAATGTGGTACAATGGACAATCAAAAAGATGTAGTTGGATTGTTATTATATGAGTGTGGGGAGGACAGTCAGATTACCTATGATGATCATAGTAGAAACCCATAAATATTTTGGTTTGATACCATGTGTTTTTTATAGTTTCTAAGAGGTGTGGGTAGTATGGGTTTTTTAGGTGGAGAAATATTTTATTGGAATACTTGTTACCTTTTTGGTTCTAAAACAAATTACTGTAGTGGTGTGTTGGGTGGCCTTTCCCCAAAGGTTGAATAAGACTCTTTGAATCTTCTATGTGTCCTATCTTCATAAATATATCCATGATGACCCAAAATTCATTAAATTTGAGTAGTTGGATTTCATGGACGAGTTGACAATTTTTGGGTGGCCAGTAAAAATCTATAGTCATTGAGAGAATGTGTTTCCTGGTATGACTATTCCCTTGGACCATGTCATATAAAGATATGTTGTCCTATAGGAGATAACATGGAATGGTGGGGCAACGAGGTGTTCACATTCCCTATAGATATTTTCGGTCTTTATTTGTTCTATTTTTATAATGATGTGATGGTTTGATCTTGATATGTTTTGAGATGTACAATTTTTCATGACGTGTAATGTGTAATAAACCCATGAAATATGAAAAGGGTATGACCTAATTACTTATCATGGGATATTAATTTTTATGTTATTAATCCCCTATGGGGTAGTATTTCCTCTAAAATTGGATAATATCATGACATGGAGGGTAAAATTCCAGGATTTATGTGATTAGTGATGTCTTTTTCGTTGAATGTAATGGTTGTTGGATTGGGATTTTGGGGTTATAAAAGAAATCACATTCTACGTTGATGTTGATATATTGTGATGAGGTTTTTTGAGATATTTTTTCTTTTTAGATTGGTATGTTTTGCTGTTGTTTGAATTTTTGATTAATGAGATCCTTGAGTGCTATATCCATGGGTGGTTATTTGGACACCATTTCCCAATTAGTCTTGGTTTTTTATTTTCGAGGCTGAGAAGAGTTTGACATTTATATAATATAATGGTTTATTTCCTCCAGCTCTGTTACATTGTAGGTTTTATTTGTTCGATGTGTTATAGGGGAGGCAAGTGGTTGTTTTGTGGTTCTGAAAGGAATGATATAGTGGTCCTAGAGGTGTTTTCAATTAAAGGGATAGAGAAACGGAGAATACACATTGTGGATAATTTACCTAATGTTAATTGAATTTTTGAGGCATTGTAATTACATTTCATGGGATGTGGCACTATGCATAACAAATTTGAAATTTAATTCGTTTAGGAGATTCATTTTTCATCAAAACATAAAACCTATCCTTTAGATGATGTATAAAGAGTAAATTACATGTAAATTACCAAAATATTGTGTTTATGATGAGCTGTAGTGCTTGGGTTTCTCCAAACCCTATAACTAGCAGTGCCCCCAATCATGTCAACAGGTTCCAGCGAGCCTCTCTATAGCCACCATAGGATTCCATCATATGATATCATCAATTTTCTTCTCATTTTTGATACATTGAGAGTTCTTATATGATTAAAATGTTTCCCATCTATTACTCTTCATTGATTAACTACGGGGTTTTTTCTTCGGTTTAAGAGTATCATTGGGGTGTATTTTTACAATCCTTTTTGTTGGTGTAGTTTGAGTTGTCTTTTTTCCAGGTAGTTGTTGTTCGTGGGGGTTTCTTCATCACCTTGTGGTGCAAAACGAAATTGGAAAAACTATTTAAGGTAGTGGGTGATAATTATATCTATTTAACATCCTACTATTGATATGTTTGATCATATTCATACTATTAGGTTCACATCATGGGTAGTGCAATAATATAATGATTTATTTGTCTAAAATTACTGGTTAATGGTAGATATTGTGTCTTTTACTTCTATGATATTTATTTTTTTATTTTTATATTCATTCACATTGTAAATTCGAGATATAATGACTTTTGAGAGAATTTTGATGATCTATATTAGTTAATATTCTTATTACCCTTTTGGTGTTGTTGTGTGATCCCAACCACAATATAAGATTAGAGAACATATTTTGGACTGATATTTGGTTTCTAATGGAAATGATGATTAGTTCAATAACAACCATGTTAAATATAAATGATATTTGACAACACCCCAAAAAAATATAGTAGATAGAATGTGTGTCATTATGTGTGATTCTACTTTTTGTGTTTCCCTTCAGAGTTAGGGTTGTTGTGTCATGATGGATATGACCCACTAGGTTGGGAAATGTGTGGGGTAGTGGTGTGGTAGTTATGTTTCATGTATGTGATGTGGCATTGGGATTGAAGATACGGGTTTTTTTATAATGTTTGTGTGGTCTTGCCTATTGAGTTGTGGTTATTGTTCAATGGTTTTGTTGCATGGTGGTTGTGGCTGTGCAATTATTGATTGATATGGGTTTTATTGTCATAAGCCATAGGAAATGTGGTGAAATTATGATGGTGTATAATCATTTATTTGATGGAATTTATGCGAGCTAGTCTACTTGCGGGGGTGTTATAGTTTCTTGGTTTTCCATGAAATAAATTATAATGTTGAAAGGAATGAATACTTTAATGAGTTAGTAAATGAATGTGAATGAGTTAGAAATAGATATTTTATAAGTTGACTGAAATAAATTGAAGAAAATAATTTGTGTTATAATTTGAAATAAATTTAGTAATGAATAAATGTGGTGAAACTTGTATCCTAAAAATGGAATATTTGGTGCGATTTCTGTGGTGCTAGTGTCTTGTTTCATATAGTGGGGGAATCATTTGTGATTGTTGATGTTTGGTATAGTGTTGTTGATGTGATGTTCAGTAGTGTAGGTTATGTAAACATGTAGGATTCAAATTGTGTTCTATATTTATATAATGTATCTTAATTATATTTTAATGATACTCCACCCGAGAGGGATAACCATACCAATTCTCATAGTGAATTGTTCTGGGGTTTTCCCCAAAATCTATGATTGTATTGTTATAGATATTTTTCAAATACATCTCCTCACTATTCCCTCAGCTTGGTTGTATTGGACCAGATCTCTATAAGCTATATATGATATATGGGACACATTTATATAGGTGACATGTGATGTATGGCTTAGGTGTTAATGTGAGAGATGTGATGTGTTGGGCCATGTGTCTATTTGGAATACGTGATGTTAAGTGATGTTTGGACCTAGTGTATGTGGGTGGGATTTGATGTGGTGTAAAATGTGTGGACGTTTTTGGAGAATAATAAATTTAATTTTTGTGGTAAAGGGTAGTAGATTAATTTGGATGAGGCAACATGATGCAAGTCTTTGTTATGATCTTGATGTTATTTTATTATATTGGATGTGTGATTTGGTCAGTGAGATGTGGAGTGGGTAGGATTGGTTAGATTATCGGTATTGGTTTTTTGGATCTCATGTTTGATCAGTAGAACATTAACATGTTCATTTTTCTTGTTCACTTGATGTCTTGGTTATATCCATACATATTATACTGGTTATTCTCACATTATATGAATAATTATTTTTAGTTTCCTATAGGATATAGTGGAGGAAGATAAACATTAAAACATAGGATGGAGATACTATTGTGTTGTTGTAATAGATATTACATTTTGGTATATACTTTGGATACATGAATATGTGTTCGTTTTATTTATTCATGTTTTATGGGATGGATTCTGGTTTACATTATTATATCTGGAAGAGTTTTTACTATTGTTTTATCGAATTTCCAGATCTTCTTTCATTTATAGAGGGTATTACCCCTCATATTGTTATATTTTTTTACCCTCAGTGATAGTCACCACCATGGGTCCTATTAGTGGTGGGAATCAAAGGTCATTATTTATATCTCTTTTTTTAGTATCTTTCAATAGAATGGCTCTTGAAAATGTTGGTTAAATAGCACAAATTCTATTATATTTAAAGGATCCTTATAATAATATACCATTTTTGGGGTATCGTGACTTCAGATTAGAAGAGTTTCCCATGTGAATTATATATGGTTATGTATGAGGTGTGATCATTTGTGGGGATGGGTTTTGAATTTATAAATTATAAATGCTATTAATGTCATACATATTTATATGGAATTTTTTAATATTAATAATATATAGGTTCTCATAATTTTTTCTCATATAATATTTTTAATATAATATGATTTAATTATATATTTTTTATTCATCCCATAATGAATCATATAGTCGTAGCTACATGTGCAGTCATATCTCATGTGTTTTCTCAATGAATATAATGAATATTTAAGAGATGATATAAGTTGATATGAAAATAACAAATAGTATCGGTGTATAATTCCAATAGATTCTCATTGGTGCTAGTTACTTATAATGGATCGAATGTAATAAACTGAATCTTTATTCAGGAATATATCTTGATTTTGGGATGTTTTTTGAAAAAATGAATAATGTTTTTTGAGTACTCGTTGTGTGCTTACATGTACACATCATGTACCCAGTAGCTACATACAACAACGTAATACCAGTTTAACGGTCAGGTAAATGGCCATGTGATTAACTGGAAGACTGCTTATGTTTGGGTTTGGGTAAGGATACTACATGTCTTGTAGGATTAACTAAAATTCCATCTACTTTTATTATTAAAAGATATATCGGAGATAGGACACATATTATGTATGTAAACATCTTCTTCTCCTCATGGTTTGTACAGGAGAATGACATTGTGGTTTATGATCTTCAAACCCTCTCGATAATCTATTGGACCTCCAACTGAGACGTTTTCGGGTGCATTGGAATCCCACCTAAGAGTTCTCAATGCCCCTATAGCTACTTTTCTCAATTCCTCCTCTCTCATGAGTTATTCAAGAATGGTATTTTTCCATATTTTTTATATCTACGCCTATCTAGGCCAATTAAAGTGCAGACATTCATGTATACCAATCATACAACCTAGAGGTAGGTCGTTTAGGCCTTTCATTATTAAATTTTGAATTACATGATTAGAAAAGTTTTGTATACCCACACTTGGGGTATTGAATGTTTTGGAATTAAACCACATTTTTTTAACAATTATGTTTTGGTTGATTGAAAAGTGTCGTTCAATATGCATAAGGTTATATATCTTGTTACAAGACACCCCATGGTTGTGTTTCCCTTGATTGATTATTTATGGTGGTTTTTGTGTAGTATTCTTATTAAGATTTCATTTTTTCATTTACATGGTTGATTTGGATAGATATTGATTGATTGTTTTAAATGCATTTGATTTTTTTGTGAATGATTATCCATTTTTTACTTTCATTTTACATGAGATACTTTGTAATTATATACACATTATAATTACACTGGACCCCCAGAGGCTTGGGGTAGATTATTGTCCTGGGTGTATTGACAATGAGAGATACCCAAGAGGACATTAATATCTACCTAATGCTTTGTTGATCAAGGGGTATTGACCCTGAGATTTAACTACGAGGTCGTTTGAAATTTATTGATTCCATGTTGACATAGGAGTATTGAACGTAAGATCTTCCTAGGTGGGTTTTTCTAAAATACTTTTTCATTGTTATAAAAAATGGGATAGAACATGAGAGAGTCCCATAAGGTCATTATTTAATGAATTGGTGATGTGATAAACAAATAGGGTTAGGCTGGGAGAGCTTTCCTACTGTGTTGATTATGAATGATTGACTGATTGTGATCAGACTATCAATCCAAAGAACATGCCTGTACTCGGTCTTACATGATAGTTTAGATGGTAATCTATAACATCTGTTCTGTTTCTATTATAGTGTGGGATATATAACTTAATCTAGATCTACAAATTACATTATACAAAGGTTCAATATTAAATGTAAATGAATGTAATTTAAAACTGTAGGATTGTTAACAATTGAGTACTTCCCAATTTATTGCTTCATTTCATAAAATTAACTACTATATAAGATAACAGACAGTAATATATAGATCATTTAATTGTTTCTTAATGGGATTATACTCAAAAATTATTTGGGTAATGCTTTGAACCCAACCATATTGTATTATTTTGGGTATATATAAGGGAAAGATCCATTCATTATCAGGTACATGATTGTTGTCGGAGCTCGAGAGAATAGTACCAAGAAGAGTCTTGTGATGTTGTTAAAGTTTACATGCATTTCAATAAATTGGTTTCATTTTATATTTCAAACATTGTGACTTGTTTTTATACATACCTATACAAATGTGACATAAATCATACATGTATATATATAAATATATATGCTGTAGTTTTTTTATTACAATCAGTTTTCTACTTATTACTTTCGTGGTATGGTCTTACTTCTTTCTCTACTATTTACTATATGTGTTCTACTGTGTATACTATATTAATGAAGTAATGGTTTCCCCACATTCAAATCATATCCCTCACTTCTTTTCATCAACCTCTAGCATTTAGGAAAATGTACTTGAGGTCATGTGACCAACCGGGTTTTGGGCACCCAGATCTGATATGAAACAAAGTGGTAGAAGATGAACTTCTATCCTTTTTTGCCATTTTTTATTGAGCTGATTTATTAGTATATGAAGGAATAAGTAGTTGGTAATAATATGTTCTCATGTGTAGTTACCCCTTGTATAGGGAAAATCCATGTTACATTGAATATGGCAATTCTTCTAATTTTTCAATTGTTAAAATTGATTTTTTTTCACCGTTAACTGATTAACATGTTTTTCGTGGTTAATATTGATAAAATTGTGCTTCTATTTTTATTGCAACTTGATGAGATGAAGGTATTCCATATCATGAATCATATAGTCACTTTCTGAAATCACATGTCATTCATTTTTTTTCATGCCATGTAGGGTTCATAATCGATTGCATGTTGTTTTGATTGATGTTGTTCTAGATATGTATATTTTTTTGATATATTCCATGATATAAATACCTACTATTTTGGATAGTTTATTGATATATGTAATGTTGTATTTTGATGGATTCCAAGCATTGGACCCTGATATTTTATTGGCCCTATTGAATTTGAATATGGTGGATCATGATAGAGAATTAATTGATTTCTATTAAGGCATGATAGGTGTAAGAAATAAGAAAAAACTGATTCGTGGGGAGTATGAGATTGAACAGATCAGAATTTGGATTTTCTTAGACTAAATATGAAGGATTTTGGGGTTCCAGAGAAGTTTTAGAGGTTTACTATCGTGAATAACAAACAACATGTCGTTTAATGTTATAAACACATTCCATGCACTCTTTTGTTTTTGACGAAATTAATTTTCTTAAGTACACTCCGTGTACATTATGTAATCATTGGGTAGTTTCTAACCGTGTAACTGACTGTGTGATTAGAGACATGGGGTTGATAAAAATTTTGTAGAACACACCCTATAATTGGAGTTCATGTACTGCAATAAAAGGCCTTGAATCTGGCCGTGTTACTAATGACATGGGTGGGTGAAACATAGGTTTCATCCATTGGGTCTATAATTTATAAGTAATGTAGTAATAAACTATGTATCCAACTATCTTAATATGGACACAGGTGGATGGAACTGACATGGTACATCCCGTGTATACAATTTCCAAACTGTGTAGTGTTACACCAGCTGAACTGTGTCTTTATATCCATGTATAATTATGTGGGTTGGAGGGAATATTCATGTAAACGCCATGTCTCATTAGAAACAAATCGTGTGTATTGGATGTTACATTACCAAGTTGGCAGAGGAACACACCCACGTTAGAGGTTAAATGGAACATGTCTTGTAATTCTTCTAAATGTAGTGTAACCCTCTTTTGTAAAACATTAATGTTCTCCATCTCTAGTTCCATTCATGAAATTCTATGTTGTAGTTCCTTAAATCTCATAGAATATTTTTTTATTGAACTTGCTGAGTCATGCCACTAATACATCCTCTGGTTGGATGCCAAGTACTCGAAAATGAGAAGACAACGAAAATCGTAGATCAGGGACTACCAACATATCCTCCCATCCTGCCCATTTTGGAACCAGCTATTATACTAGATGCTGGAACAGATGCAGAGTTCAGTGAATGCGTTATGGGGATGATACAAACTTTTTAGGGATCACCACATCTTGAACTGACTATGTAAGAGTTTATGAGGGTATTCCAAAATAATAATCCTCCAACTTCTTTTAAGGGATGGAGGAGTACATGCCACAAATTTAGGTTTGACGACAATGATTTCGATCTTAGATCATTGGGAGACGCCTCCAAAGAGGGGGGTGAATCTCACAACATACATGTTACCTAATTCAACTGAGATATTGTGGGAAGATATCTCACATGTGGTAAGACATCAGGATATGACTTGGGATGAGTTTCATAGGACCTTATACGATTAATTCTACCCCATGATTTTGAGTACTGACCGAACCCCAGTGTTCATGAATTTGGAGCAAGGTAATCTCTTAATGATAGATTAATTTTTTGGAATTATAGAGCTTCATCTCTTCACACTAATACTAGAGGTGACAAGTTATCACTAGCTATTCTATTTAAGGATGGTCTCAGGTATGAATATGATTATAGGTGAATGTTTTTAAGTTGAAATCAGAGACTGATATAGTAAACTAGGTGTTTATTATCGAGTGCAATATGAGGGAGTTATGAGCTATGATCCAGGATGGTTCAACATCTAGGGTTGTTACTATTTCAACGGATATCCTGATGCACCATAGAGAGCATACACTTGTTGGATCTTCTTGTAGCAGTGATGTATCTTATGGTTTCTAGTCTGTGTGATACCTCTGCGGATGGAGTGAACTCACGAGATCTCATTGCCCGAGAGACCTAGTTGAGTGCTGATCTTAGGGCATTATGAGTCATAATTAGAGATTTGTTCAGACATTATCAGTGTATTCTAGTTAGAGGATATCAATTATGACTCCATGTTTAGAAGTAGGACCACCAGTTTCTTCCTAGTTAGGAACTAATGTTCATTATCTCATTTAGGGCGATAATGTGGTTGTGTTTTTGGAACCTAGAATAAATGTTTTCAGTTGTGGTAGGGTGGATCAACTCATGTTAGACAAGAAGGATATCAATCTTGCGGTACTGGTAAGAATTTTGTGATGGAATAAACCCACCATTAGCGGGATCCCAAACCCTTTACAGTTAGAGGTACGATACTTGTTTCCTCATTTAAAGCATCTTCTCTTCTTGGTATTGGGTCATCATATAGTTTTATATCAGTTTACATTATAGAGATCCTTATGCGATATATCATTACTTCTATTGATGTTATGATGCTATACACTCCATTAGGGATTAGGACGACTAGTGTAAATCAGTGCAAGGAGTGAACTCTTGAGTATTGTGGGTTTCACTTCGTAAGGGACCTCTATGTCTTTGTGATGACATGATTTGATGCCATTCTCATAATGAACTATTTGGTATCATTTTAGTCCTTTTTTGACTAATATTGCCATAGGGTGAGTTTTACATCACCATAGGGTGGGTATTTTCTACCAAAGGGTGAATGGGATGTCTAGGTAAGTAGAGTCGGACCCGAGATTCATGGGTTAGGAAGAATCATATCCTAGATTTTTGGTTTATATTTGGATGACCAGAAGACTTTAGAGATGGACTCTCCCCTAGTGGAGGATAATTTAATATATGTCTTTCTAGATGACATTCCATGTTTACCTCCAAATAGAGAGGTGATCTTCTCTATTGATCTGGAGTAGGAGTGGAATTGGTGAACCATTACTCTATATAAGATGGCTACACATGAATTAATGGAGAAAAAGAAGTAGTTATTGGAGTTGTAGTAAAAGGGTTCCATCCAACCAAGTGCTTCTCCTTGGGGTTTTCCTGTCCTTTTCAAAATGAAAGAAGATAATACCTTCGAACATGTGTATTTTATGACAATATCAACCAGTTGATAGTCAAAAACTAATATACCTACTTGAGTATTGATGTTCTCATTGATTAGCTTTGAGGAGCCCCAGTGTTCTCAAAGACTAACTTGAGATCAAATTATCATCTGTCGTGAATTAGACCATCGGATATACATCTTAATACCTTTTAGAGAATGTATGGTCTATATGAGTATTTGGTAATGTTTTTTGGTCTCACCAATGTGCTTGTAGTTTTCATGGAACTGATGAACTGAGTGTTTTATCCTTTCATGGATTCATTTGTCAATATGATCGTGGCCAATATCATGGTGTACAATCACACTCGACATGACCATTGAATCTATTTTGATATTTTATTGAGTACACTAAGAGAGAATCAGTTATATTCAAAGATCTCAAGGATCCACATTAGGATGGAATATATCTATTTATTAGGTAATGTAATTATTGAGATAGGAGTATCAATAATCCTAGATAAGGTGAGAATGATAGTTTCCTAGGAGCAGCCGAAGAAAGTCATTGCGGTTTGCAGTATTTTGGGGCTAGCTGGTTACTAAATATGATTTATCAAGGACTTTTCATGCATATAATTTTCATTGATAGGAATGACTAATATGGGTGTGAAGTACTTTTTGATATATTCCTATGTTTAATTCATTCAGGAGCTAAAAGGAAGGTTGACATCAGCATCGATACTAACTTTTCCAAAACATGGTAAGAGTTATACCATTTACTATAATGCATCATGATTCATGTTGGGAGTAGTTCATATGTAGGGGGAAGTTGTAATTTCATTCGGGTTATGGCAATTGAGTCCACACAATTGAAATTACCTGACACACTATCTCGAGTTATCTACTGTTGTGCATGCTTTTCTCTATTGGAGACAGTGTCTTCTATAAGGGAATTGTTTGGTGTACAATGACTAAAAAGGAATCAAGTATATATTTACTCAGTGTGATTGTAATTTCATAATGTTAAGGTGGGTTGAGTACCTTTTATCTTTGGACTTTGAGCTTTCTTACACACCTGGTAAAAGAAAATATAGTGGTTGATGCATTGAGCAGGAGGACCCAAATACAAGTAGTTTAGGAGGACAACAGTTAGTGGAATCATATAGACCTATTATTATAGATTCATTTGGAGTTTTATGATAGGAAAGGGTATACATTTCATTTTTCTATTGATGTTACTTTTAATCTTTTGGAACAAGTGAATTGAGGAAGCAATTATATTTAGAAGGCCAAGTCCTATGAGATAGTTTTTAGGCAAGGAACCTACTCCTGGGTGGACTGTATGTAAATATGAGGATTTATTCATGGGAGTGTATGGGTGTTAGTATACATACAAGAGGATTTGATGCAACATTTTCATGACTCATTATGGGATGTTCAACCTTCTGTCACCGTGATGTATCATTATTTACATCTTCAATACTAGTGGCCTGGTAAGAAGAGTAATGTAGCTGGTTTTGATATTAGGTGTTCAACCATTCATCAAGAGAAGGTAGAGCATCAGAGAATGGAAAGTATTTTAGAGTAGTTATCTATTTGCGAGTGGAAGTGTAATTATGTCACGATTGATTTCATGATAGGTTTACCAAGGTCTCCTCAATGGAATGATGCACTTTTGGGTTGTTATTGATAGAATCACGAAAGATGCACATTTCATGTCAATCAAGGAATCCATTAGTGTTGATGTGATTAGAATCTTTTGAATTCCTGATATCGTATGTTTACAAGGGTTTACAAACTCTATAGTTTCATACATATATTCCTAGATTACTTATTGTGTATGATAAAGATGAAAAATGGATTTGGGTAAATATGTACTTCTGAGTAAAACATACCATCCACAGAGAGATGGACAATATGAGCATTCGATATTGGTTTTTAAGGACATGATTCGAGCATGGGTCCTATATTTTAGGGGTTATTGGGAGAGATACAAACCCTTGGTGGAGTTTTCCTACAATAATAGTTTTTAGAAAATAATTCATATAGAACCTTATGAGCCTTTGTACAATAGTGTGTACTGATGACCCTTTTGTTTGCTGGATGCAGGGGATGCAGCTATGCTAGGTCCTCACCATGTCCAAGAGACAACTGAGTAGGTGGAGTTGATTAAGAAGAGGATGGATTCCACATAGTCTTCGCAGACATCTAACTCTATGACATTTGGAGATCAAGGTCAATGATTAGGTTTTCCAGTGTGTCACATCAAGGATGGGAAACATGAGGATTAAGAGATAGGAAAATCTTCCACCAAGATACAATGGGCCATTTGAGGTTTTGGAGGTAGTCGGGCTGGTTTCCAGACATTTTTAGTTAACACAGATGTACCAGGCTATGCATGAAATCTTTCATGTTTCTCAACTAAGACATTACATTTCATACATGTCTCATGTTTTTCATCCTGAGGATGTTGTGTTGGAGTTGTATGCATCCATAGAGAAGCACCCTATTTTGATTGTGGGTCAAATCACGATGGTTCTCCATGGATGGTATGTTCCTCTAGTATAGATGTCATGGTAGCACAAGAGACTGAAGGATGAGGCTTTTGAGAGGGTGGATGATGCATGATTACAGTGGATTGAGTTGTCCACATATTCTACATCTCCATCCTTGGAAAGGCAATTCGAGGAAGAATTTGTTTATGAATTTACGTTTGTTTGAAAACCTATCATTATTTCAAGTATGAATATTCATTTCTAGTTGTTTGTTAGGAAAATGGAAGAAAAAATATTTTTATGAGTACTCTCCATGTACTTCCATGTATACATCGTCTACCTGGTAGCCGAATAAAGGTGTGTACTGGTTGTGTAATGACCGAGTTCATGGCCATGGGATGACCTAGAAGACCGCTAATGTTGGGGGTCGGCTAAGTCGACTACATGGCATGAAGGAGTAACGAACATGTCGTGTACTTTAAATTTTTATTGATATTTCATAGAGGGGTCACATATTATGTTAATAAACATCTTCCCCCCCCCCCTCATGGTTCAAACAAGAGAGAGATTGTATTTTTGAAATACATAAATCCCTGAAAATTATATATCTGAGCTCGGACTGAGATGTATGTGGGTTCATTGGAATCCAACTGATGAGTTCTCAAAATCCCAAGATCATTTATTCTAAATTATTCTACTCTTTTGAGTTATTCAAGGTTGGGTTTCTTTCACTTTTTTTTTGTATATCTTGGAAGATATATGCTAATTCAATGATGAAAATTCATGTATATCAGTCACACAACATCGAGGTTGGTGGTTTGTACCTTTTGATTTTCATCTTTATATTATATATTAAACAAGTTTCATATACCAACTATTAGGGTGATGCATGTTTTGGAATTAAACCATGTTTATTACCTATTATAGATAGATTGATTGACAATGGTTAGTTTCATATGTGTAAGGTTAGATAGATTGTTACAGGACACCCTATGGGTTTGTTTCCCTTGATTGATTGTTTGTGGTCATTTGTCATAGGATTCCTGATAGGTATTCCCTATTTTCTATTCCATGGTTTATTAGGATGTAGTTTTATTGATCATATGAAATGAATGTGATATGATTGTTATTGATTAGAAATGTATTAGCTTCATGTTACATGATATTATTTTATAATATTTGTGCACTGTTTTTACACAGGACCTTGAGTGCCTTGGAGTAGATGATTGAACTAGTTGTATTGATCATGAGATGTACCTAGGAGGTCATTTATAATTATCTTATGCAATATTGAACTATGTTTTTTGATTTTCAGAGGTATATATGAGGTCATTTGTGATTTATTTATGCCATGTTTACCCAAGGGTATTTACCATGAGATCTAAGAAGGTGGTCATTTATAAATGACACATGCTATGCCAGACGAAAGTGGACAGACCATGGGATCTTCCTTGAGGGTTTTTATTTAATGAATTTGTGTTGTTTAAATCCAATGTGATTAGATTGTGAGAGCTATCACATATGGTTGTTTATGAAGGATTGAATTATTGTTACGAGTCTTCAAAGCCAAATCACATGCATGGTGTAAGTCTTACTTGATTGTTTAGGTGGTCTTATGAGAGATCTATTTTGTTGTAATTACACATGGGGATATAGATCTTTTGTTATATACTGTGATTACATGATTCAACGGATGACTAATAAAAGTAAATGAACGTAGTTAAAAACTGTAGGATTGTTTATTTGGGAGTACTTTATAGTTTATTGGTTTATTTATGCATATTACCTACTATATATGCTCATTAACAGTTGGGAATACGTCTTTTGGTGTTTTCCTATTGGGATTCATCTCATACACTATTTGGGACATTCTGTGGACCCAAAATTTTTTATTACTGTAAGTATAGATAAAAGACAACTCCCTTATTTATTGGGTACATGATTCTTATTTGAGCTAGAGAACATGGGATTATGTTGAGGCTTCCAAATCTCTTCGAGTTAACATGTGTTTCTATAATTTGGTTTCGGTATTTATTTCCATCATTGTGACTTGTTTGGATACTTTCCTAGACCCATGTTTGAAGCAAAATATATATATATATATATAGGATCCAATTCTTTTATTCCTATCAGAATTATATTTTATACATATATTATCTGGTTTTACTATTTCCACAATTGTTTACTATTTATTTTATGTTGTCTAAACTATACCAATGAAGGTATAGTTCACCAATTATCACACATTTTTCTATGATTCTTGTTGGAAGCCCTTTGTGTTTGTGGAAATGTGCCTGAGGTCATGTGACCAATTGGGTTTGGGAAACCGTTGGGTGGCACCCAAATCCAGGACATTACAAATTGATATTAGAGGAACATTATTCCAACCTTTTCATACTATTTAGAGCCAATAGTCTAGGATAGGGAGGAATAAGTTTTTGGTAATAGGTTGTGCTCAAGAGTATATACACTGTGTTCATGGAAAATCCTAGTTACCTCAAATATTGTAATTCTTATAGTTTGGAATTGTTTCAATTGATTGGACGTCACCATTTTGTGATTCACTTGTTATTTGTTGTTATCATGGATATAAATTTGGTTCTATTTATGTTTAAACCCAATGAGATGCGAGTATACCTTCTCATGAATCATATATGAACATTCTAGAAATCACATTTCTTGAATTTTTTCCGTGCCATTTAGGGTGCATAATTTATTGCATGGTGTTGTGATAGATGTTGTGATAGATATTTATGAAATTTTTATAGATGTGTTGATATAAATACCTACTATATTATATAGGGAAATTATATATATATATAATGTTTAATTTTTATTGATGCCATTCTTTGGTCCCTAAGATGATATTGTCCCTCTTGGATTAGAATATTTTGGATCATGATTGAACATTAATAGAATTATATTAAGGTATGACATGATTAATGATTCCATAAATTCATTTATGGGGAGTGTGGAATCTCATAGATCTGAATTTGGAATGAATTGGAAAACATTTTATGATTTTGGTGGTTCTGAAGGAGTTCCAGAGGCTTACTCTCTAGAAAACAAGACCACACGGTGTGTGAGGTTATAAACACACACTCTGAGCTCTTCTATTATAAAAGAGATGACATTTCTTAAGTACACACCTTGTACAATATATACACCTGCCTGAAAACAACTATTTTTATTGATTTCTATACATACAAGGAAAGGTCCAGACAAGACAAAATTTAAGGCGGTCTAAAGTAATGGAGACCAAGGGCATCATTAACCACAAAATGGACCCCCTCAAGGGGAAAGGAACCCATGCTCAGGAAGTAGGATATACTATAGTTCGAGGGAGCCTTAGAGGCCAAGAAGTCTGCCACCATATTCCCCTACCGCCACGTGTGAGAGATACTTGTCCTGCTGTCCAGAAGAGAGAAGCACTTCCTGATGCAGTAAGTAATATTCCATGGACCCTTGGTCTTCTTTGAGAGAGAATTAAAAAGAGTAATGGAGTCGGTCTCCACCTCTTCAAGACTGATGCTTCTTCCCTTGCAGAAATCCAACCCGGTGACCATCGCCAACGTCTCCGCCCGTAAAGCATTGCCCACACCAAAGCTGGCTGAGAAGGCTGCTATAATGGACCCCCTTCGATCTCGAACAACTCCTCCACCTCACATCATTCCGTTCAGGAGGGAACCATCCGTATTGAGCTTAAATCCCTCCCTTGGAGAGTGCCACCACACCCATTTCCCCAGCCCTCGCCCTTCACCCTATAATGGAGACCCCAGAGCCGGACTGAACCTTCTGATTGAGGGGGCACCCAAGCAACCCTTGCACAAACCAGCCAGGTCCAGAAGAGTGTTCCTCATCTTGAAAACGATGCTCATGCTACTGCATGGGGTGTTATCATGGCGGGCCTCATTCCTAACACTCCATAGTGTCCAGCAACCGGCCAGGATAATCAGCACCCGGCCACCCCGTTCTGCCCCTTGAACACCCGACCCCATGAGCCAGGATGAAAGAATGTTCTCCAGCATGTCATCACTATGCCCCTCACCAAGTGGTAAACCAGAAGTATGCCAGATCCGTCGAGCCCAGTCGCTGCCCATAAACAGATGGCTGATCGTTTCCTGTTGAGGATGGAAGCAGCATAAGCACCTTGAGGCCATACTAATTCAAAGACTTCTGACCCTATCGTCTGTGGGAAGGGAATTCTGACACACACGCGAAAGCAAGAAGTGAAATTTCATCGGCACTTCCTTACACCACAACATCTCCCCCCACTGGTCGCTCCTGTTTGTAGAAATCCTCACCTGCCGATAATCCTTAGCATAAAACGCACCTGAAGAAGATGTTGTGAAGATCAGTGCATCCGGCTCCTCACTGGGCACAATATCCATGAAGACCTCCTGCTGGATCTCATTCAGAATTGCCTGGATAAAACTAGGGTGATGACTCGCCTCCCGAAAAGACAAGGAAGGGGCCGGGCAACCTGAAAACCAGAGACAGCCAGCGCCCCATTCATGAAGCCAGAAATTCAGGTCGCCCCTTCCCACCATCCACTTCGAATGGTGTCTCTGCGTATCAATATGGGAATGGATCAGCTTCTAAGGCATGGATGGATGGGGTCTCTGCAATCCCAAGTCCTGGCCGTATCTGCTTTGCATGGACTTGCCCCATAATGTGAGACCCTCCAAAGCCTCCCAAGCGAGTTTGCCATGAAGACCTTGTAACTTATCATGGATGCTCCTCAAGTTGATGCCACCTTCCTGAATCGGCCTTGCAATGTGCTCACGGGAAGCCCAATGATACCTTCCTTCCATTTGCCCATCCAAAATAAAAGAAAACATAATCCTTTCCAGGTTGATGATAATGGCTTTAGGTACCTTCAAAGTAGAGAGCACAAGCATGGGAATGGACACTAAAACATTATTCACCAGCGTGATGCGGCCTCCAAATGAGTGAAGCCGATTCTTCCAGTTAAAGATCCGCCCCATGATCTTGCTGACAATTTTATCAAAGTGATGTACTCTAGGTGAGAATGGACTGACCAGAGCTCCAAGATACTCAATTGGAAACTGCCCTCTTCGCATATTCAGACTCTCATCCAGACTTCGTAACCTTCTCCCTGGGGTCTTCGTGGCGGAAAAGTAAAGAAATTTCTCCCTGTTAAGCAACAACCCGCTCCACTTACAATATTCCTCAAGAATACCACAAACGCCCTGCACTGATCTCCTACTACCATTGCAGAACAAAATGGAGTTATCAGCGAACATCAAGTGGGAAATACTCATAGGATTATAGCCGTTCTTAAAAGGGGTGATTCTGCCAATACGGATACCCCTATTGATAGAAAAACTGATAGAATTTTGCGAGATAATAAAAATGGTGGGAGATAAGGGGTCACCATGCCTGAGGTCCCGACACGCCTTGAAGAATCCGATCTGTTTCCCCATGAAAGATGATGAGATCCAAGCAGAACTAAAGCAGCGAAACAGAAGATCCCTGGTCCAGTGAGATAGCCCCATGCAGGTCAACACCCTGAGGGTGAAGCCTCATTCCATCCGATCATATGCCTTATTCATATCCAGCATAAGAATCAAGTTTCCCCTGAAAGTTTTATGATTGATGTCATTAAACATTTTATTTCCAATGCCAATCGCTCCTTGAATGGATTGGCCTTTGATAAAGCCATGCTGTGAAGGGGCTAACCAAGAATCCATGTTCCTCGCCAACCTTTTATTAATGATACTTGCAAGGATTTTATAGGGAAAGTTACACATACTAATGGGGCGGTAATTGTCGATGCATTGGGGGTTACATACTTTAGGAAGAAACACCACCTTGGTGGCACATGCAATCCGAGGCAAGTTCCCACCTCTGAAATAATCATGAATCACATGCACCATGTCTCCTTTGATAATGTCCCATGTAGCTTTGTAAAAGGATCCTGGAATGCCGTCCGGACCGGGGGCGCTATCTGGGTTCAGAGACCAAATTGCCTCCTGGACTTCATGATCATCAGGGCTCCTTCACAAGCTCACATCGGTTTCCTTAGAAACGCAATCAGGACTATCCTCAAAGGTCTCCGCTGCCCCCCTTGGGTATCCCGTATTAGACAGAGTGTTCGGGCCTACAAGGGTTTGTATGAATCTATTATTGAGCATCTCTCCTATTTCATCACGATCATTAGAGAAAGATCCATCCCCTCTGCGAACATTTGGATTATGCCGTCTTCTCCTTTCTTTGATACATGCATTGAAATACCTCGTGTTCCTGTCACCTTCGTGGAGCCACCGCACCCTGGCGCTCTCTCTAGACATCCGCTCCTGCCTCATGAGAATCTCTGAAAGCCGATCATTCTTGCGATGGAGATCGTTAAACATGCCTTCATCCCATCTCTATTCGAGACCCATCTCCATTAGCTCCACCTCCCTACTGATCTCATGAAGCTCCTGATCATGTCCAGGAATAGATCTCCTCCATCTTTGTAGTTGGAGCGTCAGCCGTCTAAGCTTTTTGTGGATAGTGATCCAGGGATTCCCCTCATAAATGTGTGACCAAACCTCCTAAACCAGATCAGAGAATCATGGATCCTCTTCCCATGACATCGAGAACTGGAACCGAGCCTCCCTCAGAGGGGCATGCCCCATTCTGAGAAGCATAAGAGAATGATCTGAGAGCCATCGGACAAGATGCGACACTTTGGTGTTAGGAAAGGCAGAGATGGATGCTTCATTCAGCAAACTCCTATCAAGCCGGAACCAGGTTCGCCTTCCTCCACATGGGTTGTTGCACCAGGTAAATCGGTCTCCATCAAAACCTGCATCCTGGAGTCCGCTTCTAGCCATAAATGACACAAAGGATTGACTGGCACTCCTGGGGAAAGCACCCCCGCCCTGCTTCTCCTCTGGAGTGGCGATAATATTGAAGTCACCCCCGACGACCCATGGAGTGTTATCATTAGTAATGCTTTCCAGATACCTCTAGAGCTCTTCCCTCTCTATGGAATTGCACTTGGCGTAGATAAAAGCAATGTTGATTTCATGGAATCCATCAGAGATCCTAGCAGCCAAATATTGATCCGAAACACCAATCTCCTCTACTTTGATCCGATCCTTCCAAAAGAGCCAAATATGAGAGTTCGGAGGATTCACATGCATGAAACCCCATGTTCTAAGGAGAAGAGCATACTCCTTGATCTTATTCGAAGCCAAAATTGGTTCAAGAATCGCCAGCACAGCCACTGAGTTGTTGCAAACTTCATTAGCCAGAAAATCAGTCTTGGCACAGGCCTGAAGACTGCGAGCATTCCAAATAAGGACCTTAAACATTGGAAAGGGTTGGTATGGCTTTGGCCCCAGACAAGATACCCAATTTGAGGGAAGGGTGAGGAGCACATTCATGCGGCCGGAGCTTCTTCAACTTCAACCTGGTACACATCCCCAGGCTTAGAGCTCGCGACCCTGATGAAGCTCGTCTCTCTCGTGGGAAGGGGGGTGACCCTACCGCTTTCAAAACACTTGGCGGAGATTGGGAGATAGTAGCTTGAAGAATCTCTCCCCAAGTAGCCGATAGACTTAGCAAAGCGGCCTGAGAGGCAGCCCCCCCTAGATCATGTTCCTTCACTGGAGCCTCTGGAAGCAACGCCTTGTGCATGCCCTAGCATAAGGAAAGGGGTGCTATCGGAGTCCCGTAAGAAAAATTACCTGGGAATTTCCTAGATGGTCGAAGAAAGCGCTCGAGCAAACTGCCTTCCCACAGCCGGTTTGTAGCGAAAACCCCTGGAAGCAAAGCCAACATCTAGTCCGGAGCAGAAGCGCCAAACTGAGGACGAAACCGTCTAGGAACAACGACATGAGATCCGGAAAGCATGGTCAGAGGACCTGCAGATGGAGAGGCTTGCCCTCTCCCCTCCCCAGACTCCGAACCCTCTACGGGCGGCACCATAGAAATGTTCGGAGAACTACCTTCCTCCGCCGCGAGACCAGGCTCGTGAGACCTTGGACGAGGATGCCGCCGAGAATCCACCCGATGCTTTCTGCAGACCTGAAGAAAATGCCCTTGGAGAAGGCAAACTGAGCAGAACCTGGGGAACACCAGGTAGAAAATCTCCTGGGACCATTCAAAAGTGTCCTACACCTTAAGAGACAAAATCTATGGAATGGGAAGGGAGAGATCAAGCTCAACACATAGCCTAGCTGCCGCAGCATACTCGCCCCTGCGAGTGAGATCATCCGATCAAAGAAAACCTCCGAGGGATTCACCAATGGCCTTGAGAAAAACATCGGACTGGAAAGGCAGGGAAAGGCCCGGTAAACTGATCCACACTATAGCCGGAGGACTCTCCCTTCCTCTGTGAACAGAGACACGAGGTTGATAAATGATTTGCAGAACACGTCATTAATTTGGAGTACATGTTGTGTTGTAAAATACCTTGTATCTGGTATTCTGACTAATGAAATTGGTGAATGAAACATTGGTTGTACAGGTCATCACTTTCTTATACATGTTGTGTAGTAATAAAATCATTATCTAGTCATGTGACTAATGACACTAGTGGATAGAACTTATGGGGTACATGTTGTGTCTATAGTTTTCACATCATGTAGTGTTACACTAGCAGAACCATGTAGTACTAGCCGTATAAATGTACTTGTGCCAAAGGGAATATTCTAGTACACACTACTTATCATGAGGAACATACCTTGTGTATGGGGTGTTATATGGAAAATGTGGTAGAGGTACACACCTGTGTTGATGCATAAAGAGAACTTGTCATGTTGTGGATCTACATGCCATGTAACACTCTTTTCCAAAACATGAATGATTTCATTACCATGTTCTTTTATTTCATTTATAAGTTGTAGTTCCATAAATCTCATATTGAGGTGTGCACTTGACATTTTATATTCATTCCACCATGACATATTATGGTAGTATTCCAGGTTGAAGGCATTGAGAAGACACCGGAAATGATAGATCAAGGACTACCATAAGATACTCCCAGCATGCACATCGTTGTAGAAGCAGTTATAACATACACTGGTGCTGATTCCTAGTTATGTGTCGGCCTTACGATTATTATTCATACCATTCTGGATCACCACATTCTACCATATCTATGATGATGTTGACATGTGTGTTCCATTTGTCGCATACTCCATATTTTTCGAGGGATGGAGGACCGCAGGCCGCAGAGTCATAGTTGGATTCCATGCATTCAATCATCGAGCTTCTAGAAAGGCCTCCAAAGAAGATATTGAATCTCAAAATGTACAATTTATGTGATTCTTCCATGAGATTGTGGGATGTTATCTCACAGGTGGGATAACACCCAGATATGACTTATGAAGTGTTTTAGACAGACTTCTATGATTACTTCTACTTGGTACATCAAGGGATGAACAATCTTTAGAGTTCAATCATTTTGAGTGAGGATGTCTATTGTTGATGGATTACTCTTCTTCCATTAAAAATCATCAGAACCTCACACCTGTGCTTGGGGGTGAATAGTTATCACAGGCTAGGTGATTTTGAGGATAGTCTTAGGTTTAAAATCAGAACATTTGTGAATGTTTTAAGGTTGAAACTGATGATTGCATTAGTTAACATGACAATGATTACCAAGTTAAATCTAATGGATTTTGGAGTTGTTATGCAAGGCATTTAAGTATCATGAATTGCTACTCCATTGAACGTTATTAGGAAGCACCATATAGAGATTACACACACTTTTTATTCTTGTAGAATTGATGTATCATCATGTAGCTATGTGGTGTTCTACCATTGTGGAAGGAGTGGACACATGAGACCATAGTGCTCGAGTGACCTAGTTGAGTACCAATATTTCAGAAATATGTGTCATCTTCATCATTTTAGTCTAATTTTTTCACCAGTAGCTAGTGAGAGGATATCTATTATGACTCCACATTTAGGAATATGGAAACTAGTTTCTCCACAATCAGGGAATTTGAGTTCATTAGGCTATTCAAGATGAGGAGTGGTCATAGATTTGATTCCCCGATGACATGTTTTCAGCTATAGTAGGGAGGATCTACTCTGGGTAGCCCAGTAGGGTTCTAGGTCTGCAATAAAGGCCTCAATAATGCAATAGAACCAACCCAATAGGATTAATCTCCTATAATTTCTTTGGATAGAGGTACAATTCTAGTTTTCTCAGTTTTACCATCTTCACTTTTCGATATAGAGGCTTCACATAGTTTTATATCAGTTTCTGTTGTAGAGAGCCTTGGGATCTATATCACAACATCAACTGCGATTATGAAGCAAGACAATATTTTTGGGATTTGGATGGATAGTGTACGTCATTGCAATGAGTTCCCTCTTGTGGTTGATGGGTGTCTCTTTTTATGGGTCCTCTACGACTTAGAGATGACTAGATTCAATGTCGTTCTTAGAATGGGATATTTTTCTCCATTCAGGGGGTTGTTGACTACAATTGTGGAGGGTGTATTTCACATAACTAAAGAGTAGTAATTTTCTACATAATGGAGAATGGGATGTCCGGGAAAACAAAGTAGGACCCAAATATCAAGGGTTGGTAGGAATCACATCCCAAATTGCTATTTTATATTTGTAGTACTTGATGACTTCATATATGGACATTCATCTATTGGTGAATGATTTCAGATATGTCTTCCCATATAACATCTCATGATTAGCTCTATAGAGAGGGGTGTACTTATCTATTGACCTTGTACCCGTAGTGCAACTACTGTCCATTACTCTACATTGGATGACTATAATATAATTATAGGTGCTCAAGAAGCAGTTAGGGGAGCTACAAAAAAATGGGTTTCATCTGACCCAGTACTTCTCTTTGGGGTTCTCCTATCCTTTTCACGATAGAGGAAAATAACCTCTAAATATTTGTGGATTGTCAAATGCTGAACTAGTTGATAGTAAATAACTGATATCCCTTGCTGAGGATTAATGATTACTATGATCAGCTTTGATGATCAATGGTGTTCTCAAATACTGACTTGAGATCTGGTTATCATCATTGGCACTATATTCCATCTGATATAAATCTTACTACCTTTCGAAATAGGTATGGTCTATATGAGTATTTGGTTATTCTGTTCGATCTCACGAATGAGCTGGCAGTTAGTATAGCACTCATGAACATAGAGGTCTATCCCTACATGGATTATTTTGTGATAGTCTTCATGGATGATATCTTGTTTTACTCTCACACTCTACATAACCATGCCATCTAAATTGATATCATATTGAGTTCACTAAGAGACCATCAATTAGATGCTATGATCTCGATGTTCCACTTTTGAATGGACCAGATTCATTTCTTGGGTCATGTAATCTCAGTGAAGGGAGTATCAGTAGACCCGGAGATGGTGAGAGAGGTAGTTTTCTAGGAACATCTGAATAACATATTTGATGAATGGTTTTTTTGGGGAAAGGAAGTTAAATAACAATGCTTTATTATAGACTTTTCACACTTATGTGTGCCACTTATAGGACTGTATAAGGAGGGTGTGATGTAATTTTCAAAATATTCCTACATTTCATCCCTTCAGGAGCTGAAAGGGAGGTTGAATTCAACACTGATACTGATTTTTCAAGAACCAGGTAAGAGTTTCACCGTTTACTATGATGCCTTAGGAATCAGGCTAGGAGTAGTGATTATACAGGGGGAGGAGTCTTTGAATACAGTTCTCGGTTGTTGAGGCACACCAAAAAAATTACCCAATGCATGATCTCATGTTAGCAGCAGTTGTTCATGCTTTCTCTATTGGATAAATTATCATTTAGGGGAGAATTTGGGTTGTAAACTATAAAAAAGAGTCATGTATATAATTTCTCAGTGTCATCGTAATCTGATACAGTGAAGGTTGGTTGAATACCATCTATATTTTGACATTGAGCTTTACTACATGCCTAGTAAAGGAAACGCAGTGGAAAATGCATTGAGTAGGAGGACTCAAATATAGGTACTTCAGCAAGCCTGCATTGAGTGGAATATTATGGCATTTTTCTATAAGATTATTTTGGAGGTTCATGACAGACACGAACAAATGTTTTTTTCTTCTATATCTAATACTTCTACTCTTCTTGATCGAGTTCGAATGTGGAAGCTATTGGATTACAAATGCCTAGTCCTATGGGAGAGTGTGTCAGGTGAGGACCCTACTCCTGGGTTGACCAAAAAATATGATGATGTTTTTGGTATTCATGGTTTTTTATAGGTGTCAGTAGACATATGCGAGGACTTGGTGTAATATTTTCATTCCATAGTATAGGAACATCATCCTGGTGTCAAAAATATGTATCGAGATTTACATCGCCAGTACTGGTGTCCCAGTATGAAGTGGGATGTAACTGGTTTTGTTCAGAGGTGCTCCACCTATCAGCTGGTGTAGGTGGAGCATTAGTGACGGTCATGAATTTTACAATAGTTACCCATTTTCCGAGTGGAAGTGGAATGATGTAATGATGGATTTATTTATAGGTTTACCAACGTCACCTCAAATTAAAGATACAATTTGGATAGTTATAAAATGGCACACAATGGTTACACATTTCTTGATGTTTAGGTAAACCTTCATTGTTGATGAGCTTGGAAAGTTGTATATCTGACATGTTGTGGGGTTTCATGGGGTTATACACTCTATAATTTTACAGAGGGATGGCCAGTTTACCTCCCATGTATGGTAGGGACTACAATGGGATTTGTGTACATAGGTACTCCAGAGTACATCTTAACATCCCAGACAGATGACCATTATACGCGTATGATACTGGTTTTGGAGGACATTTTTTGAGAAAACATCCTGGATTTAGGGGACTCTTGGGAGAGACACGCACCCCTAGTGGAGTTTTCCTACCTAAATAGTTATCAATAAAAAATTCAAGTGGATCCTTATAAGGATTTATATAGTAGGCCACGTCAATCACCCTTATGCTGGATGGATGTAGGATAGGAATCTATATTGGGACCTCATCTTGCCCAGGAGACCACTGAGCAGGTGGAATTGATTCTGAACATTATGTCTACAGCAGAGTCTCAGCAGAAGTATTATGCAGATCGATGGAGATGACCTCTGTAGTTCGAGGTTGGAGATCATGTTTTCCTACGTGTTACACTATGGTTGGGACATATGAGTTTTCAGAGACAGGGGAAACTTTTACTGAGATACATCATTCCAGTTTAGGTTTTTTAGATAGTAAGGAGGATTTCATATTAAAATAAATTAACAAATAGTTATCAGTCTATTCATGGCATCATTAATGTTTCTTAGCTATGACATTACATAATATATATATATATATATATCATTTTTTCCAAAATGAGGCGGTTGAGTTGGAGGTGGATTCATCCTTTGAGTAGCACCGTATTTTGAATGATGATCGATGCAAGAAGGTTCTCCGTCGGCAGCCTATTCCATTGGTATGGGTGTTATGAGAGTTCGGGAAACTATCAAACAAGACATGGGAGGGGAGGATGATGTTAGATCACAATGTCTAGAGTTGTTCAAAAATTCCTCTTCAACAATCTTGTAATAGAAATTCATGGATGAATTTCATTATGGAAGGATGTTTGAAAGAATCAGGATCACCAATTTGGGTATGGATTTGGATTTTGGGATGTTTTTGAATAAAAAGAATAAAAATTAGTTTTTCTGAATTTAACCTTTGTACTTCCAAGTAAATTTTTTGTTCATATTTTCCACGTACAGCTGCATACTAGCTAAGTAAATGTCCATTACATGGTCATGTGATGACCCAGAAGACCGCTTATGTCAGGGGCTGGTTAAAGTTGCTACCAAGAATGTAGGTTTATTAAACATACCGTGTGATTTACTTTTTAGTTGATTTATTAGAGTGAGGTCACATGTTATATTCCTAAACATTTTCTTCTCCCTGTGGTTCATACATGAGAGCGACAAAGTGACCAAAAAACATTGAACCCATCCTAATTCACCATAAGAACTGTGATTGAGATGTTTTTTGGTGCATTCGTTCCCATTGGTGTGTTCACAAAACCCATAGAGAATATATTACTGATTCTTCCCCTCTCATGTGTTATTCAAGGATGGTTGGTTTTCACCTTTTTCATATCTACTCTGATCTAGGCTGATTCAAGGGTCGATGATCAAGTATATCAATCACACGACAACAAGCTAGGTAGTTTGTGAATACTATTTTTTTGGATTGTATATGAAAACTGTATTGTGTACTCACATTTGGGGTATTGAGTGTAATGGAATTAAACCCTATTTATTATCTTTTATTGTTTGATTGACTTATTATGGGAAGTTTTATATGCCTAAGTTAATATACCTTATTAAGGGACACACCATGGTTGTGTTTCCCTTGATTAATTATTTATGGATTTTGGGTCTAGGATGCATGTTAGACTTACCATTTTTTATGAAATTGATGATTTTAATAGAGTTTGATTGATTATATAAAATGATTTTGATATTCTTGTGGATGCTTATACATGTTGTAGTATCAGATTACTTGAGATTATTTGACATTATATGTGTACTATTTTTACAAAGGACCATGAGATCCTTGGAGTTGTTTATTGACCCAAGGGTATTTACCATGAGAGATACCTCAGAGGTCATTTATAATTACCTTATTCTATGTTTACCTATGGGTATTGATCGTTAGATCTAACTAGGATGTCATTTTTAATATGTTGTTCCCTTGTTGACCCTGGGTTATTGATCATGAGTGAAGCCCAGGTGGTCATTTGTAAATGACTAGTGTAATGTTAGACCATATGGGATAGTCCATGAGAGATTTCCTGAGGGTAGTTATATAATTAATTGGTACCCAATTTTTTTTAATTCCATGATAACATTCCCAGAGGGTTGTCTTTGAATGATTTAATGATGCTGATGAGTCTACCAAGACAATGCCCAATCTTGGAATCAGTATTACCTGATTGTTTAGATGGTATTCTTCCGAGACATCCCTTTTGTTGTTATATCACATGGGGATATAAAGAATGTGCTAAAACCCAAGATTACATTATTAAAATGAGAAATAATAAATTTAAATGAATGTAACTGAGAATTGCATGACTGTTTACTTTTGAGTACTTCAAATTTTATTGATACATTTCATCATATTACCAGCTATATATGTAATTGATATTTTGGTGGTTTCATATAGGGATTCATCTCACACAGTTTATGGGTCATGCTTTGGACCCAAACAGAATATATGATTGTAATTATAAATAAGGGCAAGAAAACTTATTCATTTGGTACTTGACTGTAGTTGGAGATGGAGATCATGGAAACAAGATGAGGCTTCTAGTGATATTGGAGTATAAATTCATTTTTTTTTACTTTGGTTTTTGTTTAGATTTTAGGAAATGTGAATTATTTTGTTGATTTTATAGACACATGATACAAGCATCATTTATATATATTGCTCCAATTAATCTATTACTTTTAGTCTTATGATGTTTATTTCTTTAAATGGTATTACTGCTTCTGGTATGGTTAACTATTTGTTTTCTACTTTTTATACTCTTCCAATGAGAGAATTGTTTCCCCATTATCACACACTGGACCTCAATGAATGTTGGAAGCCTCTGGAATTTGTGGAAATGTGCTTGAGGTTATGGGACCAACCTGGGTCAGGGCACCTTTGGGTGGAAATCAGATCCAAGATGTTACATGGTAGTTTATAAATTGTATAATAAGAAAATATATATGTTAAATACAGTACATTGTTCATGTGATTATAGCACAGTAGGGTTTTTTTGTGATCCTAACCATAATATGGTGGAGGACTAGTGACAATGAATTCAATTTCTTTTTTATTCAAACACCTATTAAAAAATACTGATTTAGATTTTATAAAATAATGGAGACCTATTGGTAAGTCTCCATTATATGTTCTCAATAAATTATGACATTGTGGAAACTTCTTAGTTGATAAAAAGTCTATTATTGTGGCCCCAAATTTTTAAATATCTCATGATGATGTTCGATGATTTAAAATGAATGTAATGTTTTCAAATGGCCAATGTGACAGATCTACGAGGCGGACCTCAACGGTGGTCGATATTCTATACACCTACATGGAAAACCGACATTGAGGGACTACGTGGTATACCTCCACAGAATATTTTTTGTTGACCATCCCCCCAACTTCAATATTAATAGGACCCTTGGCTCCTCATTTAAGGACTAATAAATTTGAATGACTTCCTGATGCTCCCATTTTGTAGCTCTTACGCCTAAATCCCTCAAATTGTCTTAAGTAGATATATAAAAACATGATAACAGAGATAATTAGAAGGGATAAGAATTATTTGAATGTATTTCATAATTTTATGCTCTGATAAGATTGAATTTAGTAGGTTAATGAATTTACTTTAGTCATTCCTAAGGCATGAAGGTTAACCTTTGCGACACACCAATGAGATGTATGTACGCTTCACACCTACGCATGGTACCTATGCTGAATTACTGCACAACCGGCCTACACATCATCTTTTAATCCCTCATCAATGCCCCTCATTGTAGGGTTTCTACTTCCTTGGGATCCTTATAAAATTGACTATGTTGAAGTTTCCACTAAAACCTTGTGAATTAGCAAACCATTGGGAAAGGCATATTACCATGTCTCTTATTTTGGGTTTGTATATTCGAAGTCATAGGTTTCGCATATTTGTTCTGAAGTGGGGTTAGGATTCATGTAGTGTTTGGGGTTTGCATATCAATGGTCAAATAGACCTTTCTCCCAAGGATATTTTTGGGGACTCCCCAGTTTTGGAGGATTTGGGTTTGGGTTATGTCCTCCCCTTTTTTCCTCTAAAACATGGAACGTCATGTCTCTGTTAGTGAAGCTATGCTT
The DNA here is from genome assembly GCA_963277665.1 of Viscum album. Lineage (NCBI taxonomy): Eukaryota > Viridiplantae > Streptophyta > Magnoliopsida > Santalales > Viscaceae > Viscum > Viscum album. The sequence goes on along the minus strand of OY728145.1, from coordinate 758,394,755 downwards.
CACACTTTCTTTTCCACATATAATAATGTGATGTCTCCTTTATTTATGGAGATCCACTGGGTAATCCATCCTGGTGTAAGCCCTAATATTTTTTATGTAGAAGGTTACAATCTTGCTCCTATATAATTCCTTCACATTTACCCCTTCCATACATTGTACCCTTTTCTAATGTATAGATAACATAGGGTAGGATCCTCTCCATTCCCTCATCTTTGTTTCCCTTGTCCTCATGCACCATTGCTTCCATTGGAGGGTTCTCTTCCACAAGAAGAGAAGGAAATGTGCGGGTTCAATTTTTGAATATTTCACATACTCTTCTTTCTCAAACCATGAATGACATACATGGTATTATAGATTTTTTAAGTTCACTACATCAACACAATCCACATATTATAAACTACGAGAAATATGATTCCAACCATACATGGGATATGTAGGAAGGCCTCATCCGGGCCTGATCACATGGGATATCCTCTTTAGGAATCCAATCCTAATTTCCTTGGTCAAAGAATATTCCATAGGTGTAAGCCCCAAATTATGCACCCAAATCACCAAGGTAACCATTTCAGGATGTAATCCCAAACTCATTTATCACAAATGACTATACACTCTTATGAGACTCATAGATCTACGTGTGATTTGATTCCCATCCAAATGGGATATGTAGGAAGACTCTCTGAGGTTCAAACCCAGGACTTCAAATCAACCATTTTCTTCTTATGGCATATTTCTATCAAGAAATGATTCAACTTGGAAATAATATTCTTTCCATGTTCCTTGGGACGCTTAGTCATAATTCCCATACAAAAACATGACTAAGTACCTTTTTTACATACTATTACCACATGAAATTAAATGGTATGGATAGGTCCTTATCAAGAGACCATTAATGGTATGATATGTCCGAATAAGAGACACAAAACAATGAAGGATCATATTCCTTTCATAAGGATATGAAGGTCCCTATTTATGGGTATGATCCCAACGTGACAACAATCATTCATATTCCTAGAAAATAATAAATTCCAGAGTTCCCCACTATTTTTAAAAAAAAAACTAGTATCATCATAACAATGTATAAAAGAACCTGTAAAGAGTATATGAGAGGATAACATTTATGGAGAACCTGAAACTTATATGGATTTCTCCATTAATGACGAACCTCAAATACATACATATGATTCTAAAATTCATACATGATAATAATTGATTGATAATTCAAATTGAATTATATGTAATACATGGTGATAAGGATTCATGAAAATATCTCAAATCTATAAGAGATTCCTAGAGTAGACAATAATTCCCTCCAAAAGGGTGTGATGAGTCTGAACTGCCATCCTCTCTACCAATGCTTGTTATTATGTATCATAAGTTTAAACTCAAAAAATACATGACTTTGAAAGAGTATTTTGTTTTGATAAATAACTATTGTCTGTTTTTAGTTCCACAAATAAATCCAATGGAAGCTTTCTAGAAGTAGGGATTCCTACCCGAAACACACATTTCTAGGAACTACGACACAAAAATTGTTAACCAGAAGTAAACTCATAACCAAGTGAATAGTGTTACCCATCTGTCAGGTCCCATTCAATTGATAAATATATTCCAAATGAAGGAAACATGAATGCTTGTATCCATATAAAATATGGTCCATTAATGGTGATTTTTCTCATGTTTTCTTCAAAAAACCAATCACTCCAAATGGAATCCATCATTTTTTACCTCTTAATGCCTCAACCGCCACTCTTGTTGAATCCTCAATCTCTTGAAGTTAATCATCCCTAACTCCACATCTTCATTGTTGGGTATCCAATACAATAGTATGGGAATAACTTCAACATAGTATTTATGCATCCTTAGAGGCTGCCCAACAAGCTATCTAGGTTAACAAACACCCTTGATCATCTGATTAGCAAAGATCGATGGTCTAGAAGCAGACAGTGCCAACCACTATCTCAAATCATATCAGGTTTTCATCCCCTCAACGATACAACCAGTCTAACCCATACTATTGGGAGGTGGATCAAGAGGTTACTCATGGACATTATTCATAGATGTAGGGGACCATACCGAGGACTCCCAACAACAATCTCCTCCAGTCGAATCACACAACAATGAACCCCCAACATGATGGGGGTGTTGCCTACAGTTGTTCAGCCTAGGTCCCTCAAAATTGAACACGCTAGAATAAAAACCATGGAAAATTTTCAGAAAATAGGGAGATATATCAACCCTTTTCCCCCTCCAGATATGGACATCAATTGATTCAAAACAATGAACATGTACACTCACTTGTCTGTCAAAATTCAACTTCCAAATAGACTCATGTGGAAGCGACCCACTAATCCTACTAGGTAAATTTGGTGGAGTATTAAGAATAGGAACATACACCTATTTACAAACTACCAGTCAATCAACAGGCTCATTTGATAGCATTACAGTAATCCCACCAATCTAATGGGGTGGAAATTGGTAAACATGAACATACGCCTATATACACACACCAATTCATCCAGTTGTTTAATCTACATTTATTGAAAGATGGTTGGAAATCGTTCTTGGTAGACAAAAACTAGAAGGAAAATATAGTTGTCAGTGTTCATCAAGCCTTCCCCAGTCACATCTGGCGGCACTTGGAAAAGTCAATCAGAAAGCTCCGTTGACAAATCTAGGGCAGACTCAACTCTATGCCCCTATACATGAGTTATTTCAGTAACAAATGACATGAAAGGGAGGATATGAGTGGGAATAAAATATATACTCCTGATATTTAATAGACATATATTACCATTCCAATCACTGCTTTAACCAAACAGATCTTAGAAATGTTGAAAATGAAGTCACAAATTTTTGCCCATATACTGGAATAAAACAAGACTATCATAACAACATCATTAGTAGTACAAGGGGAAAAGACCCATAAATCTATCCCCACACCTAGGATGACTCATCATCATGCTATCCTAGATTAGATATATACCACTATTCCTTTACATAAGGGTTTTAGGGTATAATCCCAGTTATCATAAAGACAAACATATTGGGAAAATACAATCTATATAATTGGAGGTAATTGGCCCATTCAGATGACCGCTATATGGTTGAAACAAAATCCTACCCATGATAACAACTTCTCCCAGCCCGTGTCCCCAAAAATGTGTAAGAGGCATATGATATAATGTCTCTCCAAACATAGTCGTATAATCAAGATCCAATCTATGATCTAGAGAGACATAATACTGGATTTTATAAATCCGTTAGATATTTACCTATTATAGATCAAAATCCAACCGTCTCATTACCAAATTGTTGGTGTAGTAGTAGTAATTCTGATGTTCCCCATTTGACACTTCTTCATGAAGGCTTCCATCATGAAAATTAGGTAAATCCAGAGGGCCTATCTTCTATTGAGAGCCACGAAAACCCTCCATGTCACAAGAAGGCCAAGGAGTAAGATGATTTTTCCTTTTTGTAATCCACCATGGTGGACCACCCCATTACAGAATCCACTATGAATGTTCTCTCTATATTAGTACATAAAATTGTCATGATAATTCCTTAACATACAATTTAGAAAGTAGAAATACATCTTATCTCAAGGCACTTTCTAACAAAAGGCCAGTCATGTCTAATGAATTGTCATTAATGGGTGAAATACATTCTCAACCAGAAGTCATATTAAGGGGGAAATCTTTATATGAAACTCCATTTGATAATTTTTATTCTACTGACGCATAAAAAATGTGACTAATTAGATTTTTTTTAATAAAAAAATAGATAAGTGTACACTTGGTTCAGACGAAGTGGAGAATCCCCTAGTGAATGATAATGAAGACATATTGAATGTGAGAAAATAAATTGTTAAAGGAGATGTACCAGTCATGTTCTCGCATTTGGAAAACACTCAATGCAACATTCCAGATTAGATGGGAGAATATTGAATTCAGGATGTCCTCCTCAACTCATGGAAGAATCATCATCAATTGAACACCAATGTATTACCACATGCTAAATAACAAAGTCATGTAAAGGTAATATATGGGTTGCAATGCCAAATTGAATTGGAATCTCTATATGTTTCCCAACAACCAAATGTTGAAAAGAAAAAGTGAATCCTTTAATGTGATTGACTCAATGCACTAACGATACTACACTAGTTAATTTCTGATACCCCATTTTATGTCCTTATCAGAGGATGTGGTGCACACAGGGCATTTCATTTTTCTGCACTCCAAAATCTGAAAAGCCCACAAAAAATAATATCATGCATTGTTATTTCCTATAGCCAATTACTATCAAAATATTTTTTGTGTAATCAACATTTCACTCAAGAATATGCGTCACCTAGATCTCGTCAGAGTCATGCCCAAAGAGAGGAATCTGTTGAGATGAATTTACATCAAGTATGTGAGAACACTACGAGGACCTCCCTCTTAGAAAATGTTAGCCATCAGATGCCTCATGACTATGAAATAGAATAGTGGTCTTTTAAAATAGGCGAATTGAGTGGTTTTCGTATTACGCACACTACTAAAGTTATATCCAAAATTCTCAAAGTTAGAAGAGAAGCCTCCCAAATACCAACTATAGAAGTTTCAATAGTACCCTATACTATAGCGATTGGGGCTTGTTTAAGATTACATTCAAATTCAATAAATGATATTCGACAATTTTAAGAAGAATAAAAAGATCAACCCCATCCTGAAGGGCTAAAGATTTTTCACATCTAAAATCTACTCCTCAATAGAAGTCAGTTTTCCCTTGATTTGGTAAGAAATCACAATGTGAACGCACAACTAAAATATCCAAGAATTTCTTTCAGGATGTTGTCCGTCAAATAGTTCAATGGAATTCATAATATAGGATAACATAGTTTCATGGAAGATGCAAATGGTCACGATGTTAAAAAAATACAGGCACGATGCCATCAATGAATTATACGTCAATAAATGTTAGTAATTCCACTTTAGAAGATCGTCCAGATAATGAGAATAGTTTAGGGGAGTCATAATATGAATTTATTATCAATAATGTGAAACACACTAAAGTAAATGAAGGGGTTGTGCATACCCGAAATTAGTGGCTTACCCAGAATCTAGGTATGCCCTCAAGTAACCATCCCCCACAACTTTGAAAGGCATCTAACAAGGGTAAAGGTAAAGGTCAGATCAAATTTAACTTTTCCACTGGGTAAGGTAAATCATTTTCTCTTAGAGAATGATTTTATCAGAAAGTAGAATATATTAAAGAGTTTGAAAGACTCATTATATAGATACATTGAAGTAACATTTCTACTCAGCATGCTCTCCAGGAAGATCATCAACTTTAACATCCTGTAGGAACTCCTCAGTAAATGTGATTTTTTTACTAAATATGCGGATAAGTAAATCCATCCAATGTGTACATATCCACTTTAGGATCAAAAAAATCATTATAATCATGTTCCCATGGGTTATCCTTGAAAAGTATCAACATCACCATAACCAATGGTTTTTCCTGTCATTGCACTAGTTTTAGTTCCAACTATTGTACCTGTATAAGTCCCAGATCATCTGGATATTCCCTAAATGATTATGAATGTAATTGAGTCATTAACAACTCGATTGGAAGCAATGGATGAACAGAGATCACCATTACAACTATAAAATAAAGATTACCCTGAATGGGTGGATATGATCCCTCCCCCACTAACCTTTACCTGTACTGCATTCTCAATATTTAATGGTATAGGAGATTCTGAGAAATACAAAACACATTTTGTTTCTTATTGTGATCCCACGTTGGGGACTAGTCAACAACATGAAGCAAGAAATCTCATATGCTTTGTGAAACCATTCAAGTGTCTGACATTTGTCTTGTATAAAATTTGGAAATCTCAATAATTTTCTAGATAGGATTATCTCATTTAGAAATTTCTTCTTTAAATAATCTCAAAACTGTTGAAGACAAATTTTTTATCTAAATATTGAAAACAAGAATAAATTAAATATTTTCATATTTTATTTCATGATGGAAATAATTAACATATTCCATAAATATAGAAATCCCTCCAAAAGTGTTCCTGTCAATTTGTCTGGAAAATATGTATGATGAGTTACAGGAAAAAAAATCCCTATTAAGTACATATGTGGGATTCGACACCTTACATCAAATAATCAATAGGATAATGATTCCATTGTTGAAAATAAAGCTAAATCTCGTGTAATTCCATATGGTATGGGAAGGATAAAAAGGAAAGTAGAGGCTGTTATTGTCACACTCATTCAAGAACCTGTACCTACTTCTTCTTAAAAATCATCATCATATCAAAGGGGTATACCTCCCGAGTGTCAGTTGCAAGAACTGCCTTGTCAAGATGATAAAAAATATCGTAGGTAGAAATAGTATGAGGATTTAAAGAACGACGCTTATTCCTTTAGAAATGAACGGGTTCCTAGTTATTTCATATCATCATTGGAAAACAAATTGGTTAAATTACCAAGGCTGAAGAAACTAAAAAATGAAGAAGTGGTAGATTTCAGAATAATTGTCTCATTCACTATATTTTGGGACATCCTATTTAGATGTGTTTTGTTTTCAATGACCCCCAGAAAAAATTGTAGACTCTGGACTAGTGAATCTAAAAAGTTAATCATCCAAAGTAGCATGTGATACTCATATTGACCCAATGAAAGTAAGTGAGTGGCAGGAAGTCAAAAACATAAAATGGTCAAAAGTATGATGATTGGATGATTAGTAAAACAACTTATCGAACTCATGTAATTCTATGACCACAATTGAAATTTCCAATTGTTTCTTCTTCCATATCTAACACAACAAAACCACATTCATCAAAAGATAAATCCTCTAAAGGTCAATACTCAATGAATCGATGTTATTTGATGGATAAATAAAAATCATAAGAAGATGAGCTTGTGTCAATGATAAATTTTTACTTAAATTTAGAATATTTTATTACATCTGTTTCAAAAGCACATGCTCTGCCCTACAAAACAACACAACAGGAACCGATAAGTAAAGGAAAATCCTCATAAGATGAAAAATCTGTCATTGGTTCTTTCAATGTTATGCACTTAATGGATCCCTATGAAAATGAGGATTCTAGTTATGTTAAGACTAAATTCCATATACATAACTGCGGAAATAAAGGAAAAAGCCAATTTTGAGGACATTGGGGAAGACATTGATATGCTAGAAGCGACTATTTTAAGTATAACCATGCTTTAACAATATATGAGGTGGAAACTTCTAAGAGAGACCTTCCACAGGCTCAATAAGAACAAGGAAGTTACCCTGTACAAGACAAGATCGGTCCTCACATAATTATTTTTCAAGACCAATTAGATGTTACACCATAATTCTCTCTGCATGTAGATAGACCTAGTCAGTCTAATATCAAAACCAGAATAATTTCCAACTTCTACTCTGATACAGGGTACATTTACATTAGGAGAATCAACTTCCATGACACCTGAAAACCAGTATCTTCATACTGGGAAACAAAGACCTCTGGACCAAAAGTATGATCTTTTCAAATAGTTATCCCAAGTACCAGTCATGTTATAAATCCTAGATTCATTTAATGTATCAAGATATATTCATGAAGCACTTATTTAGGCTTTATCAGGTCCATGAGAGTTTGAAACTTAAGTTTCTACTGGTGAAGTTTACCATATAGAGATTGATCCTGCCGAATATCATCAATTTATATCTTATATGGATGAAGATTTAACTGATGTTTTACATGGAAAAATCAGGTCCTTGTATCTATCTTGAAGGGTCAATGATATAGACATCATAAAAGCATTCATTGATAAGGGAGATAGAGTAAACGTCATTCCTATTCGTGCACTTCGTTGATTGGGACTCATTGAATCTGAATTATGTCCTTTGAAATTTATGTTTCAAGGTTATGATAAGTATGAAAAAGAATATTTAGGTGATATTACAATCAGAATTCCATTTGGAGTTATTGTTTCTAATTCATATTTCATGGTTGTCCATTAGGACACAGCCTTCAATATTCCTCTTGGATGGCCTTGGCTACATCAATATGCGGCCATTCATTCGACATATCACCAATGTATCATGTACTACATCAATGTAAAAATTGGGACATTTTATGGTGACTAGGATGCATTCAAATCATGTTTATATTAGTATTTCACGAAATAATTCTATCACACAATGGGAACATGGATCGTGATGAATGAGGTAATAAGAATCAATGCTCTATATTGCCTGGAAAAGATCCCAGCTAACCCATTCCAAAATTTGAGTTTTGATTATGGTTCTTCTATCAATATAATTGAATATATTGCACCAGTTTAGATCACTCAATAAATGAATTCCATGATTTAAGTTATAGAAATCGAGCTTAGAAGCATTGGAGAAATTTTTGATTCACCAATAAGAGGTGAATGATTAACTGGAGATGACTTCATTTCATCCACCAAACATCAAAAAGTCTCTTCTTCATCAATCAATCTAGAAGAACGTGTCACAATACTAGAGGATGACATGGATCATAATTAAAAACCCATCATATCATCATAAATACGTGAAGAAGAACATTTATCATCCGTAGGGGAAGAAATGATTCTTTCTTCTTCAGGTTCTTCAAATACTGACTCCTCCCCTTGCACTGAATGTTTTTCTTCATCACATATTATGCAAGGATAAATAGAAGAAGTGAAATTTAAATAAGAAGGAGAAGATCTCATGGACACTCCTCCATCATTTTTGGAAGGTTTCTCCACTATTGTGTATTAGAATAAGGAAATAAACATGGGTATAGAAGAATATCAACGCCCCTCTCTAATTTGGGAAGCTATGATTTATGAAGATAAAGAGGTGTATAATTCATTTATAAAGATACATTGAGATGGATTTTCGTAGAATTATAATGAATTTTTTGGCCTTTATCATGATGTAGCCACACAACATTTTGGTTTTCCAGAAGATCATCAAGTATTCATGTAGACATCAATAAGAACACACCCAACTCATGCCTCTAAAATTGATGTTAAAGTCGGAAAGTTTATTATAGGTAACATTATCAGAGTAGTGAAATACACAAAATGGATTGCCAAAATTGTCCCAGTATAAAATAGAAATTCTCTAATCAGATTTTTCACTGATTGGAAATATCTTAACAAAAATTTTCCCGAAGATTAATTTCTGGATACGATCCCAGAGCTTTCAATATATACAACAGTCATCTATGAATACCTCTTTATCAAAGATTTCTACATTGGGTACAATAATATCATTGTTGAACTAGCGGATTAATAGTATATAGACATCAAATCCCCCATGTTTTGATTTTCAATTGGGTAATTCCATTTGGCTTAATGAATGCAGGTGCAATGTATCAACATGCCAAAACCCTTATATTCATAACTTTATTTGGATAATGTTTTTTTGTTATGCAGATGATATGGTGGTTAAATACTGACAACATTCAGATCACATTGATGATTTAGAGATAATATTCAATAATCATCACTAACATATTTTGAAGATATATCCATTGAAAGGTGGTTTCAGGATAACCCCACGAAAAATGTTCAGCTTCACTTATGCTACTGTGGCATCTAAGTTGATCTTTAGAAAACAAAATCAATCCTTGGAATTTCTCCTCATTGAAATTTGAATGAATTTAGAATAATTCTTTGACAAATGGCCTATATGCGGCACTTTATCACCAATTTTGTAGTAATGTTTTTACCCTTCACAAAATTAATGAAGAAGAGAGTCACCTATCAATGGACTGAAGACTTCTATGAGGCATTTGACAACCTCCAAAAATATCTCTTGTTCCCACCAGTATTAATGCCACATGTTAAAGGAAAACCACTTATTCTCTATGAGAATACATTAGAGAAATCACTGGATGCCTTCCATTCCCAAAACAATGATGCTGGAATGGAAATTTATTTTACTATCTCACTAGAACTATTCTTTACTAAGTGAATCAATATTCATATATTGATAAGTGATACCCGACATTAATAATTTTCGTTCAAAATTCATGGAAGTTCCTGTAATATGACCTGGTCCAATTAGTATCCCACTATAATCCACTCATATTTTACCATAGTAATGCTATTATTATAAGGATTTTGGCATGGTGGAAGTTATTTTGAAATCGTTTGATATCATTTTTTCCATTGAAGTTAATAAATTGAAAATAATTAGAATATTTACTTTATTAACATCCATCAACAGAAGATACATCACGAAATAATTCACATCCTGGTGAAGAGGTCTTCTCTATTCATGATAATCCCAAAACATGGGAAATGTACTTTGATGGTTCTTTTAGAATATTAATATTTAAGAGAATAGAAAATACTAAATTAAACAAAGTTGGGATAAGAATTGTACTTATCTCCCCAGATAAATAAGTGTTTCTATATTCTTTTTTTTCATTAGGTAGTACCAATAATGAGGCAGAATATACAGCTATCACCACAGACCTAGATTAGGTACTCTAGGTTATAGTGAACAACCTAAATGTGAATGGTGATTCAAAGTTGGTAATATATCAAATCAATGAGGATTAGGCTATTTGAAAATAATATTAAATCCCATTGTGTGATTATGTCATAGGGTTAATGGGTTTCTTTCCATTAGAATCAACATATTAATATATCTCAAGATTAAAAAATATATAAGATGATGCACTTGCTAATACAGCCATAACCCTATAAGATCCAAAATAGGACAAACAAATACTTATTGTTTCCCATCATCATGTGGTTTCACCTTTTGTTCAAATTTTAATGGAGGAAATTAATCAACTTATCCCTATAATTTTATTCATTTGGTCATACCATTGGATAGATGACACCAATCATGGAAAACCTCTGAAATTGAGTAATTCCGTAGGATATAGCTGAAATAGAATAGATCTAACAATGAGTGGAAAATTTCTATCTTATTGATGGTCCATATCACCGGAGGGTCCCTTAAAAATGAGGATTTGATGGAATACTATTCTGGTGTATCGATGAAGAAGATACTACAGTTGACATCAAAGAAGTACATGTAGGAGCTTGCAGTGCTCACCTATCTTGTCATAGGATTTATAATAAAATATGATGGATTGGATAATTCTAGCATTTCAGGACATGTGATTTCACCAATTTCTCTGTGAAATGTCATTCCAACCAAATACATAGTAACATTATTCATCAACCACCAGAGCTTCTACATACTGCTAAAAATAATTTTCCATTTTCCACATGGGGAATGGATGATGTAGGACATTATCCACCAACTACGGCTATGCATTTCAAGTTTATTCCTACTGCTACTAATTTCATCTCCAAATGGGCTCAGGAAATACCTCTCAACGAATTCAGTCAAAAATCATTGTTTTCATTGTCTAATCTAATATTATCACTATATTTGGGGTCCCTAATTCTATTGTGATGTACAATGACACCAATTACTATTCTGTGAATGTAATGAATTTATATCAAGAGAACAATATCAAATCCAACCATTCATATCACTATTATGTAGTGGCCAATGTAAAAATAGAATCATTCAGTAATACCCTATCTAATATATTCAAGATGATGTTAGATAAAGATAATAAATATTGTCTGGATAATCTTTTCATGCTTTAGGGAATTATCATACTACTACCCGTACTACAACATAGGAAAACCTATATTCATTTCTGTATAGAATATAAGTAGTTTTTATAGTTGATATTCAATTTCCATCACTCATAGATGAAATCTATTATCTGTTATCTACATAAGAAAGGAGACATAAGTTATTTGATGATCTAGAATGATTAGATGCAATGAGATTTCAAAATTTTCATCATTTAGAATTCCATCTAAATAGAATGGCACTAGAATTTAACAATAAATTTATCCTCTGTTACGTTCATCAAGGAGAATTTTCATTAGTCCCCATGAATCCCTTGATACCATGAATGAAGCCACCAAATCATTAGAAAAAGTGGGAAGGTACTTTTTCTATAAACATGGTCTACTAAAATGGAGATTATTCCCTAATCACAATTCATGGATTGAGTGTTACAACACCAACTAATGCGATATTATTTGAAAAGAATATTGTGTAACTGCACATCAAATGTCCTCACTGGATGGATATAAACTACATAGCACAATGTCTTAGTTGTATGACATTAAACTACAAAACATCCATACTCATCCATGCTGGAAAACAATAAAATGAATAACATTGTTTTTCTTATAGCACGATGTCGAACTGCATGACATCATTTTTTTCTTATTACATGACATTAAAATGTATAGTTACCATCTTCCATATTTGAGGGTAATAACTTCCATATAAAACCTTCATTGAAAGCATTTCTACACTATACTGGAACATGAGTTCCATTTGTTCCTTTGTAAGAATCAAATCTGCACAAGGGACTCATTTAAATAAATATGTGTGGCTTGATTCTCATTTTAATGGGACACATGGAGACACCAACGTCCACAATATTGGGCCCTGTCACAACAAAAAAAACATTCATTTCCATTTTCACATCTAGTATATGAACTATATCTATAATGAGTGAACTTTTATGACTCATGGATTGATCTTCATAAAATTATTGTGTGTTATTTTTTACCATTTATCCTCCCGAATGAGTTAAAACCACTGTCTCCCTTATCAATATCAATTGGTTTCGAAATTATTGTTTCAAGAAATACCTTTTCCAAGATTCCCAGCCATATGATATTCCAATAGATTCATAGATCTCCAATATAAGGAACATCCATAATAAAAATACCCCACTTTTATTCCCTATGAATGAATCCAATCTATATATGCAATCTTTAAAGAACTATATATGGATTTATTCTCATCTATATGAGATACGCAGTGACCGCTGGGGTTAATTCCCTGGTCTTTCCACAATATTTCCTTTTTACATCAGAATCACTTCATATCCTCATGGCATGAATCTAAACTACATATCACAAAGTCCAAGATTCACAAAATTAAAAAAAAAGCTTCCAAAGAATTATGTATGGATTTATTCTCCTCCCATTGAGATACATAATGAATGCTATGATGTAGATCGTAGTCCCATCCATATGATAATATTTTTCTCTCTTCCACATATAATAAAAATTATATGTGGATGTAATTATTTTTGGTTCTCTCCTTTGACAGCCCACTATGGAAACAATAATTTCCTCATTTTACATATGTGTCAGATCTATGTAATGGAATCCAAACTCATGGTCAATATTGATTCAAATATTTCCCTTTTTCATTGACCATTAACCCCCTTTCATATTTCACACTCTTAATCTTCAATGTTTTCATATCTTCATCTTCTTTCTTACAGTTTCTGGTGACATGGTTTCTGATATCTGAGAGATATTTTTCTTGACTATGTAGTATGTACTGCTATGTGGTATTTCATATGTTTCCAACATAGTGGGATTTTCAGTTAAAATATACTTTTCTTTGAATATGTATAATGTTCCCTAGCTCACCCTAGATAATTCAAACCCCGTATCAGGTTTTTCATATAATGATAACTTCATTCATGGTTCAATTGTCTTTTTTCCCATTCAAACATTGATTCAAATATACAACAATAAATATCTAAAATATTTTATGAATTTATATTTATTATAATACATTTCTCTCGATCTGGATGTCTTGAAGACAATGGTTAACACATTTCCCTCTACTTATTTTCAAAGAAATATGAAATAACCTTGGATCATTTGACCATGTATTTTTACTATTTTCATTTTTATTATTGTATGACATAAAATATCAAACACCACACTGCCTACATTTTGGTCAATCCTTTATAGAAATATTATTCCAAATTTTAATTGGAAATCATGAATGGAAATACTCTTTATATATTGAAGTACCATTCTCCACAAACTGATCCATGTAGTGTAGAAAATACGAATCTGCAAAAACAATCTTCAGATTTTAGAAATAGAATGTCGTATTTTTTAGAACTCTATTTCTTGAATATGTATTACATTCCCCTAGGTGGCCTTGAATTTGTTTCATACATAACTGTCCTATTAGTCAAAAGATTGAACTATTTAGCTATGCTTCATATGCCCTAACAGGACCTGCATAATACCACCCCATAACGAGTTGTCAGATAATGGTACATTTATTCATAGGAAAGGCATCCTTTAATGAATTTTAACCATTATCCCATATCACTATTCTGATCTAGAAATTAAAAATCACAGTAATAAAATTTTCCATTCCATATATGAAAATTGTAGTATGATTACAATCAAATTATTAACAAATTGGAGTGTTTATAATCTCTATTAAGAGATGAAACCGTAAATTAATTCCACCCAATGTCCACACTACAAGACATAAATCTACAGAGTGCAATGTCCTAACCATATGACTTAAAACTGCATAACAGGGTATCAAAATTACCACTTTTTGATAAATTTTAATCTTTCCTCATACACCAAATTTGTGTATGAAGTTGTTTCCTATTAATGAATATGTTTTTATAGATATCCCTTTATTCATAAAAACACTTTTATTCACAAAACCACCAACTTTTGTCTTGAGCCACCCTAATATTATTTTCCCTTGTCTATAAGAAATAAAATTTTAAATTCCTCAGATATCACTTTCTTGACTATGTAGTATGTGACCCTAGAGTCCTTTCATAAATTTTCTTACATAAGAGGCAAGTTATTCAAATGATTCCAATGTTTGGATATGCAACATAAGACATTGTTGGCCATGCCAAATACAACCCCCATAACAAGTTCACCAAATAATGGTAATCTCATTCATGTAAAAGAACTACATTATGTTTATACAAGTTTTAGATTTGGTGACCACAAAAATCATGACTCAAGATTAACCTTGGATATATTTTGAGAATCATTGAAAAATTTATAGCCAATAAGCCTTGTTTGAGATCAAGCATCAATATTTTTTGTCACAATTGTTCGATGATTAACCATTTCCCTTTTTAGTTAAACATACATGTCTCTAAACTACTAATAATATGTGATGTGGTATATACATGATTAGAATCCCACAATGGGTATTCTGGAGAAAAGTAGAGTCTCGTCTGTCTAAACATTCCTTTTTGAATGGTTTTGGAAATATTTATCAATAAATATTGTCAAAAGCTACAATATTTTTGGGGTTTTTATATATATCCACAGTAGAAATAAAACTATAATCATTTGGTCCATATACTTAATAATAAAATAATGAGTAACACATTATAGTTATTGTAGTTATGATTATCTAACATAATGGTTTGATGTTAAAAAAATCATCATCATCACCATTGATATTGCAATTACCGAAAGCAAGAATAAAGACATATTTGATTGGAGACCAAATTCCCATCACTTATATGTAAAACCAGAGGGAAACCAAAAAATGGAACCTTTTTGTTATAAGATAAATGAAACTTTTAACATGGATCTACATTTGATTAACAACCTCATGAGCCATGTTAACCATTTATTGAAGGGTAGAAAATTGAGCAACTTCAGCCTCCTTGGCTTAACAAAGTGACTCTTTGGTGGTTGCAGTGCCGGTTATCCCCTATATTTGGATTTCGTCAAATGTTTGGTTAAATTGATCAAGTTTTTTAAGAATCAAATCTAGTATATATTCATGATATAGAATATCTTTCGTGGATTATTTATTTTCTTGGCCGGTTTCCATTATCTTCTTGATATGATGGGCCCCTACCTCAGCGAATGCAGCTTGGAAGAACTCAATATTAACAAGACATTTAACTTCTCAATGATCTTGTCATATCTTATGTTATTTCTTCTATTGGGGAATGGTTTCTTCCATTGCATTATAGACTGTTCATTAACTAAATACTCCAAATCCCAATACGTAGAACAGTGATAGGAGTTTAACAAAATAAGATAGTAGGCCAACCAATGGATTCTAAAAAATTATGTTCTATATATATATATCCATGTCTTCTTACATTCTATGCCAAGATAAAACAGCATATCTAAGTCTTAATGTAATTTACTACCATCAAGTAAACTGTGATATAGAATAAGAAAACTTAATGAGTTGCCTTGTTGAACTTCTGTCAGATCAGTGGATGTGTCACCTTCTACTAATGCCTCAGCCAATGTAGAAACATCACATTCTGATCTATCTTTGGGAGATGATAACCCTAAATGATGAATCAAGAAAATGTTCAGTTTCAGAAAAATGGAAGAAACAGAGCAATATCATGACAGAAAATATCATTTTCCCAATAATATATATGTCGTTTGAATGGATTCATCACCAGTTTTCCTAGTTTTAGAAATTTGATATGACGTTTCCTGAGGTGGGGAATTCCCTTGTGTTTTCCCAATTTCATAATTAAATTCTCTTGAATTTATCTCATTATATGGTCCACAATATTTATTTCTCCATCTTTAGTAGAATAAGGAGGGAGTGGAATGCCACAGTAATGAAGGTCCTTCGCAACATTTTATGTAGATAATGATAAATAAGTGAACATTGACTTTATGTATAATGTAAAATAATAATATATATGTTTGGATAATTCGAGAATGAGAACATACGTCCTTGAAATTATTCATGAGAATATCCAAACTCATTGATAGAACGTGGAATATAATGGATTGGATTAAGGGCCTCCATAATTTTAATGTTTGCAGCATGGAATGTTATAGTAGCCTAACTATTTTAGATATCCAAAAAAATGTTGGTTGATGAAATAATTGAAACTAAAAATATGTAGTTCCACATTTACTTAATTTTGTTCAACATCATCGGATATTGAGTGGTTTGTGTCAACTCTAGTATCTAATTTATACTACATTAGATATTCATTCCTTCCTTTTGAAGCGATAGGTATATTAGTATTGATTATTGTAGGACCCATTGGAAAGAGAAACTGATATGAGATATTTCAAAAATAAGAATATTAGAATAGAATTTAATAATTGAGAGAAATGTATTTAATATTACCATATCATTCATCTCTCATAATAAAATTTGGAGTAGGTATTTCCGTACTTTTGGATGATATATATATCAAGGTAGTAAATTAATGAACTTGATCCTTTGTTTTTCATGTGGATTCCTTCAATGGTCTTGAGGGACCAGATCTCAACCCCTTGAGAGATGAGTGAGAAGCATATCATGAGAGAGGATAAACGTAATTACCAATGTGTATATATAAAAACATAATTTCCAAGAACAGTATAAATAAATTCATCTATAATGAACAATTTGGACCAATCTCATTACTCTATTGTGTTTCTATTCATAAGCTTGTGGAGAAATTGAAACACCATCTTGGTGGGAAAAAGGCTATAATGGAAAAGGATTTTCTCTCTCCATTACCCCAGTCATGATTCTCTCTCCTAGAGAATGTTCAAGAGACATGAGAGGATTAATTGATGTGTTGATGGTAGATCATTAATGTAAGAACCTGGACCTTCATTAAGCTATGTTTTTCCTTTATATGGAGTTTTAGAGAAACAAGTTGTTTGTGTAAATTTTTTAAGTTCACGCCATGTAATTAATGAGTACACATTGTGTACATCATTGCCGCTGAAGGACGTGTGTTGTCCATGTCAGGGCCACACACACGTTCCTGTGGGGTGATGTGCAGGCCACCTAATGCGGATTACGGAAAAGTCTAATACAAGCTGTGTACTTCAAAAGTACACAACATGTACTTTGTGTTTTTACTAAATGCATTGGGGTCACATCTTATCCCCATAACAATCTTCTTCTTCAGCTTCTTCAACTGATAGCATCCTATACGGCCTAGGATCATCGACAAACCCCAGAGCCTCCATCAGTTCTCTGAATCGACCGTCTTCGATTGCAATGGAACTGCATCGGTATGCTCTTCCTTCTTATAGAGATTCGTCTTCCAATTACTTAACTTTCTCAAGTTATCGTGGGTTGAATGTTTTGCATGTTTTCATAGATCTATGACATTCCAAAGAGAATCAAGCCTCGTGGTTCATGTATATCGATATACTTGCATCAAGGTATGTGCTTTGTTCCTTTTTGCAGAATGTCTTTGAGTATTTTGTGCAAATTCAACCAATAACCTTGAAGGTGCTATTGCGTGTTTCTTGTTTTTTCCTTGTTGATTGCCTGATTTTCATATATTCCCATGTAGATGTAATGTTTTTTGAATAGGGTAATTTTACTGTGGCTTGGATGATGTGCCCATGCATGTTTTCCCTGTTTGTGGATGTTTGGTCTAGTTTTGCCTTTTAGGATTTTTTCCAGTTCCATGCTCAGTTTTGTAGGATGGTGTGACTGTTGTTCATACCTGCTGAGATATTTTAGAATGATAGCCAATTATTTCATTAGGTTACTTTTTCCATTACGCGATGCAATACATGCCGATTTTACACAGAGCTATGAGAACCTGATGTAGTAGACCATATCAGGAATGGACATAAGGGATTTTCCAAAGTTTCTTTATAATACGATGCGAGACCAATTTGGGTAATTGACGTTGAGTTCTTCCTCAGAGTGTCAGTAGTTCCTCGACATGGGCCACGGGTGGAGTGATACATTTAGTGCTTCCCCAGAGCGCCTTCAGTATGATATGAGACAATTGAGGGAATTGATGGTGAGTGCTTCCCTAAGAATCTATTCTTTAGCTGAACCAGAGGGTTGAGACTGTGTGTGCCTACCAAAGGGTTGCTAGTGCTTGTAGGTTTAACCATCGGGGTAAGGATGTGAGAACTACCCATAGGTTACCTGTTTTTTCTACTTACTTTAGTGGCTGGTTACTTGTTTGTAAATTATATGCTAGAGACTGTGGAGTTTTTCCTGCTGAGTACTTTCCTGTTTACTATTTTTTGTACTTTTAAATTCCATATATCCGCTAACCATTAGGAATAGATATTTGGGTTGTTTTCAACTAGAATTTTTGTCTCATATCCTATTTGGGTCATGCTTTTGGGCCCAAACAAATCATATTGTTGTAGTTATAGATAAGGGAAAGCGCCCTTCTACATCAGGTTAATGATTACACTCGAGCTGGAGTGTACGATACCAAGATATGGCTTGCAATACTTAGGAGTTTATTTTCATTCTTTTGTACTTGGTTTTTGTACAATACTTCAGCATCATGACATTTTTGGCAGTTTTTTGAGATGCATTTTTATCGTGCGTCATTGACATTTATTTCTTCTCCAGTTGTTTATTTATCAGTCATTTGCTGTTACTATTGTAGGATATTTACTACTTCAACTAGTATATTCTTTATTAAATTCATTTTGTACTCTTCCAATGAGGGAACAATTTTCCCACTATCACACCCATGGCCCTCGCTACTAGTTGGCAGCCTCTAACAATTAGCGAAATGTGCTTGAGGCCATATGACCAACCGGGTACGGGGCGCCTCTGGGTGGCTTCTGGAATCGGGACGTTACAAAGTGGTATCAGAGAATATTCTTCTCTCTTGACATAATATTTGGAGTCTATAGCCAGGGATAGGATGGAATTGGTACTTGGTAATAAGCTATGTCCAAGAGTAGCAAACCTGTGCATAGGGAAAATCCATACTACCTCATTTATTGCAATTTTACTTGTTTTCAATTTTACAGTTGATTTGATTTCACCGTTGGGTAATTCACATGCTATTTTCTGTTACCGTTATTTTTATTTCCGTTCTATTTCTGTCACAACCCGATGAGAGAGGGTGTGCCATCTCAGGCATCATATAGGCACTTACTAGGAATCAGATGTTATGAATTTTTTCTATATCATCTAGGATACATTAGAAATTAGATGTTGTTGTGATATTTTTCATGTATAATATGTTTTCTATTGTGATAGATGTTTGATAATAATATTTTCTTCTTGTTAGAGTATTTATTGTGTAAGGTTTTAACTGAATGAATGCCACATTTTGGTTCTTGATGTGTTATGGGCCCTCATGGATTAGGATTTGGTAAACCATTTACATGTTTACTTTGTTTTTAACATGTATATGATTCCAAACATTGATTTGTGGGGAGTATGGGCCCCCACAGATTGGAATTTACCACCTTAATGTGTGTTTTCTGTGTTTTCTGGGCTCCGGAGCAGATCTGAGGCTACTGCCCAGAAAAACCCAGAATACACGGCGTGTAAATTATGAATACACGCCGTATAGTTTTTAAGTGTGCCACAGAATGTGTGCGCATGGACACAAGGTTATGAAAAAAAATCTTTTACAACACATCATGTACCGGTTGTGCACGTCGTGTAGTGTAGTCCTATGAGTCTGGCCATTTTGTTAACAACATAGTAAGCGAAGTCTTTTCTAATACACAATGTGTCCACCTTGAAAATGCAGTGTAGGCTGACCCAGGTGCCTATCCGTGTCACAAACAACATGGGACAATGTCATCCTTTCTCATACACATCGTTTCCTCCTGCAACAAGTCGTGTAGTGTCAGTCGTGCGTTAGGCCGTGTCGCTAATAACACGAGCTAGGTAAAGCATGTCTAGTACATGCCACGTCTCCATTGAACACACCGTGTAGTTTTCCCTCAGAGGATCCATGTGGCTTAACTATTTAGAAGGACAAGGGAAGGGATGAGGATTCAGGTACATGCAGTGTGTTAGGAAAACACGCTGTGTATTTGCGGTGTTACACGACAAGTTTTGGTAGAAGTACACGCCCATGTGAATGACTTAGGGAACACTCCATGGAGGAAAAGAAAATGCAATGTAGTCTTGTTTTTTATAACTTTAATGACTTCTTTTCCCTATTCCTTCTTGTGCCTTCGGTCTTCGTTAATGCTGATACCAAGGTGTGCAATTGACTTTGTAGAATTATGCCACCTTGACATCCTCCGGTTGACCGCCTGTCGCAGGGGAGTGATCAGACGCCCGATATGGCTGATCAGGGACTTCCTATATATAATCTTGTTGTGCCAGCCTTGGCACCATCTGCTATACCTATTTCAGGTGCCGATGCATAGTATAGGGATGGTAATCTGAGGATGATGCTGACCATCCATGAAATAGTGCCTCCTGCCTCAACTATGGCAGACTTGAAGTGGGTTTTCAAGCAGCAGAATCCTCCAACCTTCTCAGGGGAAGGAGAAACATAGGCTGTAGAGTCATGGCTCGAAGCCACGATGATGATCATTGATCATCTAGAGGTACTAAAAGAGAGGAGGGTGAATCTCATGACCTACATGTTCTGAGACTCCGCCATGAGGTGGTGGGACGTGATCTCCCAGGTGAGTCATCAGGAGGTTATGGCATGGGAGGAGTTCCAGCGCATCATTTATGACAACTTCTATCCGGAGACACTTAGGGCCGACCGAGCCCGGTAGTTCATGAGCCAAAAGAAAGGCACTCTTTTCATCGTGGAGTATTCCTCTCATTTCAATGAGCTTCATCATTTCACCCCCCTCAAGAGTGGGGATGGTTTGTTCTTGGCAAGGAAGCTTAACGATGGTCTTAGATGTTAGATCTACTCAAAGGTGAATATTTTCAAGGTGACTTAAATCTCTCCTATCGTCAACTAGACACTGATCAAAGAGCGCAATCATAGAGATTCCTGAGCTGAGATCCAGGGCAGTTCCGCTTCTAGAGCTAGTGCTCACCAAGTGACAGCAGGAAGCACTGTAGGGAGTCTACGCGCAGTGATCAGAGGTAGTGAGACACATCTTCAGGTAGCCAGGTAGTATGCTAATAGTGTGGAAGTGTTGGACATTTGAGGCTGTAGTGACAGAGAGACCGGGTGGAGTGCCGATCTTGCAGAAATATGGGTCACCTTCAGCGCTTCTGTCATGTTTTCTCACCAACTTCTAGTGACAGGGGTTCCTCCATGACTCCCCATTCCGGAGCAGCGCCACCAGTTTCTCACCAGTCTAGGAATTGGAGTTCTTTCATCCATTTGGGCCGATGTGGAGGTCGAGTACATGGTGTCCATTCACTAGTCATTCAATGACATTAGGGTGGATTAGCTCAGAGTGCTCAGTCAGGGTCACTAGGTAGTGGTGCATGCCATACATTTGCAGTGGAGAAGACCCTTTAGGGGTAGGATCCAAGACCTTCAACCATTCAAGATACGATCTTAGTAGCCTCAGTTTTATCTTCTGCACTTTTCGACACAGGGGAATCCCATAGCGTTATATCTTTTTTTGTTCTGGAGAGCCTTGGGCTCTGTATCTTTTCCTCTACTGATACATTGACTCTAGACACGCCGTTGGGAATGAGGACATCTTGCGTATTCCTGTGCAGAGAGTTCCCTCTTGAGGTTGTGAGGTGACACTTCTTATGGAACCTCTATGTCATACAAATGACATGCTATGATGTCATTCACATAATGGACTGGCTAGTTCCCTTTCAGGTGGTCAATGAGTGTTGTCGCTGCACGGTGAGCTTCATATCACTAGAGGGTGGATCTTTTCTTCATCGAGGTGAGTGGGATGTCCAGGCTAGTAGAGCAGGACCCGAGCACCACAAGATAGGTGGAGTTAAGTTCAGATTGCAAGTCTGTATCTGGATGACTAGGGGACGTTGTAGTTAGACATTCCTCCAGTGTTTGATCATTTGAAGGATGTCTTCCCAGATGACTTTTCAGGGTTGCATATGGATCGTGAGGTAGACTTGTCTATTCGGATCATGCTAGGAGTGGCACCAGTGTCCATTTATCCTTATAGGATGGCTATACCTGAGTTGTAGGAGCTCAATAAGTAGTTGGAGGAGTTTCAGGAAAAGGGATTCATTTAACCGAGTACTTCTTCTGGGGGTTCTCTTGTCCGGTTTTCGATGAAGGAAGATGACACCCTTAGGCTCTATGTGGATTATCGGAAGTATAACCAGTTGATGGTCAAGAACCATTATCCCTTGCCTAGGATTGATAATCTCTTCGATTAGCTTCGAGGATACCGGGAGTTCTCAATGATTGAATTGAGGTCTGGTTATCATTAGTTTCACATTAGACCATCAGATATATCTTTGACAGCCTTCCAGAGCATTTATAGTCTATACGAGTATGTGGTTATGTAGTTCAGACTCACGAACGCACATGTAGTTTTTATGGCACTGATGAACCAAGTGTGCAATCCATTCTTCGACTATTTCATGTCGGTCTATGGGGATGATATATTGGTGTAATCTCACACTCAACCCGACCATGATACCCATCTGGAGATCATTTTGAGTACGCTGAGTGATTATCTGTAATATGATAAGCTCTGGATGTGCTACTTTTGGATGGATCAAATTCACTTTTTGGGTCACGTTATCTCACAGACAAGAGTACCAGTAGAACCTGAGAAGGTGAGAGTAGTAGTTTATTGGGAGCATCTAAAGAAAGTCTTTGAGGTTCAGAGATTTCTAGGGACGGCTGGATACTACAGGCACTTCATACATGATTTGTCATGCTTACCAGCACCACTGATGGGTCTAACAGGAAGGGTGCGAAGTTCTTATGGTCAGGTTCGTGTGAGTTAGCCTTTCAAGAGATGAATGGGAGGTTGATTTTACCACTGCTACAATTCTTTACAAATTTGGGGAAGGGCTATATGATTTTTTATGATGCTTCAAGTATCGGGCTGGAATCTTTTCCCATGCAGGGAGATGGAGTCATTGCGTACAGGTCTCAATAGTTTAGGCCACATGAGAGGAACTACCCGACACATGATCTAGAGTTGGTATCAATTGTTCATGCCCTACGTTGTTAGAGACATTATCTTTTGGGAGAGCACTTTTTGGTTTCCACCGACCAAAACTGTCTCAAGTACATCACCACTCCGCATGATCTATATTTGAGACACCATGGGTGGGTTGAGTACTTACAGTCCTTCGACATTGAGATTGCCTATATACTAGGAAAGTGAAACATAGGGGCTGATGCATTAAGAAGGAAAATTCAGATAAATGTAGTTCAGGAGGCCAGTAGTGAGTGGCAGCTTAGGAATCTATTCTCTGAGATGCATGTGGAGGTGAACGATAGATAGTGTCTAACATTACTATCTTCTAAAGCTATTACCTCTAATCTTCTCGGTCGGGTATGGATGAGGTAGCTATTAAGCTCAAAAGTTCTAGTCGTGTGGGAGAGTGTTTCAGGAGAGGAACATTATCCAAGATAGGCATTAGGCGAGTATGAGATCTTGCATTACCAGGGACGCGTGTTGGTGCCAGAAGACATACGCGAGGAGCTGATGGGGGATTTTCATTCCACAGTTCGGGTAGTTCATCCTAGCATCACCTCGATGTATCATGATCTACACCGTCAGTATTGGTGTCCAGGTATGAAGAGGGATGTTTTTGGGTTCTTCATCATGTGTTCTACATGTCAGCAGCTGAAGGAATAGCACCAGTGACTTGTAGCGCTTCTACAGCTGTTACCCATTCCATAGTGGATGTGGAACGATGTTTCGATATACTTCATGACCGTTTTTTGAGGTCACCATGAGGGAATTATATAGTATGGTTTGCCATTGATAGACTCACAAAGGTCACTCACTAATTTACAATCAAGGAGACCTTCAGTTTTGATCATCTAGGATAGTTGTACATCTGATAGATCGTACGTTTACATGGGGTTCCACACTCCATTGTTTCAGATCGGGATGCTCGTTTTACTTCTCAGTTCTGGCAGGGGCATCAGAAGGCTTTGGGTATACAGGTACTTTTGAGAACAACATAAAATCCCCATATAGATGGAAAGTATGAGAATAAAATTCATGGGATTGAGGACATGCTCCAAGAATGTAGTCTAGACTATAGAGATTCTTGGGAGAATCATATAACTCATGTAAAATTTTCCTACAATAATAGTTTTCAAGAAAATATTAAGATGACACCTTATGAGTCTTTGTATGGTAGTCCATGTAGATCGCCATTATGTTTGCTGGAGGAAGGAGAGGCAACCTAGCTGGGACCTCATCATGTTCAATAGACCTTAGAAAAGATAAGTTTGTTTTGATAGAGGATGACTACTACACAGTCTCATCAGAATTCTTATTCCGATTAACAAAGATGTCCTCTGGAGTTCAACGTCGGAGATCAGGTTTTCTTGGGTTTCACACCATGGTCGGGGCACATGAGGATTAGGAGATAGGGTAAGCTTTCACCATAGTATGTTGGTCCATTTGAGGTGTTAGAGAGAGTTGGGCAGGTTGCCTATCGGTTGTAGTTACCTCAGAGGTACGGGCTATGTACAATGTCTTCCACGTTTCTCAGCACTGAGGTTACTTTTCAGACACATGTCATGTCTTTCAACCCAAGGAGTTTTAGATCAAGGTGGATGTGTCATTTGAAGAGAATCCTATCCAGATTTTCAATCACGATATGAAGGTTCTTTGTGGATGTTTTGTTCATCTGGCATGGGTTATATGGAAGCACAGACGACTACGTGACGAGAGTAGGGAGAGGGAGGCTAATGTAAGATTGTAGTTGTCAGAGCTATTTAGGTTTCTTCTTCTATGATTTGCTAAGGAAATTCAAGGATGAATTTATTTAATGGTGGATGTTTTTAAGAACCTATACCTTCTTTAAGATATTTTTTTTCCTTTTTTGGAATTTTTGAGAAAAGAGGAGTTTTGGGAAAATTTTGAAGTACACGCCGTGTACTTTATGATTACACGCCTTGTACTTCCTTGTTGCTGAAGGCCATGTGATGACCATGCCAGGGCCACACACATGGTCATGTGGGGTGACGTGGAGGCCTCCTAAAGAGGAGTATATAAATGGAGATTACATGCCGTGTACTTCAAAATTACATGCCATGTACGTTGTTTTTTTACTAAATGCACCGAGGCCGCGTCTTAACCCTAGAAATTTCTTCTTCTCTAGCTTCTTCAACTGAGAGTGTCTTGTAAGTCCGTGAATATTCAATAAACCCATGAGCCACTGTATGTTCTTCGAATCAACCAATTTTGATTACGTTGGAACCGCATCAATATGATCTTCCTTCTCCTAGAGCTTCATCTTCTAATTCCTCCACTTTCTCATGTTATCGTGGGTTGAATTTTTTTGATGTTTTCAGGATCTATGAGTTCCATTGAGAATCAAGCCTCGTGGTTAAAGTATATCAATCTCCTAGCATCAAGGTAGGTGGATTGGGCCATTCTGTAGAATGTCTTTGAGTAGTTTATTAAAATTCCACCAATACCCTTGAATGGGGGTATTGCATGTATCCTGTTTTACCCATGTTGATTGAGTGCTTTACATATATTCCTGAGTAGCGGTGATTGTCTGTGAATAGAATAATTTTAATGTGCTTTGAATGTTGTTCTCATGCATGTTTTTCCTATTTATTGATGTTTGGTCTAGTTTTTCCTGTTAGGCTTTTTTCCAGTTCCATCCCTAGTTTTGTAGGACGGTGTGACTATTTTTCTTCCATGTTGAGATGTTGTAGAATGCTATCCATGTAGTTCTTTAGGTTACATTAGTCGTTACATGATGCGATACTTGCTGACTTTACACAGGGCTATGAGAACCTAGTGTAGTAGACCATAGGGAGAATGGACGTAAGGGCTTCTCCAAAGTGTCTTTCTAATATGATGTGAGACCACAGAAGAAATTGATGTTGAGTGGTTCCTCAGAGTGTATGTAGTTCCTCGACGCAGGCCATAGGTTGAATGAAATGTTGAGTGCTTTTCGAGAGCACCTTTAGTACAATACGACACAATATGTGGAATTGATAGTGAGTGCTTCCATAGAGTGTCTATTCATTAGCTGAACCAGAGGGGTGATACTATGTGTGCCTCCCATAGGGTTTATAGTACTTGTAGGTTGAACTATAGTGGTTAGGCTGTGAGAAATACCTTGAGGTTACTTGTTTGTTCTACTTGTTTGAGTGACTGCATAATTGTTTTTAAATTATATGCTAGAGACTCTGGATTGTTCGCTACTGAGTACTTTCATGTTTATTGTTTTCTTTAATTTTATATGTCATATATTCGCTGACTATTAGGCACAGATCATGGGGTTTTTGCCTTCTGGGATTTTTGTCTCACACCATGTTTGGGTCATGTTTTTGGGCCCAAACAGATTATATTGTTGCAGGTATAGATAAGGGCATGTGCCCTTCTACTTTAGGTTATTGATTGCACTGGAGCTGGAGAGCATGGGACCAAGTTATGGATTGAGATGCTGAGGAGTATATTTGATTTATAATGTACATTGGTTTAGTACTGTATTTAAGCATTATTACTTGTTTGGATATTTTTCATGATGAATTTTTATCATGCATGATTATATATATGTGTTTCTGCTGTGTATCATATTTAGTCTTCCTATGTTCACTTGGGTATGGATTGTTCACATCTTCGTCTATTGTTATTTCTTTCTCTTCCATAGTGTACTCTGTCAATGAGGGCATAGTTTCCCCACTATCATACCCAAGGCCCTCTCTGCTAGTCGGCTGCCTTTGGTATTTGGGGAAATGCGCTTAAGGCCATGTGACCGACCAGTTATGGGGCACCTATGGGTGGCTTCCGAAACTGGGATGTTACAATTTAGGTCCATACCATGGTGACCGAAGAACCTGTCTAGAGGTTCCTTCCCTGAATTGAAGCTTCAAACTGAAATTTCATCAAGATTAATGATTTTGCATGACAATGTAAAATTAAGATAAATTAACAGGGAAATACATTATTAGTATTAACATAAATTTCCCATTACTCCTTGGGGTTAATAATTACACCTTCATGTATAGCTAATTCCATCATATGGGATACTAGTTTAGAGGCTAGTATTTTTTCATCAGTTGCATATTTAAATCCCCCCTGCTATGTAATATAATAATGTACATCATCAAGGATATTATTCAGATGACAATTAGGTGTGGCCCTAATAAAACCCACCAATGCTATCTGAATATTATGTTATAGGAATTTCTAGGTATCCCTATGTTCATTGGTCAAGATCTTTCAAAATTGAATGGCTTAAGGCCACACATAAATCAATCCTAGTATGGTATGATGAGGAGAAAAATCAACACATTCTGACTATTGAGCCTCTTCAGGCCTCCATTATTTTTAAAAAATTTCAATAGATGGGATGCGAATCTCATTCCAATAGTGGTTGTTGGATCACCATGAAGCCATAGGTATTTGTTCTCTATCCCTAGTCTTCTTGGTGTACCTTATGTGAAGTTGTTTTGATGGATCTAAAACATCTGAAGATTCTGCATCATCTTTGAATTTGGACTTCTTACCATGATTGCTACGTACAATAGTCATTGCGGTCACCACTCGGTATTTTCTTTTTTCTAAAAGAACCCTACATTTATGAATAAGCAGATGATTTATCATATCTATCTTCCACTCCAATTTATGACCAATTAATGATTATAATGGTGGTAAAGTAATTGATAATTTGGATGTCTCTAAATCCATAAAATTACACAATTGTCTCACTACCATCAGGTGCTTGTCTTGTATAACAAACGTGGGAGGGTAGGTGTTTGATTGATGAAGACATTTGAACTACAGTGAAAACATATAGGGAATGTAAGCATCACAGATAATTTCACCATCAATCATGGTCGATAATACACTATCCCTGAATGCCATCATGTAAGAACTCATCCTATAATTATCTTCTTTACTGTAATAAATATATTTTATAGTTAGCGGGTTACCAAAGAGAAAGAATAAGAATTCTCTTGGTTCATTCAATAACCATTACACTACATCAGCTCTAAAATTATGAGGCTCAATACAAGAAACGTTATTTTAAAATGGTTTTAATCGACCATTTGGGATCCTAATTGAATTCAACACTAAGTATGATGACAAGTGTATTGTAATCCACCCCCAGAAATGATGGAATGAACCTCAAATTATAAATAGATCCTTCTATTTTTATTAAGTATGTAGGGAATAATAAATTCTTACCAATACAAGATTTACTATTACAATATACTATCCCTCTTCCAATTTAGCTTAAATAACAAAAATCCCTGGCCTTACAACGCCTCCTGACTCATGGACTAGAAGCAAGTAAATTCATAGCCACGTAGAATGGAAGTCAGCTAAGTGTATATTTACATAAATATTAGATTTTAATTTATATTCCCAATTATTATAGTCACCTATCTTTAATGTAGGATTATATGTGTCTGAACTACCCCGATTATATAAAGAAGTAAAAATAGTAGGATGTCCGCAGGTGGGACCTTTCGTTGTTGTTGGTTATAAAAACACTACCATCCACACTCTAGAATGTATATATTTCTTATCTTTAGGAAATTTCATTTCTAATTTGAATAGTTCATGAGCCAAAAATGTTGTTCTGGTAACATCACCCCATGTTGTAATAGGAAGAATAAAATCATCATACATTTACCTGAGAATGGGAACCCCAACTATTTGGTAGATATCCCCTTAACCTATTCCATCTTCACCATGAGTCTTGTGGAAGGTATTCGTATACAATCTTTCTTGACATATAAATTCAATAATGAAATAATTTTTATAATAATTTGTTTTTCCAATCTATATAGATTCATAAATATAAACATTAGATAGCTCTTTCCCAAATTTTACACAACTATGGCTAACCCACAACACCCACATCCTTTTTTGTTTATCAAATATTTCAGAATGAAGATCCATGTCATCCTTCAAACTATTAGACTGATCTATTTGTGAATCACAAAAGGTTTAATAATAGAAATGTTTCCTTGGAACTACAACATGATCTTTCATATCATGAGTACAACCACTATGATATAGGATGCAACCAACAAAGACCTTTTATTCATGAACAGGTATACCCCTCATAGTAATATTCATGCAATCACAATTTGTTTATTGATGAAACCAATTCATTGGAACGTATTTCATATTAGATGTAATTTTATAATCTTGAAAAATACCAAGTCCATAGATGGGAAGGTAGTGACTTTGATGATATTTACATTGATATGAAATTAATCATTTCCATAGTCCAGGAAGTGTACTTTAAACAACGTCATAATAGTCTTCTTCGATGATCATCATCATCTAATTTTGAAGAACCTTAGATTATTTAATAAATGAGGTCTTGTGATTCATTTCATACTAAATAATCACCAAACACCCCATTTTAGGTTCGAATTATGACTTAAGAAAATTAAATTTTCAACTTAAATAAATCTGAAAATTATGAAAAGGAAAATCTTTGTGTTGGTATTTCGATGAGGTCAGTCACGCAGGTCACTCGAAATGGGTCCTAGCACAGCTCCTTCATTGAATTCTCTCTTCATTTCTCCATAGATCATGTAGTTTCACCATGAAAAAATTTCAAGGAGACTACGTGAGAGGACAACATGACGAGGATGGATGAACAAGATATGAAATGAGAGCTGAAAATCTGAAAATGTGGGAAAATAAAATCCAAAAAGATATGTCTTATTTATATACATTGGTAGTCCTAATAAGAATGCCTGCATGAAATATCTATGTGTCATACCTTCCTGAAATAGCTAGGTAGAAAACCATTGAGGTCCAATAATTTCTTCATAGTCATTTCCCACCAATTTTACCTCAGGACTCATCCCTCTTTCAAATAATATCATATACTATGGGTGGGCGGGGGGATTTTTTGACACTACTAAGTAAGAAAAACATACTATGAAGGAATCCCCAATATATTTAAACGTATAAATATGATGATCAGTAATTTAATAGGATGGAAAAAATTTTGAAGGGCCTACACAGTCAAACTACATGGAAGTCCTGTATGGCAGACCTTGGCAGCAGTCATCTGTGGAGGTAGGCATTCTGTATACCTACGTAGTTGACCTACATGGAGAAACTTCCCGGTGGACCTTTGATAATAAATTTCCACTGATATCCCCCTTTTCTATAAATTATACTCTTGGGAACCTTAATTATGTACTGAAAAATATAAATGACTTCTCGAAGATCGAATTGTGTAGCTCATTCAACAAGATCCCCCAAATTGACTCAAGTATCTCTCTAAAAACATGAGATAATAGATAATTATATGGGATAAGCATGTTTTTACTCTGTTTCAATATTTTAAGAATAGATAGACATTTATTGCCTATGTTAATGAATTTTTTCTACAATCATCTCTAAGGCCAACAAAATACGCTTACGCAGAACACCTACGTGAGGTACCTATACGGAACCCCAATATGGGTACCTATGCTACATGGGTTTTCACATGTCCTACACATCATCTTGTAAAACCTCATCAAAGGCACTCATGGTAGAATATTTATTACCATCATTACCGTATCTAAAAGGGACTAAGTTGAAGCATGCACCAATACATTCTATCTTATCAAACCATTTGGAAAGGCACAACAGCGTGTCAATAATTTGGGGTTTATGTATCTGTAGTTTAAGATTTCAAATAATTTTTTCACAACGGGGTTTGGATTCTAAGTGTGATTGTGCGTTTGTATATACGTAGTCACATGGACCATTCTCCCATGATCAATGTTGGTGAGTTTACAGTTTGGAGGATTAGGTTTTGGGTTCAATCCTCCAATTCTTGTCTATAAAACCCCAAAACACGGGTCTCTTTTTGGGAAGGAACAAGTCATAATTTATTTTCCATGAATGAAAATGAGATTTCTATCCCCTCTCCAAAAATACACTAGGGAATTCATATTGGGGAAATCCCTATCTTTTTGAAGTAGAAGGTTTAGTCTTTCTCCTCTCTACTACCTTAACCTTTACAACTTCATTAACTTGTACCATTGACTAATGAAAACAAATCAAATTTAATGGCTTGTCTTCTATCCCTCTTCCCCAGTCACCACTACCTTGTCCACCCCCTCTTCCATATGTCCATCCAGTTCCACTAGAGGAGGAGGAAAAGTGTGGGAGTGTTTTTTGAATATTTAACATTTTCTTTCTTCTCCCATTGATACTAACTCACGTGGTTTAGTGATTTGTGATGATCACAACATCCACAGAATCCACAAAAAAATGAACTATGTGAAACTTAATTCCCACAAAAACCGGATTATGTATGAAGCCCTCATCCAGGACCAAGCTCACTGGATATCCTCTTTAATAATCCAATCCAAATTCCATTAATATGGGAATCCTCTTTAGGAGTATGCCCTGAATTAAGCCACATAATCATAAAGGAATTTGTTTAGTAAGAAATTCAAAAAATCAGGTTTCTCAAATGACTATACATTCCAATGAGACTCATCAAACTATGTGGGCTATGATTCCCATATAAATGGGATTTGTAAGAATCCACTCTAAGGTTCAACACCAACACTTCAAATAAATAATGTTAATACTAGTACATATTCCAAAATGGGTATGATTTAATATGGAATTAAAAATTCATTTTAGTTTCCTTGGGAAATTCTGGCAGAAGTCCCAAACTAAACATTGAATAAGAAAATTTTTCTTAGATGTCCATACCACATGAAATTAAACTATACAGCTAGGTCCTTATAACATGACCTAAAATGGAAATATGTGTCCCATTAAACATCACTTAACTCTGAGGGTTATGATTCCATTTAAAAGGACACGTAGGTAGCACATTTTTGGGTATAATTCCAAGGTCAAAACAATCCTTCATCTCATTAGATGACAATAAATTCAATATTGCTCCATTGAGTGGTTTAAAAACCATTATCATCATAACGATGGTTAAATGCATATCTAAATGGTATATGAGAGGATATCAATTATGGAGAACCATGAATATATATATGGATGTCTCCATTAATCAAGAACCTCGTATACATACAGATGATTCTAAATTTAAAAAACTGTCTAATAGTTGATTACTAATTCTAATGTAAACATATTTCATACATGGTGAACTAATAAATATTATTAAAAATATCTCAAAATTATAATAGTGTCCTAGATCAGAAAATAATTCCCCCCCAAAGGGTGTGATGAGTCTAACCTTCAATCATATCAGCCAATGCGTGTTCTTAAGTATTGTATGTTTAAACTCAAAGAACAAATACATTTAGATGGTATGTCCCTTTTTGATAATGAAATGTGCTATGTTTATAGTTCCATAAATAATTCCAATGGAAACTGTCTAGAATCAATTATTCCTAACTGGAACACACATTTCAATGATCTATGAAGTTGAAATTTATGTGGTTTTTCATTGAGAATATTTAGTTGGGTTCATTATTTGGTGACACTGTGTACATATCAAGCTCGAGAGATATCCCAATTGTTAAAAAGAAACACTCATTTAAATCACCTCATTCATGAATGAATTTCATGGTATAGTATTCTCAATGAGATCATCTTATCAAAAAAATATAATAAGAATATTTGTTAAGTAAACTATGAGAATAAAGGGAAAATTATTGAAATGGAATAATTAGAAAACATATGAGGTGACTGAATGTATCATCACATTTCTCCACTTGAATATCATTATCGACTATGAAATATGTATAAAGAGATAACTATATTATCAATAGGATATCTATTTATCTTTTATCGTCACCTCCTGGAACATGGAATGGAGATATCTTTCCTTTTCTAGATGTAAAATAATATTATGATGGAGGATAACAAAAAATATATATGTTTCAGAAATAATTTTAATAATATAAATGTTAATACTCTAGATAGAAGTATGAATCTCCCAATTATAAATTTAGATCCCCTATGAAATCAATTAACAATATGAAATAAATAAAACATAATAACTAGATAAATAATCCTTATATTACGATACTGATTAGTTATTAATCAGTACTGATTGAAATATTATGTGAATGTAACTTTATTTTAAACCAATCATTACTAATTCATAGTTAATATCTCTAGGATTCCCATTTAATGCATATAAATGGAAGAATTTACTATTCAACTTATCTTATATATGAATTGAAAATTATTCTCATGTAAAATATTCTATCATAACAATTGTATCGCTTCTACTACCATCATTCATCAAATACAAGTACATATATGCATAATATATATAAATAGATTCACATCATATTTCTTCCCACAAAATCATACTCTAAATCAACTCAATATACACATATATGAAAAAAAGATTTGATAATTTTGGAATTATTTAAATAAAATATATGATATTGCGACTTTTCATGGATCTATTATAACATGGCTATCCCTTATGTATGATATGGATTTCGCACCATAGTAGAACTAGATTTTTCCAATTACATGACAGAACACATCATGTGACCATGTTATATATTTTAAAGAATAAATGTATCCTTTATGATATTTCGTTTCATAGTTATAACTTTACAGAGGTCATAGATGACGATTTCATATATTTTCAAAATATGATGTTACCCATATTGAAAAATTCAAAATAAGGAACTTCCATAACATAAATATTAATAATACAACATAAAAAAATACAAAATAATTACAATAATAAAAATCAACTCTAACCATGCCCCATCCCGTATTCAAATAATTACAAAACCTTATATAATTATAAGTAAAAAAATTACAAAATAACACAATCATTCCAAACCTAAAAATTAATAGTGTCATAATGTCATATAAAAATACTAAAAAAGACATATGAAAATAAAATACATGAGAATAACTTGTGAATGAAATTCAAAATTGTAATAATTTATTTGAAAAAATGATAATTTTTCAAAAATAAAGTATAATATGAAATTCTCTTGACTTAATACATAATTTCATCTATAGTAATAATATTTATATCAAACTACAATATCATATAAAATGATAATTAGGAAACTAAATACACATAAAATAAAATAATATTTCAATAAATATTTCATAAAACAACTTCAAAAATTTTTCCAAAAATTATTATAATGAATAAAAATAATTATTAAAAATAAAAAAACCCATTTTAAAAAATACATTTAATGAATATAAGATAAAAAATAATATTAACCTCAAAAAAGAAAATTCCAAATAATCAAAACTATTTGAATAATAACATTATTATTATTTAGACATGAATGTGAACAACGCATATCAAATAGATCCACAATCAATTCAATAGTACATACATTATTTCTTTTCACAAATAATATAAATAAAAAAATTAATGAAATAAAATTAATATTATGATTAAAATAATTATTTGAAAATAAAGGGTTGGATTTCAATTTCATTTATGAAATTTAAAATCTCATTTAGTAAGTGGGATAAATCCACATAAATAAAAATGTTCTGTGAAATTTTTGAATAATATTCAATAAAAATAATTAAATTTATAAATTTTCGAAATATTTAAAAATATTAATCATTACACTAAATATATCTTCATTACATATCATTTTATATAGAGTCAAAAAATCTCCCAAAATTTACCCATAATAAATAGAAACATCTACATTGTTTGGTGATTTACAAGATATAAAATAACAAATAACACCACCATCTATTTTATTGAGAGGAAAAATGTTGACATGTATTAACACTCTATTACATAGGACATTTGAATATAAATGTTATTATATAAATTGAAATATTTTTGATTCAATTTATATTGTAAAAAATTCAATATTTTTTTTACTAAAATAAATTTATTTTCCAGATACCAAGAAATATATTCAAATAAAAATCCAAATATAAATAAAAATGATTAACACCCTAAATTTTGAAAAATGTTTTATAAATATGTGATTAATTTCAACCAATATGGATAAATAATTATTCCCAATCACATCCAATAGTGAACAATATTTGTTGAATTAATATGGGAATTCAGTTGAGTTGGGACTGTGATAGTGATTTCATGAGGCGTTTAAATCTCGCTTCTGAATGGGGAACGACCACTACGGAGGAGGGCTCTTGCGTTGGTGGTGATGACGGGTATGAAAATTATGATTTTTTGTTTTTTTTCTGTTTGGGTGATTGTCTGCCTGCTCGGATTTGGATGTGTTTTGTGGGCTTTAAAGTGACATTTGGTTTCTCACTTTTCCTAAAAGTGTTTTGAAAATAATAAAAATATTTATTTCGACTTATGTATGAACTCAATGAAATATGTTTTAATAAATATTAAAAAAAACATCACATACAATTAAAACTCATCATTTTCCACAAATTTTTATATAAACCTTATATGAATGATGAAAAGATTTTAATGTTTACAATATATAGAAATTCTCTAGTTTATAATTACTAATAATGTTACAGGTACGTTCAATCTTCATATTTACCACACTAAAAATAATTAGAATCATTTATACAACTAAAATTGATATCCAACAAGTTAATATAAATTTTATTAATCAAAATGTAAATAATTTTAATAAAATGGAATCCAATAATAATTAGCTAAAAACAAATTTTTAGAAGTAATATAATATAAGAATTTAATAATATAATTCCGTATTTAAAATCATCAAAATAGTAGAAATTCCCAATATACATAAAATAATGATTTTAGATAGAAAAATTAATTATTACCTCAATTGTTTATTATTCCATGAATATGAATACCAGTAGTCATCCTTCAAAAATAAATATCTATACATAATATTGAAAAAAATTAATCATAATATAAATAAGATTTCCGAACAATGTTATGTTGCAAAAAATTATTCCCTTTTTCTCTAGGAAATATTACTCTGGTTTTCTTTAATTGTGCTATGAATTTTAAAAGAAATAAAAATTCAATTACAAAATTTCTTGTAAATTTAATATGTATCATGAGTTTTAGAAAATTGGAACTCATTCCGAATTTCATCAATAATTATCTCATCTCTATTCATGAATGATCACCTGCTTCTACAACAAATTATTGTAACATTATACCCATAATTTACAATCTTGATTGATGAATACATGAAAAGGAAAATTAAAATATTAAATACTAGAGTGTAACATAATTATATTATTTTTGGAAATACTTAATATTTATTGAATAAATATTATAAAATACAATTTTTATTGTTGAATAATAAAATAAAATGATCATGGTTAACTAATGTTTTTACGATTATAAAATGAAAAAAATAAACTAGTATTATTTTCAGTAATATTATTTTAAGAATGTTTTATCACCCATTTGTTATCTTTAGAATCTGTATGAAAATATCATTATTTGTATTGGTTAGAAATTTTAATATTTGAAAACTAGTACAAAATTCAATTCCAAAAATAAACAAGTAAGTTTTATACTATTTTTGATTTAAAATATGATTCTATTATCAAAATGAGGAAGCAATTGAAGAACATACCTTCCCCCAAACATATTTTTTCATATTTTATATAAAATAGGTTCAAAAAGTTTAGGGTTATAAGATGAAACCATGTAAATAACAAATTAGATTAGAAAGTAGTAGAAAATTGAAATGGTTATCTTTTGGATACATTATATATTTATTTTCTACAAAAATTATTATTATATTTAAAATAAAAAACTCTTCAAATAAAAAAAGAAACATTTGAAAAATCTGATAGTAAACATATAACATCTAATGCGGTACTATATTTATATAATCCATAACTATACCACCCTTGTTTTATCACTAATTTGATGAAGTATGTGGATTATTTTTTAAGAAAAACCCAATGGAATTCATTCTATTATGTTTCCTTATAAAAATTTTCTCATGTAAAAAATATCAATTTTCTACATTGTGGTCCTCTTTGAAAATTTAAAATGATTTCCTCCTCCGCTTCATATACTATTACTATTATGTTTTATAATGTTGGTAGAAAACAAGTTAAATACCTTTAGCCACATTAAAATAGTCCAAGACATCAATAAGCGTGGAAACATCTTCTTTATATATTTATACCTTATATTTTGATTAAATGTATTCATCAAAGACCCCATAAACAAATTTTCATTAAAATGTGTGAGCTTTAGCTGTTTTCCAAATGATGTATTTTCAGCATCCTAATGATCCTCGAGTAGTTATGAAAGATCATTTATCTCATTTAATTATGTATATATAAGTGAACAGTAAATGTTTTTCTAAAATTTTCCAAATGAAATATAAAAATTTCATCTTCAGTGAAATGTTCAAAATCCTATTAATATTTAATATCATTTTATTTATGATGTAATAGTTCCCTTCTAACTATGATCAATGATTTTGAGAGTAGTTTAGACTCCTACAGCACCTCTAAAAAACACTTTAGTTTTAGTTTACAAAATGGATGAAATATAGTTTTTATCCAATATGATTATCATGTATATGAATAGAAGAATATATATATATATATATTACAAAAAAATAAATCAAACAAATGAATATTAAATTTTTATTGATCCTTAAACACATTAATATATCCATCTAATAAAATATGACCATTTCCATTCTAACACTCAAACAAATTATCAATTTTTGATCATTAATTTTATTGTTCATATCAATATGTATTTCATGTTCCAAAATAGTCATCTGTATCTTCTTCAATCAATTATTTTTTTCATTCATCATAATTTCTTATTTTATCATTTTATAAAATTAATCATCAAAATATTTCTTAAATTTTATTTTCCGAATTTTGTCGAGCACTATAGAGTAGGACACATTCAAAGAAT
Source organism: Viscum album (assembly GCA_963277665.1). Taxonomy (NCBI): domain Eukaryota; kingdom Viridiplantae; phylum Streptophyta; class Magnoliopsida; order Santalales; family Viscaceae; genus Viscum; species Viscum album. Next base: position 758,356,304 of record OY728145.1, on the reverse strand, counting down.
TCATTAGGGTCCTAGCACTATCCATGTATTTTTTGATGGTGCATTAAAAACTATTTCATTAAGCTATCAGTGGAAACATTCTATATATATACAATGTTCCTACACATGTGAGTAATGTAATATTTAATGAAAAAAAATTACTAGAGTCCACCAATGTTAAATTAATAGTTAATGGAAAAAATATAAAACACTCAATAAATGATTACTCCATGGAGATGGAAATAATTTTTAATATGATTCATCACATGACTGGTCAGTATAAAATTATTAAACTCTTTACATGTAGCTTCGTGGATTTCCCCAGAAATATATCATGGTGAAAATATATATATAAAAATAAATTTTTAAATTTTTTCTCCAATTTTTCTTTTGAATGTAGTAAAGTAAACATGATGAAAAAATGGTTTGTATGAAATTAAATGAATGAATTCAATGAAAAGACAATAATAATAGAATGATGAAAATTATAAATGATCAATACTAAGGCTCTGTTAACCGAATTGATTAATAAATGTTAAACACCTAAAAATAGATTATACAATGAATAAACTATACCACATAGTACACGATTGATGTATCATGTCACAAAAATCTGTATCCTTAAACACTGGTCACTCATGCACATAATATATTCGACAACATAAATGAACTACCTATTAAGAAATGATATACTCAATGAATCCACCGTACTCAATATATTCTTCAATGAGGAATTCATCTTCATGAGGCCCTCCAGACACACAACATGTCCAATAATCTATGATGTGTAAACCAAAACATCATGGGGAGAATGAGAATGGTAATAGAAGTATCAAATAGTTCTTGTCAGTGAATGTGTCATCACATCCATATATTTCAATGTTATTATCATCTATTAGTGATGAGTACAGTAATGGTCCACTTGAAATTTATATCTCATGGAATATTTCATTATACCCTTCTCGAATATTGAATCAAGATATCCATGTCTTTCTTGGGGAAGCTGAAAATAATAATGTATGAGAGAAAAAAAAACATAAAAAAGAGAAGTTAGAATTGTATACTCATTATCCTCTTTAGTATAATCATATTTTCCCTATTACAAATTTTTAAGAACAAATATTAAGATATAAAAAATTATGAACAACACTATTAAACAATGTTAATAATATAGATAGAATAAACCCAATTATTTCTTATTAATCATCTTTTGAAATCTAATATAATAACAGTTCCACCTCTAAAACCACATAAAATCACTCAGAGACAATTTCTACCTGATTTATGTCTAAGGAATCCATATGAAAGATGATACTATTCCCATGTTCTTTTTCAGACATGGTAAAAATTACTCTACTTGGAATCCCTACCACAATGTGTTCTTAGCATTTCCTCCCTCTATTTAGTAGTTGGACTCATTTTGCAACATAATATATCCTTATAGTATCAATTTATAATTTCTTCCCTGGAACATATTCATGAAGTTGTCTCGAAATCGCAATTTCATTGAAATATATTTGGTAATTAGTGAATTTTTTATTAAAATTTTATTGTAAAACATTTATGTTTATCATTTTTATTGTCTATTAACCTTCCTTGGGATATTTTTAATCTTCAATAACATAACATGTTTCAGTATTATATTGACAATATATTTATGAATACATTGTAAAACATTTTATAAAATTCAGGGTATAATTATAAATTCAAATTTGTGGTCATTAATTTACAATGTATATAGATATCCATTAGAGAAAATTTCAACAAATGATATTACCCTTATGAAAAATATTTATATAGAAATATCACAAATAGAATCATTAAATGGTTGAATAAACATTATACAAGCTAAAAAAATACACATATCTTCAACAACCCTTAGGACAATAATCACCAAACCCTAATCTATTCTTCCTCAAACTAGTGAATCCATAACATATGTTTTCCTAAAATTTTATATAATAAATTCATAAATCATATGAAAATACTAAAAAAATAAAATCAAAATGAAATTATAATGAAAATGTTAGAAATGAAATATGAAAACACTAAAATGAATATGAAATTGAATCTTTGATAAATTTTAATGGAAATATAAAAACTCAAAAGTCCAAAATAATGTCATATTCATTAACAAAAATGTTTTATAAAAAATTACATGGAAATTATATATTTTAAACCAATTCACAAAACACTAAAAAATATATTTTTAATATAATTTCTTGTCTTATTGGAACATTTTTTCTTATACTGTATAAAAAAACAGAAAAGTAACTTTTATCGTTAAAATTCCTAAGGTCTTTTTTTAATATAATCAATGGATATTAGTTATAAATACAAATTAAATAAAGATAAGTAAATCTAACATTGCTATAGTGTTTACTATAAAAAATCAAATATTTGTTAAAATTTGGTTATTAGATAATTGAATTAAAGCATCCCACACAATATGAGAAAATATATACAACCAATAACATTGGATTTTTATCAACATTAATTCATTTAAATTTACTTTATATGATGTTAAAATAAAAAAATCGAGCTTCTTTATTTGATGAATCCTTAGTCTCTGGATAATTCTCCAATAATAGAAAAGAATTTACTTTTATTTAAGTATTCGGTTAGTAATTTATCATATAAAATATTTGAAAAATGTATATATATATTTGACTTGTTTAAATAATTTTTTTAAAAATAAAATAACTTGTTTAACACTCCATCAACACTAAAAAGTCCATGGTAATGAATAATTTGCAAATGTTCTCTTAAATGAAAAATAATTGTTATAGACTCAAAAATGATGTCCATATCACTATATATTACTCTATACATGTGGAAATAAAGTTTTTACTATTTTCATTCAAGAACCATTATTTTCGTTAAAAACTGCTTTTTATACACAATGAATCATCTAGAACCCTTTTTTTAAGTAAAAATAACTTTTTATTAACATGTTGAAATTATAGATATTTCCAAATTATATTATAAGGCCCCAGCCTTAATCCTTACTTAAATCTTGAGTTTTTACAATATTACACTTTGAGGATCTTTTCAGGTTTAGCGTCTTAGAGAATTAGATCATAAAACATGCATTACATTCCACATATAAACAAAGTGGTTACATAAAGATAGTATTCATCATTCCCATCAAAGGAAACATATTTAAAATAAAACATGTATTCATTCTTGACACTTCCTTGACACTATCATCATATCATATACCTTTCCCTTGACCTGTGAAAACATTTCAAAAAAACGTGGGATGAGCATAAAAAGCTCAGTATGGGTTATAAAAATATGGAAAGGAAACATGGGTACATATGTACATAAGGATGAGATCATACTTTACCCATAAAACATAATCACTTTAACATACCTCATCAAATCATGAATAAATCATAGAAATCATAAGACATAAAGGTAACTTGAGGCATTCATAACATTCTTACGTAGGGAGTAACCCTCTTGGTTACATTTGGAATACCCATCACAGTATATTCCCTAAATCTCTTCGTAGAAACCTTAACGTTTCACTCCTTCACGTTACCCAATGCATTGGAGAGATATAACGGGCTCACCCGCCCTTAGTTTATCACGGAACCACCCGTCTTCATAATAATTCCCAAGAACCATAACATAATCGTATCACATAAAACATGCATAAAGGAAACATAACATTTCCACATTTCAATCACATGATATCAATAAAACAAAAAAAACATTGTGAAAACCATTTTCAATACCAAAATACATAAAAGAGTATATGGTATTTATTTTATTCTAAAAATATTACGGCTTGTTGAGAAAGCCAAAGACCAAATAATAGTCGCGGTGGCGGAAAAGGCCGTTGTCACCGCGTACGTTAAAAAAACATTCCTTTTTGTCGTTTAGTATAACGCTTCATAGAAAAAGATTCCTTCTGTATAAAAGTAAAAGTCAAAGGGGTTTATACACCGTATAAAAGAAATTTGTGTATAAAACAAAATATGCCTCAATGAAAGGAGATTGAGACGAAGTCCCTTACCTCAGGTCCGACTTGACTCGATCGTTCTTTAACGTCCTGAATAATAAACATGAGTTAATTTATACTTGATTAAGAACCTTTTTAAAGCTCATTATTCCTTTTATATCACTTATTTCCATGTTATAAACATTATTTAACCATTTATGTTAATAATGTTTGTTTTCTCAATATTTGGTTCTTAAGTCGAAAGTGGACTACTTACAATTACATGTTGTTCGTGTGGTCAAAGGTTCTTTATATCCAGAATGAAATTCCCGATTTGGATATAATATGTACCATATATATCCAGCATATATATGTATTTATAATATTACATAATCATTTAGAGGTAAGAAATGAAATGCACCGTTAATGGAGACAGTAAGTCGTACGTACGCATGAACGCTACTTTCATTTCTTTGTCATATTAACGGAATTAAAACTAAATGAGAGGTATGTATATTTTAAATCAAGAATTATATTCATCATTTAGATATATCATTAATTATATATATCCATTATATACATGTAATTTTAATAGTACATTACATTTGGGGATAAGAAATGAAATGCAACGTTCATGGAGACGGTAAGCCGTACGTACGCATGAACGCTACTTTCATTTCTATCTCATACTTTAATGGAAAGAAATAATAATGATATAGAGGTATATTATAATTTCAGTATAACATCATATATAATAACTTTAAATCCATCCTTTACACGTCCCACATATGGCATTAACGAATCACATCACTTTGAGGGGGCGGTAGTCCGCACTTCCTTAAATGAAGATATCATGTTTACCCATAATGGAAACCATAAAGGTATGCCCAAAATGAGAAATACAGAAGCTCAAAGAAAAACTAAACATATTATATATCATATATAAAAATAGTGACATCATAATGGCCACCTTTGAAGGTGTTAAATGAGTATTGAACAATCATCGTTTCGGGAGGTAGAATTTCGCCATCCACGGAAACCGTATGTTCATTAACCATTTGATGTAGTTGTGTGAGAGTGTAGTTCAAATAAATCTTATAACAACATCCTAGTATATTGAATATACTGGTGTTGTTACAAAGGAAGTAAATAAAAAGATTTTAGGGGGTTGGAGAAACAAAATAAAACAAATGAACATGAGAGAATGAATTACCTTTAAAAGTGTAACTCCTTTTGATTTGAGCCTAAAGGCTTCCTTTGAAAGGATTCATCCCAAAGTGAATCCTCTAGGATGTGTAGAGGGATGTGGAGAGATTAAATGGGCAGGGGTTGGCCGTGCCAAAGGCTTGAGGTGTGTGTGAAATGAGGTATAGGTGGGGGCCTTTTATAAGAGGAGAGGAGGGGCACTTTTGGAAAGTAAAGAAATATTACTTTATTTGAAAATGTGTTTCCGTTTTAAAAGGTCCCACATTGATATAATTCGTGGATAAGGTGATAAGGGTTCTAAATCCACTCATCCAATTGGCTTTGGACATGTGTAGTTTATAGATTTTACATTATCTTTCCATTTTATTTAAATCGTCAAATAATGATGTCATCGCTGCATCATTATTATTTCATAAATAATTTAATTTATTTAATGTCTAAAAATCATCAAAAAATACTATTATGGAGGAAATATTTCTAGCTTTCCAATGACTATTTATAATCAAAAATATGAGCTTTATATCCCCATGTAAAAATTGTTTTCGTAAAACATATTATGTTTGTGTCATTTTTACTTTTACATTAAATAAAAAGTTATTTATGTCATTTCCCAACCAAAATGTCTCCATGGGGTCCCCAAGTTGACCCATGGCTTGCCTTGGTCGGCCATGACACAACCAATAAGGTTGGGACATGTGTCTAGGTCATTTCATATTATTAAAGCACTATTTATACCTTAAACTACCCTAATTACCACTAATCGCGATTAAAAACTTAATAAGTTACTATTCACCCCAAAAAAATTTAATCCCATTGAACCACATTTTACTTCTTAATGACAACCATGTATGTCGGATTTTCAATATTCAATACACATTACTGGTAAACATTCATTTAACTGAAAAATCAGTTTGCTTGATTACCACTTAGTGGTTTCACTATTCATAAAAAATTGACGTTTTTCAGAAAATTACCAAAAATTCACCCTATGCTATATTTGATATTCCAAATTCAAAAATGAAGTCTATTTTAAAAAATTCAAATCATATAAGTCACATTAATTAATTTAATAATTAATTCCCGCTGCCATAGCAAATAGCGTGTTTTTACAAAACAATAAGTATCAAAAGATTGACACCAGTTTAAGTCTAATTTCAAAGTGAAATTGATTCCAATGACCACCATTGGATAAAATGGTAAAAATATATTCTAATTTCACTTCAAATCCAATTCAAAACATAATCTAATCATATAAATAAATTAGATTAAAAAGCAGTTTTGATGTAAAATGCAGTATTTTTCACTATTCATTAAAAAAATGAACATTGTCAGAAAAATACCAAAAATTCACACAAGGTAAATTTTGAGGTCCCAATCATAAAGAATAAGTTTATTTTGACAAACATAGTTTATAAAATTGTCAAAATATAGATTCAAAAATGGTTTGCCATCAAAAGGCAGTAAAACAATCTTTTAAGAATATTAGTGTATTCCATGCATAAGATTGTATTTATTTTCATTTTAAGCCTCTATAACACTACCTAATTCATTAATAGACATAGATAAAAATATCTATTATTCATTACTTAGTTGGGATGTTACAGCCTTCCCCCCTTTAAAAAATTGCGTCCCCGCAATTTATTTACTTATCAAATAAATGGGGGTACTTATCCCTCATTGCATTTTCAGATTCCCATGTTGCCTCTTCAATCATGTGGTTTTTCCACAGAACCTTTACCCGCTTAATCACCTTATTCCATAACACTTTCTCCCTCTGGTCAAGAATCTGGACCGGTTTTCCTCATAAGATAGGTTCTCTTCCAGCTGAACTACCTCTGGACTCAAAACATGATATGGATCTGGCATATACTTTCTCAACATCGAAACGTGAAAAACATCGTGTACCTGAGATAAACTCGGAGGTAAAGCCACTCGGTATGCAACTAATCCAACTCTCTCCAGAATTTCGTATGGTCCAATGAACCTTGGACATAGCTTTCCTTTCTTACCAAATCTCATCACACTTTTCCAAGGAAAAACCTTGAGAATAACATGATCTCCTACCTCGAAAGATAGATCCTTCCTCCAGTTATCCTGATAACTCTTCTGCCTGCTCTGAGCTGTTCTCATGTGCTTCTGAATCAGCTGAACTTTTTCTACCATCTCTTCTACCAATTCTGGTCCCATCAATTTCCTTTCACCCACTTCATCCCAGAAAGTTGGAGTTCGACACTGCATCCCATATAATGCCTGAAATGGTGCCATCTGTATACTGGAATGGAAACTGTTATTATATGAAAATTCCACCAAAGAAAGATGTTGGTCCCAAATTCCCTGATAATCCATAGAACAAGCTCGTAGAATATCCTCCAATGTCTGAATTGTTCATTCTGACTGCCCATCTGATTGACGATGAAAAGCTGTACTAAAATTTAATTTAGTACCCAACGACTTCTGAAGGCCTTTCCAAAAGTTAGAAGTAAACCTGGGATCACGATCCGATACAATGGAGAGAGGAACTCCATGTAACCTTACTATCTCTTTAAGATACAAATGGGAATGTTGATCAAGAGAGAAAGTATCTCGTATAGCAAGGAAATGAGAAGATTTGGTCAAGCGATCAACAATAACTCAGATTGCATTATTACCTCGACATGTCTTCTGTAATCCAACAAAAAAGTCCATGGATATATTCTCCCATTTCCACTCTAGAACTGGTAAAGGATGAAGCATCCATTTCGGTAACTGCCGCTTTGCTTTAAACTGTTGACATGTCAAACACTTTACAGTAAAATCAGCAATGTCTCTTTTCATTCCATCCCACCAGTAATACTCCCGCAGATCTCTATACATCTTAGTACTGCCCGGATGAACTGAAAACGGAGAACTATGAGCTTCACATAACAACTCTCTCTTCAACTGTGAATCACAGGGCACACACAATCTCTTCCCAAATCTCAAAACACAATCATTATCAATGTTGAATTCAGGCAACTTACCTTTCTGAACCAGCTCTACCTTTTTCTGCAACTCACTGTCTTGCTTCTGTGCTTGCTTGATTCTATCTGATAGAGAAGATCTCACTGATCCCTGAAACAAAACAGAAGGACATCCTGCACCAACAACTTCTATGCCAAAGTTCATCAAATCCTTAACCAAAGGATCACGTTCCAAATGAAACATTGTTAATGAAGCATTACTTTTTCGACTCAAAGCATCAGCCACTTTATTTGCTTTTCCCGGATGGTAATGAATTGTACAATCATAATCCTTGATTAATTCTAGCCATCTCCTCTGTCTCATGTTTAACTCTTTCTGAGTGAATATATACTTTAATCTTTTGTGATCGGTATATATTTCACACTTTACTCCATACAAATGATGCCTCCAAATTTTTAAAGCAAAAACAACAGCAGCTATTTCTAAATCATGTGTAGGGTAATTTATCTCATGAGTTTTCAACTGTCGTGAAGCATAAGCAATTACCTGATCATTCTTCATTAGGACTCAACCAAGTCCTTTCAATGAAGCATCACTATATATAACAAACCCACCATTTCTGGAAGGTAGTGCCAAAACAAGAGCATTCACCAATCTTCTTTTCAATTCCTGAAAACAATCATCGCATTCTTTTATCCAGATAAACTTAACACCCTTCCAAGTTAGCTTAGTCATTGGGCTAGATAACCATGAAAAATTTCTAACAATCCTTCGGTAATAGCCCGCCAAACCAAGGAAGCTACGAATCTCGGTTACATTTGTGGGTCTTGGCCATTCTTCCACAACTTTTGTTTTTGCAGGATCAACAGTTATTCCATCTTTAGAAACAATGTGACCAAGGAAAGAAATTTTTTGCAACCAAAACTCACACTTGCTGAATTTCCCATAGAGTTTCTTTTCATTTAAGGTTTGCAAGATAACCATTAAATGTCTTTCATTCTCCTCTTTACTTTTAGAAAACACCAAAATTTCATCAATGAAAACCACCACAAACTTATCCAAGAACTCATGGAAAATTCTATTCATTAAATCCATGAATACAGTAGGTGCATTGGATAGCCCAAAAGGCATTACTACAAATTCATAATGGCCATATCTCGTACGGAATGCGGTCTTCGGAATATCTGCCTCCTTTACCTTCAGCTGATGGTACCCCACTCTCAGGTCAATCTTCGAAAAATAATGAGCTACCTGGAGCTGATACCACTTCATTCGATGGACCATCATCTGCTGAAGTTGTTGCAAAGGATTTCACCACCCCTTTCTGCTTGTAGTCTGGCTGCATTCCCCCAGTTGAGTTCTTCGTTGGACACTCGTTTTCATATTGACCCATTTCATTACACTTAAAACATCTTACCGTTGGCTTTTCATTTCCTGCTTAATCATCTTCCTTACAGTTACGAGCAATATGACCAGACTTACCACACCGAAAGCACTTACCCGACTTGGATAAACATTCTCCAGGATGCATTTACCACACTTTTCACAGGATGGATATTTGGTTTTCTTACCTCCTTGCTTCTTTGATGAATTCTTCCCCTTTGCCTGCCAACTAGACCTCTTATTCTGTTGTTTGTCATAGAACACCTGATCATCGGCAAACTCCATTTCCACCTTCTCCACACATCGAACAAGTTTTTCATAACTTTTGAACCCACGAGAAGCTAAATACCTTCGATACTTTGGCTTTAACCTTGAGTAAAAACGGTTTATTTTACTATCAAGATCTCGTATGATGTTTGGAGCATACCTTTCCAATCGAGTGAACTTTGTTTCATAAGAAGTCACTGATTCATCCTCCTGCCTCAATTCTAGGAACTGTTTTCCATCCTAAGACGAACCACCTTAGGAAAATGTTTCTCAAGAAACATACCTTTGAATTCGTCCCAGTGAAGATCCTCAATCTCATCACTATCCCTTATATTTTTCACCATCGACCACCACTGATCAGCTTCACCTTCAAAACGGTAAACAACAAGAATAACCTTTTGATGTTCTGAACACCCCATGACATCGAAAATCTTCTCCAGTGCTTTAATCCACCCTTCAGCTTGCACAGGGTCAGATGATCCTATGAATGATGAGGGATGTTTCCTCATTAAATGTTCCACCACTGACATGTTCCTCTGCGGTTGATCTGGATGATCTCGTGCATGTATACCACCACCATTTATAGCCTGAGTCAATTGTGCCATCACTGCAACAAACTGTTCAGTTCCGATTCCGACCATCTCAGGTTGCTGATTTGGAAGGTTTTCTTCTTCCTGATGTCGTCCCAACATAGCTGCTTTGTTTCCTCTGCGGAAAACCATTTTGAACACAGAAATATCTTAGGGGAAGCAACATGGTAATCCGTAAATGCTATATCATTTCAATCATATTATAATTTAACACTTTTCTAACTCCTAAAGTTGTCTAATCCGACCTTTGATACCAACTATAAGGCCCCAGCCTTAATCCTTACTTAAATCTTGAGTTATTACAAGATTACACATTGAGGATCTTTTCAGGTTTAGTGTTTTAGAAAATTAGATCATAAAACTTGCATTACATTCCACATATAAACAAAGTGGTTACATAAAGATATTATTCTTCATTACCATCAAAGGTAACATATTTAAAATAAAACATGGATTCATTCTTGACACTTCCTTGACAATATCATCATATCATGTACCGTTCCCTTGACCTGTGAAAACATTTCAAAAAAAACTTGGGATGAGCCTAAAAAGCTCAGTATGGGTTATAAAAATATGGAAAGGAATCATGGGTACATATGTACATAAGGATGAGATCATACTTTACCCATAAAACATAAGCACATTAACATACCTCATAAATTCATGAATAAATCATAGAAATCAAAAGACATAAAGGTAACTTGAGGCATTCATAACATTCTTACGTAGGGAGTAACCCTCTTGGTTACATTTGGAATACTCATCACAGTATATTCCCTAAATCTCTTCGGAGAAACCTTAACGTTTCACTCCTTCGCATTACCCAATGCATTGGAGAGCTATAACGGGCTCACCCGCCCTTAGTTTATCACAGAACCAACCGTCTTCATAATAATTCCCAAGTACCATAACATAATTGTATCACATAAAACATGCATAAAGGAAACATAACATTTCCACATTTCAATCACAAGATATCAATACAACAAAAAAACATTGTGAAAACCATTTTCAATACCAAAATAATAAAAGAGTATATGGTATTTATTTTATTCTAAAAACATTACGGCTTGTTGAGAAATCCAAAGACCAAATAATACTCGCGGCGGCGGAAAAGGTCGTTGTCACCGCGTACAATAAAAAAACATTCCTTTTTGTCGTTTAGTATAACGCTTCGTAGAAAAAGATTCCTTTTGTATAAAAGTAAAAGTCAAAGGGGTTTATACACCGTATAAAAGAAAGTTGTGTATAAAACGAAATATGCCTCAATGAAAGGAGATTGAGACGAAGTCCCTTACCTCGGGTCCGACTTGACTCGATCGTTCTTTAAGGTCCTGAATAATAAACTTGAGTTAATTTATACTTGATTTAGAACCTTTTTAAAGTTCATTATTCCTTTTATATCACTTATTTCCATGTTATAAACATTATTTAACCATTTAAGTTAATAATGTTTGTTTTCTCAATATTTGGTTCTTAAGTCGAAAGTGGACTTCTTACAATTACATGTTGTTCGTGTGGTCAAAGGTTCTTTATATCCAGAATGAAATTCCTGATTTGGATATAATATGTATCATATATATCCAGAATATATATTTATTTATAATATTACATAATCATTTAGAGGTAAGAAATGAAATGCACCGTTCATGGAGACGGTAAGCCGTACGTACGCATGAACGCTACTTTCATTTCTTTGTCATATTAATGGAATTAAAACTAAATGAGAGGTATGTATATTTTAATTCCAGAATTATATTCATCATTTATATATATCATTAATTATATATATCCATTATATACATGTACTTTTAATAGTATATTACATTTGGGGATAAGAAATGAAATGCACCGTTCATGGAGACGGTAAGCCGTAAGTACGCATGAACGCTACTTTCATTTCTATCTCATACTTTAATGGAAAGAAATAATAATAATATAGAGGTATATTATAATTCCAGTATAACATCATATATAATAACTTTAAATCCATCCTTTACACGTCCCACATATGGCATTAACGAATCACATCACTTTGAGGGGGCGGTAGTCCGCACTTCCTTAAATGAAGATATCGTGTTTAACCATAATGGAAACCATAAAGGTATGCCCAAAATGAAAAATACATAAGCTTAAAGAAACAATAAACACATTATATATCATATATAAAAATAGTGACATCATAATGGCCACCTTTGAAGGTGTTAAATGAGTATTGAACAATCATCGTTTCGGGAGGCAGAATTTCACCATCCACGGAAACCGTATGTTCTTTAACCATTTGATGTAGTTTTGTGAGAGTGTAGCTCAAATAAATCTTATAACAACATCCTAGTATATTGAAGATACTGGTGTTGTTACAAAGGAAGTAAATAAAAATAGTTAGTGGGTTGGAGAAACAAAATAAAACAAATGAACATGAGAGAATGAATTACCTTTAAAAGTGTAACTCCTTTTGATTGGAGCCTAAAGGCTTCCTTTTAAAGGATTATTCCCAAAGGGAATCTTCAAGGATGATGAGAGGGATGTGGAGAGGGTAAATGGGCAGGGGTTGCCGAGCCAAAGGCTTGAGGAGTGTGTGAAATGAGGTAGAGGTGGGGGCCATTTATAAGAGGAGAGGAGGGGCACTTCTGGAAAGAAAAGAAATATTACATTATTTGAAAATGTGTTTCGGTTATAAAAGGTCCCACATTGATATAATTAGTGGATAAGGTGATAGGTGTTCGAAATCCACTCATCCAATTGGTTTTGGACTTTTGTAGTTCATATATATTACATTATCTTTCCATTTTATTTAAATCGTCAAATTATGATGTCATCGCTGCATCATTATTATGTCAGAAATAATTTAATTTCTTTAATGTCTAAAAATCATTAAAAAAATACTATGATGTAGGAAATAATTTTATCTTTCCAATGACTATTTATAATAAAAAATATGATCTTTATAACCCCATTTAAAATTGTTTTCGTAAAACATATTATGTTTGTGTCATTTTTACTTTTACATTAAATAAAAAGTTATTTATGTCATTTCCCAACCAAATGTCTCCATGGGGTCCCCAAGTTGACCCATGGATTTTCTTGGTCGGCCATGACACAACCAATAAGGTAGGGACATGTGTCTAGGTCATTTCATATTTTTAAAGCATTATTTATACCTTAAACTACCCTAATTACCACTAATCGCGATTAAAAACATAATAAGTTACTATTCACCGAAAAAAATATAATCCCATTGAACCACATTTTACTTCTTAATGACAACCATGTATGTCGGATTTTCAAAATTTAATTCACATTAGTGGTAAACTTTCATTTAACTAAAAAATCAGTTTGCTTGATTACCACTTAGTGGTTTCACTATTCATCAAAAAGTGAAGTTTTTCAGAAAGTTACCAAAAATTCACCCTAAGCTATATTTGATATTCCGAATTCAAAAATGATGTCTATTTTACAAAATTCAAATCATATATGTCACATTAATTAATTTAATAATTAATTCCCATTGCCAGAGCAAATAGCATGTTTTTACAAAACAATAAGTATCAAAAGATTGACACCAGTTTATGTCTAATTTCAAAGTGAAATTGATTCCAATGACCACCATTGGATAAAATGGTAAAAATATATTCTAATTTAACTTCAATACCAATTCAAAACATATTCTAATCATATAAATAAATTATATTAAAAAGCAGTTTTGATGTAAAATGCAGTATTTTTCACTATTCATTAAAAAATGAACATTGTCAGAAAAATACCAAAAATTCACACAAGGTAAATTTTGATGTCCCAATCATAAATAATAAGTTTATTTTGACAAACATAGTTTATAAAATTGTCAAAATAAAGATTCAAAAATGGTTTTCCATCAAAAGGCAGTAAAACAGTCTTTTAAGATTATTTGTGTATTCCATGCATAAAATTGTATTTATTTTCTTTTTAAGCCTCTATAACACTGCCTAATTCATTAATAGACATATATAAAAATATCAATTATTCATTAATTACTTGGGATGTTACATATATGTTTTGTATTTTTCATTCATAAAAAAATAGAGAATACTATATTTAAATTCAATAATTTCTGATTTTAGAATGCATGGGTTTTAACTGATGATGGTGGGATATGATGTTCTTATAATGGTGATGTGGATTTTTTGATGACTATATAAGAGATATCTTTTATTATGTGTGTGATTAATATAATTATTGTTATAATTGTCCTAGAGAGTAATGTTTTATAAATGTCATTGTAGTATTATTATGGAATTTCTTCATGGTGATTATTATATTATTTACAGTCATTAATTTATATCAATTAATCTAGATATTATGTTATTCACGTCCTTATTTGAGGATTTATTTTTTAATAATAATTATATTATATTTTTGGTGATATTTTGGTAAAAGAGGCATTGTTTTCCCCAATAAACATGTAGTTTCAATATCAATATATATGGAGATTAATTTATTCTATGTATTCAATAAAATAAATGAATTAGAAAAAAATATGTGAAGGCTTAGGAGAGGTATAATGTAGTTTACATGTGAGGAAATCGCAATGAATTTCATAAATATAGGACGATGTTATATAATTTGATGAAATAAAACTAATATAAAGTAATATATCTATCTATATATGTTCCAATAATTATTATATACAAAAAATGGAGAAGAATTAAGTAGAAGGGGTCCCTTTAAATTAATAGAATCTAAAACAATCATATTATGAAGAATACAAATTTATATTGGCAACCATCCATTGGTATTATAATATTAGGGTTGAAAATTATTTTTATAAAAAAATAAGAGACATATATAATTCTAGATATATTGATTTCCATTAAAAAGACTACATCCCTAAGGAACATATTTGAAATTAACCTTGTTCGTAGGTTACACACATAGTCCAAATGAACTATTACCTATAAACCCATAAACCAACCCAAAATTAATAAAGTTGCATATTATCCTATGAAGGATAACAACACTATGCAACACATGAACACATCCCACATACCACAGATGGTTTGTCCCATGTTCCATTTTGGATAACATACCCTCATCTTCCCATGTACAAATCTGACATATAACCGAACATTCATAATTGAAATCCCCACCATGTTTTATAGAAATATAGATATTAAATGATTCAAAAATCATAATTTCACCTAATATGTTTTATTGTTATCATAAAATGATTATCCATGTGGACAATGAGTACAAAAAATAATACACTAATTACAGGCATATCGTATTGATTTTGTAAATATGGTAAAAATTGTATTATATTTTTTAGTGTATGTGTATTGTCAATAGGTAAATAAAAGAAAAACATGTATTGATAAAATATCTAATCGAAAAATTTACATTTAATTTGATGTGTTTATTAAAATAATAAATTACAAGTGTGCACTAACTCACCCTATAGTGTGTTTATATCTCACATGATAATTTTACTTTAATAATTGGGTTAAATCAATCGATAAATTTATGAAGGATGTCTTCCACTCATTTAATAAGAGTTATATGAAAATATTTATATTATTATCTATATAAATTAATATTTAATGTGAGAAACAACAAGGAATAATTATATAATAATAATAAATTTATATCCTCCCACTAATATATACAATTTAATGGAGAAACATTTTAATATTATAATACAGAGAAAATTATATATTTAATGTTTTTGTGAAATGGTTCTCACTATAAAAATTAGATTATTTTATTTATTAAATAAAAAACTATTTGAAAAAAAATCCATTCCGAATAAGATATATATAAATATAAATCATAAACTATAGTAGTATTATTACCTGATATGTCTTCATAGTTAAGAAAATAACACTATAAGTATACATTAATTTTATATAAATGAAATATTCTAATTTTAAATTAATTTAATATAACACCAGTCATACATCAGACACACACAGACATATTCACACAAGGAAACATAAACATGTACACAAACAAACATTCACATATATATATATATATAATAATTATAAATAAAAAATTGTAGGTAATTTATTTTTATGGATGTACATATAATTTTTTTAAAAATATATCAATGGTTATTAATTTACAACCGCCCGAAGGCCATGAAATATTTTTATTTATTAGATAGAGCAACCTTTTAATGGAAGAAGGGGGAACCCGGTTATTAATTTAATTTGGGAATGATATTATATACCTTTTATTTTATTTTATTCTAAATTAATATTATTTTCATATTTTAACATAAGATAAAATTTTATTTCTATTTCTTTTAAATTATTAGATGTTGTTTCAAAATTTATAAAAATATTAATTACTATTCATGAATAATTTATTCTATGAAATTTTGAATCTAAGTATAAAATATTATTATTCCGTACTATTAAAATTTATTATATAATATAATGAAAATAATAGAAAAAAATAAATATCATAACCACTTAATCCTTGTTTTGTTTCCATGATTAATAAATTAAGAAAATACATGATATATTTCAATGGATTTCATTATTATAATCATTTGAATGAGATTATTTCGATGAATATATGAATTATGTATAAGTATGCATTGTTAATATTCATTTTAGTGAAATGTAAAAATGTCTAGAGGTTTGTAAATTATAATACATGTTTAATTATATGACCACATGGGAACTGAAGTGTGTGTTTGTAATGTTACTTGAATCATTAATGTGTCCATGTATTCACAAATATATTTAAAAATAACTTATGGTATAATTATTGTGATACAAGGAGATAAATGTGGATAATGCTTATGAAAATAGTTTTTTGATCCATTAAAATAGGTGTAATATTTCATTCAAGGATTAAAAGTGTATTTATTTGAAATATAATTTAATTAAAATGTTTATTATTAATGATAAAATTTACCATATGGGATATTGTTTTGGACAATCAAATTATTTTATTTCAAAAAAATTTGGTATAATGAATTCTTCATATGATTTCCAATGTTGACCAAAAATATTAAAGATATGTATTTGAAAGATAAACCAAATAAATTTTGGATTATTATTTGAATATTATTTCAAAAATAAAAGTATTTTATGAAAGTATTATATATTTAAATATGGATGAATACATATTCAAATTTTTTATTGAAATTGAAAAAAATATGTTTAAATATGAAAAAATGAAAATAATAATATTTATGTGGATTTATATTTATAGTGACATGTGAAAAAATAGACTCATGATGTTAGAAAATGATTACAATATAAGTATAATTATGGGTATGAATTTGATATTCCCATTTTCTGAATAAAAAATTTCTCATAAAAATGAATATGATGAATGCTTAGTGACATGAATCTAATGATGAATGAAACAACAATAATTTTTTTAATATTTTAATCGTGATTATTGATATCATTAAATCATTTAGAATACTTATTTTTCTTCCATTTGTATATTTATTTTCATATATAGATGGTAAATACCTAAAATGGTTACATATATTGAAATAAATTATTTATGTAATGGAACATTAGACTTATTATTTTTATTGTTATATGAAATATCAATAATATCAAAATAAAAAAGAAAAATAAATCCATTAAAAATTTAAAATAATAAAAATAATTCGATGAATGAGTTGATAACATTATTTTATTTAATTGATACATACTGATTTTTAAAAAAATTCATGGTAATATATTTTGTTCAACATGTTGATATAATGTTGTTCTTAAGAGTAACACTAATGTAGCAGAAACAAGTAAACAATTAATTTCATTTTGAATTCATATATTGTAGATATTATTCTGAAATATATGGTTTTCCAAATATTAGAAAAATACATCTCTATATAAAATAATGTTTTGGGAAAATAACAATATATCATTGATCAAACAGTTAGGAAAATATTCATTAAATAATTCATTTATAGAGGAATCATTATTAGAATTAGTCTTAAATTGTAATAATCCACTCAATGGTTAACCATTTATTTAATCCTAATTAGTAATTATCATATAATGACATCGTTTGTGAGAGTATGCTCATATTACTATAATTTTGGGTTTTTATACAAATATAAATTTAAAAAATGAGATATAAGTTTGACCTGTTTTCTAGATTCACTAAGACGAGTATAGCACATATAAGATAATAGATAATTTCAATAGTATAATTATTATTCATATTTCATATTAATGAAAATATCCTACGATGTACAGGGAAACCCACTTGTGAACCATCATACCTTGATACCATTCTTAATTCAACAATAAATATTTATCTAATAAAAGGGTAATTGGGTTTTTTTATCAAATTTTATGTTTTAGTTAAATTTTATAAGATAATTATTAACTATTATGATGGTTATGAAATTTGAGAACACAACTGAGTATGATTGAGAATGTGTATAACCATGAATCGTTGAATTCGATATTACAATCACATGTATAAAGATATATTTTATTTTATTTAACCATTTTACATATTAATATTATCATAGAGAATCGATAATGGTTGAGTATTCATATTCTATTATGAAAAGTTCTATTTTTAATCGATATTCATGATATGATAAATATATAGATTATATTAGTAATCCTTATTTATGGAAATAAACTTCTCAAAAGATCTAATATTAATATGTTTATGTAATTGATAATATGGTAGGTCCATTTTGATTTTTAGTAGTAGTAATGTTTTCCTAGGTGTATTTCATTTATTACGGTTACGAATTAGAAATTAATAACAATATTCTATAATAAAAATTATCAATGGTTCATGGAATTTAAAATATGAGTTATTATTTTTTTGCATCAAAAATTAATTTTCGGAATTGGGAGACATTATATAATATATTATCATTATATTTATGGAGCACATTTCTAAAATTATTTTTCTATTGGTTTCATGATTTATTAGATATGACATTACATATTTGGGATAATGTGTATAGTCTATGAGGATTTACATCATGTTTTATATTAAAGGATATATTACCCAAATCTATATCACATAGTGTGATATATAGTATATCATATCTTGAGAGACACTATTGGTTTTATATATTTCATGGTGTGATATCAGACATCTAATTTTTATATTCTTCCATATAATTTACCTTATAATTTTCATCCAAAAATAATTTGACTCTGTGTCTTATGATAGTTCAAATATAATTAGTTAATATAAATTTATTTGGAAATTTAATTTTCAGAATCAATGTAAAAAAGAATAATAATATACATTATATATTATCATTTTTGATCAAAAATTTTAATAACATTATGATGTTTTAGATCCTTATAGTATACTATATTTTCACATTTAAAAATAAAATTTTTATTTCACTATAACTAAATATACAAAAAATACTTTTTTGAAAACTTAATAATATAAATATAAAATTTTAATAACACCGATATTCATGTATATAAAAGAGGGTCTCATATTTATAGAGATATGATTAATAGAGAACTAAAAATAAATCAAAAAATATAATTTATTTTGGGTTTCAAAGATTAAATGGATTTGAATAATAGAAAATTCATCTCATTCAGAAATTAAAAATATCTTAACGTATTGACGTTTGTGTGTCAATATACATGTGATTTAATTTAGTTAATGTTTCAGATATTCTATAATCCGCACCTCGAGGTTATGTGAAGTCACTTGTGAATATGATGAATAGATCGATATTCCATATTCCATATGTGTGAGGAGTTATAAAAATAATTGAATCAGTCAAATTTATTAAAATAAATTACTAATTAAAGAACTATTTGTTACATGAACATAATATCAATTAAACATTCATGAGGTTTATAAACCCTTGATTAATCTAGAAACTCGTGCACCAATATAAAATTTTAAAAAATATAGGCATGTGATAGAATTTATGGCATATTCAGGGAACAGATTCAATAAAAATTAAATATAAAAAAAATATTATTAAAATAAATTATATAATTATATTAATAGTGAAATAACACAACATAATTTACATTTATGTGAAATATCTAGAAACATATTTTAGAGTAAAATTATGAATCAAAGATAATATAGTAATGAAATAGGAAAAGAAAACAGATCTTTCACATTATTAAAACATAAATTATAAGATCAAAAAATCACACAATCTTGTTATAAATGTGTCAAATATCCTCATACCCTTCAAAAAATACTCACCCCAATTATCGATGTGCAGTCACATATTAATAAGCACATGGTGTGCTTGGCTTTCCATCAATGTTAGTCCTAAAAATATTAATGTATGTTTACACACTATAACTCCAAATATATAATGATTTTTATTATAAAATTTATTATAATATTTTTTAATAACTAATTTAAATATTTTAGTTTTATATATAATTATATAGAAAAATATATGAAAAAGACTAATGACGAGTTTATTGGACTAATATTTTTTAAATATTCTATTATTTTTCATTCCCAATAATTTATTTTCTAAAAATTAATATCAAATAATATTTTTTATTTATATTTATATTCATAAAATTTTATTTCATCGTAAAAATAAATACGAAATTTGAGGAGTTTGGTATTTTGAATATTCCTATGAAGTAGATATATTATTATATGCATTGATCATTGGGTCAAATAAATGGTTCTTAATATCTAACCAACATGACCCTTTAAATGATATATATATATATATCATGTTACATTTTATTAATATAAATAGAAGAATTATAGGTTTACAATAAAAAACAAAAAAATTATATTTATGAGAATATAAAACATTACATCTAGAATACGAAACTTCTCTCAAAATTGTTGAATTCAAAAGATACCCTCAAATATTATTGAGTATCAAACCATTAACAGTTCAAAATGAATATTCCTATTCTATAAAAATCATCATGGGATTTTGTTTAAAATTATATAAATCAAAATCCATTATCTACTCATATACACTCATCCTTGGTATTGTAATCAGGGAAAAAAATCAAAAAATATAACAGACCATGATACTAAATTGACCTATGCCAATTTTTCTCCACAAGTTAAATGAATATCAAAGTTTAATCATAAACTATAAAATTCAAAACCCCTTATTTAATCAAAAAAATTTAAACAATCCTTTTTTATTTATCATCATAAAATTCCTAAATAGAAATTCACTGACAATATTCCATCACCTAACAATGATTCCAAAAAATCAATGATATTCAAACATTCAACAATAAACAATGATTTTCTATGAGTTTTATACAATATTCAACAATCACTCTCATCCTAATTTTAATATTTATCACGATTTTATTTTTCAATGATGTTTTTATATTTCTTATGGGATACTAATAGTGTTTTAAAAAATTCAATGGTATGAATAAAAAATTATTTTAGGTCAAAATTACAATGAAAAATTGAAGAAAAATTTAAAGGATTTCTGAACACATTTGTTCAATCTGGACACACAAAATAACAAATGAAATTTATGGATATGTGTAACATCCCAGGTAAATAATGAATAAAACATTTTCGTATTTATTAATATTTTGTAATTAAATATTATTTTTACTTTAAAGGGGTTTCTATGTTCGATAGCATACCCGATACGCAACGATGAGTTCCTCTGAAAACTTACGTTGCACACTAGTAATATAATGATATTATTTTAAATGGTAGTTAACATGTAGCCGTTGTATTGGAGGGAATGGATAGCAATAACTAAAATATGATTATATATGTTTTTTATATGTTTTTACATTTATCCAATAAAAGATAAAGGCTTAAAATACATAAAGAATTCAATTTTAGGCATTTATACCCTAATTTTCACTAAAGGTTCACTTATCACCTTTTGATGATGAACCGCCATTAAATATAGTTTTGATCACTCTTATACATTATATTGGACCAATTATAACTCTTGTTTAGAATCGGGACATCAAAATTTACTTTGTGTAAATTTTTGGTATCTTTCCGATAATGTTCATTTTTTAATGAATAGTGTAAAATGTTGTATTTTAATTCAAAACCTATTTTTAATCTAATTTATTATGATGATTAGATTATCTTTTGAATTGGTTTTAAAGTTAAATTAGAATATATTTTTACCATTAAATCCAATATTGGTCGTTCCAATTAATTTTACTTTCAAATCGGACTTAAACTAGTGTCAATCTTTTGATACTTATTGTTTCATAAAAACACGCTATTTGTCATGACAGCGGGAATTAATTATTAAATTAATTAATGTGACTTATATGTTTTGAATTTTGTAAAATACACTTCATTTTTTAATTTGGAATATCAAATATAGCTTAGTGTAAATTTTTGGAATTTTTATGAAAAACTTCAATTTTTGATAAATAGTGAAACCACTAAGTGGTACTTATAGAAACTGATTTTTCGTTTAAATGAAAATTTACCACTTCTGTGTTTTGAATTTCAAAAATCCGACATACATGGTTGTCATTAAGATGTAAAATGTGGTTCAATGAGATTAAAATAATTTTTTTGGTGAATAGTAACTTTTAAGTTCTTAATCGCGATTAGAGGTAATTAGTGCAATTTAAGGTAAAAATGATATTATAATAAAATGAAAATACCTTGAAACATGTCCTACCCTTTTTGTATGTGTCATGGCCGACCAAGACAAGCCATGGGTCAACTTGGGGACCCCATGGAGACACTTTGGTTGGGAAATGACATAAATAACTTTTTTATTTAATGTTAAAGTAAAAATGACACACACATGAAATGGTTTACTAAAATAATTTTTACATGGGGTTATACAAGTACAATTTTTTATTATAAATATTAATTGGAAATATAAAAAGATTTCCTACATCATTATAGTTTTTTTATAAGTTTTAGACTTTAAATAAATTAAATTATTTATGACATCATGATGATGCAGCGATTACCTCATTAATAAAGGATTTTAATAAAATGAAATGATAATGTAAAATCTATGACCTACACATGTCCAAAACCTATTTTATGGGTGGATTTAGAACTCTTATCACCTTATCCTATAATTATATCAATGTGGGACCTCTTATATCCAAATTCCATTTTAAAATAAAGTGACATTTCTTTACCTTCCAAGAGTGCCCCTCCTCTCCTCTTCTAAAAGGCCCCCACCTCTACCTCTTTACACACACTCCCAAAGCCTTAGCCTCGGCCAAACCCTGCCCATATTGGCTCTCTAAATCACTCTCTTACTCCTTGATTTCTCAAGTTGGGTAGAAGTCATCCCAAGGAAGCCTTTGAGCTCAAACCAAAGGGAGTTACCCGATTTTGAGGAAATGTCTTCTTTTGAGTCCTTTTGTTTTATTTTGCTTCTCCAACCCCCTAAACTCTTTTTATTATTTTCTTTTGTAACAACTCCAGTATAAAAAATATACTAGGATGTTTTTATAAGAAGGATTCTAGCTACACTTACACACACCTACATCTAAGGGTTAAAGAACATACTGTTTTCGTGGATGGAGAATTTCTGCCTTCCAAAACGATGATTGTTCAACATTCTTTTAATACGTTCAAAGGTGGCCATTAAGATGAAACTATATTTATATATGATATATAATATTTTATTGTTTCCTTAATCTTCTGTATTTTTCATTTTGGTCATACCTTTATGGTTTCCATAATTGGTAAACGCAATATCTTCATTTAAGGAAGTGCGGACTATCGCCCCCTCAAAGTGATTTGATTAGTTAATTCCATATGTGGGACATATAAAGGATGGATTTAATGTTATTATATATGATGTTATACTGTAATTATAATATACCTCAATATCATTATTATTTATTTCCATTAAAGTATGAGATAGAAATGAAAGTAGCGTTCATGCGTACGTACGGCTTACCGACTCCATGAACGGTGCATTTCATTTCTTATCTTCAAATGTAATGTACTATTATTAGTTCATGTATATAATCGATATATATGATTAATGATACATCTAAATGATGAATATAATTCTGGAATTAAAATATATGTACCTCTCATTTAGTTTTAATTCCATTAATATGGCAAAGAAATGAAAGTAGCGTTCATGCGTACATACGGCTTACCATCTCCATGAACGGTGCATTTCATTTCTTACATCTAAATGATTATGTAATATTATAAATACATGTATATGATGGATATATATGATATATATGATATCCAAATCGGGAATGTCATTCTGGATATAAAGAACCTTTGACCACACGAACAACATGTAATTGTAAGAAGTCCACTTTCGACTTAAGAACCAAATATCGACAAAACAAACATTATTAACTTAAATGGTTACATAATGTTTATAACATGGAAATAAGTGGTATAAAAGTAATAATGAACATTAAAAAGGTTCTTAAGAAAATAGAAATTAACTCAAGTTTATTATTCAGGACGTTAAAGAATGATTGAGTGAAGTCGGACCCGAGGTAAGGGACTTCGTCTCAATCTCCTTTAATTTAGGCATATTTCGTTTTATACACAACTTTATTATATACGGTGTATAAAACCCGTTGAATTTTACTTATATACAAAAGTAATTTTTTCTATGAAGCGTTTTACTAAACGAAAAAAAGGAATGTTTTTTTTAACGTACGTGGTGACAATGACCTTTTCCGCCGCCGCGAGTATTATTTGGTCTTTGGATTCCTCAACAAGCCGTAATGTTTTTAAAATAAAATAAATACCATATACTCTTTTATGTATTTTGGTATTGAAAATGGTTTTGATAAATGATTCTGTTATGTCAATATATTTATGTGATATATTGTGATCAAAGTGTAGAAAGGTTTTCTTTCCATTATATTTGTTTTATGTTTTTATATTGGTACTTGGACATTTTACGGGTGGTTACGTGATAAACCATATAACGGGTGGTGCCGTGAATACCAGGATGGGTGGTTACGTTATAACCTCCAATGCATTGGGTATGGAAGTTGGCCGTATGGCTATTTCATTAAGTATGTATGGAAATTTCCCGTATGGGTATTCAATTAAGTGATTTGTGTGGAAGTCGACTATATGGTAATTCCACATAAGTATGTTTATGTACAAAGTTACCTTTATATGTTATGTGTTTTTATATGGGTTTTATGGTAATCCTTTGGTTACAAAAGGGTAAGTAATGATATTTTTTTAGTGAAGTGTTTTTTCTACTTCATGAAGGTGAATGTATTACTTTGATAAAGTATACATGGTTTACGTGATGTTTGAAAAACTAACAGCTTTCATTAATTATGTATCCCTTACTATGCTTTTTATGCTCACCCCAAGTTTTTTTGAAATGTTTTTCATAGGATTTAATGTGGAATAAGGTCATGGATGGGATCAAGGGAATTTCATGCTATATAAATCATGGAACTAGACATGTTTCTTTTTAAGAGTTTTTTTATTCTATGGAAACTTAGTAGAAGTGTCTACTTTGTAATCCTTTGAGATGTAATAGTTATGTTCTAATTCTCTAAAACTCTAAACCTAAAAAGATACTCAATTTGAATTATTCATTTAATTCAATATTAAGTAAGGTTTAAGGTCGGGGCCTTATAGTTGGTATCAGAGGTCGGTTTAGAAAACTTTAAAAGTTAGAAAAGTGTTAAATTATAATATGAATGAAATGTTATAGCATTTAAAGATTATCATGTTGCTTCACCTGTGATATTTCTATGTTAAGAATGGTTTTCCACAGAGGAAACATGTCAGCTATGTTAGGAAGGCATACTGAGAGAAATGACCTTCTAAATAAACAACCTGAGATGGTATGAATCAGAATTGAAGAGTTTGTTGTAGTGATGCCTCAGTTGAATCAGGTGATAAATGGTGGTTGTGTTTATTGATGATATTTTGGTGTTTTATAAAAGTATAGATGATCATGAAAGACATTTAAGGGTTATCTTTCAAACCTTAAATGAAAAGAAACTATATGGAAAATTCAGCAAGTGTGAGTTTTGGTTACAACAAATTTCTTTCCTAGGTAACATTGTTTCAAAAGATGGCATAACTGTTGATCCTGCTAAAACAAAAGTTGTTGAAGAATGGCCAAGACCTACAAATGTAACCGAGATCCGTAGTTTTCTTGGTTTGACAGGTTACTACCGAAGGTTTGCTGAAATTGTTTTCACGATTATCTAGTCTAATGACTAAGCTAACTCGAAAGGGTGTTAAGTTTATCTGGACAAAGGAATGTGATGAGTTTTTTCAGGAGTTGAAGAGAAGATTGGTGAATGCTCCAGTTTTGGAACTTCCTTACAGGAATGGTGAGTTTGTTATATACAGTGATGCTTCGTTGATGGGACTCAGATGTGTCCTTATGCAGAATGATCAGGTAATTGCTTATGCTTCACATCAGCTGAAAAATCATGAGGTAAATTACCCTACACATGATTTGGAATTAGCTTCTGTTGTTTTTGCTTTCAAAATTTGGAGGCATCATTTGTATGGAGTAATGTGTGAAATATATACTGATCACAATAGTTTAAAGTATATATTCACTCATATATAATTGAACATGAGACAGAGGAGATGGATGGAATTAATCAAGGATTATGATTGTACAATTCACTACCATCCGCGAAAATTAAATAAAGTGGCTGATGCTTTGAGTTGAAAAAGTATTGCTTCATTAACCATGCTATGTTTGGAACGAGATCCTTTGGTTTATTATTTGATGAACTTTGGCATAGAAGTTGTTGGTGCAAGATGTCCTTTTGTTTTGTTTCAGATATTAGTGAGATCATCTCTATCAGACAGAATCAAGCAAGCATAGAAGCAAGACAGTGAGTTGCAGAAAAAGGTAGAGCTAGTTCATAAAGGTAAATTTCCGTAATTCAACATTGATAGTGATTGTGTTTTGAGGTTTGGGAAGAGATTATGTGTGTCATGTGATTCATATTTGAAGAATGGGTTGTTATGTGAGGATCATAGTTCCCCGTTTTTAGTTAATCCTGACAGTACTAAGATGTACAGAGATCTGCGAGAGTATTACTGGTGGGATGGAATGAAAAGAGATATTGCTAATTTTACTGTGAAGTGTTTGACTTGTTAGTAGGTTAAAGAAGAGTGGCAGTTGTCAAAAGGGATGCTTTAGCCTCTACCAGTGCCAGAGTAGAAATGGGAGAATATATCCATGGACTTTGTTGTGGGATTACCGAAGACATCTCGAGGTAATAATGCAATCTGGGTTATTGTTGACCACTCGACTAAATATGCTCATTTCCTTCCTGTACGAGATAATTTTTTTCCCTAGATCAACTTTCTCGTTTGTATCTTAAGGAGATAGTCCGGTTACATGGATTTCCTCTCTCAATTGTATCTGAACGTGATCCTAGGTTTACTTATAACTTTTGTAAAGGCCTTCAGAAGTCGTTGGGTACTGAATTAAATTTTAGTACAACTTTTCATCCTCAATCAGATGGGCAGTCAGAACGAACTATTCAGACCTTGGAGGATATGCTATGAGCTTGTTTGATTGATTATCAGGGAAGTTGGGGCCAACATCTTTCTTTGGTTGAGTTTTCATATAATAATAGTTTTCATTCCAATTTACAGATGGCACCATTTGAGGCATTATATGGGAAGTAGTGTCGAACTCCAGTAGTTTGGGATGAAGTGGTTGAAAGGAAGCTGATGGGACCCAAATTGATATAAGAGATGGCAGAAAAGGTTTAGTAGATTCAGAAACACATGAGAACAGCTCAGAGCAGGCAGAAGAGTTATGCGGATAACCAGAGGAAAGATCCATCTTTCGAGGTAGGTGATCATGTTTTTCTCAAGGTTTCTCCATGGAAAAGTGTGATGCGATTCAGTAAGAAAGGAAAGATGAGTCTAAGGTTCATTGGACCATATGAAATTATGGAGAGAGTTGGATCAGTTGCTTACCGAGTGGATTTACCTCCGAGTTTATCTCAGGTACACAATTTTTTTCATGTTTCGATGTTGAGGAAGTATATGCCAGATTCATCTCATGTTTTGAGCCCAGAGGTAGTTGAGCTGGAAGAGAATCTTTCTTATGAAGAACAACGAGTCCAGATTTTTGACCGAAGGGAGAATGTGTTGTGAAATAAGGCAATCCACCAGGTAAAGGTTTTGTGGAAAAAACCATATGGTTGAAGAGGCAACAATGGGATATGAAAATGCTATGAGGGATAAATACCCCCACTTGTTTTGATAAGTGAATAAAATTGCGAGGATGCAATTACCAAAAGGGGGGAAGGATGTAACATCCCAGGTAAATAATGAATAAAACATTTTCGTATTTATTAATATTTACAAATCAAATATTAATTTTACTTTAAAGGGGTTTCTATGTTCGATAACATACCCGATACGCGACGATGAGTTCCTCTGAAAACTTACGTTGCACACTAGTAATATAATGATATTATTTTAAATGGTAGTTAACATGTAGTCGTTGTATTGGCGGGAATGGATAGAAATAAATAAAATATGATTAAATATGTTTTTTAAATGTTTTTTCATTTATCTAATAAAAGATAAAGGCTTAAAATACAGAAATAATTCAATTTTAGGCATTTATACCCTAATTTTCACTAAAGGTTCACTTATCACCTTTTGATGAAGAACCGTCATTAAATATAGTTTTGATCACTCTTATACATTCTATTGGACCAAATATAACTCTTCTTTAGAATCGGGACATCAAAATTTACTTTGTGTAAATTTTTGGTATCTTTCCGATAAAGTTCATTTTTTAATGAATAGTGTAAAATGTTGTATTTTAATTCAAAACCTATTTTTAATATAATTTATTAAGATGATTATATTATCTTTTTAATTGGTTTTAAAGTGAAATATGAATATATTTTTACCATTAAAACCAATATTGGTCGTTGGAATTAATTTCACTTTGAAATCAAACTTAAACTAGTGTCAATCTTTTGATACTTATTGTTTCATAAAAACACACTATTTGTCATGACAGCGGGAATTAATTATTAAATTAATTAATGTGACTTATATGTTTTGAATTTTTTAAAATAGACTTCATTTTTGAATTCGGAATATCAAATATAGCTTAGGGTGAATTTCTGGTATTTTTATGAAAAACTTCAATTTTTGATGAATAGTGAATCCTCTAAGTGGTACTTATAAAAACTGATTTTTCGTTTAAATGAAATTTTACCACTTCTGTGTTTTGAATTTCAACAATCCGACATACATGGTTGTCATTATGAAGTAAAATGTGGTTCAATGAGATTAAAATAATTTTTTGGTGAATAGTAACTTTTAAGTTCATAATCGCGGTTAGAGGTAATTAGTGCAATTTAAGGCAAAAATGATATTATAATAAAATGAAAATACCTTGACACATGTCCTACCATTATTGGATGTGTAATGGGCGACCAAGAAAAGCCATGGGTCATATTGGGGACCCCATGGAGACACTTTGGTTGGGAAATGACATAAATAACATTTTATTTAATGTTAAAGTAAAAATGACACACACATGAGATGTTTTACTAAAACAATTTTTAGATGGGGTTATACAAATAAATTTTTGATTATAAATAATAATTGGAAAGATAAAATGATTTCCTACATCATGATAGTTTTTTATAATTTTTAGACTTGAAATAAATTAAATTATTTATGACATCATGATGATGCAGCGATTACCTCATTAATAAAGGATTTAAATAAAATGAAATGATAATGTAAAATATATGACCTAAACATGTCCAAAACCTATTGGATGGGTGGATTTAGAACTCTTGTCACCTTATCCTCGAATTATATCAATGTGGGACCTCTTAAATCCGAATACCATTTTAAAATAAAGTGACATTTCTTTACCTTCCAAGAGTGCCCCTCCTCTTCTCTTATAAAAGGCCCCCACCTCTACCTCTTTACACACACTCCCAAAGCCTTTGGCACGGCCAACCTCTGCCCATTT
Source organism: Viscum album (assembly GCA_963277665.1). Classification (NCBI taxonomy): domain Eukaryota; kingdom Viridiplantae; phylum Streptophyta; class Magnoliopsida; order Santalales; family Viscaceae; genus Viscum; species Viscum album. The sequence goes on along the minus strand of OY728145.1, from coordinate 758,326,105 downwards.
TGGCTCTCCACATCCCTCTATTACTACTTGAAGCCTCAATTTGGGCAGAAGTCTTCCCAAGGAAGCCTTTGAACTCAATCCAAAGGGAGTTACCTGATTTTGAGGTAATGTCTTCTTTTGAGTCCTTTTGTTTTATTTTGCATCTCCAACCCCTTAAAATCTTTTAATTATTTTCTTTTCTAAAAAATACAGTATCCTAAAAGTACTAGGATTTTGTTATAAGAAGTATTCTAACTACACTTACACACACCTACATCTAATGGTTAAAGAACATATTGTTTCCGTGGATGGTGAATGTCTGCCTCCCGAAACGATGATTGTTCAACATTCTTTTAACACCTTAAAAGGTGGCCATTAAGATGACACTATATTTATATATGATATATAATATGTTTATGTTTTCCTTAAGCTTCTGTATTTTTTTATTTTGGGCATACTTTTATGGGTTCCAGTATGGGTAAACACGATATCTTCATTTAAAGAAGTGCGGACTACCGCCCCCTCAAAGTGATTTGATTCGTTAATGCCATATGTGGGATGTATAAAGGATGGATTTAAAGTTATTATATATGATGTTATACTGGAATTATAATATAACTCTATAACATTATTATTTCTTTCCATTAAAGTATGAGATAGAAATGAAAGTAGCGTTCATGTGTACGTACGGCTTACCGTATCCATGAACGGTGCATTTCATTTCTTATCCCCAAATGTAAGGTACTATTATAAATACATGTATATAATGGATATATATGATGAATGATACATCTAAATGTTGAATATAATTCTGGAAATAAAATATACATACCTATCATTTAGTTTTAATTCCATTAATATGGAAACGAAATAAAAGTAGCGTTCATGCGTAGGTATGGCTTACCGTCTCCATGAACGGTGCATTTCATTTCTTACCCCTAAATGATTATGTAATATAATAAATAAATGTATATACTGGATATATAGGATAAATATGATATCCAAATCAGGTATTTCATTCTGGATATAAAGAACCTTTGACCACACGAACAACATGTTATTGTAAGAAGTCCACTTTCGACTTAAGAACCAAATATCGACAAAACAAACGTTATTAACTTAAATGGTTACATAATGTTTATAACATGGAAATAAGTGGTATAAAAGGAATAATGAACTTGAAAAAGGTTCTTATGAAAATAGAAATTATCTCATGTTTATTATTCAGGACGTTAAAGAACGATCGAGTCAAGTCGGACCCAAGGTAAGGGACTTCGTCTCAATCTCCTTTCATTGAGGCATAATTCATTTTATACAAAAATTTATTTTATACGGTGTATAAACCCCTTTGACTTTTACTTTTATACAAAATGAATCTTTTTCTATGAATCTTTTTACTAAATGACCAAAAGAAATGTTTTTTTAACGTACGCGGTGACAACGACCTTTTCCGCCGCCGCGAGTATTATTTGGTCTTTGGCTTCCTCAACAAGTCGTAATGTTTTTAAAATAAAATAAATACCATATACTCTTTTATGAATTTTCGGATAGAAAATGGTTTTGATAAAGGATTCTGTTATATCAATATATTTATGTGATATATTTTGATCAAAGTATGGAAATTTTTTCTTTCCATTATATTTGTTTTATGTTTTTATATTGGTACTTGGACATTTGACAGGTGGTTACGTGATAAACCATATGACGGGTGGTGCCGTGAATTCTAGGACGGGTGGTTACGTTATAACCTCCAATGCATTGGGTATGGAAGTCTTCTGTATGGCTATTCCATTAAGTATGTATGGAAATTGGCCGTATGGCTATTCCATTAAGTGATGTGTGTGGAAGTCGACCGTATGGTTATTCCACATAAGTATGTTTATGTCCCAAGTTACCTTTATATGTTATGTGTTCTTTATATGGGTTTTATGGTAATCCTTTGGTTACAAAAGGGTATGTAATGATATTTTATTCAGTGAATTGTTTTCTCTGTTTCATGAAGGTGAAGGTATTACATTGATAAAGTATACATGGTTTACGTGATGTTTGAAAAACTAACAGTTTTCATTCATTGTGTATCGCTTACTGAGCTTTTTATGCTCACACCAAGTTTTTTTAAATGTTTTTCACATAACTTTATGTGTAATAAGGTCAAGGATGGGATCATGGGAATGTCATGCTATATAAATCATGGAACTAGACATGTTTCTTTTTAAGAGTTTTTTTTATTCTATGGAAACTTAGTAGAAGTGTCTACTTTGTAATTTTTTGAGATGTAGTAGTTATGTTCTAATTCTCTAAAACTATAAACCTGAAAACATCCTCAATGTGAATTATTCATTTAATTCAATATTAAGTAAGGTTTAAGGTCGGGGCCTTATACATGTGTAAGGATTAATGAATAAATGAAGTCACTCTTTTAAAAACTATTAGATAATGAGGCATGATGGGAGGGAGTATTTTTATTCTTATCTTCAAATATATATTTATAATATTGTGAATATGTTTTTAATATTTTATAAAATGTTCAATTTTTAAACGAGATGTAAGAAATTAACATGAATTTAAAATGTTTATTTTCAATGGCCCAATGAAAATAAATACAAAACTCATTTTTGAACAATTCATATTTCAATTGTTTAGATTACTAATTGAATTTTAATGACTATCATGACAACCATGGATTTTTTCCGATTAGAAATGTTTCTAGGAAAATTAATTTTTTTTGGAGTTATTCCATACTTGGGGTAATTTTAAGATAGGTTTTAGGTGGTATTAAATTGTTTCAGAATATTTTATTGTGTTTCACAGGTCGATCGATGTTTAGAGAAATTTTAATGTTATCTCTCTTAAAGGATGCTTTTTATTAGAGTGGAGTATTTATTGGGGCATGGTTGTCTCATGGTTATAGGAAACAATATGGCAATTTTTGGAAGACCACAAGACTCAAAACAAATAAAAAATTATGCTTTATTCAATGTGTACTAATCATTAACAACCAAATCGGTTTGGTTTCTTCATGAGGCTATGAACCAAGCACTATAGTTACCCACACTTTTCATACATAGTTATTTTATCAAATTATATATATATTCATTAAATAACATTATTATCAATACCATTACTCTAAAGGCTTTGTGTATTTGGATACTAGACACACTGTCTTCTAATTTCTTAAATTATGTTAATCCTCTCCTTAAAATAGTATCAATTATATTACTATCCTTATACCTATGATACCTAAAACATTTCTTCATATCCTATGGGTGGAAAAAATAGGAATATGTGAGCTTAGATTCCCAATAATGGGAAATGAGAATATATATTTTATCACTAAAACATTACATTGATAACTCTAGTCCGAGAACATGAGAAGATCACTTGAAAACCCTAAATATCATATCACAGATCATAATCTTGAATCAAGTAATATCAGAAGACATGAATGAAAAAGGAATCATATAATAGTGATAATGAGGAAAAATAAAATTCTTAATATATTTGTTTTTAGAATAAACATAAAATTATAAAATCATCTCCTTAGTAAAAAAACCCTTCCAAGACAATTATAGTGTATTGGGTCCGCTCTCAATTACATCATTATCACTGTTATTAGATCAAAAAAAAGATTATCATAATGTATTAAATTATGTCCCCATCAACCTATATCCTTTTTTGAGGCCCACTCCCAAGAGTATAATATGGGATTCGATTCACTCCACATTCCCACATATCCTTAGTTAATATAAACTCCAACGATTATAATTGTTTAAAAATCCCCTTACTAAATAGTGTTTTCCCCCAATTTTTATTCCTTAGAAGCCATGATATAACTATTTTTGCCAAGTGCATTAGGGAAATATATAATTATAGGAGACCAAACAAATAATTTTAATAAATAAATAATTTTTTCAATTTTATAAAAGAATTACCATATCATAATCCATTGAAATAAAAAAGGTTTCATAAGTTTTTCATAATAGCATAACCCATGAAAATTAAATGGGATTTTTAAAGGTATCGACATCATAAAAAAACAATATAGAGAAATAATTTGTGTGTTATCATTGTATATGATCCTCATTATATCATAATTATCACCAAAGTATGTTAGGAAGAATTCCATTATAAAATAAAATGAAATATTTTTTTCAGGAAAATAACATTTTCATTTAGTTATCATGTTTTAAAATATAAAATATTTCCAAATATTAGAGAAATTTTTCTCTTTAAAAACACATAGAATATTGTTAAAGATGATTAAATTATGTACTCAAAATATCAAGGGTAATGGAAATCCCACCCCTAAAAATTATTTAAATAAATTAATAAAACAAAAATCCGGTGATATAAGGAGTTTTAAAAATATAGGAGTGAACCAATCCCATTATATCCACAAACTCAATGGGTGTACAAAATTAAAGTGTCTCATAGGAAAAAAATCAGCTTATCTCCACTACATCCCTCTTTGATGATGAGTATACTACATGGTTAACTATTACATAGTAATATAAGATATTTAAGTTGATGTAATTTATATAATTGTTGCATTAGAAATAGTAGTGAATGATTCTCCATGGAAAACCCTCAGTCCTCTCCATAAAATAATTGACCATAATATGAGAATTTGGTTAAACCCATAAGTAAATTAAATTAAAAATACATCATGTTTTATTTTTTGAATAATCATCCAAATATCATCTTCACATGCCACATCAATACCAATATAATAATAGAAACAATCATTATTGAAACTGTGATCGGTACAGAACACACTAGCGCATCCTGATGGTCTCAGTGTTCAAGTATCCACACCATTAATATTTACCTTAATCCATTTTGGAATCGGGGGGGGGGGCATAAAATGCATATATTTCATTATTATTATATTCTAGTAACTTCACTGTACACCTAATGATATTAAAATGTTATGATCAATAACATTATTATTCATTCTATATACAAGTACATCTACTACCACATGGTAATCTCAATTAAACATAATTATCTCCTACTGGTTGTTAGGAAACAGATTTTCAAATATGTATGTATTATATACATTCTTAAAATAAATAAGACCAATGAAACACCATTATGTAGTAGTTAAGTACATTTTCAATAATGGAACATCGACTTATGAAAGACATGAAGTCCTCTAGGTTCATGAATGTAGATATCTGTATGATGACCTGACATTAAACATTCTTCTACATAGATTTAGGTAATTCAAATACCTTCAATGAAATCCATATATTCATTATACCATAAATTATTAATGAAATACTGATGTGAGTTTTTTACTTTCCATGTTTAACTGGTCATGAGTTTCAAATATGGATTTCAAGATTTTTTGTATAAGGAGCTAACTTGATGGTATAATTAAACGGTCCATCAATTTCCTCAATAATTATGGGAACATATAAGAGAAATTATAATTCATCCAATAGTATTATCTTGTATGAACTATCAAATTAAAATGGGATTCTATATGATTTTATTACAATCATATAATACATATCATTTTATTTCTATTCTAGTCGGTTGGGGAACTAGATCATTAATGCAATTTGGTGCTATCAACTATGCATTAGTCCTCTGATATATATCAATTGGTATGTTTGTAACATCATTGAGTGGTCTTCCAAGCCATGTTGTGATCCAGTTATTAAGGTTGGATTTTTAAAACACCATTAATTTTGTGTTTTGAACAATTTCATAATAGGAATACTTAATAGAATCCCATACAATGGATTACCGATAATGAGGATACCCATCAATCATCCTCCTTTTTAACCTTATATAAAACAATAAAATTGATTGATAATAAAAAGAATAATTATTCATTTAAATTTTATTAAGGATTACCAAATTTAATAATCTGATATTTTTGACACAAATGACTCTAAACACAGTGGGATTGAAGCATTCCTTCTGAGAATCCATGATAAATTTCTTTTCATGCATCTAACCATTACATATAATTGTTTTGGTCATATACTATTGTTCCTTCATAAGGATTATCTGACATTGTTAAAATGTGAAATAAAAAAATCTTTAGGTAATCATTTAATTGAAAAGAACGCAATTCTAGCTTACTAAATGGTCATTCCCTTCCATATGGACATATAACTAATAAAACAATTAGATATACATTCAAAATATAAATTTTTGTACATTTACCCATAATACAGGGACCCGATGAAATTGAAAGGTAAATACATTCCTCTTCAATAGAAAAGATAAAGTGACACATGTTTTTCTACCAATGGGGATTCCATCACAAAAAAATATTGTATTTACTCCAAATAATTTATTGTCCAATAAATTCTTCATTATATGTAAATATGTAGTTATATTCTTTTATAATTTTATTTGAAGCATATCTAAGGAGAATAATTACATGATCATATAATAATCATGTTGTTATGACAACATATATAATAAATTTAATCTATGTATAAGACATTCTATGTAAGATCATTTATTCATATATTCATGTAATCTTGAAAAATGTAAAAGAAATTTCATAACATAGGATACCCTTTCCTAACACTTCTCGGGTTGTGGGAAAACCTCTTGGGGATACAATAATAATAATTATATTATATGAAGATATGATAATGAAACTAATTTATTTAATAAAACCCCTTGATAATCTATATTTCTTGAGGATGGTAAAAAATGAAGTTTTATTTCAAAGCGTCAAAATCCTTGGAAATTACATTTTTGAATGAGAATTTATTTCATGTGATTTCATCATCATGATATTGATTCATTCGTAGTTAGCGAAAGAAAAAATTTACCGTTTCTCATAGGATGAAACCAAAATTGTTTTTAGTACAATATTCCAATATTATTTCATTCATTCTAGTCATGAAGACATTATTGATAATTTATGGGATAACATTCATGATTGTAACTGACCAGAAATCCTTAACCTCAATAGAATAATCATATTTAAGGAAAAATATAATAATGTGGGAATTAATTTGATGTTACATGGAGGAATGAGTAATAAAATATTTAATTTCACTAGTTATCTCATCCTAAATAATATCACAAATGACAATATTTTTTTAGTGGAACCATCTAAGAAAATTTCCCTTTTCATGTCAAAGAAAATAATAGAATACTTCAAATACTCTTTAAACGGGGACAAAATAAGAACATTTTATTGATTCTCCATAACTTAGGTTTAATATAATCAACTATCTTGGATGTCCAGTACATTCTATCACAAGAACACAAACTTTTCTTGCTTCTAACAAATAGAGTTTAGATTTATATTTTAACGGTGAAAATAATTCTATCAACATGTATGGATTTGAGTCCACCTCAAATTATCCATTCCTTATAAAATATATGAATAAAATTGTATTTATATCCCTATATTATTTTATAGATATCATATTAATATTTTATAGATTTTGAGAGGGTCATCCAGCCTTTTGTAGCATGCATTTCTTTTCAAGATAGATTGTTGTGATGATGTTTTTTAATTTGGGAGTCAAGAATACGTTAATTAGCCCCTATTATTTTACTCTCAAACATAGATAAGGAATTTTTACTTGACTCATTCAACATTACATTATAAATTTTATGTTTTAAAACTCGTGTCTAGAGTGGGATACTCAGAGGCATTAAATTGTATTCTTCCTGAATCTTTTTCTTACATATATCCATAAAAATCCAGACATTATTAAATTTGAATGGTATGGGGTTGGAATTTAATGTGGTGGGAATTTACACAATGATAGTATTGTGTTCTTAATGAAGTTTTGGATGTGAGTGACTTGAGACCCTAGTAACAGCATTTTGTTCATCAATCATTACAAAACCCATGTTAATTTTTCTTGTTTATCATCCATTCAAAGTATATCAACTCAATGTGAACTCTTTTCATACAATTGGTGTCTAAAAAAATTTAAAGGATCATTTTACGCTTAAAAATACATAGAGTAAATACAATTAAAAACAAGACTAGTTTTTTCCTATGAATTTAAGATAGTGTTGAAGTCCCCTAGAATTATCCATTGGTTGCTCATAATCCTAACAATTTTTTCAATATCCTTCCACATTTGTCTTCTCTTAATGTTTGGGATGGAAGAATACAAAAATTTAACAGTCATTGAGGAAAATTATTTTTGAAATAAATTAAATACTCTGAGGATTTGTAGGGATTATAATAATATAAATTGTATAATGCTTAAAAATACAATGATTATTATGGTAACATTCTTGATGATTCTGAGATATGAAACTATATCCCGGATTGGAACAATTAAAGGATTTGGATAATTGATACCACATCTTTGACTCCGTAATTTAGATAAACAATAATTTTTGGTAGAAAAAATTGTGTGTAAGGTATTTGGAATTTGTCAAATTTACATGTCCTAGAAAATTATAATGTATATTCCTTACTTGTTTTCATAATGACACATTTTTAGTGAATTATGTTCTAATCCCCATCACCATAATCTCTTTTACTTTCATATATTAAATTTACATTTTATTCCATTTGAATGTTTTTGTGTGTAGCCTCCCCAATAGTTCTTGTGACTAGCTTACTAGATGTGTGGTGATCCTAAAACATTTTGGAACTGGAATTGATCACAACATGTTCATGTTCATGGATTTCTATACTTGATCCAACCATAAATCATCACTCAAAGGAGTGAAATTTGTCATCAAATTCATAATATGATAAGTATATTCAATCAAGGTTGTTCTTATTGAATCCTTAAAAGTTTGTACCAGAGAAAAAAACTATCCATATATGATCTCTCAATATATTCAATAGGGATACCAATATCACTACTAGGTATCATAGCATATCGATTTTAACCCAATGTATTCACCTTAGTGGCTATCGAAGGGGATACAACAACCCCTTCACCCAAACCATCCAATGAAACTTCTATAACACCATTGAAATGGAAATTACAACGTTTTGGGGGATCATGAAGATTATATTGCATGTCTCTTCTAGTACCATCATTAGTTTGTGATTATAATATTATTTAGTAGTCAATTTTCACCCACATAATATTTTACTGATAGAACCATAACATCACAAACATGATCGGAAATCCCGGGTAATGATTTCAATTCCCCTATAGTAATCCCATAAACATGATCATCCATATATGTTTACTATGATTTAACCCTATTACGATATTCCAAATTCATATTTGATGCATTAAATCCAGAAATTGTGTCCTTTGTATTGAGAGATCCCTTATCAACAGAGAGAGTTGAGAGATACTGATACTTCTTATAGGATTCAAGGTTTTGAATATCTTCGGTCTACGTTTCATTGGTATACCAATAATTCTCATGTATCTTCACATCAGATGAAACCCTATTTCCATTCATCTATTTAAAATTACTCCCATGATTCCCATTGATCTTTTAGAAACAACATTCATTATCCCTATTTCATTCAGTAGCAAGATGACCAAAGTATTTTTATCGCTACATAAATTTTTTTTCATTCATATTGAACATAAATATTAATTTGATAATACATTTTGAATAAGACCTTTTCTTGAACAACTAAATTTGCCATATACACCACTATATATACACTATGACAATTTTAAAACATCACATTTTCTATCTAGTTGTTCTTTCTCATGGAATTCCCAACTAAAGAGGTAATATCGCATGGAATTGAATGACAGCAGTATACTTGGCATATAATACTTATTTAAATACAATCATATTCATGATAATTATTGAAATATTCTCAGTCTAAATTACAATCCCATTTGTTAATTATTCGAAATCTAGGATTTAGGGCCAGCAAACTAAGGATCCATACTTTTATTTTTAACTAACCAGAGGGGAAAAAAACATGTTATTAAACTCACCCCATGGCTCTCATTCTCCAACCCTAAAATCCCTAAATTCAAAAAATTAATTTAATGAGTTCATTAAATCTATAAATCTTATATCCTTTCATAATAACAATATGTGATACATTGTATAACCTATAATGATTTAGTAGTTTTTCCATCACTTACTGATCAACCGAGTCATGGGGAATTCTCTCGTTTGTTGATATTCTTGAAGGAGGCGGAATATCAAAAGATTAGAAAAATGGATTAATATATAACATGACCACATCATAAAATTTCCTCTATGTGAAATCACTAGCTGTCTGATATTTTTCGACCAATACTTTAGAATAAAAAAGAAAATATCTACTTTTTTCCGACATAATCAAGCTAGTTTCAATCATAAATAGATGTATTTGGGGGGTCTATGATTCTTCCTATTATAACCATCACAATTTTTGGACAATGGTTTATTAATTTATTCCATTCACTCTCCTTTCTCCACCATCTAGATGTCTACGCTTTAAAAAATTGCTCTATAGTTATAGTGGGAAATTTAATTTAGATTATATACATCAAAAGAATGATTCCTTCCTTATTTTTTATAACAAGATATTATCAAATTAGTATAAATTAAAATAATTTCATATTAACTAATTTTTAATAAAATAAAATTATGTATAATAATAATATTAATTAATCCTTGGAAATTTAAAAAAATCATGAAATTTTGATTAGTAAAATTTTTATGTTCATGAAAATTTTTCTCAATAGAGTACTTCCAAATGACAATTTTCAGTACAAAGAGTCCATTAGAATCATGAGTATATATAGATATGAAAATGAATAAAAAAGTGTAATATTATGAAATAATGATAATAAAAGGAATATCCAGTCATTATTGAGATCTATATCATGAATCTTTATAATTATTAACATAATCATAAAAAATCCTTATTAATAATTAGATTATATTAGTGATCACTTACATCTTGATTAATAAACCTAAGAAGAATACTAACCTCCTGAATAATAAATTTAAATAATTTATACATTTAAAAATACTCATTTACATACTTATAGTATCATATATAATCTACTAATAATATTTCATCTCTTAATTATTAATAATTTTTTAAAATAGTTATAGTTTTTTTCAGTAACATTAAATTTTTTTGGAAAATATCAATTTGATATTGTGCTTCATTGTGCTGTAAGAATGGAATATCACCTCTATTATTATATATATATATATCATATTTATTTACTATAAACATATTTTAAACACACCTTAAATGTTACAGGTAGAAAAATGAAAAATATAGTTCATTGAGATGGTTGGTTGTATGTAAGAGAACAACAGGTTTTAAATTTTAGGTAAATGAATAAATGAATGATAAATATTCATTTCATTAAAACACCATAATTATATCATAAATTAAATATATATTATCATTAAATATATCTTTATTTATATCCAAGTATAATGGAAATTAAAAATAAAACGCATTTCTTGGAGGAAGTTGTATTACACAAATGCCAATGAGTAACATTATTATTTTCCAATGTACAATAATTTAAGAAGATAGATATGATATTATAATTAGAAAATAATTTTTATTTATAAAATATAAAATATAAACACTAAACCAATCATAATAACCATGCATGAAAACTATAATATAAAATCAATTGTATATGCTACATGGAGTGGGTAGTCCATATAAACACCAATGCGATTCATTAAAACCCCATTTGATTTATTATACGATGAATGTAATTGGTTGAATACCATAATAAAATTTCATTATATTTATAATATTCATGTTATTGATTAATTATGGAAATTAAAAATTTATTGGAGGAAGAATATAATATTAATTGAAAGAGGTTATGTTAAACGATTACAATTCCTTTAGTTGTACTCATATATATAACTTTTTTTAGAACATTGTAATGGTATTTCAATAATATAAAAGCATATGATTAGATAATATGGATTTTTAGAATTGATTTTTCATGATTTGGATGATATATATGGCTCAAATTGGTTTATATAAGGGATATCACCTATTTAATGTTACAATTTTGAGTGAGAGGAATGAATTTAAATTTTAAATTATTAAAATATAATAATGGATACTCAAGAAAAAAGTATCCATATTTCATGAGAGTTGATGTATGAAACTTATATGGTTTATTATTTCCATAAAATATTATTTATAAATGTCTAATAGAAAAACATAAAATTATATCATGTTTACAACCACATGTAAATATGTTTTTAATATAACCATTTTAGTAGATTCTAACTATTTTTTTATATTTCCTAAGAAATATTTAGCAGAAATTATTAAATAATATTAATTATTCTAATTGAAAACATAGATTATGTTTTATTGAATTTAATTAATATTGATAGTATAATTTAATTAAAATCTAATCCTGTTAAATTTTATGAGAATAAGATTTCTAGAAAAAAATGATTTCATATGTATAAAATATTTTAATTCCAAATAAAATTAAAATTTATCACCTAGAAAAAAATTTTGGTTATAAATATTATAAATTAAATAATTTGACTTTTAAAACCATATTAAAATAAAATTGAATGTTTTCGATGCTTGAAACATAAAAATAATGCTCATAATAAATATCATTATTTTTCAGTATTCGATGAAAAATCAATCACTCACAAAAAATATGAAAAAAATTATTCGATAATTATTTTTCCCGAGGATTTGAAAAATTATGTAAATTTTTCAAAATAAATATTCTAAATGTAAAAAAAAAGATAATATTATTATCTCAATAAAAGTGATGAAAACTATTTTATCAGAAAATTATATTTTTATACATATACAAACATTTTTTAATTTTTGGTACTTATTTATTAATATATTTAAATTATCAAATATCATCATACATATTTTGAAAATTATTTTTATTACTCTTATTACTTATAGTTTAACGAGTGTTTTATCATGATATATACTAATACATTTTAGTTGGAAACGGGATTCCATGTATCACATGGTATCATTGGAAATTAATTTATTTTAATATACATATATGAAAAAATATAATGGGGTCACATCTGACACCCTTAAAAAGGATTTGGACATTAAAATTCCATCCCACAAATATGATAAAATTAAGATAACTTTAAATTATTACATCTTCTGGTTCCATTTAGATTTTTAAAATTTTTTACTGTACCAAACAACATTGACCATGTTATTTGTCATATTCTATAGAATAATATCTAAATGATCCATGATTTCTACTATTTATTAGTTATAAAAAACCACTCTTCTATGGGAAATGTTTTATTAATTTAATAGTGAAGGATCTTGTATAAAAATTATAGAGACCTATTCATTTCAAATATTAAAATTATTGTGCATTTGTTAAATAATTTATCCATTAGAGAAATAATTTCCAAAAACAGTGTTACTATAGTGCATTTGGAAACATTGAAACCCAAATAGTAAAACATAATTGAGAAACATTATACCCCACTAGGTTCTTCATGACTAGAACCCTTCTTAGAAATATCAAAATAATAGATATCATTATAACCAGGTGAAAGGAAACAGATAAAGGGTTGACCATATATTATAAATAAAGGGAAAAGGGAGATGTGTTAACATTATCATGATCATAAGGATGTGAGAAAAGAATAATTAAAATTAAATATCATACCCTCCATATCAATGATTGTAAACTATAATCATAGAATAAAGATTCACAATACATAAGACATTAATTATAATGAAATAATGAACATTAGAAAAATGAAAGCCCAACATAGGTATATGAAAAGGACTTTTTGATGACATATAATCATATAAAATGATTTCCATAGTAGTAATGGAATCACTTACAATGCAATTATAGTTTTATGGGTTCCCTCCTTAAACTCCGTTGGTAGTCATGGTTCAACACCATGACAATATTTTTTGTATGAGTTCACTCACATACTATTTTTGTATTCATGGTTCACTCCCATGGCAATATTGGTAGTCGGAATTCCCTCCAAGTAATCTCTTTTTTATCTAATTATATGTAAATATTTACCCTATGCATTGGAGGGAGATATAAGCCACACAATACACACAAAAAAATCATACATACTGGTTACAAAATATAAAAAAAGACAATAACATAACCCATGAAATGAAATGGGTATCCTAAACATGTAATCATATAATTACATGTGGAAACATGATAAGATTAATATTCATTTTATTCACAAAATACCCATGAAATGAAGTGGTTCTCATAAACATCATGACATAGAATAAAACAATTCATAGAAACAATATGAATGTATACATGAAATTATTTCCCTATAAAACAATGATGTACTTTAGAAGATGTCATATTTTATTGGAAATTGTTTTAGAATGACTTTTAAAAACATTTCATGATAAAAACATCCTTTCTATATTAATTTATTTAAAAATATAAATCAATTTTGAAAATATTTTTCTTGTAAAATATAATTAAAAACGTATAAATTAACGATTGAAATTAATAACATATTTTTAAAGTTATTATTTATTTAAAATTATCAATACAATTCATTTTAATACACTTTTTAAAAAATGGATTGGAAATAAAACATATTTATGATCGAATAGATAAATGAGACTATATTTACATTATTTTTGTATGATAGTTACTTAATAATATCAAAATTGTACAAATATATTGAGATATTATAAATAAATTAATAAGAATAATTTATGTGGGTTTTATTGAAAGAGCTATCATAATATTTCATCAATGTAATTATAATCATTATCAAATCTGATAAATGAAAATATTGTTTCAATAACTATCTCCACACGATAACTTGGGATCACACACTCCATGTAATAAAATATAGTTACATAAATTTTATAATATCCCCAAAATTAGTATATTCATAATATAACATGCCAAATTGAATTACATAGACCTTGAAAAAGAATAAAGGTTTATAAAAACATGTTTCTAATAGATGGGAAATTATGACAAAACTATCTTATAGATTTTGCAACATTTTACTCATAAACCCCTTGAAATAAAAATCATAGAATGGAATTATAAATACTCATAAATTTAGGAATTATAATTATGGAATATATTCATGGGAAATATATACAATAAAATGAAATGATGGGTGAACATGTCATGTATGACAATGATATATGAAGTGAGATGAATTTCCTATTCCTTATGTGTTGACTCCTATGACACTAGTACACGAATCATGAATGATAAATGTATGTTTATTATAAACAATTTGAAGAACCATATTCATATATCAACTACATGATATTATTTTATTATTACATTACATTACCATTTTATTAACAATTCCATGTTAATTTTACGCTTTGGGTAATATCCTATTGGTTTTTCACATGTGTCTTAATTTTTTATATATGTTTTCCTTAATATAATTTCATGATTACACGAATGTAAAAATTATATTAATATAATTTATAAAAAAAAAATTTATTATAACAATCTATGGAATATATAATTATGAAATGGAACACACCCTTCATGGAGACTGTAAGTCATATGTATTCATGAATGTTGTTTCCATTTTATTGTCATATTTAATGAAATGATTTAAATGATAGATATGGATATATATATATAAATGAATATATATAATAATTCCATTAACATTATTATATCATATATATATGATATAAGTTCACTAAACCCATCATTAATACAACCCATGGATAATGTTAATAAATAACATCACTTTGAAGAGATGGTAGTCCACACATCAATAAATGATGTTATTATATTATAAAAAGATGAAAAGAAAAAAGGAATTTTTTATAAAATAATTAAATGAGAATAAATAAGAAATATATATCATATATAAATAATTTCAATCATAATTACAATCCATGAATTGGGTATAGGAAAAAACAAAGAACACCATTTCATGAGGGGGTTGTTCGTCGTACACATGAATTGAATATTTGTTAACCATTCGATGGAAGATTGGATATGATTATTTAAAACCATTAATATAATCAAATATTTGTATATTTAGGATACTTATATTATTATATAACAAAATAATAAATATATTTTAGGAGGTGGAGAATGAAAATAAATTAATAGAGATAGATGAGGGGTGTTACATATTTGGTGGGTAAATCCTTTATGGTTTTCACCTAAGGGGTTGAATTTATATATTTATTCCAAAATAGAGTACTAAATAAGAAATGGATGGTTTTTGGGAGGATATTTAAAATGTTATGACCCTGAAAAATGGCATTTTAGGATTGAGGATGCGGCCGAGGTGACTGTTTATTAGAGTGGATGAGGAGTGGAATTACTATAAATTATTGTAATGGAAATTCCAAAAATGGTATTTCGGATATAAAGTGGCTCTGATAATAATAATAATTTTGTACATGTTAGTTTAGTGTCAGAATTTGACATTAAAATTTCATTTGGACAATTTTATAGGATATTTGGAAATTATTCTTAAGGCAAAGTACCTTGAAAGTCATAATTTGACCATAATATTTGTAATTAACATTAACTACATTCAGTAATCAAATTGGGAAAAAATAAGTCTATATTATTATAAATTATGAATTATTATTATAGAAAATTGGAATCTATTTTTATAAATTACAATATCATCAGTGGTATATTTTAATTTCAAATTATTCATGCTAATGGGACGATAACGAAGATATTTAATGTGAAATTAATCAAATGTTTCTGAATTTTAAAAATCTAATCTCATTATGAAATGGGTTACAATGAAATAAATGAGTTAATTGATGTATATTAGAAAAACATATAATTTTTAAAAATAAAATATATTTTTATAATATAAATAAATTTGATGGAAATGCAGTTTTGAATTAAAATTCATTATTTTTTAGTATTCAAAAAAATTATGGTTCTCAAATAAATACCAAAAATTTATACTGTGATAATTTATACATTATAAATTCTAAATTTATCTTTATTTTATTAGAATCTTCTTTGAATAGATTCTAAAATTAATTTTATTTGTTTTTATGGATGGACATGAAAAGCGGTTCATTTAAGAAAATTATATGTTAATATATATCAGAACATTACCAAAAATTAGAGTTTTCATTGTTAATATGTTTCATTTATATAAAATTATTGTAAAAATTATTTAAAAAATATTTATTAATATTCAAATTACTAATTTTAATGAATATGTTATAACTATTTCATTTAAATAATAATAACAATATTATTACGCATCATATAACATTGGTGTTGTTTGTAATGTTCTCCTAGCCGGTTCTACATATAGTAGAAGCAAAATCAGTTACACATGAATGAAATTTTGGAATTATTTTAATGCAACACATCAATTAAAATTAGTTTATTCAAAGAAATAAATGATAACAAGATTTATAAAACACGGGGTGTTACATTAGACCCCCAAAAAATTAATTTCCCCCCATGAAAGTCATCATTCTAGTATAAAGATTAGGATAATTATGCCTCAACAAATATTAATGTTCTCACATAGATTTCCATAAAGGGTGGTTCTCCAAAAAACATTCACCAATTGAGTGGTCTTGTTTCATAGAACATTCTCTATATGATCCAACATTTGACCTAGTTTTTTGATAAGAAATATCCTTTTCTCGTAGAACGAATTCTATGTTTTGTACATTGGGAGGCCCAGGTATGTAATTCCTCATGAGAGATACATGGAATATATCTTGGACTATAGAGTAATTTAGAGTAATTTCCAAGCAATAGGATAACATCCCGATAAGATAAATAATTTTAATGTTACTTATACACTATGCGCTTAGTTTCACATTCATCTTAAATATCATCAACTTATTTCATGAAAAAAATTATAGAAAATACTTTTTGAAACCACAAATACTAGAAAACACCACTAATTATCATCATCAAATTTATGCAATCTAGGAGCTGCCAAAATATACTAGTGAATGATTCTACCATTATTGATCAATTATTTAGTTATCTCAAGTCATAATAGCCATTTTTATCCAACATCATCCCATCACATTGAATCTATATGTGTTCTTCAATAGAAGGGCTTCAAATGAGCAATATGAATTCTTTAGAGAATGATATTATTATAAGGCACCTCAACTAGAGATATTTGATGATCCCATAATCCTTTTGAATCCAAAGATAATGATCTCAATATATCCTCTAGGGTTTGAAATGTTCTTTCATTATGACCATGGGTCTGGGGAAGATATACAGTGGGGAATGTAAATTCTATATCATGTTATTTTTTATGGTGTTTCTAGATTTTGTGGGTATACACAGATCCAAATCATATACCATGGAACATGGTAATACATGTATCCTTAAACAATGATAATGTATATCTTCGAATGATAATCCCTATAAATTTATTCTTTGATAGAAATTAATTTTGTTGAAATAGTATGGAGATAGACTACCACCCATATACCATTAATAACAAATTATGTTTTGGGTATTCTAATGAAAAAATACATGATTAAATTCTCACATTTCAATTATGGTTTGCGTAATTGTTGCAAAATCAATAAATAATTTTTTTTCTTTTACCATTAACATTCCATCATGCCATGAAATGAGATACAAACACTGTGCCAAATTTTTTCAAGCCATCCCATAAGATTAATTAATTCAAATATATGTACATCGTCTTACATATAGGATGAATAGTGAATGAAGACCTCTGATCTTCCTATAAAAGAGAATGAGAAACTTATGATCATTTTGAACCCTCTTTTTCAGCTCTACATCTTACTTTTTTGCCTCGTTAATCATCACATAAAGAGAGGGTGGACCATTCAGTTGAGTAAGATAAAATTTTCATCTTCCATTAGAATTTCTATCTCCATCCATTAAAAATACAAAAATACATGATATTTTTTTATCCACATCATGTATATGATGGAAAATATAATTTTGAGTAAAATAATTGGCCACCATGTTCTCTATCGTATGATGGTAATGTTTTGAGCTGTCATAATCATCAAACATATGATGGATCGAAGGCCTTCAAATATTTTTATTATTGCAAAATCCCACATTTAAGGGAAGAAGGGGGGAACCCAAAATACTTAATGTACATAGGAAAAACACACCCAAAGGACCATGTGAGTGAAATCCAAATTGAAATCTAGAGAATCCCCACCACAGTATAAAAAAAGTTGATGCACTCAAACATTACAAGGCTAATCATCCACTATGTGTCCTATGTCAAAGAACAAGATCGATCTGATGGCCGACTCCATACCATATCAAACATCTGAATCAAAAAAGAATTGAAAAGATGAAACACAATCTCTAAATCATTGTCTAGTCTAGTTCTATGTGATTGAGACCATATGCACCACGTTGCCACATCCATGATCAAACAAAACAAACCAAACATCTTCCACACATTAAGGTCCTAAAAATTTTCTCCAAATCCCAGATTTCGAAGCATTATAAGCCATCCAATGGTGGAGATTCTAGAAATACACCATTCTAATGTAGAAAATATAAATGAAAGGGAACCAAAAACCCATCTATAACCAAATATAGAAGAACCTCATCACATCCACGTGGCACCCTTCAAATAGATCAACAACAATCTGAAAAGGAGGAAAAGCTAAGGAAAATGAAGACAAATATTCATCACTGAATATTGGAAGATCCAACAACACATAGATAGAGAATTTCCCTTGAGGGGAACATTACAGATCTGAACTATCAATTCCACTCTGGGATGAATCATATCAGATCGAAACCCTATAAGAAAGTAGTCGAACATCCAAACTAGTTAATGAACTGGATGCAGAAGGGACCAACAGGAACACCAGAGGCCCTTCCTGCTACAAAACCACCATAATAACACCCACAGCTCACTGAAATCAATCCATGAAAACTAAAGGTGATTTAAGGGTGGGTCCATATACATGAAGAACACATGATTAAGGGAAACATTACCCTTAATATGTACCTTTTTTTAACATAATGATGTTTGGATAAATATATTTTCGATTTGAATAAGTAAATTAGATTATTCTATTTTCATGGTAACTAATATTGGAATTATTGACAAGGTAATTATGCTATCAAGGAGGAATTATACAACTTTTTGGGACTTAAGGAATAATCAACTATGTTCCGTAACAAGGAAACATGCATGTTTTCAATAAGGATATATAATAATTTAGGTTGTTACTGTTACTCCAGAGAATACATGATTATGGTATTCATATGTTCCGAATGTGATATCCAAGAGATTAATTATGAGAAATGAGAGGAAAAAGGTTAATTAATTTAGTTCACATATTTCTAAAGATGTAGATTTTAAAATTTTTTGATAGATTGTTTGGTTATATGTTTATGTATAATATATGTTTTACTCCAATTGAAGTCTAGTAGATTAATTTATTATCTCACAATAGGTGGACTTATGCATATGTGATAACCATTAAAATTATTTTTGTTGAGAATGATGGAATGTCCTATCATTCTATTTATGGATCACGTGATCTTTCCACACCTTATGAATGAATAATTCAACATCATTTCATTGAATAAAAGACGAAGTAAATATTTTTTAAGGCATGACAACTAGTGTGATTTTAATAAAATAATGTATGGGGTTTTTTCTCATTTTCTTCAACTTTAGGGTAAATAACTTGAATAAGAAATATTTTATCTTAGTTCCTTCTTATCAGATGAATCAGCCGGTCCCATAAATCCTCACAGAATTACTGGTTTCTAGTTATTAATATTCTACCAACCTTGTTCTAATAAATATCCATCAGAAAAATATGGATAGATTTTTCTTCCATATCCATGTGTGCATATACCACATATGTTATCCTATTTGGAAACCCGGTGACGAGTTACATTGGAAACATGTTATATTTCTTACTTTCATTTTTAAAATGATGTTTTATTGTTTCTTTTTATGATAAGTGTTTCCAGGTAAGAAATTTTCAAGAAGTAATCATTTTATATCCTTAAATAATGTTGAGAGGGAAATTCATTTTAATGGGGGTAGAATGTATCACCACAAGATTTTATGAGATTTATTAATTTTAATTTTTTCTATGTCTTCTTTTGTATGCTACAACATGATTAGTTTTTAGTATACACAACAACGTATTAGCTTGTATAATATGAAACACTATTACTGTCTTGTGTTACCCAAAATTTCATGCACTTTTGATATATTTAATTTAAAACAATGTCTATTATAATTGAGAGAAAAATATTATAACTTAGTCATTAAAATGGTGGGTATGAATTGTATTAAATTCCTTCTAAAAAATATATATGAAAATAAATGAGTCTATAAAATCACAAAATCACTATTTATATATTTTATTTTTTAAATATATTTGTAATTTATTCAATTTAGTTTTTATAATTAATCTTATATGTTTTCTAGGCAAGATATAAGAACAAATTCAACTTTACGGATAAAATGACCTTTTTTCTAAAGATGTAGTTTCACCCCCTTTTGGTGGGAAACCAATTATACATATAGTTTTTTTTGTAACATATATATGTTATGTTTTATATAATAATATTCTTCATTGTGATATAGATATCAGAATTTACCTTGGTTTAAATTTTGGTATTTTTATGATGAAATTTATATATTTATGTATAGTGAAAAATACTGCATTTAGGTTCAACACTACATTTTTTTATAACTTAATATATATATTTAGATTATATTTAATTTTTTATTAAATTTTAGTTAGATTTTTTTTAATTTTATCAAAAATTATCTATTAGAAGTAATTTCATATATAAGTTGAATGTAAACACATTTCAATCATTTGATATTTTTTACTTCATAAAAACCCACTTTTTGGTTTTGAAAAAGAGAATCAATTTTAAAATAAGTAATAAAACATTTGTGTATAGAATTTAAAAATTTTGATTTCATATTTGGAATCATTTATTAAAAATTATGTAAATAGTTACCTTTAATTTTTGACAATATGAATAGTAACTTCAGTAATTATTATTTTTATTTTCTAAGGATTAAAGGTAAATTGTGTTAATATGGACAAATAATAATATTATAAAAATCACTAAAACATATTCAAAAATATTCGATGATTTATAGGTGACCAAAACAATTGATAATTCGTACCTTTGGAATTTAGGTTCCACATGGGTGTGAAAATAGCATGTTATAATAATAAATATAATGTAAAAGGAAATATAACATAAAGCCATATATTTAATGAAAAAAAATTATTGTTGTGTTATATAATATATATATATATATATTTGACTATAAATACTAAATATATATCAAAAATAAATTTACAACTTCATGGTATTTTATTTATAATTTTTATTGACAAAAATAATTTATGTTACAATGATGATGCAGTGGAAAGTTTATTAGTTAATGATTCCAATAAATGATATTATAAATTTTAAAAAATATATAATTTTGAAACCTTGATTCCACAAACAGATTTTTGTGATTCTTTTTACATGCTATTTTTAATTTCATATTGGTTTTTTTAAGCAATAAGATTTTTATAGCTTTAACAAAAATCAATTAGTAACTAGTTTTAAAATTGAGATAAATGAGTTTTTAAAACAAATACTATTTTAATAAATGATATAACAGTAATAAAAATATAAAATTATTAAAATTGATTTATATAATGTAACATATATATCTAATGGTCAACTTTATGTTATATTGTAATTTTGTAGTAATTATTGACAACATAGTGTAAAAATAAAAGAAGAAATGGTAAGAGTTAATTTATTTAACTTAGGGTTATTGCCAAATGATAATGATAAATTGTTTAACTAAACTTGTATAAAACCAATTGTTTGTGAGTATTTAGACCCATATTCATCCTATCCTTTAAATATGTATCTTTATAGATATTTTAATTCTAAAATCTATTTAAAATAAAATATTGTTGCAAGAAATTTCTAATGTTCCCCTCCTCCCTCTTATGAAAGGACACAACATCTATCCACTTAACACCTCTCAAACCTCTTGCCTCACCCAAATTCGGCATAAATATGATTACAACATCCATCAATTCTTAATATATCAACAGAATGGGTAGAAATATATCTTATAGTGGTCTTTTATGCAAATCAAAATGTGATACTCGAAAATTTTGTAATTGATTTATCAATTCTTTCAAAATTATTTTCATCTTAAACATCATCTTCTTATGTTCTATCCTAAGTAAAGTAATAAATCTATTATCAACTAAATTTTTAGATGGTATTTTAATTATGGTAAAACTTTATTCATTCTATTCTTCATCCCACTAAATACAATATCACTATGTCTGTGTATATACAACTTACCGGCTACACGTCGTGGTGTAATTTCTTATTCAACAATAATTAATTAGTATGGGTATGCCGAGGAATACAATCGATGTAAATAATGAATATTATATGATAATTATTTTGTATAATTAATATACCATCCAATTCTATACCATTTAAAAATGATTGAATGACACCACTACTCATAGGTATGTACGACCTATCATCTCCACGATGTGATACAATTCATTCAACTGGATAATAATTATTAATAGATTGTATACATGAATGGAATGAAAAAAAGATTATATATAGTATACAAATATCATTTTATATGTTATATAACAAATATCCTAAGAAGTGGAACCAGAACATATCTGAAAAAACATGCATAATAACATATTATAATTAATATCTGAATGATGAGTGACAGTAAAATGTGACTAAAAATTAGATGATAATATAATCATATATGATATCATAAAAATTATTATGATTATGTAAAAACTGAAGAACAATTTTAAATCATTATACATGTGGTTCAGATACATATGATGGATATTAGACCTATGGTAAGGGGTAATTTTAATCTCGTAATTATCTGAGATTATTTATACGAAAGTATTTAATAGGGTATATTTAACTTCTACATCCATGTTTCATAAATATGAAATATTATTTAATTATTTATTCTATTTATTAATTCAATTCATACCCATTGGTTAATTTTTATTAATCTGTATTTATGTAATCTTGTAGAGACCCGAATCATGACATACATTGACATTAAATTACATTTTTAGAATACTTAATACATAACAAAAATAGACAAACAAGGATATTAATATTTTAGTGTCTTTGTAAACTCAGAACAAAATCTTCTAATCGTTGTAAAAGATCTTCAACGTCTCCCATAAATATCTTCCCCTTTTGTTTTATTACGTAAAACCTTTATTTATATCTTAGGGAAAATAAAACATAAAAAAGGGTGAGCTCAAATGCTCAGTAAGGGAAAACATAGATAACATGAAACAACCCATAATCATTTGGAAGAAAAAATGTGAACATGAAGTTTAAACATCAAAATCTTGAGCAAAGACATAAATCGTCGAAGTAAGTAAGGCATATATCATAATGGAAGGTCAACCATGATAAATTATAATTGGAATAAAACATGTAATTGTGGAAACCAGTCAGCACATGTTATTATTTCCATAGTAGCCAAGGCATTACTGCCAAGACCATCTTATTGGATAATGTCGCTTTTTGAATCGAGTTCACTCCTCGTTTCAGTCCTGTAACACTGAACCGATATACTTACCGTTCCAGCCATGTATATCTCATGAGATATAAATATTTACCCAATTCATTTGAGGGAGATATAGGTCCCACCCATCTCATAATGATAACATTCTTACTTGTTCCACAAAATAATCATACATTATTCATAATAACCTAACGAATAAAATGGGTTTCATAAGCATCATCCCATCATCACATAATCCATATACAATAAATGGATATCATTTCATAATAAGAAACATGAAACCATATAAATCATAGATACATTATACTTGAAACATACACATATGAAATAATGTCAACATAGATGGAAAAAATGGTTTTGATAAAACAATTGAAATGAATTCTTGAGAAAATTATCCATTCTTCTTCAAAATCAATTTCTTTTCCCAAAACTTCATGAAATTTTAAAAGAAAGTCATTTTTTTAGAAATAGTCATGAAATCTTTTGGATAAATCTTCATGAAAATAAGGCTTTATAAAACCGTAAAAATCTTTTCATATCGTATACGCTAAAAAAACATTTTTCTCGTACTTTTGCCGGAAAAGTCAAAAAAGTACCTCGTAACGTAAACAAAAGAAAGATTCCTTAAATTCCATGTAGTAAAAGTCAAAAATGGATAAGGATGACTTTAAACATACTAGAAAACACTTTTATAATACATGGACATGGATGATAGAAATAAACCCGATAAATACTTACGTATAAGCAGTCTCGGATAGAAAGCAATTGAGATTGCAACATTATCCCTTACCTTAGGTATGATATGATTCGTACATATCTGAAACTCTTGTATAATGATTTAAATAATGTCATTGACATATTACATAATCATATTCATTGTTATGATATCATATATGGTTCACTTATGACTTTATATTACACGTTCTTTTGTAAATTCCATGTTAAAGAGCGTTTAGGGTAAAATCATTTCATTTAACGTATGTGTTCTGACTTGTCATTCTTGATATTATTACTTATATCCTATTTTAAATAACTCTATAATGTTAAACAAGATTTATATATAATATATATTAATCATATAGATATATATTATAGATCAATAAAAGGAATGAAATACACCGTTCATGGAGACGGTAGGTCGTACGTACGCTTGAATGCTGTTTTCGTTTCCTTATTGAATTAAATGATATTAAGTAGATGAAATATATATATATATATACATAAATATAGTATGATTTTTATTTCATATATTTCATGATTAATTATTATATATTCTTTTTAATCATTCTTGAATGGTTAACATGGAGAATGAATCTCATCGCTTCGTGGAGACGGTAGTCCGTACGTACGCACGAGCGATGATATCATTCCCATGATCATGGAATTGTATTGGAGTGTATGTATACTATTTCAGAATAAATATCAATTTACAATAATCATATATAGATATTATTTACACCATTATACCCATCCAAGTAAGGTGGTGATGGAAAATAGATTACACCACGACGTGGAGGCGCTATTCCGTACGTACGCACGCGTTGTGATTTCATTTTTTGTATGATGGATAGATGGTGAAATAGGGTTATTTCATACATATAATATCATATCAGTATATTATTGATACATATGATATTACTTAATAATTAAACAACTAAAGAAGAATAAGTGGAAGAAGAAATAATGTTGAAAGAATCGGTAATAGACATTACCTCTTCTTTGAAGCGCCTCTTTGAGACCTCCCTTTAGGGCACCAAAATTCGTATTTGAAGAATACCAGGACCTATAGGATGTTTCTACGGAAGTGGAGAAGAGAATTGTTCAGGGGTTGGCCGAGAATGAAGGCTCAAAGTGGTGTGAAGAAGAGAGGGAGGAGGTTCCCTTTTATAAGGGAGGAGAGGGGCACCTTTGGAATAACTAAATTTATTATTTTATTATAAAGTAATATTCTATTTTTAAAAGCTCCAAATTGTGTTATTTCGAATATAAGGTGTGGATGGGTCGAAATAATCTCATCCAATAGAATCTAGACATGTTTAGGTTTCTATTTTAACCTTATAATTTAGATTTAACTTTAAGTTAAATAAAATTTCTTTTACTGTGTATTCTTGTTTTATTACACTATAAGGATAATAAACATTCTATAACATAACAAAAGAACCCCAAGTTGTTTATTATTAATATATATAACCCTATCTAAGTCATATGGAGGAACCTTAGTTTTTTAGGAATAATATAACAATTAATAATATAATATTTGTTTTAAATACTATTTTATGTCAATTTTGAACCTATTTGGTAATTGATTTTTGTGAAAATCATAATAGAAATATTAGTTCGAAAAAAGTTAATTAAATCAATAATAACATGTCATATTAACTTATAAAATTATTGGAATTCATAAAAAGTCTCAAATTACATTTATTTGGGTATTTATAACATCAATTATGTCAATATTTCATTAATAATATAATTATTACACCATCATTGTGTCATAAATAAATAAAATTATATAAAGTCTAAAAATTAAAAATAAAATATAATTATCCAGAAACTATTTTTATATTTCTAATGAATATTTATAGTTGAATTTATCTTATGTATAACCCTATATTAAAAATGAGTTACTTATAAAACTTTTATTTTAACTATTTTAACCCTTCTATAAATAAATTAATAATAAATGTCCTAATCTAATCCAAGTGTGCCTAAATGGTGATATTTTATTCCTAAGGTTGTTTTTGGTAGAATTACATTTATCCAATAGTATTAGGACACGTTTTAGGGTAATAATAATATCATTTTTACCCTTAATTACCCTATTTACTTTAAACCGTGGTAAATAAAACTAAAAAGTTATTATTCATCAAAAATTATTTTCATCTCATTGAACCACATTTTACTTACTGACATCAACCATGTCTCTCAGATTTTTGAAATTCTATTCAAAAAAGCAGTAAAATAATGTTTTATGTAAATTTGAAAATTCTCCTAGGTGGTGGGTAAAAGACGGTCAAAAGTTCAATAAAATTTTTATATATATAAAATTATTATAAAATGTCTCCAATGAATTAATTTGAACTTATATAGGTATTATGTATCAATTTTGACCTAAAATTAAATTAAATAAATTAAATAACTATTTAAATAAAAATTCGGTTTTTAAATAGTAACCCAGTGTTTTCACTATTCATCAAAAATTGCAAGTTTTTAGAAAAATACCAAAATTTCACCCTAGGATAATTTTGATATTCTGAATCCAAAAATGAAGTAGATTTTGAAGGATAAAATTTATAAAATTTAAAAAAGTTGGTATTACTATTCATAATGACTAGTTCTAATAACATTTTAGTAATATATCGTTGTTTAGTAAAACCTGGTATTGCATACGACACATGATATAGAGGAAGGTCATTATTGCGTGTAATGAAACCATGTCAGGGTTTCGTGTTGTGGAAGATTCCTTTTTTGTTTTGTTATAACATAATCCAACCATTTTTCATTTATACATTTAATATATATTTATATATATACTCAATGTTGCGTAGAATGACTATTATCAAATGAACTTGAAATTGTGTGTAACACAATCTAAGAATGGTGTGGCATATACTTCAAGCTAATACGATGTTGCATATAGCACAACATAATCATGTTGTAGCATAAAACACATTACATAAAATAAATTAAAAAGAATACTTATCATAAAATATCAGTTTGTTACATTCTACCCCCCCTTAAAATGAATTTTTCCCTCGAAATTCATCAGGGTTATACATAGATTTCTAGTTGAACGTTTCATTAATTGAAACCCACATCGTAAAATGAAATACCAAAAATTAACTTTAAAAACTAATGTATGAAACATTATGGTAACCCAAATTAACTCATCACTGGGTTTCCACGTTGGAGAACATAGGTGAAAATATGGATATGGAAGAGATATCTAACCATCAGGTTCTAATGGAGAGTTGTAGAGAACATGGCTATGAAAACACCAACAATCACAAATCCATATATTTGTGATGATCTAAGGTAGCATCTAATTCATCAGATATAAGGGCACTAGGACAACATTTTTGGTTTTCAAGATCATTTCTCTAAATTTAAAGAATTTTAATTAGAAGAAATACACAATTTATTTCGATATAATATCACCGTTTTTCTTGACTTGAATAATTTACACTTTATCTCTTAAAGAAATAAAGTTGAATTTGTCATTTTTGAAGTGTTAGCAGATCATGTGATAGAATGATGGGTCATTCCATCTGTCTTAATCAAAAGGTTAGTAATAGTTATATACATAAGTCCATCTATTGTATATCGTTCCAAAAATGGACTTATACTTCATCTATCATTCCACTAAATAAATTATAACTAGTTTATACTAACTAGGGACTTCCTATAGGCCAGTGGTAGGAGATAAAGGCCAGTCGCAGTTCAGTTGTGGGTTCAATTCACACAGCCTTGTCCGACGCAATGGGTGGTCGCCTGTCCTGCAGGCTGTTCTTTTTCTAAAACTACATTACTATCACATCCCATCAATAATATCGAAAAATTTCTATCCTTAAAAAATACCAATTTTTTTCCAACATAATCCATTCCAATCTTTAGGCTTGTCTAAAATACATCGGTCCAAGCTCATAGTATAAAGAAAATGATTACCTGAAATGTCACATAACAATCACGTGAATGCCATCATTTATCCCCAATATATCATATGATATATATTGTTGGTCAAATTACAAACATGTGAATAACTGAATCATGTATTCTCTTGATGAATGAATACCCATTGAACCTTAGTGAAAACATGAATGTAGTTAAAAGATAACACTTTCCACATACCAAAATACTCAAAATTCTATATACTCAAACCATGATATAACTTAACCATTATATCAATCATGTGCTCAAGAATATAATCAAACATCTCATTATCATCTTATCCCTTCATTATACGCATATCATCTACTTTCCAAAAATATATGAATAACCTTCCATGGTTACCGGTACCATTCAACATATACTTTCAAATAATTTAGGACAAACATTAGTGTAACAATCCTTAGATGATTCTTTATTGCATAGTACCATTAACTATACAACATAACTCTTGATAAACATACAATCATTCCACTACCTTCTTAAACAACTGACTGAGCTTCAACACTTCCTTCATCTCATATATCATTTGTAATATCCTCATCATCATCCACATAAATACTACCCATATGACCATGCTGATTCTCTTTATGAGATCTTCCCTTAGGGCAATGGTTTGCATAATGGCCATAAATTCCACATTTAAATAATCTAATCATTTTTGATGTTGTTGAAATACCATTATCCATGTCCATGGTGTTAACTGAACCTTTTCCTTTTCACTAACTGGCTTTGTGTCCTTCTTTTCCACACCCAAATCATCTTTTAGTTCCATTGAAACAATCTCCCCGATGCCTCTTCCCACATGATTTACATGAGGGAAATTGAACTTTCTTTCTTCTATGGTCATCATGAAACTCCATCTTTCTCATGTTATCTGAGTCGAGAATCTTACCAAAGTTGATATTATTGAACATATTATGAGATTGATGATTACACATAATAACGATGTTTGGACTTCCAAATCCCATTTCATTTGGTTGCTCATGAAAAATATCATTCCATTGTCCTTCATATCCTCCATTATAGTTATTCTTCCTGTTTCCAGCCATTTTCTAAAACCCAAAAAAGAATAATGTGAGGGGAAAAAATCATGCTAGGGAAAACAACATAGTAAACGGGGAGTAACCTCAATATTTAAAATCTTAGGTTAAATTATAAGATCATTACTGTAGTTCATGGACTATATCCTATATGTATACATATCCTTAGAGACATCCCTATACATACCTTAGAAATATCTCTAGGGATCTCACTAATGTTTTTGCATCCTAGTTTCCAAAGGTTGACTAATCCTTTCCTTGGATACCAACTCTAGAGACCCAAATCTTGAAGTACAAGGACATTACATTACTTTTTCAGAATACTTAATACATAACAAAAACAGACACACAAGGAATGTAATAGTATTGTATCTTTGGAAACTCAGAAAAAAATCTTCTAATCGTTGTGGAAGATATTCAACATCTCCCATAAATATCTTTCCCTTTTTTTCGTACCTAAAACCATTCTTTATATCCTGGGGAAAATAAAACATAAAAAAAGGGTGAGCTCAAATGCTCATTAAGGAAAAACATAGATAAAATAAAACAACCCATAATCATTTGGAAGAAAAAACATGAACATGAAGTTTAAACATCAAAATATTGAGAAAAGACATAAATCGTCGAAGTACATAAGGCATATATCATAATGGAACATCAACCATGGTAAAATATAATCGGAATAAAAAATTTAATTGTGGAAACCATTCATCACATGTTATGATTTCCATAGCAGACAAGGCATTGCTACCAAGACCATCTTAGTGGACAAAGTCCCTTTCTGAATCGAGTTCACTCCTCATTTCAGTCATGTACCATTGAACCAGATTAACATACCATTCCATCCATGTCTATATCATGAGATATAAATCTTTACCTAATTTATTGGAGGGAGATATAGGTCCCACCCATCTCATAATCAAATCATTCTTACTTGTGCCACAAAATAAACATACATTATTCATAATAACCCAACGAATAAAATGTGTTTCATAAACATCATCCCATCATCACATAATTCATATAAAATAAATGGATATCTTTTCATAATAAGAAAAGTTAAACCATGTAAATCATAGATACATTATACTTGAAACATACACATATGAAATAATGACATCATAGATGGAAAAAATGGTTTTGATAAAACACTTGAAATGAATTTTTGAGGAAAATTTACTTTCTTCTTAAAAATCAATTTCTTTTCACATAATGTCGTGTAATTTTAAAATAAAGTCATTTTGTTGAAAATAGTCAAGAAATATTTTGAATAATGATTCATGAAAATAAGGCTTTATAAAACCGTAAAAATCCTTTCATGCTGTATAAGTTAAAAAAACATTCTTCTCGTACATTTGCCGGAATAGTCAAAAAAGTATCTCGTAATGTAAAAAAAAGAATGATTCCTTACATACCATGTAGTAAAAGTCAAAAATGGGTATAAAGTACTTTAAACATACATGAAAACACTTGTATATAACATTGACATGGATGATAGAAATAACCCCAATAAATACTTACGTATAAGCAATCTCGGATAGAAAACAATTGAGATTGCAACATTATCCCTTACCTTAGGTAGGATATGCTTCGTACGTATCCTAAACTCCTGTATAATGATTTAAATAATGTCATTTACTTATTAAAGAATCATATTCATTATTATTATATCATATATGGTTCACTTATGACTTTATATTACCCATTCTTTTGTAAATTCCATGTTAAAGAGCGTTTTGGGTAAAATCATTTCATTTATCGTATGTGTTCTGACATGTCATTATTGATATTATTACTTATATCCTGATTTAAATAATTCTAGAATATAAAACATGATTTATATATAATATATATTCATCATAGAGATATATATTATAGATCGATAAAAGGAATGAAATACACCGTTCATGGAGACGGTAGTCCGTACGTACGCATGAACGCTGTTTTCATTTCCTTATTGAATTAAATGAAATTAAGTAGATGACATACATATATATATACATAAATCCATTATCACTATTATTTAATCTATTTCATGATTACTTATTATATATACTTTGTAATCATTCATGAATGGTTAAAATGTAGAATGAATCTCATCGCATCGTGGAGACGATAGTCCGTACGTACGCATGAGCGATGATATAATTCCCATGATCATGGAATTGTATTGGAGTGTATTTATAATATTTCATAATCAATATCACTTTAAAATAATCATATATACTTATTATTTACACCATTATACCCATCCAAGTAAGGTGGGGGTGGAAAATAGATTACACTACAGTGTGGAGACGGTATTCCGTATGTACGCATGCGTGATGATTTTTTTCCATAGGATGGATAGATAGTGAAATAGGGTTGTTTCATACTTATAAAAACTTATAATTATATGAGTTAAACTGATATTATTACTTCATAATTAAACAACTGATGAAGAAGAAGTGGAAGAAGAAATAATGTTGACAAAACCAGTAACAGGCATTACCTCTTCTTTGAAGAACCTCTTTGATACCTCCTCTTAGGGCACCATAATTGGTCTTTGAAGAGGACCATGACCTCTAGGATGTTTCTAGGGAAGTTGAGAAGAGAAGTTTTCAGGTGTTGTCTGAGCCTGAAGGCTCAAGGTGTTGTGAGGAAGAGAGGGAGGAGTGCCCTTTTATAATGGAGGAGAGGGGCACCTTTGGAATAACTAAAAATATTATTTTATTATAAAGTAATTTTCGGTTTTTAATAGATCCAAATTGAGTTATTTCTAAGATAAGGTGGTGGTGGGTCGAAATCCTCTCATCCAACAGAATTTATCCAAGATTAGGTTTCTATTTTACCTTATAATTTTGATTTAACTTTAAGTTAAATATTTTTTCTTTTACCATGTCTTCTTGTTTTCTTACACTATAAGGTTAATAAACATACTATAACAAGACAAAAGAACCCCATGATATTTATTATTAATATATATAACCTTATATAAGTCATTTGTCCGATACTTAGATATTTAGGAATAAAATAACAATTAATAATTTAATATTTGTTTTAAAAACTATTTTATGTCAATTTTGACACTATTTTTCTAATTTATTTTTGTGAAAATCATAATAGATGGATTAGTTCGAACAAAGTCAATTAATTCAATAATAACATGTCATATTAACATATAAAATTATTGTAATTCATAAAAACTCTCAAATTTCATTTATTTGGGTATTTATAACATCAATTATGTGAATATTTCATTAATAATATAATTACTCCAGCATCATTGTGTCATAAATAAATTAAATTATATAATGTCTAAAAATTACAAATAAAATACCATTATGTAGGAAATCATTTTAGATTTCTAATGAATATTTATAGTTGAATTTATCTTATGTATGACCCTATATTAAAGATGATTTACTTATTAAACATTGATTTTAACTATTTCAACCCTTCTTTAAATAAATTAATAATAAATGTCCAAATCTAATCCATGTGGGCCAAAATGGTCTTATTTTATTCCTAAGGTTGTTTTGGGTCGAATTAAACTTATCCAATAGAATTAGGACATGTGTTAGGGTAATAATAATATCATTTTTACCCATAATTACCCTATTTACTATTAACCATGGTAAATACAAGTAAAAAGTTACTATTCACCAAAAATTATTTTCATCTCAAAGAACCACATTTTAATTAATGACATCAACCGTGTATCTCGAATTTTTTAAATTCCATTCACAAAAGCAGTAAAATTATGTTTTATGTAAATTTGCAAATTCTCCTAGGAGGTGGGTATAAGACGGTCAAAAGTTCAATAAAATTTTTATATATAGAAAATTATTATAAAATTACTCAAATGAATTACTTTGAACTTATATCAGTATTATGTATCAATTTTTACCTCAAATTAATTTAAAAAAAATAAATAATTATTTAAATAAAAATTCGGTTTTTAAATAGTAACCCAGTGTTTTCACTATTCATCAAAAATTGAAAGTTTTCAGAAAAATACCAAAATTTCATCCTAGGATAATTTTGATATTCCAAATCCAAAAATGAAGTCCATTTTGAAAGATAAAATTTATAAAATTTCAAAAATATGGTATTACTATTCATAACGGCTAGTTCTAATAATATTTTAGTAATATATCGTTGTTTAGTAAAATCCAGTATTGCGTAAAACACACGCTATCGAGGAAGGTCGTGATTGCATGTAATGCAAGCCAAGTCAGGGTTGCATGTTATGAAAGACTCATTTGTTGTTTTGTTATAACATAATCCAACTATTTTTCATTTATACATTTAATATATATTTATATATATACTCAAGTTACGTAGAATGACTATTATCGAACGAACTTGAAATTGTGTGTAACACAATCTAAGAATAGTGTTTCACATATTGCAAGCTAATACGGTGTTACATATAGCACATGATAATATTTTTGTATCATAAAACACATGAAATCAAATAAATTAAAAAGAATACTTATCATAAAATATCATGTTGTTACAAATCATTCTTTAATTTTCCATACTTTTTCTTTTTTCTTGCAAAAGAATGAGTATGAAATTTTTAACATATATAGAATGATCATATTTTTACATCTTCATAACACCATATTTCAAATAATATTCAATTACAGTATTTCACGTGAGTGTTCAATTAAATTATTTTCTTTTATAATTAAACAGTATTTTGAAAAAATAAAATGTCGTTAAAAAAGAAAGGATATTTTCATCAAGAATTAATTTCATGTATTTTATCCAAATTAATTTCCATATATGATGACATAAGATTATGTTTATTTCCCCATTATTACTATTATTTTTTTTATCGATTTGTTTTATGAAATACATTTATTTTATATAGATTATGATGGAATGATTTTTAAGAATCCCATTTTTTTCCTCAATACTATTGTGAATGGTTTATGTTTTTATGGAACATGTAATAATGATTTCATTATGAGATGGGTTTGATCTATATCTCTCGCTATTTAATTGTGTAAAGATTTATATCTATTGAGATATACATTATTGGAATCGAATGTAAATCATGTACAGTAATATAGGGTTGTAACATCATGTAAACCTGGTTTAATAATAGAAATTCTCCGCTATGATGGAATTGGAAATGAGCATGGGATAATATGGAATTTATTTTATATGCTTATATGTTTTCCACAATTTCATGTTTTATGCCAATGATATGTTATCAGGTTTTAATTTACTTTTTTGTTAATGCATTATGTACTTCAATGATTTATTTCACAACTCATGATTTTGATATTGAAATGTTATGTTTATGATTTTACATTATTATGTTCATTTTTTGTATAATTTTTTCTATGCATGCCCATACTGAAAATTTGATTCCACCATTTTCATATGTTTTCTTTTCTTTAAGATATATTGAATGGTTTTAGGTCGGAAAAGTAATGGGAAAATATTTATGGGAGATTTTGATGATCTTTCCCCATGCTAGAAGAATGAGTTTAAAATATCCAATGACAATAATCTAATACGGACTTTAAACTTATATCTTTGTAATGTATTAATATTTCAACTAATTTAATAGAATTTCCATCTTTATCAATATTGGGGTGTTGGAAAGTCAATATTAAATAAACCCTATGTTTATAAAAAATAGTGATCAATTATTTTCATATATTAATATTTTAACTTATCATATAAATATCAATTACAAAAATTAGAATCCAAGAAATAAATTTAAGGGGTTATTATATTTTGTGTCTAGATACATAATTTTAATATTTAATGAAATATATTCAACTTTTAATAAGGATCCTCCAACAGAT
Source organism: Viscum album (assembly GCA_963277665.1). Taxonomy (NCBI): domain Eukaryota; kingdom Viridiplantae; phylum Streptophyta; class Magnoliopsida; order Santalales; family Viscaceae; genus Viscum; species Viscum album. Next base: position 758,290,167 of record OY728145.1, on the reverse strand, counting down.
AAAGCCTCTTTTAAAAACCCTATAAAAAACTTATCATTGTAACAAACAGATTGAAAATATTAGAAATGATGACCACATATGGGAAGAAATTGTAAAATAGATACATATCAATTATTACATAGGTATAACATGATGACATGGGTATGAGAATATTAGCTTTTGAATTTATAATCATATTAATCTTGTAACAGATCAAAATCCAAAATAATGGAAAAATGATTTTAATTTTATAATGTGTCAATCATAATGTAAACATTGATATTTTGTAATAAGAGAAAAAAAATTGGAATGAGAAACAATTATCTAGAATACACATAATATAATAAAATAATTTCATTAGAGAATGATCATTTCCAATAATATCATAGTGGATTCGTTTCACCCACAGTTAAAAATATCCTTAGTAACGGTTTTGTAAATGGAAGATCATATAATGTAGTTTTCACTTGAAAGACCATCATATCCCTAGTCAAGGATAAGTACAATGACTATCATTGTGGAATGGTTTCACACCCCATTTTGGCATATAATTAGTCATGGTTCACTCTAAGTTGTATCATATTGTAAAAATTCCCAAATAAACCACAATTTACTCCCAATTCCAGTCCTTATTATCAAATAAGATATCAATCATTACCCAATGAACTAGAGGGAAATATAATTTCTAGCCAACCTATCACATAATCATAATCCATTAATATTTCTTCTCAAATATCATAACACAATCATCATATCATAATCCATGGAAATAAAATGGGTTCCATAAATATTTTATAGTTTCATAACCCAAGTAAAACAATTCGATTTCATAAATATCATTTCATAATAATAATAAAATGTACATAGATATAATAATGGTGTTATCATTAGATTATATTCCAAATAAAGTATAATTAACCAAAAATTCTGAAATCATAAATGTAATATTCTTTCAAGATATCACTATAAATATTTCATGGGGAAAATATCATTTTAATGTTATAATCAATTTTTAAAAATCATAAAATTTCTTGAATATAATGTTATAAATTATCTTTGTAATCATCCTTGGAAATATTTAATTAATGAACTATATCATTGAGTTGTCATTAACAAATTATGTTTATTCCGTGAATGAGAAAACAAATAGTTATTTAACATTTTTTTAAATTAATAAATACCTCATTAAAAAGTGTCGATGAAGGTTCATTTCATGTTATATTTAAAAAATACAAAAATGGGTAAAAATGGAATTAATAAAAATAATGTCTTAATGAAAAATAATAAAAAACAATTAAAATAAAACCTTGATGTGGAAAAAATGATTCTTAGCCAATGTATATAACGTTCTCTATTTTCAGTAAAAACATTATTTATATCTATTTAGTATACAAATTAAAGAAAATGATATGAAAACATTTTTTCTCTAAAAATATGCTCGGATGAAATATCAAAGATGATATTATTTATAATTATATCATAAATGTTTTTCATTAAACAATAATCATAAATAATTCTTGCAATCATTGAGATTGAATCATATAACTGTTGACTCCTGTTGTATAATCCAAGAATTCATTTAAGCCCCTCATATAATAAATTTCAATTCTTTATTATTTATATATAATTTATTTATATATTAATAGATTCATATATGATCTAATTAATTAATTTTAAAACATATTTATTAATAATTATTTATTAAAATCATCCATTCTAGGCATTGTCAGAATAATTTTTCATTAAAATTTTGGTTAGGTTATTCCAATCCTTATATATTAATTAGGATACCATCATCTACAAAATATTAATTATGATATTAATATTATATTTAGTCATTATAAACATACACATAATCATCAATAAAATATAGAGATTGAAAAATGATTTACATTTTTTTTGGAGAAGGTTTGTCGTAAGTATGGTTGATAAATATTTTCATTTTATAATGAAAAGAATATAATAATGAAAAATAATACGTTTTCCTTCATAAAATATAATTATATCATAAAAAACAAATATATTCACATTTAATTTTTCATTATTACAATTTAATTAAAATAAAAATGAAAAAAACATTTCATTGATTAATGGAGGTTCTAGTCCACACGTACGTATGAGAAACGCCATAATTTTATAATAGATTGGAATTTAATACTGTTCTGAATGTCCAAAAAATTATAATTTAAATTACCTTTTTTATATGAATAATTGGGTTATTATGTAATATGGTTAAATAAAATAAATTCAATACCATGGTTTTATCATATCTTTATATAGTCCACTAAACATAATTGTTGTTTCCGATGCTTTCGCCGGGGCGCGCGCATCCGTCTGTGGGGAGGACATGCTGTTTGTTACCCTACATTCCCGCTTTCCAAAGGCGGGCAGCATCTGTTCCTTGTTCAGGGACGTCTGCTCCTTGATCAAAACTGCGATGATGGGATGTTGGTTCTTCCTTCCGTGGATTCCTCCTCGGAGCTCATCACCTAGTCTGGGTCTCCCTCATTGATTTAAGACTGGTTCGTGATGCTCATTCCATGTGCCATATGTACATGGATGCCGGTTAATTACGCTTCTTCTGTTGAGACGCTCCAAGGGGTTTTGTCGGGGCAGAAACCTTCGGTGAAGAGAACGGTCACGTTAGGGTGTCATTGGCATGTCTGCCTTCTGTCCCTTATCATAGGGCTTCTCAAGGGCGCAGAAGCCCGAGGCATCCCACATCAAAAGCGGGGAATGTGTACCAACTGAGTTTTTCCTCAGCTTCCCATGTTTAACATGTGGTATGTCATGATTTTAACGTCTTGCAGAGACAGATCAGGTGGAAGGACCCCTAGGGGGAACACCGATGTTGGGGCCAGCACGTGGGCAGCTTCCCAGATGTCATTGAATGGGATGGGGTGGCATGATCTCACCGGGATGTGGCGGCCCGGGTAAGGATCATGATGGATGGTGGAGTGACAGTCTTGAACCTCGTGGAGGCTTCCTATGTACCATGCATTAGCATGGATAAAATCCACGTAGTTCACTGGGATGGGGATTATGCTCTGAGGCAGCCCAAGAGGGGGAATAGAGTTTAACGTCATGCGGGACGAGATACAGTTTGACATCATGTGGGACGAGGGAATACAGTTTAACATCATGCAGGACGAGATACAGTTTAACGTCATGCGGGAGGAGATATAGTATAACATCATTCGGGACGAGGGATTTGGGGCTTACGCTCTGAGGCGGCCCATGGTAGTCAGGGAACCAACGTGGAGAGGTCGGGATGACTGGGTAGTGGGCTTGAACCTCGTGGAGGCTTCCTACGTACCATGCGTTAGCACAAATCAAAGTGCACATAGTTCATTGGTATGGGGCTTAGGCTCTAAGGTGGCCCATGGTGGTGTCATGGTCGATGTGTTCTCTAAGCCCATGTGAGTCCTTCTCGGTGTGAGAAACATGAGGTAGCATGGACCAGACGATCATGTCACAAAGGGTGCGTCCGTGAGAAGCGGAATGGGGCTTACGCGTTGAGCGTCCCAAAGAGGAAATAGGGGCTTACACGTGGTTAGTGGCCCTTTGTGCCAGGGTTTACTCCAGTGTGGAGGCTCGGGGTGCGACAAAGTGCAGTGGGAAAAAGGCTCCACTGGCCTTGGCAGGGGGAAGCACAGAGATTCACGGGTGCAACGATCCATTGAGAGGCTAGGGGCATATGCTCTGAGGCGGCCCTTCCCCCGTGGACAAATTCCACTCCAACAATGAGGATCTCATTCCATGTGAGGAAGTGTCCATTCCCAGGGAGACGAGTGTGCGTAAAGAATGCCCGAGCTAGGGGGACCCTGCGTGTGAAGCACGGGGTCGGGCCACAGTATAACGTCATGTGTTAAGGACACGGTGCTTAGCAGTTTAACATCCTGCAGCTTGGACGAGGTGGGTATTCTCTACACCCCTAGGTCTTACATGTCCAACGCCATCTACCCCTTGTGAGAGGAAAGACATCAGCAAGGCCGTAGAAATGGGGGGCCGCAGGGCGAACCACTGGGGGATCCATGTTAGCAGGGCTATGCGAAGAAGCAATAGCTGTTAGTGTGCCTATGCGGAGAAGCATAAGGGAAAGCAACGCAGTGGGAAACACCGCCCAAGGGACATTGAGGTTACTTCGCACGAGTCTGGAAGGCCGTACGGGAAAACTACGCATGGCGTGTAATTGAAGCCAGGAATTGCGTGTGGAGAAGGAATTGCGCGCAGGGTATTGCGCGCACGGAAGGGTATTGCGCGCACTAGACACAGATTACACACAAGGAAGGAACCTGGAGGAGGGGGAAAATTCACTTAAGCCGGTGGGGTTGCGTGCAAAGGCGAACCCCAGGGCAAGGTTGGGTGAAAAGTGGGATTACCCGAAAGTCATATTGTGCGCGGGGGGAGTGGAATTGCGCACACGAGAGCCGCTTCAAATTCCTCAACCCCCAAACCGTCGGGGTCGCCTTCTATTTATAGGCACCCGACGGCACGGAATCCAGGCAGCGCGCGAACGTTTCCGTGCCGGGAACCGTCGGCGCGTGAAATCTCTCCGCGTGGAACCGGGGTGCGCAAATATTGTGTGCCTCATCGGCTCGATCACACGAATCTCAGGGGTCCTTCACGTGCACCACAATATTTTGCGCGGATCCTCCTTTATTTCGCACACCACTTCCCGGGCCTCTGGATCGGGCCTCTGATTCCGAATATGACATCGTTTGGCATTTCGAAACTTCCTCTAGGAGTTACGGACTTTTTCGGCATCTACAAATGCCCCCTTGGAATTGGATCGATGAGAGGTCGCAACGAATAGATTCCAAGGGAAACGCTGAAGTGATGAGTCTCCTGGCCAGGTTGCGTGCAAAATTCCAATGGGGTGTGCGAAACGACGGATTCGCACGAAATACTCTTTCTGCACGGCGTGGAACCTGGGCCTCACCTATAAAAAGGGGCACTGGGTCCCGAATCCATACTTTAGCTTTTTCCGCACAATAGTCTTAATGCTCTCGTGCATGAAATCACACCCGCGGCTGCGCATAAAAATGCTCTGGCAGCGCTGTGTTCCTTTCGAATTTTGGCCTTGTTTTCGTGCCTGCTCGGGATATTCCATGCTTAGCGTTCCGATTGCGCACCCATCTCCTGGATTTCGCGCAAATACTTCAGATTTCACGCAACACTCTCTGATTCCACGCACTGCATCCCGATTTCGTGCAACTCCCAAAAATTTTGAGATGGCCGCAAACCGAGTTGATGGGGGGGAAGCTGCTGTCCGTAGGGGCGAGATGGCGGTGAACGAAGAGGTCTATGGAACCTAGGTGATCGTCTCCAACAACTTAAACATTTTCAATCTGCTATCCCCAACCCAAAAGACGTATCCCCTGTCTGACAACCTCCCACTCTAGATCTTTGGAATCCTGGAGGAGGTGCCCCTGTTGGGCTTCAAGGTGGACATGTCGCGGTCATGGGTGACCTGGGAGGATGAGCTTCCTCACTGAAACATCACCAACAAAGGCCATCCTGCCTGGGAAACCAGACATATGGATGTATGTGTCATGAACCCGAGGACTAGAACCATTACTGTGGATGAGACTGTCAAAGAGAATTCTCTGGCCCTCTACGGGAGCACGTTCCATCAGAGCGTCATGAACGACACTAAGGGTTGGCTGAAGGATTGGGACCTGCGGTCCGGGGGAAAATTCACCAACGAATGGGCCTGGTCGTTATGGATTCACCATACCTGTGACCAGTTCAGAGATGAACTGCGGTATATCGGCCTGTTCAAGGTGGTATGGACATTGCAGTTCCACTTCCACCGTCAAACTGAACTCGGGCCGGAGCTATTCACCTGGTGGTCTCGTGACACCAACACATTTCACCTTCATCATGGGGAAGTCGGCATCAGTCTATAGGATGTTCACTACATTGGAGGTATCCCACTGGAGGGCTACCAATATGATGAGTTCATTCCTCCAACGAATACCTAGGGAGACAGGTCGCAGATGCCTATACTAACGCAGAACCTGTTGGAGCTGGCCAAAGAGAGGCTGGGGGTCAAAGACATCCTGAAGGACATTTCCCACAAGGGCTGGTTCAGCCTGTTCCATGAGCAGGATCCGACCGTCAAGATGTCGGGACTGGGTAAACGGTGCCCAACCGCGGCTCAGAGGAGTAGGGATGGGTCATACTGGAGGACCAAGGAGGCGGGGTAATACCAATCATGAGGCTATCGCGTCATCGAGGCCCAGGACCCGAACATCTAGTATGCTGGGTTCCCTGCCGCCTTCTTGAGTAGGTGGCTCCTACTGGTGCGGGACGCGAGGATGGGTGTCCGTCCAGCAACACTGGTAATGGCAGGTACCATGGCCGCCAACAAACGGTTCAACTTGGGCGTCCCTGTACTGGCCAAGCTGTATGCCATCCTGGGATGCATCTCATGAGGGGGGTCGCCTCAGAGAGTATGTGGTCCCTTCTAGATTTTCCATAGCTGGGTGGCGGCTCATCTCTGCGGGTACACCTTCCCAAATGTCGTCCGTCCTCTGGGCAACGGCCTCCGACCGTCCTTTCTGAACATCGTAGGGGTGGCGCTGATGACGCCCAATGAAGAGGGCTTGAGAATCCGCATTGTAAACCATGTCAACTTCATCTTTAGCATGTTCCCCACCCCAGTTGGCCAGATGGTGGACAACGAGCGAGGCTCTCTTGAACAGCAGGAATATTTCCAGATCATTCGGGGCGGGGTGCTTGTGGCTCGGATAGACGGGAAGGTGATCTGCAAGCCATACGTTCCATCCCGATTCGCCAGGCAGTTCAGGTGCCTCCAACGAATGTTGAAGAAGGTATTCACAGTTGTCTGGGAGGAGAAGAATCCATCCATCATGCACCAGATGTGGTTGATGTTTACCACCTTCGGCTCTGGCGATGTCATTACCCTTCCTCCCACCGGGGTCGATGAAGGCCTAGCAACTGAGTATGCCGAACACTGGACCATCTCATACCCTGAGGGGATTTTACGCAAGCAAGTTCGGCAACACGAGGTTACTCGCACGGAAACTGGGCGACGGGAAAGAAGGAATAGCGCCGCTGGCAGGGGAACCAAGGGTGCGCCAGGTAGTGAGGCCTGCACAGGCTGGGACTTCAGCAGCGGGGACACCACGTAGAGCTGCCGCATCCTCATTACCCGTGGGTGGGTCACATGAGGCGGCCAGGGAACGTCCCGGGAAGCAGATAAGATACCGTATTGAAACTTCAAAATATGTGATTCTACCGGCACTGTGGTCGGCCTGGATGACCCTGCAGCAATCGCTGATCGTTGAATCCATCTGGCAGAAGATAATGCAAAACGGGATCCACCTTCCAGAGGTCAGGCTCGTTCGAATTACTAACCGCATAAACTTCCATCGGTGGAATGCTTATCTGAAGGCCATGAAAACATACGCACGCCAAAGGGGTCAGCGTGCTGAGCCACCTTTCCTAGTGAAAGTGATGCTCGGCAAGGAGCATGATCCAAAAGCGATGCTGCCGGGAGATGGCGACAGTGACGAGGAGTCGGAGGGGGAGGAAGAAAATGGAGAAGGCGAAGGAGAAGGCGAATAAGTAGAACCCGAAGGTGAGGGGACATAAGGGGTGACCTCCCATGGGAGTCTCTGAGAGAGCAGTGAGATTGTCGGCTCTGATCTTGACATAACCGAGATACTCTAGGTCTATCTCTATCTTCCTTTATTTTCATTATTCATCATTCTCCTTTTCAACTTCTAGCCCATTTCCCCACCTCACTCAGGAGAAGTTGAGCATTGGACGGGGATACCAACCAGAGGAGGGAGGAGAGGAACTGGTGGGACATGATGGGGATCTGACACCCATCATTTAATTAACAAGCGCAGAGGGGTCTCCCATCATGGCGTCTACTACAGCGGCCGGAACACTGGAGACCGACATTCTGGATTCCTGTAAGTCCCATGCTTCACTACTAGCGCATGGCATCAAAAGATCCCAACTGACCAGCGTATGCTTTGCGTAGTGATCTCAACATTAGAGGACCGTCAGGCTGCGGAGCCTGGGCCATCCACGAGTAGACCAGTGGCAGACATACTACCTCATTCAAGACATGCTCCCTACACTGAGTCAGCCCTGACAATTGATGAACAGGCGGCGACAGACATCAACGGCGCTGTTACTGAGGTGAGATAGGAAGCTGATGGAGGCATCCTCGCTGCTGGGGCGAGAGAAGAAGGTCTCCTGGACGTCGAGGATCCTATTCCTCACGAAGGCGTCCCTGTGGCGGATCCTTCTTCCAATCTGCTGGCTTCCTTCCCTATATACCGACCTACTGACCCTGAGGAGATAGATGACTCAGACTCCGAGGCGGATGAGGAGAGCCGGATGACACAACTCAAAGGGTGGAAGTGTATCCAGTTCTTTCTCAGACAGCCCAGTCGGATTGGATGAGGAGGATGGGGTCACTCCAGACCTGGATGCGCTTCCTGTGCACCGGAGAGGCTGACGCTCAGTGCCTTCATCTGACAGTCTTTGATTACATAGCCTAGAAGATACGCTAGAGAAGCCGGCTCGCCGACGTTGCCCAGTGCCGGGAAGGATCGGCGAGCGCCCAAGAGTTTTTGAGGGAGGAGTGGGAAGTATGCAACCTCGAAGGGGAGGTTGTAGATAAGGAGGCCTTCATTGCAACATGCTCTAATCTTGTGGAGCAGCTGACGGCCTAGCTGGCTGACGCGCTGGAACAACTGATGGAGGCGAGTCACCAGATGACCATACTTAGAACCGAGCGGGTACATGCACAAGATAGGGTTGGCAAGCTACGATCTGTGGCAGCTGATGAGGATAGAGTCTTCATGGAGCGAGAAGTGGTCCTGGAGGCTACCAGCCAAAGGGTAGCAGTGCTAGAAAATTGCTTCAACACATAGATCCCAAAGGGATTTGTTTAGGCCATCTCATGGAATTCTTGGTTATACTGCTCATCATCTCTATCCAATACATATCCAAATCCATTAATTTGTACCCTTGGTTTAATATGCTGAAACATAGTTCTGAAACTAATACAAACTCATCCCTAGGCTCCTGTAGGTCGTGCCCAACGTGAGAAGCAAAGGATGCTCGTGCCATCATTTAGTCCAACTGTGGGGAATTGAACAAGCTTCAGGCGTGCGAAATTGGGCCTGAATTTCTGAGGAGACCTCAGAACGATTGATATATCACCTTCTTAATGTGCTCTAACACATGAGAGGGGAAATGCTAGGGGCATTGGAATCCACTCGAACATAGGGAGATGGAGAGGAAGTGTGAATCACGCTGACAAAATTCGGAACACTATGGGGCGCGACGATGGAGGATAACTGTTAACCGTGGCAGAAAAACAACATCCATATCATGTTGACCTGGAATGGGGACAATAAATGAGGGCTGACTACTGACCATGTTCGCAACATAGGGCCTAACTCAAATATCGTCGGTCAGTTTTCCAGAACGTTGGCCTAGGACAGCAGGGGGACTATAGGTCTATCCTTCATATTGCTACAATAGGAGGACCAAAGGTCTATCATCCATATTGCTACAATAGGCGGACCATAGTATGTCATCCATACTACTAGGGGGTCCCATAAAATATGACCAGTCCTCCAAAATGTTGGCCCAAGACAGTAGGCGGACCATAGGTCTATCATCCATATTGAAACAATAGGCGGACCAAAGGCCTATCATCCATATTGTGGTAGAAGGAGGACCAATGTCTATAATCCATACTATTAGGGGGTCCCATCAAAAATGAAAGGAAATGAGGATCCGAATAAGGGGGCACACAAAGCGTGGAAGGTGGAGTGGTGGTTTGTTCGAACAGAGTCCAACACTCCTGAAATTGTGCCACCATGGCGAAGGCGCATTAGGTGGACATACCAACCTGATAACAGGTCATCCCAATTTCCAGGAAAGACCTATTTGGCAAGAGAACTGCCGCTTCCCATTATTATTTTGGGGCATCCTGAAATTTTTCTGGGTAGATGTCCTGATTACACCACTTCCCATGAAGTCGGGTCGAGGGGCCGACAACAAGGAGGGACGGGGTTTGGTAATCCCTGGGGCTGGACCCAAAACGAAATGTTCGGTCATTCCAACTTATCGCATTAGGATGAGAATCAAGCCATACGTAGTTCTTGAAAGGCAGCATGGCACGATGGGCTGCCTTGGCAATGGAGTCGTGCGGGTCTAGCCCTCGCACCAAAAGAAGCGACATTTGATATATCTTGTTTGTTCTTGAAGGTAAATGGTTCTTCATTTGTAGGGAGACTATCCTAGGGTAGAAATTTCTAGCGTCTCCACAATAATCAAGCAATAACAGGCGTTGAAAAGCAGAATGGTGATCGACCAATACCTGGAGTGATGTCCCCCATGGGGATGTCACCACAATTCATAGTTTAAGGTCATATGGTTTGGACCAACAACACAGTTTAAGGTCATATAGTTTGGACTGACAACAGAGTTTAAGGTCGTATGGTTTGGACCTAAAGCATAGTTTAAGGTCATATGGTTTGGACCGATAGCACAGTTTGAGGTCGTATGTTTTGGACCAACAGCATAGTTTAAGGTCGTATGGTTTGGACCGACAGAACAGTTTAAGGTCGTAAGGCTTGGACCTAAAGCATAGTTAAAGGTCGTATAGTCTGGACCGACGACACAGTTTAAGGTCATATGGTTTGGACCGATAGCATAGTTTATGGTTGTAAGGCTTGGACCGATAATACAATTTAAGGTCTTTTGGTTTGGACTGATGACACAGTTTAAGGTCGTATGGTTTTGACCGACAGCACAGTTTAAGGTCGTAAGTCTTGGACCAACAACATAGTTTAAGGACTTATGGTTTGGACTAACGTGAACACGCACGATGCGATATCATCACAGCACGCGATCTCGAGAGAGGAGCCTCGGGCCAAGGGGCCGGCGAGGGTCCAACCATCAGGATGGGGACAGGAGATGCTCTCTCCCAGCTGTGCTGGACCCGAAACGCAATGTCCGGGCGACTCCTCGTTTCCCATGGGGATGAGGTTAAAGTTGAACGCAACCTGTAAAGAAGAAACCCAAGCACATACTCTAGCGCTTAGATTACGGGAGCCCCAAGAGACACTATTACGCAGCTTGGTCTATCTGACATGTGGGGGTGTACTGAGGGTTAGTACAAGGAGTGTCAAGATTCCACCTTGACACAGTGGGGTGGAATATAATGTGAATCATGCAACCAACATTCAGGGCCTGGGGAAGCATGGAGTGACAACTAAGGATTACTGCTGACCATGTTCGCAACACAGCATCCTATCACATTAGCCATGGGGACAAACAAATGAGCATCAACCGCTGACCATATTCGCAATGCGAGATTTTTATCAATTTGTAGTCTGAAACCCTCGGGGGCGTTGGCCCATGACGGTAGGAGAGCCCTTGGGCGTTGTATCCAGGCCGTTCTTCGGGGTCCCTCCGAGTGTGAAGGATGATGGGGGCCCGAATGAAGGGGAACCCGAAGCTTGGTATATGGATGGAACTTTCCTAAGTCGAATATGACACTGTAGGTCCTAGACCAGAGTACTCTAAATACATTAGCAGACCAGTGGAAAGGGTCCAAGGGCTCAGTCTGAGAGCGGCCAAAAGATGGCGGATCCCTAGGATAAAGGGGGCATAATGCCAAACACCATGGAAACCAGGAGATCGTGGGATCTCCTAAGAGATGGGGCTGGACATGAAATCTAGGTGCTCAGGCGGTCCTACCTATCCCATAAGGGTGGGAATCAAGCCACACGTTGTTCTATACGGCGCCTTTTAATGTCATGGGGAACAAGACATAGGAAGGCTAATCTTGAGGATAGGGTGTGCGTGGCATAGCTATTTCAAACCCGACGTGAATGAGGACATAATCCCACACCACGCCACACGATCCTATGGTCAGTGTCCCAAAGGCGAGACAGACGCGATCGTGGACCTCAAGCTGGACCAAAAGACGAAAGTTCTGGGTGTTCCTACGTATCCCATTAAGATGGGAATCAAGCTATACGTAGTTCTGGAAACACAGTTTAACATCATGTAGGATGAAATACATATCTTAGTTTTAGGTCGTAGAACTCGGACCAGGTGCAGTTTATGGTTGTACGGGACCATACATTTTAATGTCTTATAGGACCATAGAGCCCAAATGTTGGGCTAAATGCAGTTTAATGTCATGCAGGACCGGGTGGAGTTTTTGGTCATGCAGGACCACAATAGGATCTTAGTTTTATGTCACAGAACTAAGACCATGGGTTGTTTAAGGTCGTGCGGGACCAAAAGAGGATCTTAGTTTTAGGTCATAGAATTTGGACCATAGGATCTTAGTTTTAGGACTTAGAATTCGAACCATAAGATCTTAGTTTTAGGTCTTAGAATTCATACCATAGTATCATAGTTTTAGGTCTTAGAATTTTGAATAGGTGCAGTTTAAGGTTGTATGAGACCATACAATTTAAGGTCGTATAGGACCATAGAGCCCAAATGTAGGGCTAAATGCAGTTTAAGGTCATTCTAGACCGGGTCCAGTTTTAGGTCATGCAGGACAATAAGAGGATCATAGTTTTAGGTCTTAGAACTCAGACCTTGTGTAGTTTAAGGTCTCATGTGATCGAAATAGGATCTTAGTTTTTTGTCTTAGAATTCGGAACATAGGATCTTAGTTTTAGGTCTTAGAATTTGAACAATAGGATCTTAGTTTTAGGACTTAGAATTCGGATCAGGTGCAGTTTAAGGTCGTACGGGACCATATAGTTTAAGGTCGTATAGGACCATAGAGCCCAAATGTAAGGATAAATGCAGCTTAAGGTCATGCTAGACGGGGTGCAGATTAAGGTCATGCAGGACCATAAGAGGATCTTAGTTTTAGGTCTTAGAACTCGTACCCTGTGCAGTTTAAGGTCTTGCGGGACCGAAAAAGGATCTTAGTTTTAGGTCTTAGAATTCAGACCATAGGATCTTAGTTTTAGGTCTTAGAATTCGGACCATAGGATCTTATATTTAGGTCCTAGAATTCCGACCATAGGATCTTAGTTTTAGGTCTTAGAATTCAGACCATAGGATCTTAGTTTTAGGTATTAGAATTCGGACCATAGGATCTTAGTTTTAGGTCTTAGAATTCAGACCAGGTGCGGTTTAGGTAGAATACCGTTTGAGGAACCTGGCGTTGGTGGGTGGAGTGACATGCTCACCATCCATAGTCACTAGGGAATACGTGCCATTGGGATAGAACTTGTGGAAAATAAAAGGCCCCTCCCACTTGGGCTCCAACTTTGGTGGTTTCCTACAGGGAATCATTGGCGCTCTGAGAGCCAGCACCAGGTCACCTCGCAGGAAGGAGCGGAGGCGAACCTTCTTATTGAAAGCTTGAGCCATCTTGCCCTGATGCCTTTCCATGTTATGTAAAGCACGAATCCTACCTCCATCCAATGCTTCCAATTCAGCTAGACGGATTTCAGCATCTGTATCCGGCGCTTGCTAGTCATAGACCGTCGTGTGCAATGAGGGAAGACGGACTCGATGGGTAGGACGACCTCAGCTCCGTATACCAAGGAATACAGAGTCACCTGGGTGGAGTTATGAGTCATCTTACTATAAACTTAGAGGGCGTTGGGGATCTTGTCCGGCCAACCATTCTTGTTCTGACCAACCATTTTTTGCAGAATGATAGACATGGTTTTGTTAAATGCCTCAATCTGTCCATTCTCATGCGCATGATATCGAGAGGTGTGGTTAAAGCGAATGTTGTACTTGACGTACAATTTCTTTAGCTCGACCGCTCAGAAGTTGGATCTGTTATCGTTGAGGATAGTGTGAGGTACTCCAAACCAGTAAATGATACTGGAGCTCACGAAGTCAACGATAGAATAGGCCTTGACTTCCTTGAGCAGGATTGCCTCTGCCCACGTTGAGAAGAAATCCATAGCGGTTAAGATGAACCGGCACTGGCGGGCCGTCGCCTGCGGGTAAGGCTCTACGACATCCAACGCCCAGACTGCAAAGGGCCAAGAATACATGGTAGTATGGATAGGCTCCATTGATCGATGCACAATGTTAGAATAAACTTGGCACGCATGACACCTCTTAGCATACTCGATGCAATCGTGGATCATGGAGGGCCAGAAGTATCCCAGCCTCCGAATCATGTGAGAGAACTGCGACCCGGCTGGGTGGGCGCCACACGAACCAGCGTGCATTTCTTGCATGACCTGTGGGATCTCAACTCCTTGAAGACAATGGTGGAGAACTCCATAAAACCTGCGCCTGTAAAGGAGCTGCTCACGGCTGGGACCAATTTGAAGGGTGAACTAATGCGTGCGATGTTAGATTCGTTCTCGCACGACTTGCGCCAGTAGAAGATTTTCGTGTCAGAGATATTCAACCAAGGGCGTCCTCTAGTCAGGAACTGTCCCGATCACCATGCCTGAAGCCCCTGATGGTCCTAACGTAGGGGCGCTAGCGGTGATATGGTTCAATCGTGGGCCACGATCGCCCTCTGGAATAACATGAGTAATGACTCTCGGGTGTGCCACATGGATGATTAGTTCATCCTGTTCGGGCTCTACAAGTGAGGCGGCCAGGCTGGCCAAAGCATCAGCTCGACTATTCTGCGACCGGGGAATGTGAACGACATCTGTCCGGAGGGGAACATGGCCATTAGAAAGAGGGTGCACTCCAGAAATGGCATTATTTCTGGCTTCCTGACAGCATAGTCACCATTGACCTACTTGATGACTAGCTCAGAGTCCCCTTTCACATACAGATGGGGTACGTTAACCTCCAGAGCCAACTCAAGGCCAGTGATGAGAGAATTATATTCTACCTCATTTTTGGTGCAACCTTCTGACAATAGGAATGAATATGACAGAAAATATTGCTCCTAGGTGATGAAGACGATACCCAGGACCACTCTGTTAATCCTCGGATCGTTGAGCCTTCTACCAGTGGGGCTTCAGGAGGCGCCGTCAAAGTGCATCTACCAGCATGGGATAGCGTGATCGACTGAGAGGATTGCCTGATCATGAAAGCCTAGATCTAGTGGCTGGTCTATAGAGGTTGGGTGGGAACCTATGAAGTCTACCAACGCCTGTCCTTTGACAACCATATGAGGTATGAACCTGATGTCGAACTTCTAGAGGATCACCGCCCAGCGTGCCAATCGGCCGGTCAAAATAGGTCGGTTCATGATGTATTTTAACGGGTCTACCTGAGAGACCAGCTATATCTCATGGTGCTTCAAGTAGTGCCACAATTTCTGTATGGAATATACGAGAGCAAGGAAGCTCTTCTTGATGGGAGAATATCTAATTTCCACATCATGGAGCATGCAGCTGAGGTAGAAGAGGCTATTCTTTGTTCCCTCGCTATTCTTCTGGGTGAGAAGAGCCCCGAGGGATCACTCCAGGGTGGTCACGTAAAGGACCCGCAACTTTCCGGGAACAGGTGGCATCAGGACTGGAGGTTGAAGCAGATACTGATTTATTTCCTCAAAAGCGGTCCGACACTCTTTGTCCCACCCATATGTGGCACCTTTCTTAATGAGCCATGAAAAGGGATTACACATCCCGGCCAGATTCGCAACGAATCGGCGTATATAGTCTATGTGGCCATGGAGGCCTAGAAGCTCCCGAATATTATTCATGCGAGGAATCTGACTAATGGCCTTGATCTTATCCGGGTCAATCTCGGTGCCTCGATACCTAACAACGAATCCAAGAAACATTCCGGAGGTGACCCCGAAGGCACACTTCAATGGGTTCAACTTCAAGTGGCGAGAACGGAGGAAGCTGAACACTTTCTCAAGGTCTCTGAGATGGTCCTGGTGCTGATGAGATTTAACCACCAGATCATCTACGTAGCACTCCACCAGTGCCCCGAGGATTGTCTTGAATATGCGGTGCATAGCCCGTTGATAGGTGGCACCCGCATTCTTCAGGCTGAAGGGCATAACCCGATAGCAGAAAGTACCCTGGGTGGCCCGGAAGGCAGTGAACTCTTCATCCTTGGGGGCCATCCAAATTTGGTTATACCCGAAGTACCCATCCATGAATGAGGGGGATTGTATCCCGGCCATTGTATCGATCAACAGCTCTGTCACGGGAAGGGGAATGTGATCCATTGAACAGTGGCGATTAAGATAGCGAAAGTCGATGCAGACCCTGATCTGCCCATTCTTTTTCTTGACTGGAATAATGTTGGATAGCCACCTGGGGTACTAGACTTTCATGAAGAAGTTGGCCTTGATGATCTTATCAACTTCGGCCTCAACCATGGCACCATGATAGGGGTGCATTTTTCAGGGAGGCTTCTTGAACATGCGATGGATTGCTGGAAGGCCAAGGTGGTGGACGACTACCTGGGGATCTAGTCCCGGAATATCGTCATAACTCTAGGAAAACACATCACGGTGCTGTCTGAGGATGTCTACATACTGTTTCCATTCCTTGGGGGGCATAGCGGCGCTGACCAATGTAGGTCCCGTGTCCGCCTCGCTGTCGAGGTTCACCTGAACTAACTCGTCGACCGTGGTGGAGACACCCTCCTCAATGGCAGGAGAAGTATTTTCCATGACCTACTCTCCACTTTTGGAAGGATCGTCCATGGGGGAATCTATTTCGGGGCTGGTAGACCCTAATGGGGAGCTGACACTAGATTGGGAGGCAGAGGTCGTCACGACGGGAGACTCATGCACCGTGGAGACCATGGTGATGAAGGCGGTTGATCCAATCCCATTGGGCCTTCGGCCCAAGGGGCCACGCTTTACAAAATCAAATCAGTAGTGACACGTTGGCTTAAGAGAGTCGAATTTGGCCTGGCGAAACAGACACCTGTGACGTACTGCCATTTCCATGAGCCCAACGTCCCGATATCATACAGGGGTAGGAGGCTCGGGGATCACCTGAGCCTAGTTTGTGTAAGAGTACGAGGTGATTTATTTCCATCACTTAGACCCAGAAATATGTCATCCTCTAGTACTCGAGACAACAAAGCACTCTCCCATATCGGGGGTCGTGGCCTCCAACCGATGGATCAGTATGACATATGTGTCATCTAAACCTACCCAGGGATCACTCGTGAAAGCGGCGGGCTCGACCTCCCCTACCAGGATCTACTTATCCATGCTCTTGTAATAGTCAGCGTCTAGGTAACAGGCTTCACAAGATGCAAACGGAGACGCATCTCCTTAGAGCACACCCACTCAACCCTTAAGGGAGTATTTGAGGCACTGATGGTACGATGAGGGGACCGCTGAACGAAGGTGGAGACACGGCCTACCCATCAACGCGTTGTAGGCGGTGTCCTGAGAGACAACCATGAATTTGGTTTTGTCAATTAAGCTGCAAAACTGGGTCTTCAGACAAACCTTTCCGAGTGGAGTTTGCTTGGTCCTATCATACCCCTGGATACTGAGGTCGGAGGAAGTTAAATCATCCTCAGACAACCCCAGTATCCGCAGTGTCCAAGTTGGGATCAGGTTAATCCCGGAACCCGTGTCGACAAGACAGCGATGGACTTCCATGCCATTGAACTGGCCAGTGATGTACTGTGGGAAGATGTGCCCCTATATGGGAAGGTCTTCATCTGCACAGGAAAACGAGATAACAACATGACATTCGGCGTCGTCAATCGCCTCGGTGTGGATGGATTCTGCGGCCACTACCTCCATTTCAAACGGTAGGGGAATCTTTAGAGCCTCGGCGAGCACCTCACACATTTCAGACGATAGGAGAAGGGCCTCAAGGATGGATAGCCTTGCCGGAATGACGGCCAGATGCTTCAGAACATCATACTTTGGAGCCAAATGCAAGCTCCTGCTTAGTGGAGGTCGCTCTGTGTTTGGGGGCATGACAGGCCCTGCCGGTGGAACCGGTGACTGACTGGTACTACGCACACCCCGCTATTCACTAGCCTAAGCCTGGGAGGTAGCTATCGTGCTAGGACCATAAGGTCGTAGTCGACCCGTGGCAGGGCAAAGCTGGTTACGACACGAACGAGGCGGTTGCACCAGATCTAGCAACACAAATGGTGGTGGAAGTGAACCTGTTGACACCTGTTGAGGGAGCTGCGAGTGCTGCTCTCTGTACTGGGCTTGCTGCCTGGTCTCAGAAGCGTGCACGGCCTGACTGGAGGTGACAACTTCTGTGCCCTGGAGATTTACGTAGCCACGGCTCCGCCGACGTTGGTGATGGGTGGGGACATTGGGGAAGTCCACCTGGCGTTCCTCATCGTCGGGAGTCAAAAAGGGATTTACCAACTCTACGATGTTAACCGAAGCGTACACCTGGCTTTCACTTGAGGAGTCATACACTACCAGATGGGGTCTTGGAGGGATCCCCATTTCAGGGGGCATGAAATCGCCAACCATGCAGGAAGATGAAGTCAATGGCAGTGCAAATTATTTCTTCTTATGTTGCCGCTTGCTCTTCCGGGAAGAGGTAGGCTGGGACGATGATGCCAAAGCGGAACTCGCAGAATCTGAGGGATCTGGCGGACTCAGACAGGCACGGATGATGCCAAGGGCACAGGCGACCGTCCTGCAGGCCATCCAGTTGTCATACATCCGGGACCCATGGTCATAAACCTATTCCCACTCATCCCCGTTGTCACTGCTGCCATCTAATATCACAAAGACACCTGCCACCTATGCCGGGGCTGGGCCCAACCTGACTATGTTGTTGTCAACCTGGTCTTGGAGACAGTCCTTGATCACATAACATCGCTAGATGGTGTGTCCGAGGATTCGGTGATAAGGGCAGTAGTTAGGGTGATCAGTGAGACACGCCTCTTCTGGCTTCCGGCACTCAGGCAGCCAGACAATCCTCTACTCCATGGCGCTACGGAAATAACCGGGGACCTGGGCCACACCAAACGAGTAAGTTTGATTCCTTCTGTCTAGAAAGGGGGATCTTGGGGGATAACTATGACTAGGGGCTGGAGGAGCAGGCTGAGGAGTTGGAGCTGGATTATCTCTCCTAGGTGGTGGCGTTGCATTATGCGGAAGAGCCCGTCGATTTTGAGGTGGTCGCTGCTGGGCCGGAGGCTTTGCCCATGGGGGTGGACCCCTATGAGCCTGCTGAGATGGCCTTACTGGAAACAACTCATGTTGTCTGGGGGCCTCTATCTGGGCTACTGTAGTAGGCTCGGATCTCCTTGAAGTGATTACAGGAGGCAGCGGGTGCGCCTGAACGGCCTATTGCAGGGTTTCTTCAAGGAGATGAGCCTTGTTCGAGATGTCCTAGAACCCTCTAGGGTAATTCTTTGTAATAAGAGAAGGAACCAACTCTTCCTTCACGTTCCCTACACACATCGTCAGTAATTTCTCCTGAGCTAGTGGTATGTCAAGGGAGTACGTGAGCCCCTTACACCGGGCGTCGAAGTCCGCGACTTGCTCGCCGGGCCTTTGATTTCACCTGAAGAGGTCTACAATGTTCGTCATCTGGGTTGTGGAACTGAACTGGTAGAGGAATTTTCGGCAAAGGTCCTCCCAGCTAGTCACAGATCCGACAGGGAGCTGGTTGTACCAGACGAATGCTGGTCCTTCCAGTGTCTGAATGAAGCAATGGATCTTGGCAGCCTCCTGCTACGCCGGACTCCGTAACACAGGCCCACACCTCGAGTTGATGTGGGAAAAGTGTTGTGGAGGGTCTCCGGTCCCATTAAAGGGGGCTAAAGTGGGGTTCCCAAATCCCGGCGGGGCCGGTATATCATCCACCCATGCTGGGTATGGCTTGCCGTCCGGTGGGATTGCCACTTGCCGAGTCTCTAGGGCCTCCAAGAGGGCGATGAGTACTTCCATCAGATCATCCGGATGTGGATTCCTATCCTGAAGGGGATCTCTAACCAAAATCACGTTGCGAGGATCTTCGATACGGTATTCACGCTCAGAAGCTCGCGGGGTGGCTGGTGGAGCGACCCTCAGGGTAGCGGGAGGAAATCGAGTAGGGTCCCCTAGGTGGTCCCGCTGCTCAGGAGGGTTCGGAGAAACATTTCGTGCCCTCTTTCAATGGGTTCAAACGTCTCCTCTGTCGGCGAACACAACATGGTCATGGTTTCATGGGGGAATCTCGGTAAGTGGTAGATGCTCCTGCCCCTGCTGTCCCGGTCTAGGGTTACCATTGACAGGCCGCCGCTCTACAATGCGTTCGGCCAAAAGCTCATCAACCAGCCGCTTTTTCTCAGCAAGCTGTTAGTGTAGCGTGGCCTTCTCGGGATCTTCCTCTACCTTCTACACCGAGGCAGATGGGTCAACGAGTTTGACAGACCCGATGGGCTCTTTACCCTTTCCGATGTTTCGGCTCAGTGTCAGTGCCTCGTTGGGTACAGGGAGAGCTAGGAGACTCCTCTGTTGGCGAGTAATCCTCCTAGATGGGTCCAGTAGCGGATTGTCCTCAGGGGGTGAGTCCCCGTCGAGGGGCTCCACACCATTTCCCTTATCTAAATGGTCATCCATGTTGTCTACCACTGCCCTTGCCGACGTTCCCTCCGGGACACCTAGTTAATCAGGCTGCCGGCGAATCGCATATAAAAGAAGAGCAGCGTACAACCCCCATCCGCGGACGTGCGCATGGGGGGTGGCTTCGTCAAAAACATTGTGGAGTACATGAAAACTCTGGACACATTATTGCTGGAGGGCCGCGTGGTGGCCTTGTGACTCGGGGTGCCGAACCGCAGAGAGCGCTACTAGGTCAACCCGACGACACTGCTCACTGATATCCTCAAGATGTGCTTGGATCCCAGGATAAGGTGATAGCTTATGGAAAAGACAGGAATGAGTCACCCGAAGGGTCTGACAGATGCATTCAAACTCTCCCGGGGTGACTGACTCTGGCACATCAAAATCTGGTTCTGCGACCGGCCAAAACTTCTCAGGGAAGTAGCCCGCTGCAAGGAAGGTCCAAAAGCTCCATGAATCTGGTTCGAGGTCCGAACTTTCTGCCTCTGCTCGTTCACCAAGGATAGTCAGGGAACTGGCAATGGCGTCGAGGAAGGCCACTAGGCCGGTGGGCTGGTCAGCGGGGAATATGGCGAACATGCTGATTGGCCGCCGATCCTTGAGTCATCCTCTAGGGGTTACAGTGCCCTAGCTTCCCCGTCACGATAGTATGGGCCGGCGAATGGGCCTCCTCTTACAACGTCAGTGCTTTCCGAGGTTGTTTCACCTCGCGGCTCTTCCGTCGGTCCCCAGATTAGTTCCCCACCCTCCCTGACTGGGGTGGAAGGTGCTTCTTGGGAGGACAATGGCAACTGCGGGTTTAACCCATGGGGGTATGCCAAGTCCTCGTCCTCCTGGAGATACCTTCGGATGGAAGAGGGAGTCGCATGGATCTTCCATTCGGGGAGTACGAGACTGGCGCGTCGCGTCCCCATCCCTGCCCTAAACTCAAAGGGTTGGGGGGATGGTTCCATCGTCGTGTCGTACTCTGCCTCAGAATCTGAGAAACGGACTGGTCTAATTTCTGTCCGGACTCCACTAAAATTCCTCTTACAGCGACAATGCTCGATCTTACTACCCCAGGGTGGCTCCTCAGGGTAAGGATTATTTCCGTCAAGGGGTCCCTTGGCCGCAATAGAGCTGGGGCAGATGGGACTGAGGGCTGGGGTGTGGGACCCACCAAGACAGATGTCAAAGGGACATGGGGAGGACCTCCATGTGAGTGAGTGACTGGATATGCAACGGATTATACTCGCGGCCGGCAGTAGGGGGAGTGACCTCATACCCAATGCAGTGGGCGCTGGAAAGAGTCATACCTGGAGCATAGACGTCGCGAAGAAGCCCTCGTATTTCCAGATCAGTTGCATGGAATGAGACCTCCTGGTGGGTGGCACTACCGTGGAGTGGTCTGTGTTGGCCATTGCTAGTGACCGTGACCGGGAGATTCGACCCAACTTGCCTGCAGGGCAGTCGGGGTTTCGATCCCAGTCGGGCATGTGGCTGCCCCTTCTCAACGTGTGAGGGAGTCTGGTAACAGGAGTCAGCAGTGGCTCACGCCACAATGGCTGCTGATGTTGGTGCCACAGGATGGGCATTCTCCTCCGCTCGTGCCTAACACTGGCGTCAGGTCAGATGGGTCGGAGCCAGTGGTGTGGGCATGCTGATTGCATGCTCCTCGGCTTTGGGAGTCGGGTGGTGGTGTCGACGCAGCCTGGAGGGGGTCCTTGCCATTAACCCCTAGGAAGAATCTCTGATCGGGCAGACCCCGACATCCCCCACCTCATTGGCATGGGGGAGGGAAGCGTCAAGGCGCTCCGGGGATAGGCTCCAGAAGCGGTTGAACGTCGGAGTTAAAAGCGGAGGCTCCCTGCGAGGCCCTCAGGGGCGGCAATGGTGGTGAGGCGCAGCTGTCTTTAGATCCATGCGGGCCATTCCCCTGGTGGGGATGATCCCTTCCTCAACGTACCAGCGAACCAGGTCGTTGATTACCCTCCGTTGGATGATTTCTGACGGGGAGAGGGGGCGTCAGCGCCCATCCGCAATGGCAGCTGAAGTCGAAGCGACTGCGGAAAAGGTGGGACCGCGCGGGGTAGCCGCATCATTACTACCCCTGCCTCTGCGCCGGTGGGAAGGTGACAATCGAGTCCCGGATGTAGTGAACTAATTCTTGGAAGCAGGGAGATGAACCCATTAGTATCAACAGGAAAAGATATCAACTACCAATGCCCCGCGTCATTCCATCTTCTGTAGCCGGCGAGAGGGATCCACACTGACGACGTCGTAGAACGGAGTGGTCAACCTCATGACTGCCTTGACCCCTGGTGGGTTTCACGTCCCGATGAGGGTTACCCGGACCTGGTGACATGCTAATCTTCTGACACCCTGACCGCAACCATTCTCCGTATTGAGGAGAAGAGCTTCACGTCGGGTTCACCATTTTGTTGTTTCCGATGCTTTTTCCAGGGCGCGTGCATCTGTCTGTGGGGAGGACATGCTGTTTGTTACCCTGCATTCCTTCTTTCCAATGGTGGGCAGCATCCATTCCTTGTTTAGGGATGTGTACTACTTGATCAAAACCGGGATGATGGGATGATGGTTCTTCCTTCTGTGGATTCCTCCTCGGAACTCATCACCTAGTCTGGGTCTCCCTCATAGATTTAAGACGGGTTCGTGATGTTTATTCCAAGTGCCATATCTACATGGACGCCGGTTAATTACGTTGCTTCAATCGAGATGCTCCAAGGGGTCTTGTCGGGGCAGCAACCTTCGGTGGGGATAACTATCACGTTTTGGTGTCATTGGCATGTCTGCCTTCTTGTCCCTTATCACAGGGCTTCTCGAGGGTGCGGAAGCCCGAGGCATCCCACATTAAATGCAGGGAATTGTACCATCTGAGGTTTTCCTCAGCTTCCCATGTTTAACACGGGTTATGTCCCAAGTTTAACGTCTTGCGGAGACGGATCGGGTTGAAGGACCCCTAGGGGGAACACCGATGTTGGGGCCAACACGTGGGCAGCTTCCCAGATGTCATGGAGTGGGATGGTGTGGCATGATATCACCGGGATGTGGTGGCCCGGGTAAGGATCAGGATGGATTGTTGAGGGACGAGCTTGAACCTCATGGAGGATTCCTATGTACCATGCATTAGCATGGATCAAAGACCACGTTGTTCGCTGGGATGGGGCTTACACTCCGAGGCGGCCCAAGAGGGTGAATACAGTTTAACGTCATGCAGGACGAGATAAAGTTTAACGTCATGCGGGGCGATGGCATACAATTTAACATCATGCGGGAAGGGATACAGTTCCACGTCACGCAGTATGAGATATATTTTAACATCATGCGAGATGAGGGATTTGGGGCTTTCGCTATGAGGCAGCCCACTGTGGTCAGGGAACCTACGTGGAGAGGTCGGGACGACCGGGTGGTGGGATTGAACCTCGTGGAGGCTTCCTACGTACCATGCGTTATCATGCATCAATGTCCTCGTAGTTCCCTGGGATGGGGCTTACGCTCTGATGCGACCCATGGTGGTGTCATGGTCGATGCGCTCTCTAAGCCCACGCGAGTCATGCTCGGTGTGAGAAAAAGAGGAAGCAGGGACCAGACGATCAAGTCACAAAGGGTGCGTCTGTGAGAAGTGGAATGGGGCTTACACGTTGAGTGGCCCAAAGAGGAAACAGGGGCTTACATGTGGTTTGAGGCCCTTGGTGTTGGGGCTTACTCCAGTGCAGAGGCCCGGGGCACGACAAAGCGCAGTGGGAAAAAAGACTCCACTAGCCTTTGCATGTGGAAGCATGGAGATGCACGGGTGCAACCATCCGTTGAGAGGCTAGGGGCTTACTCTCTTAGGCGGCCCTACCCCCATGGTCAAACTGCACTCCGACAAGGAGGATCTCATTCTATGTGAGGAAGAGTCCATTCCCGTGGAGACGAGTGGGCATAAAGAATGCCCGAGCTGGGGGGACCCTGCGTGCGAAGTTGGGGGTCAAACCACAGTTTAACGTCATGTGTTAAGGACGCGGTGCTTAGCAGTTTAACATCCTGAAGCTTGGACGAGGTGGGTTCCCTCCACACCCCTTGGGCATACATGTCCAACGCCCTCTACCACTTATGGGAGGGAAGGCATCAGAAATGCCATAGCAAAGGGGGGCCATAGGGTGAACCAATGGGGGGTCCACATTAGCGTGGCTTTGAGAAGAAGCAATAGCCGGTACCGTGCCTATGCAGAGAAGCATAAGGTAATGAAATGCAACGGGAAACATGGACCAAGGGACCTTGAGGTTACTTCGCACGAGCCTGGAAGGCCGTACGGGAAAATAACGCATGGCGCGCATGCCCGTCAGGGGGGACATCAGGTGCCGGTGCATAGAGGCAGCCAAGGGGCGTCAAGGTGAAGGGTCCTCGGGATTGCGTGCAAAGAGATGGTTTTCACGCAAAACACAGGGATGGCGTGCAAATGGAGCCAGGAATTGCATGTGGAGAAGGAATTGCATGCAGGGTATTGCGCGCACGGAAGGGGATTGCGCACACTAGACACGGATTGCGCGCAAGGAAGGAACCCGGAGGAGGGGGGAAATTCACTTAAGCCGGTGGGGTTGCGCGCAAACGCGAACCCCGGGGCAAGGTTGCGCAAAAAGAGAGATTACCTGGAAGTCATATTGCGTGCGGGGGGAGTCAAATTACGTGCGGGGAGAGTCGAATTGCGTTCACGAGAGCCACTTCGAATTCCTCAACCCGCAAACCGTCGAGGGTCGCCTTCTATTTATAGGCACCCGCTGGCGCAGAATCTAGGCGGCGCACGAATTTTTCCACGCCGGGAACCATCAGTGCGCGAACTCTCGCCGCGCGGAACCGGGGCGCACAAATATTGCATGCCTCATCGACTCGATTACACGAATCTCGAGGGTCCTTCACGTGCACAAAAATATTTTGCGCGGATCCTCCTTTATTTCACGCACCACTTCCCCGGCCTCTGGATCGGGCCTCTTGATTCCGAATACGACTTCGCTTTGTCCTTTCGAAATTTCTCCGTGAGTTACGACTTTTTCGGCGTCTACAATAATAGACGATTAAGAATAATTATAATTGATAGTATATACATTTTATAAATACAATTATTATTAGTGTGTTAAGGCTTATGATAATGTCCATTTAACATCGACACTGGAATAACCAGCCTTGACCATCGGAATCATAGCATATGATTCTAATTTATAAAAACATATGTGGGAGACTACATCAATGTTTTTTTTCCTTATCCAATCCCAATATAATATAAGATAAATACAATATGAGTGAAATAATTTATGGGGGAAGATCAATATCATCTTGATCCTGAACCAAACTCTATTTGTTGAACCATCGGATGAAAATATCATTATCTCACACCATAACCATTTTTAATTATCCGCCATAATTAGGGGCTAGGAAAATAGGGCCCAATAGTATAAATTTGAATACTTCCTTTAAAAATATTATTATATTCATCTTCATATAATAGTACTTTAAATAATGAGTTTTAAATTTATTTGGATATGATGAAACACAAGTTAATTTTTATTGAATAGTTTCATTTTATTTAAGATAATGAATATTAAACAATTAAAACATTATTAAAAAAATAATAAAAATAACTTATTTAAATAATGATTATTATATATAAATAATAATATAATTTTATTGTGTTAAAAATAAATTTTATATGGGTAAGATAACTATTATTGTCACATAAATTATTTTTCACTAAATGAGGATTTTTTATATAGAAGTGTAACTTTTCATATATATATAATTATTTTGAAAAATTAAATATTAGTTTTCATAACCAAAACATTTATATTATTAAGTGGTTATGTTTACATAATTCTCATTTATTGATGATCTTTTGGGTCAAAATTAATTACATTATAAATATACTGTGTGTATTATGATATCATAAAATCCCTAAAGTGGTGTAATAAATACTAAATATATTATCATTGATCAGAATTAGGTTCTCCCTAAAATGTAATGTTATTTTTATAATATTTGAATAATTTTTTGATCCCTTAATGGATCCACCATAACCTATATTATTGATTATGGTTTTCAAAAAATATTTATAATGATGACAGAATTACATTTCAACAATGTATTTATTATAAGATTTATGTTTATTATCCGTATAAAATAATTAAAAACACAACAGTATGGTTTAAAACCATTGGAACAAAAATTTTGATAGTTTGTGGTTTTGATTAATTTATCATATATAGCCTGAAATATTTTTTTCAAATTAATAATGACTTTTCATTAAAATTACATTGTAAACTATAGGATAATTCAATTAATATTAATTAAAAACGATTTATTAAAATATTATACTCTATTTCTATGTCTATATTTCATTAACGATTCCGATAATATCTTAATAATATCAATCAAATATTTAAGAATCACTTTTTCAAGGTAAGGGATCATCTCCAAATCATCTCTATTAAAGTAATTCTTTTGTGTCATTATATTTAGTAACACATTTTTTATGAAGGGTTGTCACAATAAATATCCCACATACTACCCATATGTCTTACATGTGATGAGATACCCCTTTTAGTTTCATTAATCCCTTATCTAAACATTTATATACACCTGCTATGATAGAAAAACATTTCATGTGATTTTTCATCCCTAACATTTGTGTATTGATTGGTTGTCTCTATTTCCTCTCATGGTTAAAATCATGAATATATATATATACTACATTTAGTGCTTATAAGCATGTCTTGAACCCTTATTCCTATATCATGGGGTTACAATTTAGGAAACAACACATATTTTTTTTGTTCTATGTGGAACACTTATACATGTTCATGATATGAAAATGGTGGGTGGGACCAAAATTATATATACCTCTAATACATTGTGAAATGTTTGTATCTCCAAATATTCAATGTATGGTTAATATTAGGATATACAATGCATAATTTTTTTTACTAATTGGTTATTATCCTTAATATATGTTTATCAAATTAGGATTTAGGTTGTTTTCACATTTTTATATTGCATTGATGTTTTTATGTTACATCATGTCTCATTGTTCTAGAATTGTTTTATCAAACATTTAATGTTTCATTAAAATTACTATTGAATCAGATTTAATATATTCATCAAGATAGATTTTATTATTATCTTACAAGTCTTTATCACTTTCATTGTTCATTAGAACCTATTTGGTTGTCCTATATAGTTTTTGAAGAATGATTGAATTCTAGTTGAACATTAAGGAAATTTAAAATACTGATTTCCAACTTTTATTTCATGTTATTATGATATAAACCTAATTTCCAAAATGTACTAGGCTTAATGATCATTGGATGTTTCATGATGTGTACCTTTATGTAATAAATCATTAAATAAGATTCATTAATGATATTAGTCATCATATTAGTTATCATAGAAATGTCTAGTTGATTTTGTGATTAGGGATTGAAGAATCTAATGAAAACTATATGTAGAATAGAAAAAAATGTTAAAAAATCCCAAAATTTTGGTAATGTATAAATAATTATTTTTCATTAAAAATACCACCATTCCATAATACTATATTTGGATGTGTATTTAGTATTGTTGTAATTATGGATAATAACATCAAAAAGAGTGAATACAGCTATAATATATCTACATTCCTAGTTCAAAACTCCCAAGGGATAGTCCTTGACGAATTTACATCACATTACAAACCATTCTGTTTAATATAAAATAAAAAATATTAAAATTTCTTCGGAAATATGTCCTACAAAAAACATAGACTAAAACGTAGAAATTTTTATAGGAAGGAGTATATATAATTTATGAGATATACCTTTAATGGTCATTGTTCCCCATGTATGTTATTAATATTTTATAAATGTTCAACAGTGATTTTCACATTATTCTTATTAATTGTTGGAAGTAGGTGGAACTTATTTAAAAACCAATGTGAGTGGCTCTGTGAAGTCTTCCAAAATGAGATGTCCAACTCAATTAGAGTGTTAATTACAAAATTCAATAATATAAATTAACAATTAACTAATATTGATAATATGATAATGAATAAATAAGATTTTATGGATTACTAAATTTAGGTCATGTGGAATTAAAGTCCTTCATGTTGAAAATCCATCTAAAATTCAGGGTAAATTCCAAATATTTACTTTTCAAACAATGGATGAAATCCATTGAAAATAACATGTTCATACATCAATAAACTAATAGATAGATGTTCATATTATCTATTTTTTCATACGGAAGTATATTATTGTCAATATATAGTGTTTTTCAAAGATAATATCCCTTTAGAGGATATCAAAGTAATGGTTGAAAGGAATTACATAAAGAATTGATAAATATTTCTTTTTATCTATACAATTGAAATAGGAGAGGGAAAACTTATGCTAAACACAAATTGAAAATATATATCGACATGTGAATAAAATATCTTAATACTTACATAATAGAACTCTTTCCTTTTAATTTATCCAAAATTTCATGATAAATGGTTCATTTTAGGGCAATAGTGGTGCCAATGAAAGGCATTATCCATTCACTTCTTTGAAATCTATAAGGAAATTTTTAGATGTTCCATCAACTTTGTTATATAGATTACTCAATATCATGGGATTCATAAGTCTAAAATATAAAAATAAGATACTTGAATTTAAATATTTATGTTGTGATGGTGAAATATAATATCGAAAAAATGAGTGACACCCTACTTATAAAATGCATAGGAAGTTGATTACTAGAAAAATACTAATGGGTAAAATTAAATACCCACCATACATTAAATAAATTTACCAAAATATATATTTTATTTAGGATATCACTACCATTATGTTGGAAGATATGAATTATCCAATCAAACCTCATCCAACTGTTCAATATTTCAATGGTTAGTGATAATGACAATATAACAATCCCTTCCCTAAGGAATGTGTTTTTTATGAAAACCAATAAAAAACCTTCATTATAAGAGAGCATGTGTGATCTTATGAAATGAAAAATACAAGTTTGGATCTTGATAAAACAATTTGAGATTGGGATTAAATTTAGCCATTCATGAATAGTAAATATAATTTTTTTTATTTAGGTTAAATGAATTAAATCATATCACTAATTATCTGTATAAAAATTTAAACAACACCTAAAAAAATGGATGTAGTGTTTTCTATAATGCAATAGAATTTTCCAATTGTTTTATCCCAAGAATATAACATACCTTTATAAAACATTATAAGAAACTTTTACTAGAAAACATTTTTATACCATATTTATTTTAATATAATTCAATTCTGCTATATATTGGATTTCCTTATATAGAAATAATAAAAATTTTATAGAGAAGGAAATCCCCTTCGATATAACTTATTTACTACAAATCCTATACAACTCAAACGTTGTTTATAAAACATCATTGGAACCATAAACATAAAAATGGGAATTATATCACTAGGATAAATCATATCATGATAAAATGATTTAAACTAAGGAAAACATCATCCTTCACGCCATGTCTATGATAAGTTAATTCAATAATGTTTTTTGGAATAATTTACTGGTTTTCAGACTAGTTGATAGATATATTTCTCAACAATACATATACTTGGATATTTTCAAATATCCATGACTATACATAGAATTTAAATTGATGGACATGAGGAACTAAAGAGGAATATAGAATATAATCTAGATAAATGGTTTATACTCTCTGTTGCTTTTTCCTGGGGTAATCTGGTCCAATTCATGATGCATAATGATTGGAAAGAGGGAAATCACATTTATCATTATAAGCTCAAAATTATAATGATGATGAACATCAATACCTTGAAATAGATTTATAATTTCTTTGATCATATATGCGTATCATTGTGACGTTCTATGATTGATCATTGTTTGGGATATTATAAAATAAACATGAAGAAAGAGGATATCACCAATACAATTTTTTGTATATGGTATGGGAAATTTGAGTTCACATTGGTTACATTTGAACATAATAATTCTCCATTAATAATCATATTTTTGTTGAATATAGTCCATAGTATTTACTATAACTACATTTTGGTAGCCTTCGTGGGCAATATAATTATCTATTCCAAATTCTGAGAGGATCATGACTTGAATAGAAATTCCTAACTAAATACCTTGATAAAGGAAGTTAAAATTTTAATTTATAGAAAATACATGTTCAAGATTGTTAAAGTAACATTACTAGGTCATGGTATCCCTAATAAATGGATGTCAATGGATTGGTAGAAAACCGGGGGAATTTATGGATGTTGATGACTAACATCTATGATGTAAATATGAAATTTCCTTAGATTGGATTTGTATTTTTATCAAATTTTGATAAAAATATCATTAATTTAAATCTTATCAAATAATATAACACTAAAGTAAATAATTATTTTCTATACTGATGAATGAAAAGTAAATTTATAATAGATCACTGTTATTCTAATCACTACACCTATACTTTAATTACCCACTAATAGGGATGGATTTTTGATCAAAAGTGATGCACCTTAAAATTTCGTGTGATGTTTATTCTTGTAAGATAATAAGGTGATAACATATTCATCAATCTAAGTAATTATAATTTATAATAACTATCCAAATAAATATATATAATTGTCTATTATGGTCTTTTACATCAATAATTGGTGGCATTATATCTATGTGGAGGTTTGTGTCCTATATATAGATGCCAAAAGGTTCATGTATATTTTAAGGAAAAATATGATTAATATTTCCCAATTTAGGTAGTTATGATGATCAAATATTATGATTGTTGAAACCATTACCATCATGAGAAGGAAAAAAGGGTAGTTGATCTTCTATTTATAATGTATACCACAATCCAATCTATTATGATAATTATAAGGGTAATTATTATTAGAAAAAAATGATGGAAAAGGGAAAAATGATAATATTCACACCGTTATCAAATAACATATCAACAATTTATTTTTATGTGGTTGATCTTGTCCAAAAAAATATGATGTCTTACAGCTGAATATGTTAGAAAATATTAAAAAGTTCAATTTTTTTTCAAGGTGTAATTATAGTAATCGGAACCCAGGTAGATGTCATATAAAAATACATAACACATAACTTCAAGATAATGTGATTATCTCATCCATTTATATAAATATAAATACCACTATGATGTATAGAGATTGAAATAGAATCTTCTATTTGGGTAACATGAGGAGAGTGAATGTAGAGTTTTATCAACAATATTCGTGTTCCAACATGTCAATGCTAAATGATAGAAGTATAAGGGTATGATGAAACAATTTACCATAATATTTTTGGAAATGGTAAAATATATCCATGTATTTCATCATTAGAATCCCAAGGAACAATAAAATAAATAACACCATCTGTGTGGTAGTAGATCGCCAAACAAATTTACCATTTTACATTATTATCAAATAATATTTCACACTTGACAAAAATATAGATAATGGAAGTTGAAATATTGCATTTAGATATAGTTTATGTTGTTTCTAATTGAGGTACTTGTATTTCTTCAATGTTATAGAATACCCTTCATTCATAGGTGGATATTTGTCTATGATTCATCATTTCTAATCAGCCTTTGATTGTTAGTTTGAAAGAACCAATAAAACCCAAACAAACTATTATAAGATCATGTTAAATATCTTTAACTGTGTTTTTAGATAAAAAAATTCTGTTATTTGTGTTATAGTATAAAAATAGTTATATTCTAGAATTCAAATATAACATTATGAGGCAATGAATATGAATATGTTTCATGGTCCAACATATTGGGATAATGTTAATGAGAACAAGAATATTGGACATGATATTATTCATTAAATTTTAGAGAAGTTTCAAATAATTCCACATAATACGAAGTGGAAAAATTATACATTAAATTAATGAAAATAATCATCATCAAGTCCTATAGTTTTAGGTGAGAGACAAAGTGTTCTTTTATATATCACTATGGAATAATTTCATGAAGATTGGGAAGAAAATAATTCTTTGTCCCTGATACATTTGAATCATTTATATATTAGATTTAATCATTGTGATGGAATATCAACTAGCACTCCAACCTAATAAATCAAAAGTACATTTTGTGTTCCACATGCCCCTATAAAAGAGGTACATACATGACACCTTGCATGTACTGAATTCAAAGATGGTAAAATGACATAATTTCATTTCGTAATAGTTAAACCATTGAGTATCATATATTATGGAGGCAAGGATATAAAAATAAAAAATGTAATATGTTCTTTGTGTTATGGTAAAATAGAAAGATTGAGGAATCATCCTACAAAAATAAAGAGAAGAAGAAACATAAGTAACCTTATCTATTATAGTGTATTAAATGTAAATTTCAAGAGTGATGTTAATGATAGAGGTGTGAATATGGCTCCAAAAATGATTTTATATTAAATTATATCTAGAATTAATTAATATGTTTTTATGTAATGTAGTTAATGAAAAGATGGCTTCTCTTACTCTCAATGGACCCCTTTCCCATCAGCTCTACATGATCCTTCCCCTCTAGATTGTGGTTCCCCTTCGTATTTGGTGGATCCTCCCCCAGAATGTGGATCACCATCATGTTGTGTGGGTGGAGTTCAAATGTTTCCTTTCAAGGAGGCTTTATGCGCGCCATCTCCAATGCCCCCTCCTAGTGTCTTTCCTAGTTCAAATCAAGTTCCTCTCCATAGGACCCCACTGACCTAGGTTGAGAACAGATCTATCGATATGGTTGATGGGTATCCTTTTTATGAGATTTTGGAGAATGTACATATTTATGTGGAAAATTGGAATAATATTTATCTGGTGGAACATTTCTATCGTTTCAAGATGTTTCCCAGATTATTTAGATCCGTCATTGACTCCTGGGGGCTTTGTCAACAGACTGCTTTTTCAAGTCATTCAGTGCTCTCTTTTTTGTATCAAATTTTCTCCCATGAAGATATTGTTTTGTATTGGTCTTGAGAGGATCATCATTGTGGAATTTTGAAATTCTCTCTCTCACGCTGGTCATGGGATCATCACAATGGAAAAGAATCTCATCTGGAGGTTGTGGTGATATTGTTTCCAGGACTATTATTTCCCATCAAGAAATCAACAATTCTGATGTTGGTGGGGGATTCCTTGTGATTGTTTTGATGTTCTATTTCTAGTAAACGAATATATCTAGGCCACTACAAACTCTTGAATCTACATAGAAAATGATATCTTGGTAATATTCCATCCACGATTTCTGATTTGTTCTGTAGAGGATTTAAAATTGTGGAATCACCTCTTTTATCATGGACCACCATGATTTTTGGATGGGTGTTGGCTCCCATGGAATTCTGTGGTGGTATTTTGTAGGAGGATCTCTATTTTCATTTGGATAATCCAATGGTGTTGGAATCTCAAGATGACTGTACATCCTTCTTATAGGAGGAGTGGGTGGATGGTACATTTGGTGAGGTGGCAATTTCAAAGTCAAATAGTTTTCCTCATGTTCCTAACACAACATCAAACATGAGTATTTATGGTGAAGTTCCTTTTTAGGGTTTAATTAATTTTATGGTGTGGTTCAGGGTGACCCGCTTGCATTGTCCCCAACTGTTAACATCCATATGAGGACTCTTCTAGTGGATATCTCCTCAAAGTTTACCCTAACTATCTCATGTAATTAGTGTGACATATTTTCTTTTTATCAACCACATCTTCACAATTTTTTTTCCACCATATCCCCATTTTCAAATTTCCACCCATCATTATCTTGACATCATCCATTTCTCCTTTATCAATAGATTCGGCAGTTTTCTCTCATTCAAGGATATACCTCAGAAAGTTATTATCATTGAGGGTGTTGTGATGTAGATTATATCCTCTCAGGGTTCTTCGTAGATAATGCTGCTATTATCCCTATTCTAGGGGTATAGGGAAACATTCTCCCTTATGAATACTCCGAGTAACATTTTATCTAATCATGAATATTTCCACGTGTCATTCATGAAAAATATTTATTCTCCAATGAAACTTATTGAGTAATTAGGAGTCTTCTAGTTGATTAGTCATTCACGGTCGTAGGAGGTTGGTAATTTCCTTCACATGTATATCACATGTATATATAGCCAGAGCGATAGGAACATCCCTTATTAATGTTTTTGTCAATCAGTTCAAAATCTCGAGGATTTAGGGATCATGGAATTTGTTCCTTTATAAACTCTAAATCCAAAAAATTAAGGTATTATTTTCTTTTCATCCATGAGGCATAGAAGAATCTGAGAAGGATTAATTCTCTTAGTAAGAAAATGGGCATCCTGGGCTACAAGTTTAGTTCCCCCAAAATCATCATATTTGGAATTTTTGGGGGCATAACAAATATGTGGAACTTGTTAGCCTTTTGCCTTAGTGTTTCAATACTGATATCTTGTTCCAGGGAAATGATATTGATTTCTCATTTTTTACAGTAGTGATTCCCTATGGAGATTTGATCACTATAACTTCCTAGAGACTATACATTAAGGGGGATTTCTATGATTCTTCATAAGAGACATCAGTGAAATTGTAGATATCTTAGAGGTGATAGGTAGTTCGAAAATCCTTAATCACAGCATGCATGACATTCAATGTTTCCTAGAATCAAATATCCTTATGTATATGGGGTTTATTGGTAATAAGATAAAGTGTTTATATAATATTAAGGGTTACAAATACATTTATATCCACCTTGATAGATTATTTAATATCCTCAAAGTCTTGGATTCGTATTTTCATGCTTTGGTTAACCATTTATCTCGATCCATGACTGATCATGCCACAATTCTTATTGTGATTAAAAGTGGTGTGTCTATAAATAATTCCTTCTTTTAATCAATTAATTGAAACTAGTCTGAGGGATTCGTGGATATTGTGAGGCACGCATGAGATCACCATTAAAATGGGAGATACTATGTTGGCCTTTCCAATATGCTAAGGAGGCTTAATAAGTATATACAAGAATGGTTGGTTAACAATCCTAAATAATACCTTGGCGTGGGAAGTTTATAGGTGGATATTGACAAACTGTAAGAGAGTCATTAGCTGAGGTGGGGTGAGATCTAATTCACCATGTTATGTGACAAGATAATGTTTCTAGATGATTTTTTATGGGAATTGGACAGGGCCTATAAGCAACGTTCTATAATGCGATGGTTAAAAGAAGGTGAGCAGAATAATTTCTTCTTCTAAGACCGTCTAAAGGATATTAAAGGTATAAAACTCAATCTTATTCTAGGAAATGTATATTTTAATTTCGATGTTAAGGTTTTCGGTAAGATGTTTTTTTTCACATTTATGTAAGGATGGTGGGAAGGTCTCCTTTTAGGGACGATGGCTCTCATTCAATTCAAGGAGAGGATATATTAATGGGGTGACATCAAATACTGAAGGATAGATATTATAATTTGCACATTCCGACTATGCTAGAAGAAGATGAGAATAGGGAAACTATCTTCAAGAAGTCCCATGATTGTTTCATGGGGTCATATGGATTTTGAGGGGCATTCTATATGGTTTCATGGGACATTGTGGGTGGCCTTGTGGTGGAGGCCATTCAAGTCTTCATTCATGGTGGCTCTCTCAATAAGAGAATTTGTTCATCTAGGGTGATACTTATTCTAAAAGTAAATGATATTACAATACTCAGTAAATATAGAACCTACATCTAATTTAATGTTTCATATAATATTTATACGAGTCTAATTATCCAAATATGTAATGATATCATTCCATGTATGGTTTCCATATAGAAACACATATTTTATAATATATGTATCATTAAAGGGGTGATTGTAATTTAAAATGAATAGGTGGATGATAATAATAAAATATCAAATGGTTCTAATTTTATTTTATCTAGTCAATAAAGAAGAATATTATGAAAAAATTGAATGTAGATTCATTAATTGGGCTATGATAATGTTTTGTTTTCCAGAGTGGTTTTTTCACCATTATTTTAGGTGTTTCCCTTCCCCATGGATCTCAAATTCATTAATGGGGAAGGGTTCTGGGGTTTTCAGTATCATGTGAAGTGTCTGCTAGGGAGACTCCATGTCACCCACCTTATTCATTTTAGCTCAATATGCAATGTCCATGAATATTCTGAGAAGAATTGAGGAATGAAGAGTAATGTCATACCACTGTCCAAGAGAATGGTATATTGAATCTCAACTCATGCATTCTCATGATGTATTGATATTATTTTATGGTATTAAGAGATATATTTGAGGCCTTTTGTAGTACATGTTCATAAATGGATGTTTATGTGGACAATATATCAAATCACAGAAAAGCCGTGTGTTTGTCTCTTACAAATGTTCTGGCCTTCTCTCTCGAGATATACAATGTGTCTTGGGGACTCAAATAGAGATTTTTATTATGATTTATCTCTGAACACCTATATCCATGTTCCTCATCAACAAATACCTCTTCTATGACATCATATAAGGAAATATTGGCAGAATCTATAATTGGATGAGAAATATTTAATATTTTGTAGAAAAAGTGGTGTTATTCAATAGTGTGTTATCATCCATTCCCATGCATCGATCTCCAATAATTATACCTAAAAAATGACATATTTCCTTTATAAAAAAATATTATGAATTCTTTTCTATGGGATTCTAATCATATGGACCACTTTTATGGGGTCTCTTAAATATGGTTGGGGAAAAAGATTGATGAATACTGTGTGGGATTAGAGGATATTTGAATCCATGCAAGGAATTGAAGAATGAATTTAATTAAATATTGTTGTAGGAGATTCTCTTTGATACTCTTTATTTAGATCCTAATATGGTAACTAATAGGTGGCTTGGGTATCTCATAGAGTTCGACCATTTCACATGGCATGTTGTTTGTTTTAGAATCTAGAACATCTCTAGGACTGATCGTAGTGGATTTTGGGGAATATTGATCTCATCATTTGTAACTTGAACATAGAGGGTGATAGGATTTTCCTTCAAGGATGTCTCACCTCCAATAGTTCATTCAGGATGGTGAGTGGATACATAGATCTGATTAAATTGATTCTTTTATAGGACTAGTGGGAGGAGATTGACAGTATTACCATGAATGATGAGGTTGATAAATGTTTTTTCACTGGTTCGAGATCAGGTTTCATCAATATTCATTATTACAAGAGGTTACAACATGTAGTCGATAAGCATTATTAGTGGGAAGCCATGCTATGGTGAAATTAGTTTCCCACTAAAATGAACTTCCCTATTAAGAGTTTGAGAAATTAGTTGATTCCTACTGATGAGAATGTTCAATGGAAGGGAATTTACTTTGCTTCACACTGCTTGTTGTAGGATTTCATATATTCTTCTAGAGTTTGTGGGATTATATCATATAGTCAATCTGTAGTAATGATCCATGTTTCAGCGGTGACTAGTTTTCCATGCAGGTTTTCATTTCAATATGGTTATAGGGAGTGGAACATAATGTAATACAAGTCAAGTTATGAATCATTATTTTCCCTTCTATATGTTGGACCCTTTGAGATGTTCAGATCCATGCTAGGATGGGTTCTCGTCACTCGCATCATTTTTTTATTATGATAATGAGGATCATTATTGTTGAATTGTGATCTCAGATAAAATGGATAGAAACTCACATACCCATTGCAACTTTCTTAACTGATATTGTGTGAATGACATATCAAATTTGATGAGGGTTAGGGGGACTCCTATTGTTAATGGCTAGAAACTCATTTTTATAGGTCCTATATGAATGGATAGATTATATGGGGATGGAATAATAGAGAATCAGTGGGATCTTTTTGTATTGGGTGAAATACGTTTTTTGGTCCTAGCTATTCCTTTGGTGTGGAGGTAAGGGCACATCACACTGGCCTCATATTGTGTATGTGAGTTGATCCTCAAGTGAAAGAGGTTGATTCATACTCATAGCTTCAAGTTAGAATTCTTCAGGGAATATGTGACCCTCCATGGGATTTTGATTGTTTTAAGAAAAACTAATCATTGGAGACCAATTGTGATTATAAGCTGTATCATATTTGGTGAAAAGATAATGAATATATATATATACATACATGCTTCATATGAGAGTATATATTACACCATTTTCTTTTTTCATAGTTTAGGATCTCTTCCTTAAGACATTAATATTTTGATCCAAGGGGATTCCCTTAGTATTCGCCATATAAGGCCACCTTGAGGACTGTTTTTGTTTCTCCTGGTGGGTGTTTTCTCACCATTCTAAAAAAAATCAACTTTCAATCAGTCATTATAGGAATCATATTCATCAAATTTATTCTATTATAATGTTATATGGTCTATCAACATTAATGGACTTTTTACAATCATAAACAATGAAAATATATCCATTTTATGATGACCATCCGTTTTACTATATTATGTGTTATGATCGATCCAATTGACATAGGAAAAATAAGTGATGGTCTCGACCAGTAGGATCATACCGGATGAATTCCATTTATCAAAACAAATAATTTAGATATAATAACTAGAATTTAAAATGTTCTAATACTAATGATATATTCAATAACTAAATCATGAATAAATATTTTTATTTGAGAGGTTATATCTCTTTAAGATCATGAAACAAACATTGTTAACGGAACAACCTCATGAATATCTCACTATCACAGACATTTACCTTTGGTAAATTTCTTGTGCTATAATGGTATGTGTATCTAAACCCTAATAGTATGAATTTTTTATTTTATTTTATTTAATATAATGATTATATTTATAATTTTTTTAAATTAAATAAGACTATGAGTTTTAATGGGATTTTGATATGATGAAGCAAAAATTCTACTTTTGTGAAACATATAGCTTCTATTATGAGAATATTTGAAATAAATTCAGTAATTTTTTTTAATAAGGAAATGTTTTATAAAATATTAATATTAAATTAAATTTATTATATATAAATTATAATATGTATTTATTTAGTTGATACTAAATTTTATAAGGGCCAGAAAAATATTATTGTGAAGAGAACTTATTTCTATAGAAGTCAAGGCTCACTGTCGAGACTATCAATGTAGAATGGGATCACTACCCAAACCATCCAAGTAGTTATGTTTTACTATAAAGAACATCATAATAGAAAATTTCCCTTAGTAAAATGGATTCCAATCATATTATTGTTATTTATCACATTAGAAGTTATTCATCAACCATTGTATTTGAAGTATGTATAAGTCCTATACATCCATTTTTATAAGGAGAACAATGTTTTATTTTATAAAATAATAACATTAATTTGGTATAATTTATCCACTATAATTTTAAGTAAACTAAATACCATCACATAAAGAAAAAATCACTTGTGTTCCCCTATATCAAAAAAAATATTCATCATATCATCACATCATAACCCATACAAAGAAAAAAAAGATTAAAAAACACTTCATCAATTCACGACATCATAACCCATGAAAAATAAAATATTTTAAAAACATCTCATAAAAATATAAAATAAAAAATAAGATAAATATTAAGAATTTGATAAATATATCATATCCCATGATTATCATAGTTACCATTGAAGGATGTTACCATATATAGAACATGCATTAAAGGATCACTGAAACAATTCTTCTAGAAAAAACATTATACGTTGAAATACATTATGAAATAAAAATATTTATAGTATATTATGGAATGAATTTTCATTGAAAATATTCCTAAATAATTATAAAGGAATATTCTAAACATTGATTGTTCATGAATGTAGAAAATTACATTTTTTCTTCATAATCTAAAAGAAACTATTCCATAAATATTGTTTTTTAAGTGAAAAAGTACCTATTTCTGATGATTTTGTCAGAGTGCACACATCCATATATTGAGAATGAATATCTGTTGCCCCACATTCTTTCTTTCCAAAGGCTAGCGGTATACATTCCTTATTCAGGGATGTTTTCTCCTTGATTGAAACTAGATTATGCGATTTCAGTTTTTTCCTTCTAAAGATTCCTCCTTGGAACATGATACATAGTTCAGGTGTCCGATAAAG
Organism: Viscum album; assembly: GCA_963277665.1. Taxonomy (NCBI): domain Eukaryota; kingdom Viridiplantae; phylum Streptophyta; class Magnoliopsida; order Santalales; family Viscaceae; genus Viscum; species Viscum album. Next base: position 758,249,651 of record OY728145.1, on the reverse strand, counting down.
TTTATGTCATGGTTTGTGAATCTCGTTCCGAGTGCCAAATCATTATGGACGATGGTTAATTACACTACTTCTGTCTGGACATTCAATGGTGTCTTAACATGGTAGCAACCTTCGGTCAGAGTAGATTACAACAACAGGCATATCAGAGAATATCTAGATATGTGGATATTGGGGAACCTGTATTCATCCTTATAAGGGATAATCTCATGGGCACAAAACCTGAGGCATCCCGCATCAGTCACAGAGTATCATATTCTAGAGGAATGTATCTGAGGTTTTCCTCACCTTCCCATGTTTATCACGGGGTTTGTCAAGAGTTTAACATCATTCGGAGATGGTTACTCTAAATGCATGTCTTTTGAGGTTTCCCTCATGATGCTCCTATTTAACACAAGGTATTCCATGAATTTAAAGTCATCCATTGATGGAAATTGGGTGATTAGAATGTCCCGTAGTGACAGATTAGGTTGGTAAATCCCTAGGAGGGAGCACCAATAGTGTTTACCTGGTAGATGAACCAAAACACTCAATAAGAGAAGACCTGAGATTGTGTGTCCCCTAAAGGGAAGATTTCACACCATGAAGGCTGATGAGGACAACACTGAAGGTGGATCTGGGAGAGTGGACCCCAACATGGGGGGAACGATGGTTTACCATTTTCTGGGATTAATCATCTTGCATGTTTCTTATGTACCATGTAAAGACGACAGAGAACAAATACCAAATAGATTGAAGGGGTGATGAATTGAGGTGTATATAAAGAAAAAAAACCTAAATACATTCTTGGTCTTATGCGTGGAAAGTGGCCTGTATACTACTTGGAGCAGCGAGGAGGTGGATGACATGATCCCACTAGGACGTGGAAGCCCGAGTAAGAATCAAGATGGATGACAGAGAGTTTAATTAAGATGAGGTAGAATGAAATTTAAATGACGTGATGACGATAGTGATGTTGGGAATGAGTCTTGTAGGGACTTCCTAAGTATCCCCATAGCGGGGAATCAAAGTCCATGTATTGTGGTGGGATTATGGGTCACCTGAGGAGGAGGCTCATGTGAATGGACACATTTATTGGATCTGGAGGAAAGTGGACCTCTATGTTGGGGCATGATCTTCATAGAACACAATGGATATAGAGGTAGATCAGGATGAGTTATGAGTGATGGTTTTGACCATTAGAGAGTCTTCCAATGTATCATCATGGTAGGGAATCAATGTCAACATAGTTCATCTGAAGACATCATACCATTGATAGGAGACATTAACAAATTATCGTCGATTGGGGGAACAATGGATTACCACTGGATTGGGTCACAATGGCATACTACTGGATGAGGTTAACATAATATAACTGATGGATGGGGTCACAAGGGCTTACCGTTGGATGGAGTCATATAGGATTATAGTTGGATGGGGTTAAACATTGCAGAGGCTTCCTATGTAACCATTTTAGGTGACAAGAATCAAATCCCACGTAGTTCGGTGTGGTGTATGTAGTTTAACATCATACAGGATGAAAAGGGGTCATAGAGTTTAACGTCATCTAGGATGATGGTGGTTCAATGTTAATGGGGTTGGAACCAATGGATGGTGGGATTGAACCTCAGGGAGGCTTCCTACATACATTAACTTGGAAAGGATCAAAGACCACATAGATCAGGGGTAGTTGCAATCGACATGAAGATGGTCGAGACCAATGGGTGTTGGGAATGAACCTCTGGGAGGGTTCCTACATACCATGCCTTAGAAAGGATCAAATACCACATATTTCTGGAATGAGGTTGGGGATTACACTCTAGGATTCCCGAAGAGGATTTCATAGTCAATGATCAATACTCTATGACCTTGTGAGTCATGCTCAGTGTGAGAAACAAGAGGAAGAATGGACCTGATGATCATGGTACCAAGGTGGCCCATGAAGGGTGGTAAATGGGGCTTACATAAGGATGCTACCAGGGTGCTTCTACGTTGAGAAAACAGTTAATGGGGCCTACGTACGGAAGATGCTTGGGTGACTCTATAGAGTTGTAATGGGAGACGTGGATTACACAAGGAAGCTGCCACGGTACCTTTATAGATCGACAATAGCGAATGTCACATACACACGGAAGATGACTAGGTGCCACAATTAAGTGGAAATGGGAAATGGGGCTTACGCAAGGAAGCTGCCCGAGTGCCGCTATGGAGCAGCAATGGTGGATGGGGCTTATTCAACAATGCTACCCAGGTGTCATTATAGAGCAACAATGGTGGAAGGGGTTTATGCAAGGAAGTTGATCGTGTGTCACTATAGAGAAGAAATTGTTCATGAAGATTACACATGGAAGCTCCCTAGGTACCGCTATGGATAGATAATGGTGGATTGGGCATATGAAAGAAGGATTCCTAGGTGCCACTATGGAGCAACAAATGGTGGATGGGGATTATGCACGGAAGCTATCTGGGTGTCGCTGTGGAGCGGAAATGATGGATGAGGCTTATTCCAGGATGTTTCCTAAGTGCCGCTATAGACTGGCAATGGTGAATGAGACATAAGTAAAAAAACTACCCGGGTGATGTTATAGAGTGGCAATAGTGAATGGGATTTATTAATATAAGTTGTGTGGGTGCTTCTATAGAGTGGAGAATGTGCGTGGGGATTATGCATGGAATCTTATCGTGTGCCGTTATGGAGTGACATTGGTCGATGGGGATTATGCAAGGAAGCATCATGGGTGCTGCTTTAGAGAAGCAATGGTGAATGGGGATTAGGCAAGGAATCATCCTGGGTGCTGCTATGGAGTGGAAATTGTGCATGGGGTTTATGCATGTAAGTTTACCAGATGTCTCTATTGAGTGGAAATGGTGAATTTGTCTTATGCAAGGAAGCTACTCGGGTGCTGCTATGCAGCGGTAATGGTGAACGGGGCTTACGCATGGAATCTGCCAGCGTGCCGCTATAAAGAAACAATGGTATATGTGGCTTATGCAAGGAAGATTCCTGTGTGGTTCTATAGAGCAGAAATTGTCTATTGGGCTTACTCATGGAAGATGCACGTGTTCCGCTATAAAGCGACAATGGTGGTTGGGGCTCATTCAAGGAAGGTTCCTGGGTGCCACTATGGAGGGGAAATTGTGGATGGAGATTACACAAGGAAGAAGCCCTGGTTTCGATATAGAGTGGCATTTGTGAGTGTTGAATACACATTGAAGTTGGCTGGGTGCCACTATAGTGAGGCAATAGTGAATGGGGCTTAAGCACAAAAGCTATCTGGGTGCCGCTATGAAGGAGTGATGGTGCTTGTGGATCACACAAGGAAGCTCCCAGTGGTTCGTTGTGGACTGACAATGGTGGATGGGGAATATGCAATGAAGCTACATGTAATTTCTTCCTCATGTCTTTCCATAAGGGCATCCCAACCCTCTAGTGGGTTGAGGCATTCACCTATGCTATAGTGCCAAAGAGGGATAATTCCAAGGGAATTTGAATCAGTCTGAACAATTGTAGATGAAAACTGTGAATCACATGATTGAAATTCGAAATGCGGGGATGGTGGCGTGGATATGGAGGATAACTATTGATCATGTTCAAAACACAGTATCCATTTCACATTAGCCTGAACTGGGGACAAACAAATGAGGTTCAACTATTGACCATGTTCAAAACACAGGTCTTGGTTCAATGTGTTATCCAACGTCTTACAAGACATTTCCCCAGGATGGTAGGTGAGCCAATGTGGCTTCAGACACATATTTTTTGGAGTACATTCAGTCATGGAAGTGGATAAATATCTGAATAATGGAAACAAAATGTGTTAGGTGGGGTGATGAAATCTTTGAAAATATTCTAACACTCTTGAAATTATTCCACTATAATCGTGGAATGATGTATCTTTGGCTGGTCACATAACCTATCTCTTATTTGGAACAAGAGTCATCCTATTATTAAATGATATGGAATGCTACATATTAAAGTCTTCTACAGAGGACTATTGTTATCTTATGCTTGGCGCTGAAGGCATCTCTTGTCTAGAGAAAGTGTAATCCTATGTTTGGATAATAATGTGTACTACAGTTTAATGTCATATAGATAATAAAGTTGGAATCTTATGCTTGGATAATAAGGAAAATTATGTTTGGGGCAAGAGGCATCCTATGATTGTCACAGAGGTTACACTACAGTTTATAGTAATGTAGAGAGGAGTGTTGCCATCTCATTCATGTAGCATAAGGTATATTTTGTTTGGAGCAAGAGGAATCCTATTTTTTGAACAATGGGTGCACTAAAATTTGTAGTCATGTAGCTATGACTGTTGTGAGAAGGTTCCTAGAAAAGGCAGGTGTTGGGACATACGCATGAGTTGACCTTTCTGGTACAAACTTGTATATGAGGTAAATGATGGGGTCTGGATGAGTTATGTGAGGAATGGTTCGACTCAGGTTAGTTAGGGAATTGACGATTAGAATCTCAAATAACGATATGGAAAATGAAACAACATGAATATGTCAACTCATGGTGTTTAATGGTATGTGTAGGAATATCTCAAATCATGGTATTCCATATGTGGATGATGGGTTCGCATAAGGGCTCAATGAAAAATGCTCACACCCAGGCCCGAAATGTTAGTTGGGCGATTGTCACTTTTTAATGGGGAATAGTGATGGAATTGATGGGACTGGCCCAGAGGGTTGGGACTTTATCCCGGCACTGATCCAGAGTGGGGGTGTGGGTGTTGCGCCCCACAGTATGGACCAGTGGGAACATAGGTCGTAGCCTCTCGAAGGATAGGTCTTCGCGATGTTGCTTCACGGAGAAAATTGGATCACAAATCATGGTGCTCATGAATTAACTTGATACAAGAAAGATTCTCATGGGGTATGGACTCATGGAGAATCTTTGCGAAGCAATGCTGCTCGCATGTCATGGACTCACGGAGTAGATTTTCGCTGGATGCTTCTCTCAGAGCATGGAATCGTGGAACAACTTTGCAAAGGAAGATGCTCAAAGGGCATGGACTCACCTAGCAGCATCGTGATGGAAAGCTTCTATGGGAGCCTTGATCAACACGATGGTGCTCCCTCCTTTGGAAAGGACGCAAAGGGTATCACTTTATAGAGCTCGGGATCTCCGTGAAATGGGAGTGATCAGCCACCCAAGGGGTGGTGTAACCATCCATTTGGAGGGGGTGAGAAGGGTATTTATAAGAGAGATCCACCGTGAGGAAGAACCCACTCAGTCCGAAGACAACACTTTCTCTGCTGCAGGTTTGCGAATGTAAAAGGGGTTCATAGAGTAGCCCCCCTCCTTTCACCATGGCAGTTTCACAAACATGAAATTGGTTCGTGGAGCACCCTGCCTCCTCGCTCTACGATGGGTAAGAGAACGTCAAAGGGTTTCAGAGAACATCTCGTCTCTTTGCTCCGCAGTGGGTTCGTGAATGTCAGAGGGCTTCATGGAGCATCTCACCACCTTGCTCTGTAGAGACTCTACTAAGGAGGATCTTTGCATCGGCATAAGGCCCCTAGGGCTTCAATATATTTCTTCACGAGGCAACCACTAATGCTTTCAATTTGTTATTGTTCGTCCAAAAATTTTCTTCTAATAGTTCCTTCTTTGGAAAAAGAATAGAAAATTACATTAAACAATTTTTTAAAAATTAAATCATTTGTAATAATTAAGAAAAAAATAATAATATAATGTTATGTACTTTATTTAAAATATTTATAGGAAACATAGATAAGAATGAAAATGCCTTTTCAACTAATGTATGTGATGAAGATAATTTTCCTTAAAATGAATTTTCCATATATTAAGTACTTATATTACATAAAATCAATTACAAAAATATATTTTAATCAAATAACAACAGGATAATATATTTGATGATTTTATTAGTTCATAAAATTTTATCATTAAAATATTAATCATAACAAATCTTGATAAACAATGATATTGTAACTGATAAACCTTTACCTATTTTGTGACATTTTAATCATTTCCCCCATGAAATAAAAACCCATTGATGCATATGTGAATTCGAATAATTTTCAAAATTACAATAGTAAAATACATTTATAGTAAGTATATACACCACATAAAAGAAACAAGTAGTGGCCATGGAATCTGTTTGATATAAATAAAAGATAGACAATAATACATTACCTTAAGTACAACTTCCATTATACACATTTGATCCAAATATATGATAAAATAGATTTATTATTAATATATTAAATAAAATTACTCATATATATCATACCATATATGAATTTCATTAACATTTTATCTCTTCTTTGGAATCACATCTTCATTAATATAAATATTTCTAGTGATATCTACATTATTTTTCATGTATTTAGTTAATATTTACAATTTTTAATATATATATATATATATATATATTTGTACATTCATAAAGGTTATTTATAGAAAAAGGAATGATTCTATTCTTAGAGGTGGTGGTTTGTGCATAAATATGATTATTGTTTTAATTATTTCAATAGGTGGGAAAAAATGGTTGATAACAATTCATCATTAAATAATAATTTGTATATAAACGATATCTTATATACTCATTAAATATATCATTATCAATATTTAAAAAAATTCGAATTGAAATAGGAATCACATAACTTTTTGGAGGTGGTAGTCCACACGTACGCATTATCATAATTTTCATTTTACAATGGTTAGGAAGGTAAGAAGGATGATATAGTATCCTTAATAAAGATGTATAATTATTTCACGAATATAATATTTAAAAATTAAACCCATCATAATAACATAAATAATGGTAATGAGAAATGAATTGTATCACTCTATAGAGTCATTATTCTATTTGAATGTATGAGTAATATTTTAAATCACATTTGATGGAAGTAGGGCGAATAAAAATATTTTTATAATTTTAATATCATTGAATTATATAAATTACATTTTTTTAATTTAATAATAAATTAAATAAATTCATAGGAGCTAAAATAATATTTACATGGAAAACGATCGGCTAAGGCGATTACCACTTTACATAAATATGTTCTTTAAATCAAAGATTAAGGACAAAAGATAGGTTCTTTTAGAAACTCCCAACAATATATATTTTAAATAAAGAATTTTGGACATGATTTTTGTATGGGTGTGCGTAATCTAGATGGATATAAGTTATGTGATGTATTGCAATGTGGGGCTTCCCTTTTAATAATTGTAGGGATTGGGTCTCTAAGAATTTAATGAATATATATTAATTTTGATTTCAAAATTGATAAAAATTGATATTAATAAAATAAAATATTTTCAGGAGTATATATACTCTCGTACAATTTTTTTTTATAATTTTGGATCTCATTATTACCCTTTTATTTCTTGAAACCTTAATTAACCATTTTGATAATTACTATAACATTAATGTTTACATGAATTTGATGTTTAATAATTACAATATAAAAGGACTAAAAACCATTAATTTGATCATGAATGATTTTTAAAACCATATCCCATTCATTAGTTAAAATATATATATCTCCCATAATTTAACATCATTTAAATAATTATTTTTTATCATAAAATAAGTTTGACGTAATTTTTAACAAAATTCATTTCATTTGAATATGAGTATATAATTATAATGGATAATTAAAACATGATTTATAAAATTCTCTCTAATATGTGATAAAGATCTATTATTTTCTATTTTCATATTAACCCATTAAAGTATATATCTTTTAATATTTTTCATATAATTTATTTTATTTTTCATTCAATTGAATAAATATAATTTTTACTGTCTCACTAGCACTTAATGTCATCATATGATTTATAAACATTATAAGTTATTTTTTATTAAAAAAATACCATTAATAACCAAATGGACACTGTTTTTTATTCAAAACATTCTTTGTTACTATATGGATATATTAGAGATATTCAAATCTGAAAGTGTGAAATTTTTGTAATTCGGTTTAATTGAAATATAATATATGTCATTTTCTTTATAACATTCCCATTAAACAACAAAATGTTTATTAAAATCTCATAGATGTTTAATTAAATTCATCAAATAATAATTTCAATGAAAACATATGTTCGTATCACTTAGCTTTAACCAAGAATAATAAGATATTCCATATTCTAATGTGATAAACGATACCACAAATACTATTCATATTATAAAAAATTCAATATTAACCAAATTTTATCCTCAATGTCACAAATATAGTGTCCACTTCATTAATAAAATACCTATAATCTGAAATAGGTATTTTTAAAATAAGTGTAAAAAGGGAGAAAAATACGTATGTTTCGCAAAATAAAATGTTTAAGCAACAAACCAGATTAATTCTTATCACATTCCAAGAAACATATATGATGAATATTAAAAAAATATTGATTATACAATAAATAAATTTTATTTAAATATTTCACCATGTGATTATTTCAATATAATTTGATTAAAATGCATTGCATGCATAAAAAACGTTTTAGGAAAATTCTGTTTTTACAAATAACAATGTTTTTATAAAAACATCCAACAGAAAATTTATTACAATTGATATAATTGGATTACATAAAAAAATCAAATTTTATTTTGAAATCAATTCAATAACAGTTCATTATTACATATATGTTTCAATAAAAAGAATATATTTTTATTAGTCACTAGGAAATTAATATTTTCAAAAAATATATAGAAATTCATCCACATATTATTTTAAATTTATTTTTTCAAATTTTGTTTTCATATTATAAAATTATATTTCTTAAAAACACTATAGATTCATTATTCTATGTTTTTAAGAAATAAAAAATATAAATAAAATGCATTTATTGGTGAATAAAACAATATTAAATAAAATTTAGTGATTAATTAGAGGTCATTATTCAATATATTTTTTATTTAGTATGAAATCTACATATATTTTATAAATATTTTTATCCTATTAATAAATAATAAATTTATTTAAATTTTTTTTACATACAATCAATATTAATATTTTTATAGTGTATTGTAGTTTATTTATAAATTGTTCCTAGTTTAACATAAGCTATCCAAGTTATTAAAATATTTAAATATAATTTTTTTAAATGTCAAGGCGTTATAAACAATAATTTTTAAATAAATAAATATTTTTTATTTAAAATTGCATGATTTCATAGAGAATAAGTTATATTGTTATAATAATAACTATTTTTGATATAATCATGTCAAAATGAGAATTGGTAAATTTTCAAAAAAAATGGAGCTACTCAAATTTTTTGGTCAAAATCAAATAGGGTATAAATATTTTGTGTGAATTATTAAATCATTAAAATCACCAATGTGGTGTAATATATTCAATAAATATTACCCATGATCAAAATTATGTTTCCATTTTAAATATTGTTTATTTGTGGTTGTTTTATTAATTTTATACACCATTAATGACCACTCCAAATATAATATTATATTTTAAAATATTAAAAAATATTTAGTATAAAAATAAACCAATTCCACATCAGCATGTTAATTTTATTATATTTATTGTTATTATCCTTATAATATATTTATACACCCAACCCATTGATTTAAATTATCAGAAAACACTATGCGAAGCATTGTGGTTTTTATTATATATTAGCATATCTCCCAAGGCATTGTTGGTAAATTAAAATATTATTAACCTCAATTTTCTAATATTCTCCCACACAAAATCTCATCCCACTTCACTCATAACCTTTGGAGATGGAAAATAATTTTGCATTACCTTTTTATATTACTCTCATGGATCTTTGATTTTCATAATATTCTCCTTAGTGGAATAAATAAGAACCCTCTCATAGTAAGGGATCCTCTCCTTCTCCTCTAAATTAAAAAAGCATTATTCTATTATTCCACTTAATTTGATAATAATTACATTGAATTATGTTCTTATGTACCAAAAATTAATTACATATGATTTCTATGTTATTAAATACACCTTTCACACAATTTGATAAATTATATGAGAATTTATGTACACCCATTACACTTATGAAAATACAGAGTGATATTCCATCTCCAAAATTTGTGTAAAAATACTATATAGACCAATACTTGTAATACATATATATTATATCAAAATAGATTAATATTATTTCAACAAATATTCAATCCACTATAAAATATTTTAGGTCCTTAATCATAGGAAACTCATATAAATAATTAACTATTTCGTAAATGACACACGTTGTCTCCCCCATAATTAATAATTACTAGTACTCATGTTAAACACATCATATGTTATTATATTCTACATAAAATAGGGAAATGGAAACATAAAAATCACTTGGATTGATTCTATATAATTTTATACACATGTAATATTATTCCATGATCATTTGAAAGAATAAAATACGTTTAAATATTCAATATCATGTATATACATTACAAAGTTCGTACCAAATATATAATTAACCATAAACATGAGTCATGGAATAAGCCTTTATTATTTCTAATGATATATATTATAAGTGTGAAAATTATCATAAATAAATGATGAATCATAATATAAAGTCATACAATTACGGCCCAAACATAGGTATAAAATCCATTTCTAATATCAATGTTATTTACCAAGACCTTCAATCGATAAGAGTCCATGAATAACCACCACCATCCCATAGTAGATCAAGAAAATATGCATGTATCCAATAATAAATCAACAAAATTAACATGCATCCCATATTTAACTCTTGAGATATAAATCATTAACCAATGCATTACAGAAAGATATAGGTACAACTAATTTCATAATTAAATGCTCTAATATATGTTCCATAAGATCATAAAACATTCGTTATATCAAAAACCATTAAAAAGGTTGTGTTTTAATAAAATTTCACCTTTTCATCATAAATATATATATATATAAATAGAATAAATAATGTATATATAGATCATATCTTGATATAGAATAAGTATCCTAAAAGGATGTTATCCTAGATGAATTATAATTTTAAATTTTCTCTTGGAATAATTGTTGAGGAAAATAACATTTCCATTTTGACGTAAATTTTTTAAAAAAAAAATTTATTTAAAATAATCATGATAAATTGTAATAGAATAATTTAATAATATATTAGGAATTATGGTTGTTAAAAAATACATGTCATATAATTTTTAAAAATTATTATTGAAATATTTTTTTAGAAAAGGAAAAATATTTTATCATTTGGAAAATGAGAAATATACCTTTCAAGATCTTTTGTAAAAATTAAAACATAGATAAAACTAATTTTAAAAAATAACAGGAGAATTATAAAATTATTTTTTAATTTTTTTAAAAACATGTTCATTGAAGATTAATATTCCCCAAATAGTCTATAATCATAATTAATCCTTATTATTTTATTGATGTTTTGAAATAAAACCCTCACTACAATAGAATATTTTGAGTTTTAAACCCCATAAAAGAATAAAATTTATATTTATATATAAATCCCATAACATTATTGATGAAAATAGTAAAATATATTTATTTTTTCTATATATATACCACGCAAAAGAAACCAGAGTTATATAAGGAATGTGTCCCCTATAAATAAAAGTGAGATCAAGATTATTTATCTCGAGTTCCACTTGCATCAAAAGTTATCTAACTGCCTGTAAAGTAAATTTAAATTTATTATAATTATATAAAACTATATTTTTATTATTTATACCAAAACATTATAATCATGGAGGTGAGTCCATGATCCATAAAATTATTATTAAAAAAATCATTGTTTCCGAGTGTCAACACTTTCATTTATCATGAGTATTTCAATTCAATAGTTCTGTCATTTATACATTTATCCTGGAAAAATCCTACAAAAATATTAATAATGATATAAGTATAGTATATATTAATTATATAAATATATATAGTCATCCATGAATGATTAATGTTGGAAAATAAACACAACCATTTTCAAATTTTGTAGGCTGTACATATGTATAAACATTTCTTTAAGATTTCAACATATAGAAAAAATTGTATGTAAATATTAATTTGACATTTTAATAACATTATTATATAATATATATAATATATATTAAAAATATATTTTTATTTACATCAATATACAATATTAATGAAACAATAATCACATCATTTGTTGAGGTAGTAATCAATGTAACGCCCCGAAAATCTAATGTAGGACCATTTTATTTGATTGTTTCTATAAAACAAAAAACTAACTGTGAAATAGAATATAATATCCCCTAAATATATAATATACTTACTATTTTCAATAAATTCAATATAATTTACAGATTTAAATTCACATGACACTGAATAATCAGACAACACATGAAATAATGAGTTATTTCCCTTACTTTAGTTAGACAAAATAAAGTGTTTTACGAAATAAGTGTATATTATTAAACATTTATTTAAAATAATTATATATAACCTAGAACATAAATTAGAGTTTTTGAATAAAATTAAATTCCATATTAAAATATATTTTGTACACTTATATTAAATTAATTAATTATAGAAAAATTAATCAGAAATTAACATAACAACTAATTGAATTTAGAAGGGATGTTTTCATAAGAAACATTTATACTAAAAAATATGTTTTATCGTAATAAATTTAAATAAAAATTCTACTGAGTGTCCTTAATAAAAATATATATATATATTTTAAATAAAAATTTCTTTATATTCTTCCAATATATTTGACAAGAACATATAAGAACAAACCAAATATTTCACATAAAAACCTATAATTTTATTAAGGTAGTTTTACCGCATTTTAAGGGAGATCCAATTATAAATATTACTTTTGGAATATTAATTAATATTATATTTAAATTTAAACATTATATTTTTATGAAGTAAATAAATATTAATATATGGTGGACTTTATTTATCGTTAATGTTTACTTTTTAATGATTATTCAAAAATAATGAATTTGAAATCAGAAATACTTTTTAATTCAATTTATTAGTTAGGAAAAATATAGTAATAAATTGGTTTCAAAATTAAATTATATCAATATTGTATCAATTACTCTAATTGAGTTCATTTGAATAAATTTCAAATTGAAATTGAATATAAATTCTTATTAAACTTTTGAATGTTTTTACTTTAAAAACATACATTGTCATCCCATCTACCAGATTGAATTTAATTTAATTTGTTATAATTATATTATTGAAAATTATAAAAGTTAATTATACATTTGGAATAATAATATTTTCTAATATATAATATTTTCAACTAATTTTTTTACAACAAATATTAGTTAATGTAATTAAAATTAATTACAACAACTAAGGTGAAATTAAGGTTTACAAGGGACTAAACCATAATATTAAGGCACCAATGACCTCTAAACTTGTAAAAAATAAATTGCATGACAATATCTCAACCAATTATTCCATTAATTATTGATTTTTAAAATTATTTAATTCAATCTCAATTTTAAAAACGTCTCTGTAATTCCCTTTTTCAATATTTATATGGGTGACACTCTTCCTCATCAGTAAAAAGGTCTACAGTCCTCCCACCTCATCACACAACTCAATACACAATGGCTTAACCAATATCATTCAAATATATATGAAAATACATCCCCTCATCCTATAATTATACCATTTTAAAAAAATTATCCAATGATTGCTTTTTGTGTAGTCCAAAGGGAGTTACCCAAAAAAGAGCTAAAAGTTTTCCTCAAGCTCTTTATTTTTATTTTTTTCAACATCCAATAATAAATTTATTTCATAATTATATAAAAAAACATTATACTAAATGTAATAATATGTTGTTATTTTATGTTTTATTCCTACACTTACATACACTTTAATCCAATGGGTAAAAACAATATGTTTATGTGTACAATGAACTACCACTTTATGAAAATGAGGTGTTTTTTCTTTTACTGCCTTTCATGGTGATGATTAAGACAAGTAATATTTTTATTTATGTTGAATAAAATATTTATTATGTATTTTTTATCCATTATTTATTTTATAAGACAACCCATTATACTTTTTATTTTCTGTAAATATGATAACATAGTTTATGGATTTGTGGACTACCGCCTCCTCAACGCGATGTGACATGTTCACACTAAACATGAAACATATAAAAGAAAGTTTCAATAAACCTTTAACAAATTTATTTCCCAAATATTATACTTGAATAATATTATACATATATAATAATTATTTTTCTTATTTTAATATGACTATGAAATGAATGTTGTATTCATGCATATGTATGACCTATTGTCTCTATGGATGATGAATTCTATTTCTTATATCCAATTATTATGGAATATTCAAAACAAATATATGTGGAATATATAATATAATTATATAATGTTTTAAATTTTTTATATTATCAAGCCACGACATTAACAACAGATGATAAGATAGAATATACTCGACAACCAAGGCAATTAACACCAGAAATAGTGAAAATAATTAAATATTGTTATCAAATGTGTAATATGAAATTATAATAATACAATATACAAATTAATAAAAAAATATGGTCCATTCACTAGTTATTAAGACTCATAAAACCTAAATCCAAAAATTTAATGGAATTCCACCCAAAAGGAATCAAATGTAAATGGGTTTTAATCTATATTAATAAATCTATAAGATAAGGTCATACTCACAATTTACATATATTTCATATTGAATCTAAAGAATATTATGTAATTTTATATAGTTAATACTTATATATTCATGTTATTTTTATCATTAATTTAATGTTATTAATTTATGTGTATTTTTATTTAAAATGGTTCTACGTTATATTGTACACCATGAATTCATAAAAATTATTTTCCTCGAAAATAATTTCAATGTTATTTTCAGTGTTTTTATGTTCAAAAAATATATATGAATATTATTCACATAAGCCTTCAACATTACTCCACTCTGGTTATTCATTTACTTTTTTATGTATTAGCACCACTTTTCCAATCATTGGTAATCAAAATGTTTTATTATATATTTTCAATGAAGCACAACATTATTGTTCTATTTTGTCGGAGAACTTGTTCTCTTCTAAAAACCAATTATACCAAATTGGATTTAAAAAATATTTTAACCCTCAAAAAATGATTTATTAAATATATTTTACACCTATATTATTTTACAAATATTTTCCATATAATGTTCCTATCTATTTCCTAAAATTAATTTTTCGAACAATTTTACCAAAAAATTGGAATATACATTTCACCTTGTATGGTATTTATAGATTTACATACCATCATTTATTTGAATAGGAATTTGAAATTTTAAATAGATTGTTTTATATTAAAAAATTTCAAAAAATTATTTTGTAATAAAAGGTTTATTTAATTATATTTTTGAATGTTTAGCATAATTTCCTCAAGAATTTTTTTAAATTAACTTTATATAATATTTCATTACATCAATGAAAAAAAACCATTATTTTTATTCTATTTAGGATATTTTGTATTGTTAAAATCAATATTATTCTAGTAAAAGGTTTATGATATATTTAGACAAGGATAATATTAAATTTTTTTCTATTATTCAATTTACACCCATTAAAATATTCAATTTCCATTTCTAATTTGACGTTAAATTTACCCTAATTATCCATATATATATATATGATTATTTCCTTAATTATATTATAAAATTATATGTTTTTTACATTGAATATTATTTTATTATTTGTGTAAATGATGGTGATTAATTATCCTTTATTCTCTACATATTTTTGATAAGTCATATTTTTATGAGGAATGCTTTTGACCGGAATAACATGTGTTGGGGACCAATTAATTATATTCTTTTAATGTATCCATAGTCTCATGAAATGCTATTTGATGGAGAAAACCCTTTTATATTGTTTCTAAAAATAACATATGGGTTTATACAGACAAAATAGTTAAAATTTTCATTATGAAAGGTCTTTATGGTAATGGTTCGGTGTGCATTATAAACATGGAGTCCAATAATTATGAATTTTCTTAACTTAGTTTGATATATTATTCATCAATGAGATTGGTGTTGACATATCTATGAATACATTCCATCTTTAGTTCATTGACAAAATGTCATGTTTTTTAGTTTCTTACCTTGAAATATTTATTTTCCTTTATCATGTTATTTTAATGGACTGTGTTACTAATTATTACTTTTCCATACTATTTACTCATTTTTATCTAAGTCATTAATTTCATGCCATGTGTTCTCAGTTTTTAACATCACATATTTATTATTTCAATTTATTATTTGTTTATAATATCATAAACTACCCTCCCTAAAAATTTGAAATATCATTTATTTTTCTTTCATTCACTAGGATCTATAGAAGTATGTTGGGAATGTTATAAAAGGATATTCATGATGGAATAATGTTTTTTTCGTCGAATGAATAAAAAATTAATTAGTGTATTATTATGTTATATAACACTCATGTATATTTTTTGTTTACCAATAATACTGAACACATTCATCATTAAGGATATAATCCCTATTAATGATGCCAATGGAATGGTAACTGTCTCCTAGAATTCTAGGGTTGGGTCGCTACAATCCACAAGAAAACAAGAGTGACAATATTATTTCCCAATGAGTGGTATGTTAAAAATGTAGAATTTTTATTGTAATTATAGAAGTGTAATTATTTCATAATTTCCATATATAAAAAATAATCTAATGCCTAAAATAACATGATAATAAATTAATAGAAACATTATATGGATAAAGTAGCCCGTATATATGAATAATTGATACTTTTAGTTGTCAGTTGTTGAAAAATAGGGTATAAAACATTGTTTTCATAATCATAATAACATTTATGAATATTAATAATTAATAATTTATTTTTTAGGATAAAAATCATAGATTGTTATGTGGTAATGAATTTTTGAAATTAAATAGATCAGTTTAGTATATTACCTCATCTTCAAAATGACTGGTTTTGGTCTCCTATACTAGGATATAAGGGTTGTCTTTTTGAAAGACCATAACCACTAGAATTTGATTTGGGTGGTTTGGAAAGGAAAATAGTTGATTTTTTTATCATGATGGTTCAATGTTGGTTTAATAAGCCACGAAGGAGGTTCCCATTTAAAATTTTAGCGAGGTCCACTTTCAGAATTTATTAAAAGAATAAATTACAATAAAATAATTCCCAATTAAAATGGTTCCAAATGTAATATTAATATAAAATAGATGAAATTTTAAACTATACATTATAACCTATGTCCTATTTTAATATTTAAATTACTTTTTTCAATAAAATAAAATATTATTCTCTTAAAATAACATTATTTTGAATATATAAACTATTCATGTTATTTTACATAATAGAAATGAATAAAATGTTCAAATTATAATATTATTCATTGAAAAATATATTTTTCATATTATCCTATAAAACTCATATAACATATTAAATAACTCATATTATATTTTTTTCAATACTTATTAAATATTTTACTATATTGTTTATTACTGGATGAAATACTAAAACCGTTTTGTATAATCATTATTGTAATTAAATAATTTTTAAAAATTATAAAAAATATAGATCATGATTAACTTTATTAAATTAAAATTATACAAATACATTTTTCATACAGAATTATTTTATATGTGTACACATAAGAGGATTTAGAAATAGAGAGATATTCTGTAACATTCATTGGGTTAAATATTATATTATCCAATTTCATGGAATGATTCATATAAACCACTTAATAAATAGTATAAGGTTTTAATAATAGAATTAACTAAACAATATTATAATTATGATGAAAAATTAAGGGATTGTCATTTTGTGTCAACCCAGATTAAACTACTTAACCTTTTACTATGGTGGAAAATTTAATCTTTATGACTATTCATATTTCCTAAAATAATATACCTATTTAGAAAATTTGTACATCTTGATTACAAGTATGGAATTTGTTATACCAAATTAAATATCAATAATTGTATTATATTTTGTTTAAAATAATTCAATAAAATTTCACAAATGGTTCTTTTAATCAAAAATACTTTTTCAATCAGAAAACCACATTTTTCAAAAACCATTAGGAGTAAAACATTATATTAATGTTGAAGAATTTTATTAAATATAAAATATAGAAAAGATAAATAAAAAAATTCTCCCAAAATTTAATTATTTAGTTTTTTAATAAAAAATTACTTTATGTGCACAAAAACAATATTCTCAGAAACCATTACATTTAATTTAAAATAAATTTTTATATTAATATTTATTATATTAACTTTTAACTAATGAAAATATATAATCCATAACTATTACATATTTTATTTAGTCCAACTCATTCTGTTATATCTATATTCTAGGTGATAACGCAAATATATTATTATTTTAATAACGTAATGCATTTTTTCAAAACTCATTTTTTCATATACCATAATATAATTACTAAATAAAAATCATTTGTAAAAAATGTTTCAAAATAAAATATGGGAATTATATTCATCCAACAATAATATGAATCTGACACTCTAGATTTATCATTCTACTATAAATAGATGCAGATTATTCTTCCCCATCACATCTTTATTTTACCACATAGCTTCATCAAAATCCTTATTTCACAATGAAAAATTGAATATGTAAGTACTTTGGATTTATAGAAATTTTCATTTATGATCCACAATCTATTCCCAATATTATTCATATATGATATCATTATCCAAGGATATGAAATATATGTTTACTACATGTGAAAGGACATGTATGTACTTCCTCTTGAGAGACACGGGGAACACACCTTGAACATGAGGGATATTTTGTGGAAGTACAAATTCATAATATTACATCCCAATATAATCATGAATTTTGAGAGGACTCGTACACCGATGGAATATATATCCCAGATTTCCAAATCTCATCACCATTATCTAGGGATATATTCATAGGAAATCATTTTCACAAACTTCAAACTAAATAACATTCCAACGATGACTAACATAACGAATTTATATCTCTGAGAATATAGAGACCAAGTCTTAATATTCATAGATATTAAATCATTTGATAAAAATATTAAAAACAATCATAAAGACTTTATTAGTTGGGTGTCTTTGGAAGCATGGAATGACATATTCTAACTCTATGAATTATTTTCAATGATTCCCACAAAGATCATCCCCAGTAGTACTTGTGCATAAAAACATTATTCATAACCCATCAAAAGTGACCATAAAGAAAGGGGTTATTATAGAGACCATAGATTTTAATACTTAAAATTATATTAACTTTACATAACTTTGTTAGAATACATAAAACATTATATAAATAGACACCTAAATATCGTACTAGTCTAGTGTATTTGGAAACAGGGAAACATAAACACGGGGATAAAAATGGGTATATAATCTCCCACTATGTTCGTATTGAATATCAAACCACATAGACACATAAAACATAATAAATATAATCCTAACCATAGGGAAGGAAACATAAAATTAGGTGAGCACATATTCTTGTTAAGGGTATATTAGGGAGTTACATAATCATAATCATGAGCATAAGGGCATGAGAACATGATTAAGAAAATAGAAGACCATACCCTACATATAAAAGATCATAAACATTAATCATGGACTAAATCGTGGATGTTATTGAGACATCAATCATACTGAAATAATGAATAGAAGCCATGAAATCCTAACATACGAATAAAACATGGAATTGTGGAACATACATATGAATATAAAATGATTTCCATAGTATTGAATCCATTTCTACTAAGGCTGTCATAAGAGAATATGCACTTTAATAAATAGGGTTCACAAACCTTCCAAGACCTATATTACAAAACCAAGATAACTCTTTATTCCATACCTATAATAATGAAGTATGTTTATTTCTCATTCTTGCCTTGTAATACTGAACTCAGTTCATTTTTCATTCCATCCATATCTATATAAAGATATACAACTCCTTATATAATTAATTGGTGGTATATATAGGTCCCTACCATCCCATAATGAAATAAAACATATACCTAAAACAAAATAATAATCAATCATATTATAAACCATGAAATGAAATGGGTACTATGAAAATGTTATCATATCATTAAATGTAGGAAAAGAAAATTTTCATAATAAATTTAACATAATCATAACCAATGAAAATAGGTTGGTTTAAAATGTATATAACATGTAAAGGGGAAATGAGTTTCTTAAATATCACTGCTTCAAAACATTATCCATTTAAGGAAAGAATATGAATATAACAATTTAATAATTTCCCTCGAATGAAATGAGTAACACCAGAAAATTTTATCATAGATGGGGAATAATATTTAATGATCTTATTAAAAATATTTCTGATGAAAATATCCTTTCAACAAAGAAAAATTATTTTCAAGACATAAAACCTTTTGAATGTCGTTTTCCTTAAAAATACATTTGAAAACATATAAATTATGATTTGAAAAAAAAATTAACATTTTTAAACCCATTTTCCATTAAATTTATCATTATGTACCATTTAATATCTTATTTTTTTGAAAAAATGGTTTTTGAAATAAAATTGATTTATTATATAAGACAAAAATATGGTTATATTTTTGATAAGAACATTTTTTTTAATTATAATAAGAACCAAAGAGTTGATAATGGTACTAATACATGGACATAACTTGTATAAACATTGTATATGGAAAATAATGATTTTTATTTTGATATGTATCATCAGATTTCATCAAAATAAGAATAATCATTAACAATCTCAAAAAGGGATGATATTGGTTTTATGAACTCAAACCACATGGTTACATGAGATCATCTAATACATGTATAAAAATGACATTAAATGAAAATTATATTAGAAAAATAATTACACAAATGAGGTAACATATAATATAGAAATATATAATCCTAGAAAAATAATGTAGGTGCATTACAAAACATGTATCTCCAAAATTAAAAATTGAGACAACATTATCTTAACAATTTAGTATCTTTTGAGTCCTTAACCACATGAAGTAAATATCATATAATTTTTACGTACATACAAATAAATTTTAATATAATAGTCATATAATGCATCCTTGGGAAGCATGAACACCTCACAAAATAAAAAACATGTGATTAGAGCATGTGTCTTACGAAAATTAAAATTTGAGATGGAATCCCATAAACTTATTTCTTAAATAACATTGTTCTCATGAAATATTCATGTATATAAAATGAATGTTAGTTATGAATATAATAAAAATTCATATTCTAATATCAAATACCATATATAGTTTTATTATAACATTTTATTAAACTCTTGATAATAATAATGTGTTAAGGTTCCACTTTGAATATTATTCGCTTTGTTCTTTGAATGTATCTTAATTGTTTATATCTTTTTACCTATTATTAATATCAAGAAATCCCAAAGGTACACCATGATATAAATATATTTTATATTAATTATATTTTTGTTATAATAATCCATATTATATATATGTATGAAACAAAATACACTTTTCATGGAGAGGGTGAGTTGTATGCTCACATGAATGTTTTCCCGTTGTTTTATTGTAATATTCATAGAAAGAAAAATTAGCCTATAAATATCAAAATATTTATATATATCATTTTAAAATAATCTTTATTATATCACTAATATCATATATGTTCACTAAACCTATACTTAATTCATTCCATGTAGTTGTTGAAGGAATCACATCCCTTAGAGTGGGAGGTTGTCCACACTTCCTCACACGAAATAGTCGTATTTACACCAAATGGAAATTAATTAATAATTGTGTTTTAAAATGAATAAATTGAGTAAAAAATAATAAATATAAAATATTATATATATATATAAACTTATTTTCTATCATAATGACCACAATGAGATGAGATAAATGAATGAAATAACAACCATCTTTTAGAGAGGTAGTATTTCCCCCTAAAGATAAACAGTAGGTTTGTTACCCATTAGATGGATGTCTGTGCAGGCTAAGATAAAACACTTAGAATAATAAAATAATAGTATATATAATAGTATATATTTTTTATAATCATGGAATAAGAAGAATTTATATATTGGGGAAAAATTAAAATGAATGAGTTTATGGGAGTGTGGTTCCTCTTAATTGGGTAAATCCTTTTGTTTTACTGCAAAGAAATTTATTAAATGGAATTATTCCCAATGTGAGGCTTCAAGGATGAATGGAAAGATGTAGTTATGTTGATTAATAATATATTTTCTATTCCTATGTTGTTTTGAGAGGTGTAAATATGTGGACAAGATATGGAATTTCTTAGTGGTGTAGGAAGGAGACTTTTATAGAAATGTGGAAAAGAATTCCAATAACGTTTTCTCATATAATGTGGATCCCATAAAAGAAAACATATGATATAAGAGAGGATAGGTTCAATGTAATACTATCCAATGGGTGTTTTACAAGTGTCTTAATCATTTTAGGACTTAAATTTATGTTTTAGTAATTTGTTAAGAAAAATTTTATCTTAATCTATATTATTAATTTTAATTAAATGTAAAAATAATTTTGGTCTAAAATATTGGTGAACATATTAGACATTATAAATTATTTTTATTCCAGACATTCAATCTATTTTTTCAAATTCCAATCAAATAATTGTGAGAAATTAATTTTATTTTAATACTATAGTTGTGTTGACAATACCAGTTTTTAAAAAAAATAAATAAAAATTTTTGCAATGTTTTTATACCAATGTACAAGTAATATTGTTATAAATGAAAACAATTGTTTTAATTTAGAAAATTTTTATCTAATTATAAATAAAATCTAATTTAAAATATAATTTATCCTAATTAATAAATTTGGTTGAAAAAAATTTGGAATTAAAATACAGTATTTTCCAAAATTCATACAGAAATGTAGTTTCTTAGAAAAACATCCACAATTCACCAAAAGATAATTTGGACATTATTAATTAAAAAATTATTTTTCATTAATAAAATTAAATTTATTAATGTGTCCAAAATTAATTTTTTTATTATTCACACATGGTAATTAAATGAAGTTCATTTGAGAATATAATATATTTTAATGTGTAGGACATTAAAAAAATATATCATTCATTATCAATATGTTATATTTATATAAAAAAATTATAATTAATATTAGAAATGTTTTAATTATTATTATTTTTCATATTTTTAATTGATTGGTTTTAGTTAAATCATTTAAACAATTATAATAACAAGTTGATATCTCATACAAACATTAATTTTTTGTCTAAGGTAATCCACATCAGTTTTTTTGTGTAATGTAAACTAAGCCAGTGTTTTTGGTAACTAACGTTGAATTAGGGTTTTGTGTGCCGATTAGATGTCATGTAAAAAAGAATTATTTTACTTCATTAAATGTGAGACATAAATTTAAAATTATTTATTTGAAAAAGGTCAATATAAACTCTGGTTGTAACATTGCAACACTCTTAAAATTAATTTAACCCTTAAAATTAGTCATTCAATAAAACAAATAGGACACTTATACATCATTATATCATAAAATTCACATGTAACTTTATATGAGTGGTGATTTTCCCCAAAAGATGATCAGCTGGGTGGTCTTGTTTTCTATAACAATCTTAGTGTGATCTAGAATTTCTACTGGTTGTTCCTCATAAGAAATATCTTAATCTAGTGTTATGACATCGGATGTCCCATACATATCGTGGTATAGGTATTTACTTCCTAATGACAGATTCATAGAACACATCATAGACATGAATGATATTTAGGGGATGTACCATGTGATTGAATACCATATCGATAAAATCATGAATTTCAATAGGACAAGTATACCGTGTTGTTACATTCCCTTGCATCCTATATCTCATAAACCTAATTTATGTTGGGATTCATAGAAAAACATTTTCACCATCTTCAAATTCTGGATCATCCCATTAGTTAACACCATAAATATTCATTCATCTTTGAGTTGACTTAATATGATGTTGACTGTTTCTAACCATCTCATCCATTTCATCAGTGATATCTAGTTCAAATATATAACTTTCTCAATCCTAATCCTAAAATATTGGAGCACTACATTTCTTCCCATAAATGGAATTAAATGGTTCCATCTAAATTTTTGAGTGAAATATATTATTTTCTTAAAACACAACTAGTGTTATGTTTTAATAAAAACGGGCTTTGAAATTTGTAAAAAATTAACTCAACATATCTTATATGGTTTTAATTGTTCTTTTAGACTAAAAAACTGTCTGGGTAAGATAAGCTATGTTGAAACACAGTTATACATATTTTTCATGCTGAAGACATTACTATATTCTTGATGTGAACCTCATATCCCGATATTATATATTGGAATGTGGTACTCCATGAATCCTTAAATATTACTTAATAAATATCCATGAATGCTGATCCAGATAGAAGTATTTTATAAATGCGATAAAGTGTGCTTAATTAGTATGGAGATCAACCACCACCCTTATAGTAGTAAACCATTTATATGTTTAGGGTAGCCTAATGATAAATTCAATAGTTATGTTCTCCTATTTCCATTATGTTATGGGTAATGGATGCAACACATCCTTTTACATTTTTCATCATTCCTTAATATATTGGAATACCAAGCACCGGGATACACAATCTGTAATATCTATCTTCATTCCATCCCACAAGATGTATTCATTCATGTCATTATACATATTTTTAACTTCCTGTATGGATATAGATTGATGAACCATGATATTTCTCGAATAGATACATCTTCAGATTTTGAATGGATGTAACAAATACATGGTTCCAGTACCATATCATTCAAACTCGATCCACGATAAACTCGATAACATTTCTAATATTACGTAGTATATCTTCATCTTCCTTTTCCGACTCTTTATTCATCACATGTATAGTTGGATGAACATTCATTTGGAAAAATTAAAATTTTACCCTTCATTAATGATTTCTATATCTGTACTTTTCCAATCCAATAATATTGGCTATTTGTTGGCCCACATCATGGATTAGCTAGGACGATCATTTTGAATTAGAGCATGAGATAGTTTTTTTTCCTTTCCAAGGGTGGTAATGAGTTTATCAGTCATAATAAATCATCAACTCTAAAAACATTCTATTCTATATTTTTATTTTCTTCTACCTAAATATATATATTTCACAGTTTTTTGATTTTAAATAAATCACTTGTTTTTTCATCAAAATAATTCCCGCTTATCAATAATGAAAAATTTATAACTACAAACTACAAATCATGAGTTCGGTAATTTTTATCATGAATCTTCAACCATTATGAGTAATTAGAGAAAATATGTTATTATTTATATGAAAACATCCTAATCACTTCTTGTATGCATCACTATAGATTTGAAACCCTTAGCCACTATTGGGTAATATAGGAACATATATGCTAACAAACCCTGTATTTAGTACGTTGAAATTTCCTCACATTTATTCGACTAGTGGAACTTGACATCCTTTTAAATTAGCATAGTTATAGGATAATATATTCATGATAATTTATACAAAAACCATCGATAATAGCTATATGAAACATGAATCCTACATATCTTAGTCACCATTATAGGTTTCTGACAACATTAAAAAAACTCCATATTTTATTTATCTATATCTATCCCATATCATGAGATTATGTGACCCACAAATGAATCCTTTTTCATAAAAAATTATATATTTTCAAAATTTTCAAATAGATTCTCATTCTATAGTGTCCTTAGTACAAACATTATGTTATCTTACATATCTTCCTTTATCATTGAATAAATAATAATACCGTATATAAAGTCTACCAAAAAATTATACAAGTAATTTTTAGAGATTACATTAATTAAATCCCTGATGATAATTGGGGTATCAAAAATAAAAAAGGCATCACTATATATTCTGAGTGTGAATAAATTGTGTTGAATGTGGTCTTGTGTTTATGCTCCTACATGAACCTCAATTTATGATATCTATAATGGGGGGTATGTTTGCAAATTTATTTAGTTCTGCATAATTTTTCACAAATGTCATCAATATGGGGAAGATGATATTTTTTCTTGATTCTGATCTTGTTCAACTATCAATAATCAATAAATATTGACACTAACCTATTATTATTTTTCACCAAAAGAATGGGTCGAACCCAAGGTGACACTGCCGGATAAATGAATCCATTATCATGGTATCCCTATAGATTATTCCTCTGTTTTTGAAACTTGGTGAGGGTCATTCTATAAAGAGTCTTTGAAATTGTTGGGGATTAATGTATGAGTTCTATTAATATATTAACCTTATTTTTGGAGAATGAAAAAGATACTATTCTAAAACACCATTCGTGGAATTCTGATCAATTATAATATAATCGATGTTTATTTTTTCCCCTAACTATTTGAGATAAGAAACATTTTTTAATGGTTATTACGACCCACACACAGGATATAATCTCCACAAGAGGTTCATACATTTCATCACATAGATGTATGGTCATAGTAGGGTTTGAAATTCCAATATTAATTTCCCTTCCATGACAAATGATAACATCCTTATGTATATATGTCCAATATTTTCCTATTATGACATTAAATTCATCCAAAGGATGAATCACATGATTTTATGGATCTACATTCCAAAAAAATAAACCAGAGAGGAATAATAGGCATGTAATGATATCATCATAATATTATGGGTTTTAATTAATAATTCTACATATAATAATTTTGGTTGAATCTTAAAACACATATAAAATTATATAGATATAAAAATATGGGAACATCAACAATCAAATATGTCATTAGTAGTTCTAATGTGGATTGTAAGTATTCAATTTATTACTTCGTTATCTCACCCATCATCAGAAATAGAAATTTAATTAGATTTAACCTTTTCCATTTGATTGATAGGTCGTTGATGTTGATCATCATCACATTCCCTTTGGTTTTTGAAGTGGTTAGCATAATGTCCATTCTATTTACACGTATAGCATTAAATCGTGATAGGTGCATTATGTGCAGAATTATCTCCATCTGCATTTTAGGATAACTTCTTCCTATACATTTCAACAATAAATTTCCCAGTGATCATTATTTCACACATTAAATATTACAATATATCATTAGAAAAATTCCCCTATGATTCTTTCCACATGTAGATCATAAAGGAAAACTCATAATATTCTCTAAATGGTTTTTATATATTCCTTTGGAATCAATATTCCTCGTCTTTCAAATCCATGAGGTTGATATGTGACTCAAACCTCTATATCAAACATTATTTCAGAACTCAAAATATCTTCATAGTTACTAGTGTATCATATTTACAACATCCTTCTAAGACATGGATTTAAGCCAATAAATAACCAATAATCTTTAAATTAATTTTGATTAATAATTCAAAAATAATAAATTGAATGTATCGTGAAAATTGCCTCATATATACCAAGATATTCACTATCACATTGCTTCAACACAAGGGAACATTTCTCCAAATTGGTACAATGAATCAAAGGAATGTAATTATTGAAAACCATGTTCTAAACATGTACTAATCCTTAGATTCAATCTCATATTGTTGCCACATATTTTTTATTAATCCCCAGGATTAGTCTATTTCTCCTTCTAAAGAATATATAGTCTGAATGTCATTCTCATGATCTGAAAACTCCAAAATGGAGAATATCTTTTTAGCAGTACTAGTCCATTTTTTAGAAACATGAGAATCAGAATACATTGTAAAATAAGGTTGGTGATTCCTCATGAATGACAAAAAAGAATGGTATTCCCTCTTTTACTAGTTAGGAAGCCCACGCCAATTCATTCCTTGGGAAGGCTAAGTGAGAATAACAACATTGTTTTGTATTCCAACACCCGTAGAATTTTCTTTCTATAGAAGATAATTATTTCATTTTACATCAAAATAACCATTAACATTGTTCCTTTGGGATCCATCTATCGACTAAAACAAAAAAAATTGGTAGGAAATAGTAATAATTTTAAGAAACTACATAATCATGAAAATCCTCTTATTGGATGTCTAAACTATGAAAAAATATTTTATCTATGAAACCATAGGTTCATATTATTTTCTCCATATCCAATATATATTTAAATCCCTCATGTTTTTTCAAGATGAGTATTTTTAATTCACATAGAATACCCCCCCCCCCCCAAGTGTATTAAGCCAAGTGTGTGGAAAGGCCCAGTTTCAGGTACTAGATTACCCTGATTTTGGTCTGGAAACTCTTATCATGTATTATACTCCATGGTAAATCTTTTCCAGATCCATATTTACTTTTATACACTATATTGTAATTTTTTTTAGGAAACCACTAACACTATGTTTTACTAAAATGTCAAGACATTTTCATATGATTTCATTATCATTAGACATATCCTTAGACATCCACTTATGGTTTCAGAAATGGTTTTCACGTTATTGAGTCCAAAAGATAACAAAACCATTGCTTTAATTCCAACTATAGTGAACATACCTTTTCATACAATAATAGATATAATTTTTTAGAAATCATAAAACATTATACAAATAGATTACAAATGATCGTACTAGTCTTGTGGATTTGATAATAATGAGACATAAACACTGTTACATAAATGATATTCATCACCTCTAAATAGGTTCTTCCTGACTATAACCCTTCTTATACTCATCAATATTAATACATGACTTCATAACATTGGGTAATGAATCATAAAAAGTGGTGATATATTATGCTCATTTATGGTATACACGGTAGATAATTAATCATATTCTTTTTCATAGTGGTATGGAAACATGACCATGAAAATAAAATATCATTCCCTAATATCAAATATCATAAACATTAATCATGACATAAATATTGGTAATACATAAAATATAAATCATATGGAAATAATAAATATTAACAATTAAATTCTAACATAGTAATAATGCATCTAATTTTGGTAGAAACATGACCATATAAAAATATATCTATTGTATTCAATGCATTTCTTTTGAATCCATCTCAGTGAAAAATGTTCATTACTAAATTGTGATCACAACCTATTCCATCCTTGCATTACTAAATCGAGTACACTCCTTATTGCAAACCTAAAATATTGAGCTATGATAATTTCTCTTTATAGCTCTATAATACTTAAACATGTTTATTTCTAGTTCCTTCAATTTCATTATCATGGGATATAAATCATTATCTAATTCATTAGAGGGTGATATAGGTCCCACCCAAACCATAATTATATTATACATACACGTGGATAAAATCATAAATATAAATATCATTACCCATGAAATTAAATGGGTATTATAAAAATGTAATGATAACATAACCTATAAGAAAAGTCTTGTTTCGTAATAATTTCATCATAAAAATAACCCATGAAAATAAGAGAGTTTCAAAGTCATATAACCCTTTAATGAGAAACAAGCTTCCCAAAAATCAGTCAATCAATAAATTAACCATTTAGATAAATAATATCAATGTATACACTGAATCATTTCCCCATAAAGATATGAGTAATACCAATATATTTTATCTGATATGGGGAATACAATTTGGCCTTTAGAAAACATTTCAGAGGGAAAATTTCATATCTTATTTGATAATTTTTTTAAAACAATAAATTTTTTGAATAAAATTTCCTTGAAAATATATTTGAAAAATTATAATGGATTCATTGAAAAGAAAAAAACATATATAAAATCAATTTTCATTAAAATAATCTTCATAGTACATATGATAAAATTTTTAAGAACATGGTTTTTGATATAAAATAGATTTCTGACATAAAAGATAAATATGACCAGATTTTTAAAAACCAAAATTCATTACATTAAGTATTAAAGAGTGGGACATATTATTAATACATGGATATAAATATATTACAAACAATGGATAAGGAAACTCATGACTTTTCATGGTAAATTGATCATAATATATCATCCAAATAATTATTATCATTAATAATCTTGAAATTGATGAGATGTTTTCTATGAAATATTACTACTTGGTTACATGAGATCATACTCTCCATATACAAAATGATATTAAATTAACATAAAATTTAATTAAAATGATTTTATTCATGATATAACATGTATGATGTAAATATATACACCATGAAAAGGAATGTTCGTGAATAACAAATCATGTGTCAGAATAATCAAAATTGAGGCAAATTTGTCTAAACATTTTTGTATCTTTATTAAAGATAACACAAATAAATAATGATCATAGAATGGATTTTTAAATAACTAAAGATTTATTTATAATAATCATTTAAAACATACCTGGTCATTATACACACCACACAAAATAAATTATTGATGATTAAGGCATGTATCTAATAAAAATAAAAACGTGATCTGAAATCCGCTTTTATTATGTCTTGGCTATCTTAGTACAAATAAAATATTATTAGAGAATATATTTTTGATTAGAATAAATATTATACCTAATAATATTATTATATCTAATAAAATATATTCATGTATTAGGACCTCATATTACCTTCTTTTTAAAAATCCTATGTTATGGTTTTAATTTGGTTAAAATTCACTTTGTTCTTCAGATCTGTAATAGTTTTTTATGTAATTGGTACTTATATTTATGTCATGACTTCAATAATGTAATACATGATTTAAATATAAATTCTATTAATAATTTTTATATTATTATAATCTATATAATATATAATTATGAAATTATATAGATTTTTCATTTAGATGGTATGTTTTATGTACTGATGAACATTGTTTATATTTTTTGTTGACATAATTTATGAAATAAAAAAATGATAAATAATTACCTATATTTATATATATATATATATATATCATTATTAAAGAAAAATTAATATATAATTTATAACACAAATGTTTTCCAAACCCATCCTTAATACATTCCATGTTGTGTGGGAATAAATCACATCGTTTTAAGGGGGCGGTAGTCCACACCTCCTCCAAAGAAATTAACATATTCACAAAACATATATAGTAAAAATATATATTTTGGATAAATAATTGGTAATATAAAGTAAATAATAAATATTATATATATATATATATATATTTCCATCAAAATTTCCTCCATTAGATGCGATAAAAGAAAAATGAACAATCATCATTCAGTGAGGTGGTAGTTCGTTGTACACATACACAATATGTTTGTTACCAATTATATGGATCTGATTAAAAGTTTCCTCAGAAACATTAGAATAAAAAATATTATTATATTTAATATATTTTAGTTTTTTTATAATCATGAAATAATATTATTTTAGTTTGTTGATAATGAAAATAATGGAAAAAAGTTCCAGAGAATGCGTAACCTCTTAATCAAGTAAATCCTTTCAGATTGCATAGATGGACTTCCTTGTAATGTTTCATTCCTCAAAGGTATAATCAAGGAGGAATGAGTGGATGTTCTAATTTGGATTGATTATATATATTTGATCAAAAATCATGGTGTTATTGTTGATCTATAGTTATGGAGAGAAGTTATTTTTATAGAGGAGTAGAATTGTCACTCTCGTAAATCATTAGAGAAATAATTTGACTCACAATTATCTGATGGAACATTTCTCACATAATAGAACTTTGAAGATCCAATGGTGTTTAATGTCAAAATATGACCATGACATTGGTGTTTGATAGGTTTCAATGTTGTTTTGACTCTTAAATTCCTGGTTTAGTCCTTAATTAATCTTAATTTTACATTAATTAGCATAATTACCTTTAATTATAGTCAGTAATAATTTTGGAAAAAATAATGATTAACTAATTAAGCATTATGATTTATTCATATGACAAATATTTAATACTTTTTCCAAATTAAATAAAAATAATGGGATGTAATTTAATTAATTAATCTCAGAGTTGGATCAATAATGTGGGTTTTTAAGTATATACACATTATATAGAAATTTAGGTACATAACATGGCATGTAACTCAAAGAATGAAAATTGAGAAAAAAATTAACAAACTGATTGGGTAATTTTGGATCAAAAAATACCGTAAAATAAATATATTTAAATGGATATTTCGATATAAATTATATTAATTATATGAGTCATATAATAATTCATGGGTAATATATATAGCATAAAATAAATGAGTGGTGAATATTTCATTTATCTCATATGAAAAAAATGAGATCAAATTCCATTACCTTACATATTGACATTATTTATAGAAATTAAATATTAATTTATAATAAATATAATTTTAAAATACATCAAAAACATAACCCTATTATTATATATAATATCATATATAAATTTGATGACTTTTTATAACACATTTATTTACATCTCCATGTTAATGATACATTTTAGGTAATATCTTCTTGGGTTTTCATATATTATATGGCTTGTTCAAATTTATTCATGTTAAATAGATCGTGATGTTATTATAACTATAATGTATATAATAATATAATTATAATATATAAACATTATATATATATTTATAATATTATATATAATATATAAATTCTAAATGGAATACAGTGTTCAGGGAAACAATTGGTCGAACATACAGATGCACATTGTATACGTTTTGTTGACATATTGAATGATAGAAATGAAATGACATATATGTATATATATGTTATTAATTTAGAATGATTATTTAATATATATCATATAACTTTACTAAACAC
Source organism: Viscum album (assembly GCA_963277665.1). Classification (NCBI taxonomy): domain Eukaryota; kingdom Viridiplantae; phylum Streptophyta; class Magnoliopsida; order Santalales; family Viscaceae; genus Viscum; species Viscum album. Next base: position 758,217,038 of record OY728145.1, on the reverse strand, counting down.
ATTGTTTATACATTCCATGTAGAGTGTAAATGAATCACATCACTTTGATGAGGTGGTAGTCCACACTTCCCAAATGAAGTTATTGTATTTATAAAGTATAAATAATTATGTTATATGTTATATAATAATTCAATAATGTATATATATATATATATATATATATTGTAAGAACCCGGATCTTCGTTCAGGTATGTTTTTCCTTTTTCTGGAGTTTTAAAGAAAAATGTTTTTTCGGGAAATTTTCAAAGTACACGCCGTTCACTTTCTTAGTACACGCCGTGTACTCTGATCCAGCTCGAATCCATGTCCTAGCCGTGTCCGGGCCACAGACATAGTGTCTAGGGGTGACGTGGAGGCCATTTTCGGCGGTGTACAGAAAGGACCCAGTACAGGTCATGTACGCTAAAAGTGCATGCCGTTTACTTTCTTTTTTTTTCATTAAACGGACCGGGGCCGCGCCTAACCCCCGAGAACATCTTCTTCTCTAGTTTTCGACCATTCGAGAGCATTCCGTACGGCTGGATATTCGACAGAGTCCTACCACGCCATCTGTTCTCCGATTCGAGCACGGTTGATTGCATTGGAATCACAGTAGTGAGTTCTTCCTTCTGCTTGAGATTTGCTTCTTGATTCCTCATTGTTTTCAAGTTATCATGGGATGGAAGTGTTTTTTATTTTCTCAGATCTATGTCGTTCTAAGGGGAATCTGTCATCGATGTTCACGTATATCGATCTCCTTGGATCGAGGTAGGTGGTTTGTGCCTTTCCGTTGAATGTTGATGAATATTTTGTGAAATTTCCTCCTATACGCTTGAACGGGGTATTGCACATTTCCTGTTTTTCCCTTGATACTTTGCTCATTTTCTTGATTGCTTTAGTAGAGGTTATTTCTTTTGATTAGAGTATTTTGTTTGTGATCAGTTTTCTTTCCATGCTTGTTCTGCCTGTTTGGCATTTTTCCAGTTGCCATGCCTAGTTGTAGGATTGTTGAGTGTTGCCTTGTTTTGCTGTTGAGCCTTAGTTGAAAGCCATGTAGTTCATTAGGTTTACTTGGATGATGTACACACATGCTGAGCATTTATTAGATTTCACTCAGGACTTTGAGAACCTAGAGTAGTAGACCAAAGGGAGAATTGACGGAAGGGATTCTCCAGAGTGTTTTTTAATTACAAATCGAGACTATAGGGGGAATTGATGTTTAGTTCTTCCCCATAGAGTCTATAGATCCACGACGTGGGCCAGAAGGGGAATTTTCATTGAGTTCTTCCCCAAAGAGCCTTTAGCACGATATGATACTATAGGGGGAATTGAAGGTGAGTGCTTCCCCAGAGAGTCTACATAATTACATAGCTGAACCACAGGGGTGAGACTGTGTGTGCCTCCCGGAGGGTTTCTTGTACTATAGGATGAACCATAGGGGTTAGACTGTAAGAGATACCCAGAGGGTTACCGGTTTTCTTCTTGTTGATGGTTGCTTTCTTGTATACTTACTTGTTGGAACTGTGGATTGTAGATGCTTTTGCTTTTCTGTTTACTGCTTCTTGGTTATTTGCTGCCATGTATTCATTTACTTTTAGGCACAAATAATTGGGTTATTGCCTACTGAGATTGTATCTCACACCCTGTTTGGACCATTCTTTTGGGCCCAAGCAGACTATGTTGTTTTAGGTATAGATAAGGGCAAGCGCCCTTCTACTTCAGGATCTTGACTGCATCAGGAGTTGGGGAGCATGGGACCGAGCCGTGGCTCGTGATGTTGAGTAGATTATTTTTTTTCCTTTGAACTTGGTTTCATTTATATTACAGAACGTTGGTGTGTTTTTTGTTTTCTTAGATACTTGTACCTGCTACATCATTTTCATCATAGTTATATATCTACATTGTTTCCGTTGTTTGGTTTCTATTGTTATGCCTGTAGTTTACTTCTTCCACTGTTTATTGTTGTTTTCCTATCTTGTATATCATACCGAATGAGGTCATAGTTTCCCCACCGACTCACCGAGGCCCTCGCTGCTAGTCGGAAACCTCTGGCGTTCGTGGAAACGCGCTTGAGGTCATGTGGTGAACCGGGTACGGGGCACCAATGGAGGGGCTCCAGACTCGGGACGTTACAAAGTGGTATCAAAGGAGTACTTATCTCTTGTCTAACTGTTTAGAGACCTTATCCAGGGACAGGAAGGATTCAGTACACGGCATTAAGCTGGGCTCGGGGGTAGCTAACCGGTGTCGATAGAAAAACCATACTACCTCGTTAATTGCAGTTTTCTGGTTTTGAGATTTTATGGTTCGTCTGTTTTCACCTAGAGTGATTCATATTACTTCTGCGGTTACTGTTTGATATTTCAGTTCTATTTTTGTCGCAACCTGATGAGATGAGGGTATTCCATCTCATGCATCATATAGACACTTGAATGAATCACATGCCATGCATTCTTTCAATGCCATCTAGGGAGCATTAGCGATTGTATGCTGTTGTGATAGACTATGTGTAGATTATGCATGTTGTTGTGATAGTTGCTTGATATATTCTCAGCTGTTATGTTAGAAAACTATTTGTTTTGTTCTTTTCTTAATGTGAACTCGAAATTTTGGTTTTTGAGGTGTATGGGCCCTCGCGGATCCGAATTTGTATCTTTTCGCCTCGTTTTTGTGTTCTGGTATTCTGTGCATTTTCTGAGATACTTCTCAGAAAAACCCAGAATACACGGCATGTACTTTATAGATACATGCCATGTAGTTTTCAGGTCATGTCCCTGACCGTGTGATCATAACATGGTGTCGTAGGAGTAACTTCAGGAACACACTGTGTACCATTGGTACACGCCGTGTGAGTTCGAAGATGTGTACCTGGCCGTTTCACTAACAACACGGGCCGAGGAAGCTCGGGTAGAACATGATGTGTCTGTAGGGAACACGCCATGTAGTCCTGTCAAGGTACCACGCCATGTCACGAACAACACGGGCCGGTGTGACCTTCCTTTCCACACACCGTGTTTGCTCAGAAAACGTCGTGTAGTCCTTTCCAGGTGCCCGACCATGTCACAAACAACACAGGACGAAGTGACCTTCTTTTCCACACGACGTGTTTGTTCGAAACACGCCATGTAGTCTTTCTAGGTACCCGGCTGTGTCACGAACAACATGGAACGGTGTCGCCTTCGCCTATGCACTACGCGCTTGTTCGGAGCACACTGTGTAAGGTCTAACCATGTAGACGGCCATGTACTCAATCACATGGACTGTCGAAGACTCTCCTAGTGCACGCCGTGTTTTATTCTAACATGCCATGTAGTCTCTGGTTGAGTCAGACCATGTGGGTTAGCCATGTAAGGAGACTCGGGCAGGGGAATAGTTTTCTAGTACACGCTGTGTGTGTGTGGGGGGGGGGGGGGGGGGGTCAACACGCCGTGTAGTTTGTAGTGTACACAACTTGTAGGGTAGGAGTACACGCCCATGTTAGTGGTTTAAGAAGACACGCCGTGTATTTTTATATACGCCATGTAGTTTTGTTTTGCAATATTCTTTGTTTTTATTCCCCATTCCCGTTTGTACTCTTGTGATCTCTTTCTTTGTATTCTTGATCTAAGGTGTTCTTTAGATATTTCAGAGCTACGCCTCCGAGACGTCCTCCAGTCGTACGTCTGTCTTCAGGAAGTGATCAGATGCCAGACAGGGCTGATCAGGGACTTCCTGTTGATCCCCCAGCCAAGCCGGCCTTGGCACCGGTTGGTGTACCAGTCGCCAGCACAGATGCGCAGTTTAGGGAAGGTTTCATGAGGATGATGCATGCCTTCTAGGGAGCACCGCCTCCTGCCTCGTCTACGGCAGACATGACGCGTGTCTTTCAGTAGCAGCATCCTTCCACTTTCTCGGGGGAGGGAGGACCTTAGGCTGCAGAGTCATGGCTGGAAGCCATGCTGACTATATTCGAGCTTCTAGAGATGCCTCCAGAGAGGCGGGTCAAGCTCGCCACCTACATGCTCTGAGACTCCTCCAAGAGGTGGTGGGACATGATCTCACAGGAGGGTCAGTTGCATGCTATGACTTGGGAGGGGTTCTAGCGCGTGTTCTACGACAACTTTTACCCGGAGACCCTGAGGGACGATCGAGCCCAAGAGTTCATGAGCTTATAGCAGGATACTCTATCTGTCATGGAGTATTCCTCTCGTTTCACTGATCTGCAGCGTTTTTCACCCCTTTGGGATAGGATTGGAGTGTTTTTGGCGAGGAAGTTTGAGGATGGACTCAAGCAGGAGAGTTGATCACAGGTGAACATCTTCTAGCTGACTTCCATTACTTCCATCATCAACCAGGCATGGATTGTGGAGCGCAATCTGAGAGACTCTGGAGCTGCGAGTCAAGGAGGTTTTACTTCCAGAGCTAGATTTCCTTCAGATGACAACAAGAAGTGTTGTAGGGAGCCTACGCGCGGTGATTCGAGTAAGCGAGACGCATCATCAGGCAGCCATGTGACATGCTACCAGTGTGGCCAGATAGGGCACACGAGTCCGCAGTGCCAGAGAGACCCTGTGGAGTGCCGATCTTGAGGCAAGATGGGTCACCTTCAGCGTTTCTTCTAGGTATTCTCACCAACAGCAGGTGACCGAGGTTCTTCCATGACTCCTCATTCAGGAGCATCCCGATCAGTCTCTCACTAGTCAGGGAACTGGAGTTCTTCCGGCCGTTCGGGACAAGGTGGAGGTCAAGGTCGTGGCTGTCATCCACTAGTCCCTGAGTACCAGCATAGAGGTTCAGATCAGAGTGGTCAGTCAGGGGAACACGGCCGTGGTGCAAGCCAGTCTTTTTCCATGGAGCAGACATTTCATGAGCAGGATCCCGGCCCTTCTACTATTCGAGATACGATTTTAGTAGCCTAAGTTTTATCTTCAGCCATTTTCGATATGAGTTCTATGCATAGTTTTTTCTCTATTGTCATTGGGGAGAGACTTGGACTCTACATCTTTTCTTCTGTCGACTCGTTGACACTAGACACACCTTTGGGAATGAGGACATCTAGTGTACGTCGGTGTAGAGAGTACCCTCTCGAGGTTGCAGGGCATCACTTCTTATGGTATCTCTATATCCTAGAGATGACAGGCTATGATGTCAACCTTGGTATGGACTGGTTGATTCCCTTCCAGACAGTCGTTGACTGTTATTGTCGTAGAGTCAGTTTCATTTCACCAGAGGGTGAATCGTTCCTTCATCGAGGCGAATGGGACGTTCGGGCGAGTCGGACTGGACTCGAGCATCTTGGGCTAGGAGGAGTGATGGCCCAGATTTCTAGTCTTTATGTGGATGATCAGGGGACTCCATATTTGGACATTCCTCTAGTGGTGGATCTCTTCTGGGATGTCGTTCCATATGAATATTCAGGCTTGCCTCCAGAGCGTGAGGTAGAATTTTATATTGATCTCGTGCCAGGAGTGGCACTGGTGTCCATTCCTCCCTATAGGATGGCCAGACCTGAGTTTTAGGAGCTCAATAAGCAGTTGGAGGAGCTACAGGCTAAGGGTATCTTCCATCCCAGTACTTCTCCTTGGGGTTTTCCTGTCCTGTTTGCAAAGAAGGCAGACGATACCCTTCAGCTTTGTATGGATTATCGAATGCTGAACTAGTTGACGGTCAAGAACCGATATCCATTGCCGTGGATTGATGACCTTTTCGATCATCTTCAAGGAGCCCAAGTGTTCTCAAAGATAGACTTGAGGTCCGGTTATCCTCAGTTGCACATTAGACCATCATATATAACACTGACAACCTTTAGGAGTAGGTACGGTCTTTATGAGTTTACAGTCATACCCTTAAGACTCAAGAACGAACCTGTAGTTTTTATGGCACTGATGAACCGAGTGTTTCATCCTTACTTGGAATCCTTCGTCGTGGTCTTCGTGGATGATATCTTGGTGTACTCTCCAACTCGACACTACCATGCCACCCATCTTGAGATTGTTCTGAGTACATTGAGAGAGCATCGGATTTATGCTAAACTCTCGAAGTGCCACTTCTAGATGGATCAGATTCACTTCTTGGGTCATGTAATCTCAGAGGCAGGAGTATCTGTGGACCTAGATAAATTGAGAGCTATAGTTTCCTAGGAGCAGCCGAAGAATGTTTTTGTGGTATGGAGATTCCTAGGGTTGCTGGATACTACAGACGCTTCATTTGGGACTTTTCTCATCTAGCAGCACCTTTGACAGGTTTGACCAAGAGGGTGGTGATGTTCTTATGGTCAGATTCTTGTGAGTTAGCCATTCAAGAGCTGAAAGGGAGGTTGATCTCAACACCGATACTTTTCTTGCCAGATCCAGGAATGAGCTAACTGTTTACAGTGATGCTTCGGGTATCGGGCTGGGAGCTGTGATTATGTAGGGAGTTGGAATCATTGAGTATGGATCTCGGCAGTTGAGGCCACATGAGAGGAACTACCCTACACACGATCTGGAGTTTGTAGCTATTTTTCATGCCTTGCGCTGTTGGAGACACTATCTTCTGGGAGAGCACCTTGTGGTCTACACTGACCACAAGAGTCTCAACTATATCTTCCCTCAGCGTGATCTGAATTTGAGGAAGCGCAGGTGGGTTGAGTATCTTTAGTCTTTTTTACTTCGAGATTTCCTATACACCAGGAAAGGGCAACGCCATGGAAGATGCATTGAGTAGGAGAACTCAGATTCAAGAACTTCAGGAGGCTAGTAGTAAGTGGAAGTTGATGGCTCTATTATCTGAGATGCATCTAGAGGTGCAGGACAGATAGGGACAGACTTTTCTATCTTCTGTAGGTGTTACCTCCATGCTACATGATCGGTTACGGATGAGGTGGCTATCAGACTCGGAAAGCTTAGTCCTGCGGGAGAGTGTGTAAGGAGAGGACCCTCTTCTAGTATGGATAGTGGGAGAGTATGAGATCTTGTGTTTCCAAGGAGGCGTATGGGTGCCAACAGACATACGCGAGGAGCTGATGTGGGATTTCTATTCCTCAGTTTGGGCAGTTCATCCTGGCGTCACAAAGATGTATCAGTATCTTCATCGCCAGTACTGGTGGCCAGGTATGAAGATGGATGTTGCTGGTTTTGCCATGAGATGTTCTACTTGTCAGCAGGTGAAAGCAGAGCATCAGTGACTAGTATTACTTTTACAGCAGTTACCCATTCCGTAGTGGAAGTGGAACGATGTTGCGATGGACATCGTGACTGGGTTGCCGAGGTCACCGCGAGGGAACAATGCTGTTTGGGTTGTCATCGACAGACTTATGAAGGTTTCTCACTTCTTGCCAATCAAGCAGAACTTTAGTGTCACTGATCTGGGACAACTTTACATCAGAGAGATTGTGCGTCTGCATGGAGTTCTGTGCTCTATTGTTTCATACATAGATGTGCGCTTCACCTCTCGGTTCTAGAAAGGACTTCAGAAGGCCTTGGGTACACATGTACTTTTGAGTAAAGCATACCATCCCCAAACTTATGGCCAGTCCGAGCACACGATCTAGGTGCTTGAGGATATGCTCCGAGCATGCATCCATGACATTGGTGGTTCTTGGGAGAAGCATATTACTTTGGTGAAGTTCTCCTACAAAAACAGTTTCCAGGTGACCATTCAGATGGCACCATATGAGGCTTTGTACGGTAGGCCATGCCGATCACCCTTATGCTAGCTAGAGGCATGAGAGGAAGCTTTGTTGGGACCTCGTCTTGTTCAGGAGACATCAGAGTAGATAGAGCTGATTCAGAATAGGATGGCTACAGCACAGTCATGGCAGAAGTCTTATTCTGATCAGCGGAGACGACCTCTGGAGTTCGAGGTCGGAGATCAGGTTTTCCTGCGTGTCGCACCTAGGTTGGGGCACAAAAGGATTCGGAGACAGGGTAAGCGTTAGCCACCGTAAGTCGGGAAGTTTGAGGTTTTTGAAAGAAGGGGGTTGGTCGCCTATCAGTTGCAGCTACCTCAGAGGTATCGGACCATGCACGACTTCTTCCACATCTCTCAGCTCCGACGTTACTTTTCAGACCCATCTCACGTCTTTCAGCCTGAGGAAGTCAAGCTTGAACAGATGTATCGTTCAAGGAGAATAATATTAGGATTGTCGATCACAGTACGGAGGTTCTTCGTGGGCGGTCTGTTCCTCTGGTACAGGTGCTATGGCAGGACAGGCGAGTACAAGACGAGACCTGGGAGAGGTAGTCCGATGTACGATCATAGTGGCCGGATCTGTTCGGGGATTCATCTTCCCCACCCCATTAGGGAAATTCCGGGGAGAATTTCTTTAAGGGGGTAAGTTTGTAAGAACCCAGATCTTCGTTCAAGTATGTTTTTTCTTTTTTCTGGAGTTATTATGAAAAATGGTTTTTATGAAATTTTTAAAGTACATGCCGTGTACACTGATCCTATAACGACCCATACTTTACATACATTGTTAATACTTCGAAATTGAAGCACACTTATTACAACATATGACAAAACCACAAAGGACCGTATAGGTATAGTGTCTTTAGAAACTGGGAAACATAAACAACTGGTTCATAAATCTTCTACAGTGTCTCCCATTTATTTCATCATATCTAGGGTCCCTTTTAGCATATTCTACTTAATATCCATCTTCCTGACCGGGGGAAAAGAAAACATAAAAGGGTGAGCTCAAATGCTCAGCAAGGGCAAATAAAGAAAATAAAAATCATATCATATCTTTATGAAGATCAAAACCTGCAAAAGAGATCATAATATCTTAACATGGAATAAATCCTAGAAGTGAAAATGAGATCCCCATAATCATAACATAAAACATGAAACTTTGTGGCATGCACACATAATCATGGAAAAACATTTCTTGTTAGTCATGACTCATTGGCAAGACTATCTTAGTGGACAAAGTCCCATTCTGAACCGAGTTCACTCCTCGTTTCAGTCCTGTATCACTGAACCGAAATAACCTTCCGTTCCAGCCATGTCTATCTCATGAGATATAAAATCTTTACCCAATGCATTGGAGGGAGATATAGGTCTCACCCATCTTATAATGAATCCTTTCTTATGTGTGCCACATAATCATAAAACATACATCATCGCATAACACATGTAACAAAAATGGGATTCTTGAAACATCATGACATCATAAATCAATTCATATAAGATAAAGGAATTCATAAACATAATTCCATCACAAAATAGTCAAATCAATGTAAAAATATGGATAGAAACAGAACCCTTTATTATCTTAGAAGGAAAATAATTTTGATAAAACACTTGAATTGAATTCTTGAGGAAAATATCCTTTCTTCTTCAAAATCAATTTCTTTTCACAAAACATCATGCAATTTTAAAAGAAAGAGATTTTATTGAAAATAGTCATGAAATCTTTTAGAGGAAGCTTCATGAAAATAAGGCTTTATAAAACAGTAGAAATCCGTTCGTGCCATATAAAAAAACCGTCTTCGTACTTTTGTCGGAAAAGTCAAAAAGTACCTCGTATGACAAAAGATTCCTTTCATAGATATTACTAAAAACTCACCAAAGGGTAAAAATGGATTTAAACAATTGTAGGTGGATGGAAATAATATTACATATTGATGAAACATGGATGTGGATGATAAAATACACCCCAGTAAATACTTATGAATAAACAATCTCGGATAAAAATGAGATTGTGATATTTCCCTTACCTTAGGTCCGATTTGCTTTGTACGTGTCCGAAGATCCTGTATAATGGTTTAAATAATGTCATTGACTTATTACAGAATCATATATATTGATATGATATCATATATGGTCATATTATTAGCTTCTTGTTAGTAATATTTCATTGTTACTTGTTACTCCGGTCTTTATAACTTTTTGTTCTTATGCGTGTTTTGTTGAATAAATTCTTACTCTTATCTTTAGGTTATAGATAATTCATTTCCAGAATGGTATTAGTGTAGTATATACCATATTCATTAATTCAATTCATTTATATAATCATTATGAAATGAAGATCATGTAGAACGAGTCGCATCACATCGTGGAGACGGTATTCTGTACGTACGCACGAGTGATGATATCGTTCCTATGATCATGGAATTGTATTGGAGTATATATATATATTATTTCAGTATCAATATTACTTCATAATAATAATATATAGTTACTCATTACACCATTATACCCATCCTTGTAAGGTGATGGTGGAAAAATAGATTACACCACGGCGTGGAGACGGTATTCCGTACGTACGCACGGGCGGTGATTTCATTTTTCCATAGGATGGATAGAAGGTTAATTAGGGTTGTTTCATATTTATAATAACATATCAGTATGTAATTAATACTGATGTTATTACTTTATCATGAAACAACTAAAGAAGAAGAAGTTGAAGAAGAAAGAAATTGAAAAGATCGGTAATGGATATTACCTCTTCTTTGGAACGCCTCTTTGAATCCTCCACTTAAGGAACTAAGATTGGTCTTTGGAGAAGACCAGGACCTCTAGGATTATTCTAGGGAAGTGGAGAGGATAAAATGGCAGGGGTTAGCCGAGCATGAGTGCTAAAATTGGTGTGAGGAGGAGGGGGAGGAGGTTCCCTTTTATAAGGGAGGAGAGGGGCACCTTAGGAATATCTCAAAATATTATTTTATATTAAAGTCAAAATCGGTTTATAATGGTTCCAAAGGGTCTTATTTCGCAGATAAAGTGGGGATGGGTCGAAATCCTATCAACCAATTGGATTTAAACAAGTTTAGGGTATTATTTTAACCTTATCAATTAGATTTAACTCTAAGTTAATTAATTTAACTTTTACCGTGTCTTTTTGTTTTCATTCACTATATGGTTAATACACTTACTATAACATGCCAAACGAACCCCAAATTGTTTATTATTAATATATATATCCTTATCTAAGTCATTTGGCCGAACCTTAGATTTTTAGGAATAAAATAACAATTAATAATATAATATTTGATTTAAAAACTATTTTGTGTCAATTTTGACACTATTTGATATATGATTTTTGTGAAAGTCATAACAGAATTATATGTTCGAACCAAGTTGATTAAATCAACATTAATATATCATAGTAACCTATAAAATTAGTGGAATTCATAAAAAGTCTTAAATTACATTTATTTTGGTATTTATATTATCCATTTTGTCAATATTTCATTAATAAGATAATTACTGCATCATCTTTGTGTCATAAATAAATTAAATTATTTGATGTCTAAAAATTACAAATAAAATACCATCATGTAGGAAATCTTTTTATCTTTCTAATGAATATTTACAATTGAATTTATCTTATGTATAACCCCATATTAAAAATGATTTACTTATTAAACATTAAATTTAACTATTTTAACCCTTCTTTAAATAAATTAATAATAAATGTCCTAATCTAATCCAAGTGGGCCTAAATGGTCATATTTTATTCCTAAGTTTGTTTTTGGTCGAATTACACCTGTACAATAGAATTAGGACATGTGTTAGGGTAATATTAATATCATATTTACCCTAAGTTACCCTATTTACTATTAACCGCGGTAAAAAAAGTAAAAAGTTACTATTCACCAAAAAATTATTTTTATCTCATTGAACCACATTTTACTTAATGATATCAACCGTGTCTGTAGGATTTTCGAAATTCCATTCACAAAAGCGGTAAAATTAAGTTTTATGCAAAATTCAGTTTTTAACCTACCACTTAGTGGTTTCAGTATTCATCAAAAATTGAAAGTTTTCAGAAAAATACCAAAATTTCACCCAAGGCTAATTTCGATATTATGAGTCCAAAAATGAAGTCCATTTTGAAAAATAAAATTTATAAAATTTCAAAAAGTGGTTATTACTATTCATAACAGCTAGTTTTAATAGCATATTGTTGTTTAGTGAAACTCGGTATTGCGTACGACGCAAGCTATCGAGGAAGGTCGTGATTGCGTGTAAAGCAAGCCAAGAAAGTGTTGTGTAGAAAAAGATTCCTTTGATGATTTATATAACATAAAAGTCTCGGGTGTTACATTCTACCCCCCTTAAATAGAATTTCGCCCTCGAAATTCATCACTTTGCAACAAACAGATGAGGATACTTCTCCCTCATCATATCCTCAAGCTCCCATGTAGCTTCTCCAAGTTGGTGGTTTCTCCATAAAACTTTCACCAAGCGAGTGGTTTTGTTTCGTAGGACTTTTTCGCTACGATCCAGAATCTCTATCGGCTGTTCTTCATAAGAAAGATCTTGCTTCAGCGGTACAACTTCTGAGCTGAGTACATGTGAAGGATCTGGTATGTACTTTCTCAGGAGAGATACATGGAACACATCGTGAACTTGAGAGAGATTCGGTGGAAGCGCCAATCGGTAAGCTACCTTCCCAACACGATCCAGTATTTCGAAAGGACTGATATATCTAGGGCTCAACTTCCCCTTCTTTCCAAATCTCATAACCCTCTTCCAGGGAGATATTCGTAAGAACACTTTATCACCCACTTCAAACTCTAGGTCTTTTCTTCGGTTGTCGGCATAACTTTTCTGTCGACTCTAAGCTGCTCTTATGTGTTGTTGAATAGATCTGACCTTTTCTGCCATTTCATCAACGAGATCAGGTCCTAATAGCTTTCTTTCCCCAACTTCATCCCAGCATGTTGGAGTCCTGCATTTCTTTCCATAGAGAGCTTCATAAGGAGCCATCTGAATACTGGAGTGAAAGCTATTATTATAAGAAAATTCCACCAAAGGTAGGTGTTGATCCCAACCTCCATGGAAATACATAGAGCAAGCTCTCAACATATCTTCTAGGGCTTGAATTGTTCTCTCAGACTGACCGTCTGTCTGGGGATGATAAGCAGTGCTGAAACTCAACTCTGTATCCAGAGTATGCTGAAGACTTCGCCAGAACTTCGAGGTAAATCTCTGATCCCGATCAGATATAATAGAAAGTGGTACTCCATTCAATCTTACCACTTCCTTTACATATATCCTGGCAAGCTGATCTAGAGAGAAATCCTCTCTAATAGCAATGAAGTGTGCAGACTTTGTAAGACGATCAACTATGACCCAGATAGCATTATTGCCTTTGGATGTTTTAGGAAGTCCTGTGACAAAGTCCATAGTGATGTTTTCCCATTTCCATTCGGGTATGGGTAATGGTTGTAACATCCCCTTAGACTTCTGTCTCTCAGCTTTAACTTGTTGACAAACCAAGCATCGAAAGACATATTCAGCAACATCTCTTTTCATGCCATCCCACCAGAAGTACTCTTTCAGGTCCCTATACATCTTCGTGCTTCCAGGATGAATAGAGAATGAAGAACTATGAGCCTCATCCAGCAGCTCCTTCTTTAATTCGGGGATGGGAGGAACACAAACCCGATTCCTGAACTTTATTATCCCATCACAATCAAGGTTGAATTCAGGAACATTTCTCACCTTCTTTTGTAACTCTACATCTTCTTTCTGTGCCTCTTTAATCTTCACATGTATAGATGGTTGAACATTCATTTGAGAAAGATAAGATTTTTCCCCTTCCATTATAATTCCAAGATCCATCCTTTGTAAATCCATAAATATTGGATCTTTTTTGATCCTCATCATGGATAAACTAGCATGGTCTTGTCGACTTAATGCATCTGCCACCTTGTTTGATTCCCAGGGTGGTAATGGATTGAGCAGTCATAATCCTTAATCAGCTCCAACCATCATCTTTGATGCATATTCAACTCCTTTTGTGTGAAAATATACTTTAAACTTTTATGATCAGTATAAATATCACACCTTTCACCATAAAGCTAATGCCTCCAAATCTTTAATGCAAAGATTACCGCAGCCAACTCCAAATCATGTGTTGGGTAATTTTGCTCATGGATTTTCAACTATCGTGAGGCATAATCTATCACCATATCATTTTGCATAAGGACACACCCCAATCCCTTCTTGGATGCATCACTGTAGATTACAAACCTTTCTCCACTACAAGGCAGTGTGAGCACAGGTGCACTAGATAACCTTCTTTTCAACTCCTTGAAATTCTCTTCACATTCCTCTGTCCAGACAAACTTAACTCCCTTCCGAGTCAACTTGGTGATTGGATTAGATAATCGTGAAAAATATTTTACAAAACGTCGATAATATCCAGCCAAACCAAGAAAACTTCGGATCTCAGTTACTGTTGTTGGTCTTGACCATCTTTCGATAACTTCTGTTTTTGCTGGATCCACAGATATCCCCTCTTTTGAGATTATATGACCCAAAAATGCAACTTTTTGAAGCCAAAATTCACACTTGGTAAATTTGGCATAAAGCTTCTCCTTTCTCAGGGTCCTCAATATAATTCTCAAGTGATCTTCATGCTCTTCCTTGCTCTTTGAATAGACAAGAATATCGTCAATAAAGACTACCAAAAATTGATCAAGATAGTCTCTAAAGACTCTATTCATTAGATCCATGAAGATAGCAGGGGCATTTGTAAGACCAAATGGCATCACTATAAATTCATAGTGTCCATACCTTGTACGGAAAGCCGTATTTGGTATATCCTCCCTTTTGACCCTTAATTGATGATACCCTGAACGAAGATCAATCTTGGAAAAGTATTGAGCTCCGCTTAGTTGGTCAAATAAGTCATCAATGTGTGGGAGAGGGTATTTGTTCTTGATAGTGATCTTGTTAAGTTCTCGATAATCAATGCAGAGTCTCATTGATCCATCTTTCTTCTTAACAAATTGAACAGGTGCTCCCCAAGGTGACGCACTAGGGCGTATGAATCCCTTATCAAGATTCTCCTGGAGTTGCTTCTTCAATTCCTGCAACTCAATTGGGGCCATTCTATAAGGTGTCTTTGAAATTGGCAAAGTGCCCGGTACGAGTTCTATTGAAAACTCAACTTCAGAATTTGGTGGAAGACCCGGTAATTCCTCCGGAAAGACATCATCAAACTCCCGTACAATGGGCATATTCTTAATCGTGAGTTTCTCACCAACCATTTGAGATAAATAACCTTCATTTAGTGGAATCAATACCCATAAGATGGAAGAAATTTCCACTGGAAGGTTATGTTCATCCTTGCATTGATAGACGATCGTAGATTGATCTGGAATATGAAATGTGACTTCCCTTCTTTGGCAATCGATATGAGCTCCATGTAGAGAAAGCCAATCCATGCCAAGAATCACATCAAATTCCACTAAAGGAAGGATCACAAGATTTGCAGGAAGCACTTTCCCACAAACTTCGATCGGGGAAGAATTATAAACTTTTTATGTGATTGATGTGCCATTAGGTGTTGTCACAGCTAACTCAACATCTAATTGTTGAGGTAATACGGTGATACCCTTAGAAAAGTCTTCAGAAATAAAAGAGTGGGTGGATCCAGAATCAAATAAAACATTTGCTACTTTAGAGTGGATGGTAAGTGTACCTTTCACCACATCGTTATCGTACTCCACATCGCTGATAGAAATTGCATGTGACTTTCCTTTGTCTTTAGCCTTAAGAGTTTGTTGACGTCGACCATCATCATCAACCCTTGGATTTGGGCATTGATTGGCATAATGCCCCATCTCCTTGCACTTGAAACATTGAAATGTAGTAGGTTCATTCTGTGTATCCCTTCCTTTGTTTGCGTCATTAGACATCTTCTTCCCATTATCACGGCATTCAAATGCCCGATGACCTTCTTTTCCACATTTAAAACATTTACTTGTCCCTTTAAGACAACTCCCTCCATGTTTCTTTCCACACTTTCAGCATAAGGGAAAGTTCATCTTCTTTTCAGTGTGCTCTTTAGAGTTTCCTTTGAATTCCATCTTCCTCTTCTTATCAAACCCATGCGACTGATGGGTTACTCCAATCTCCATCTCGACTTTGAGAGCACATCGAACGATTTCCTCGTAGCTATTGAAGTCCCTTATGGCTAACGCCCTTCGAAGACTTGGTTTTAAGCCACTAAAGAATCGATCGATCTTACTCTCAGGTTGGATAATAATACCAGAAGCGTACCTTGCAAGTCTTGTAAAATTTGCTTCATAGGTACCAACAGATTCATCATCCCATTGCTTCAGTTCAAGAAACTCTTTCTCCATCTTTGTTCGGAGAATACGAGGGAAGTACTTATTGAAAAATAAGTTCTTGAACTCGTCCCATTCCATAGACTCAATTTCATCCCTTTGCCTCGTATTCTTAACAAGATTCCACCATTGATCAGCATCTCCTTCCAAACGATACACTGCTAGGATGACTTTATCATGTTCAGAACATTGAAGAACTGAAAATATATTTTCAGTAGTACTAATCCATTGTTCAGCAACTAATGGATCAGTAGACCCGCTGAAAGAAGGTGGACGCTGCCTCATGAAGGATTCAACAGAATGTTGCTCCCTCCTTTGCTCGTTTGGAAAACCTTCATGATTCATAGCTTGAGAAAGTTGTGTGAGCATGGCTACAAGATTTTGCATTCCAGCTCCCATATCGTTTGGTTGCTCAGGGGGACAATCATTGAATTGCCCATCGCATTCCGCATTAACACGGTTCCTTCGGGTTCCAGCCATTGACTAAAACCAAGAAGAATAGTGTGAGCAACACTAATTATAATAGGAAACCACATAATTCAAGAATAAAATTTTCATGCTTAAGGTCTTATCCTAGGTTATTCAATGCCATTTCTAAAACACTAAGATTGTGTTCTATGCTTAGACTTATCCTTAGGGTTCTTACTAAGGCTTTCACATCCTAGTTTCCAAAGGTTGACTATACCTTTCCTCTGATACCAAATATAACGACCCATACTTTACATACATTGTTAATACTTCGAAATTGAAGCACACTTATTACAACATATGACAAAACCACAAAGGACCGTATAGGTATAGTGTCTTTAGAAACTGGGAAACATAAACAAATGGTTCATAAATCTTCTACAGTGTCTCCCATTTATTTCATCATATCTAGGGTCCCTTTTAGCATATTCTACTTAATATCCATCTTCCTGACCTGGGGAAAAGAAAACATAAAAGGGTGAGCTCAAATTCTCAGCAAGGGCAAATAAAGGAAATAAAAATCATATCATATCTTTATGAAGATCAAAACCTGCAAAAGAGATCATAATATCTTAACATGGAATAAATCATAGAAGTGAAAATGAGATCCCCAAAATCAAAACATAAAACTTGAATCTTTGTGGCATGCACACATAATCATGGAAAATCATTTCTTGTTAGTCATGACTCATTGCCAAGACTATCTTAGTGGACAAAGTCCCTTTCTGAACCGAGTTCACTCCTCGTTTCAGTCCTGTATCACTGAACCGAAATAACCTTCCGTTCCAGCCATGTCTATCTCGTGAGATATAAAATCTTTACCCAATGCATTGGAGGGAGATATAGGTCCCACCCATATTATAATGAATCCTTTCTTATGTGTTCCACATAATCATAAAACATACATCATCGCATAACACATGTAACAAAAATGGGATTCTTGAAACATCATGACATCATAAATCAATTCATATAAGATAAAGGAATTCATAAACATAATTCCATCACAACATAGTCAAATCAATGTAAAAATATGGATAGAAACCGAACCCTTTATTATCTTAGATGGAAAATAATTTTGATAAAACACTTGAATTGAATTCTTGAGGAAAATATCCTTTCTTCTTCAAAATCAATTTCTTTTCACAAAACATCATGCAATTTTAAAAGAAAGAGATTTTATTGAAAATAGTCATGAAATATTTTAGAGGAAGCTTCATGAAAATAAGGCTTTATAAAATAATAGAAATCCGTTCGTGCCGTATAAAAAAAACATTCTTCGTACTTTTGTCGGAAAAGTCAAAAAGTACCTCGTATGACAAAAGATTCCTTTCATAGATATTACTAAAAACTCACCGAAGGGTAAAATTGGATTTAAACAATTGTAGGTGGATGGAAATAATATTACATATTGATGAAACATGGATGTGGATGATAAAATACACCACAGTAAATACTTATGAATAAACAATCTTGGATAAAAATTAGATTGTGATATTTCCCTTACCTTAGGTCCGATTTGCTTTGTACGTGTCCGAAGCTCCTGTATAATGGTTTAAATAATGTCATTGACTTATTACAGAATCATACATATTGATATGATATCGTATATGGTCATATTATTAGCTTCTTGTTAGTAATATTTCATTGTTACTTGTTACTCGGGTCTTTATATCTTTTTGTTCTTATGCGTGGTTTGTTGAATAAATTCTTATTCTTATCTTTAGGTTATAGATAATTCATTTCAAGAATGGTATTAGTGTAGTATATACCATATTAATTCATTCAATTCATTTATATAATCATTATGAAATGAAGATCATGTAGAACGAGTCGCATCACATCGTGGAGACAATATTCCGTACGTAAGCACGAGTGATGATATCGTTCCTATGATCGTGGAATTGTATTGGAGTATATATATATATTATTTCAGTATCAATATTACTTCATAATAATCATATATAGTTACTCATTACACCATTATACCCATCCTTGTAAGGTGATGGTGGAAAAATAGATTACACCACGGCGTGGTGACGGTATTCCGTACGTACGCACGCGCGGTGATTTCATTTTTCCGTAGGATGGATAGAAGGTGAATTAGGGTTGTTTCATATTTATAATAACATATCAGTATGTAAGTAATACTGATGTTATTACTTTATCATGAAACAACTAAAGAAGAAGAAGTTGAAGAAGAAAGAAATTGAAAAGATCGGTAATGGATATTACCTCTTCTTTGGAACGCCTCTTTGAATCCTCCACTTAAGGAACTATGATTGGTCTTTGGAGAAGAACAGGACCTCTAGGATTATTCTAGGGAAGTGGAGAGGAGAAAATGGCAGGGGTTGGTCGAGCTTGAGTGCTCAAATTGGTGTGAGGAGGAGGGGGAGGAGGTTCCCTTTTATAAGGGAGGAGAGGGGCACCTTAGGAATATCTCAAAATATTATTTTATATTAAAGTCAAAATCGGTTTATAACGGTTCCAAAGGGTCTTATTTCGAAGCTAAAGTGGGGATGGGTCTAAATCCTATCAACCAATAGGATTTAAACAAGTTTAGGGTATTATTTTAACCTTATCAATTAGATTTAACTCTAAGTTAATTAATTTAACTTTTACCGTGTCTTTTTGTTTTCTTTCACTATATGGTTAATACACTTACTATAACATGCCAAAAGAACCCCAAATTGTTTATTATTAATATATATATCCTTATCTAAGTCATTTGGTCGAACCTTATATTTTTAGGAATAAAATAACAATTAATAATATAATATTTGATTTAAAAACTATTTTGTGTCAATTTTGACACTATTTGATATATGATTTTTGTGAAAGTCATAACAGAATTATATGTTCGAACCAAGTTGATTAAATCAACATTAATATATCATAGTAACCTAGAAAATTAGTGGAATTCATAAAAAGTCTGAAATTACATTTATTTTGGTATTTATATTATCAATTTTGTCAATATTTCATTAATAAGATAATTACTGCATCATCTTTGTGTCATAAATAAATTAACTTATTTGATGTCTAAAAATTACAAATAAAATACCATCATGTAGGAAATCTTTTTATCTTTCTAATGAATATTTACAATTGAATTTATCTTATTTATAACCCCATATTAAAAATGATTTACTTATTAAACTTTAAATTTAACTATTTTAACCCTTCTTTAAATAAATTAATAATAAATGTCCTAATCTAATCCATGTGGGCCTAAATGGTCATATTTTATTCCTAAGTTTTTTTTTGGTCGAATTACACTTGTCCAATAGAATTAGGACATGTGTTAGGGTAATATTAATATCATATTTACCCTAAGTTACCCTATTTACTATTAACCGCGGTAAAAAAAGTAAAAAGTTACTATTCACCAAAAAATTATTTTTATCTCATTGAACCACATTTTACTTACTGATATCAACCGTGTCTGTGGGATTTTCGAAATTCCATTCACAGAAGTGGTAAAATTAAGTTTTATGCAAAATTCAGTTTTTAACCTACCACTTAGTGGTTTCACTATTCATCAAAAATTGAAAGTTTTCAGAAAAATACCAAAATTTCACCCTAGGCTAATTTCGATATTATGAGTCCAAAAATGAAGTCCATTTTGAAAAATAAAATTTATAAAATTTCAAAAAGTGGTTATTACTATTCATAACGGCTAGTTTTAATAGCATATTGTTGTTTAGTGAAACTCGGTATTGCGTACGACGCAAGCTATCGAGGAAGGTCGCGATTGCGTGTAAAGCAAGCCAAGAAAGTGTTGTGTAGAAAAAGATTCCTTTGATGATTTATATAACATAAAAGTCTCGGGTGTTACAGATCTGGCTCAAAGTCGTGTGCTGGCCGTGCCCGGACCACACACACGGTGTGTCGGGGTGACGTGGAGGCCGTTTTTGGCGGTGTACGGAATGGACCCAGTACACGCCGTGTACTATAAAACTACACACTGTGTACTTTCTTTCTTTTTTCATTAAACGGACCGGGGACGTGACTAACCCCGAGAATGCCTTCTTCTTCATTTATCGACCATCTGAGAGCGTTCGTATGGCCGGTTCTTCGATGGAGTCCTGCCTCACCGTCCGTTCTATAATTCTAGCATGGTTGATTGCGTTGGAATCTTAGAGGTGAGTTCTTCCTTATGCATGATCTTTTCTTCTTGATTCCTCCTTGTTTTAAAGTTTTCGTGGGTTGAATGTTTTGTACGTTTTCTCGGATCTACATCGTTCGAAGGGGAATCTGTCATTGAGGTTCACGTATGTCGATCTCCTAGGATCGAGGTATGTGGTTTGTTCCTTTTCGTAGAATGTTGATGAATATTTTGTGAAATTTCCACCAATACTCTTGAGCGGGGTATTGCGTGTTTCCAGTTTTCCCTTGTTACTTTCCTACTTTTCTTGATTGATTTAGTAGAGGTTATTGCTTGTGATTAGAGTATATTGTTTGTGCTAACTTTTCTTGCCATTCTTGTTCTTCCCTTTTGGTGTTTTTCCAGTTGCCATGCCTAGTTGTAGGATTGTGGAATGTTGCCTTGTTTTTCTGTTGAGCCTTAGTTGATAGCCAAGTAGTTCTTGAGGTTTACTTGGATGATGTACACAAGCACTAAGCATGTATTACCTTTCACTCAGGAGTATGAGAACCTATAGTAGTATACCAAAGAGGTAATTTACGGAAGGGCTTCTCCAGAGTGTCTTTTAATTACTATGCGAGACAATATGGAGAATTGACGTGAAATGATTCACCAAAGAGTCTCTAGATCCACGACGCGGGCCACAGGGGGAATTGGCGTTGACTGCTTCCCGAGAGAGCCTTTAGCATGATACAAGACTATAGGGGGAATTGACGATGAGTTCTTCCCCAGAGAGTCTGCTTAATTATATAGCTAAACTAGAGGGGTGAGACTATGTGTGCCTCCCAGAGGGTTGCTAGTACTATAGGTTGAACCATAGGTGTTAGATTGTGAGAGCTACCCAGAGGGTTACCTGTTGTCTTCTTATTGTAAGTTGCTTGCTTGTGTACTTGCTTGTTGGAAATGTTGATTGTATCTTCTTGTGATTTTCTATTAACTGCTTCTTCTTTATTTGCTGTCATTTATTAATTGACTATTAGGCTCAAATTTTTGGGTTATTTCCTACTGGGATTGTATCTCACACCCTGATTGGGCCATGCTTTTGGGACAAAGCAGACTATATTGCTACAGGTATAGATAAGGGCAAGCGCCATTCTACTTCAGGATCCTGACTGCATCAGGAGCTGGGGAGCATGGGACCGAGCCGTGGCTCGCGATTCTGAGGAGATTATTTTGTTTTTCTTTGCACATGGTTTCAGTTGTTTTTCAAAACATTGTTGTGTTTTCTGTTTTCCTTAGATATTTGTACCTGCTACATCATTTTCATCATAGTTATATATCTAAAATGTTCCAGTTGCTTGGTTTCTGTTGTTATGCATGTCGTTTACTGCTTCCACTATTTATTGTTGTTTTCTTACCTTGTATACCTTACTGAATTAGGGCATAGTTTCCCCACTAACTCACCAAGGCCCCCACTACTAGTCGGAAGCCTCTGGCGTTCGGGGAAACGCGCTTGGGGTCATGTGGAAAACCGGGTTTGGGGCACCAGTGGAGGGGCTCCGGACTCGGAATTTTACATATATATATCATATATATTACATAAATAATGATTGTATATCTTTATTCACATCCATTAGAGTCATTGAAATAAAAAATAAACAACATCATTTTGTGAGGTGGTAGTTCGTCGTACACAAAAATGGTATGTTCATTACCCAGTAAATGGATGTGTGACTAATTGTGGGGAAAACATTGAATGAAAACATCAAAGTATATTTTTTATACTTATATTCTTATATATTCATTTAATAATTAAAATTTCAGAGGCGGTGACTGTAAATAAAACAATAGAGCTTGAATAAGGTTTCCACCTCTTCATTGGTTAACTCCATTTGGTAATTACCAAAGGGATACTTTATATAGAATTAGCCACAAAGGGAGGATTATATGAGAAAGGTAAGTAATATTGGATCTTATGGGAGCTGATTTTCTGGGATACCAATGTATTGATTTTTTAGAATAAGTGTGAGTGTGAGTGCTTTTTATATTAGAGGAAGAGTGGAATTCTTATAAAATTTGGAAATAGGAATTCCACCAAAAGTGGACTGGTTTGTTTATTTCATAAAATTATGTATTGAATTAGAAAAATATATTTAAGGGATAAATTATTCATTTATATTCAAATAGTTATTTCAGTAACATATGGTAATTTAGAACCAAAGGATTAATTTTATAAAAATTTATAAATAATAGTTTCAAAATTTAAATAACATTAATCATAAATTCTGTTCCAAAAACATGGTTGTAGCAATAATAATATTTTAGAAAATAATATTAATTATTTATTTTTGTTCATTAAAAACACATCCAGCTGTATAACACAAGATATTGAATTGACTCAATATTTGTAGTAATAAAAGAAAATAATAGTATTGCATGTTCCTCAAGAAAAACAAAGTGTTTAATGTTGCACAAGATTGAGTTGGTGTAGTGTAAAATGGAAGAAATGCATATTAAATTCATATAAAAAAGAATTATTCAGTGTTGCATGAAATGAAAAATATCAAAATATAAAATTAATTTGAAATAATAATTTACCAAATATTGGGGTGTTACATTCTATCCCAAATAAAATTTATTTCTCCATAGAAATTCATATGGGTTATTAAGACATAGATAATTCATTGTTTATTTCTTGGAAACATACATCAGATTAATGAATTCAAAAACTACCCTTATAAAATGATTGATGGAAACATGACAGTTTCCCAAAGTAACTAAAATCCAGCGTTCAACAAAGGAGAACATAAGAGGGATGTAAAAACAATGACATTGATGAGATATATAATTATAATATTCTAATAAAGAGTTATAGGGAACATGATAAGGAAAATTTTAACAATGACATATACATAAATATGTGAAGATCTTAGGGGAAATAAGATTCATGGGAAAAGTAGATACCTGGATAAATTTTTTTTATCAAGATTATTTTTCTAAATGTTCATGAATTATTTTGAAAAGATATAATTACATGATTGTAGGAAATCATTACCCGTTTTTTTTCCATGATGAATTATGATATCATCTATTTTTCCAAAAATAATGGTGAATTTTAAATTCCTTAATCATTCTATGAACATGAAATCCATATATAGAATTACAGGTGATTCTAAATTTTTTTATAAAGAATGTTATAAAACCTTAATCCAATATATATAAATATTAATATAGTGAGATAATATATTAATCTCTAAAACCTCATCAAATGTTTAAATTAAAATAGTCTATAAATGGTTAATACTATATCCCTTCAAAATCATGGAAATCAAATCACTATAATGATGGTCATGAAATTGTAATAAAATTTAAACCCCATATATCAGAAAGTATATATTGGATCTCACATTCCCAACATGTGAATACCATCATTTTATATTTCCCAAAAAATGGTAATAAATTTAATTACTGTAAATAATTTTGGAAAACATACATGCTTTCTTATTCTAAATATTACATTATATATTCCCTAAATCGAATAAATTTTAAATATTGTCCATGAAAACATATTCCATATTTTCATGAAATCCCATGTCATTTATAATGTTATAAATATAATCCAATTTACATTATATAAACCAATCACAACTTTTCCTATGAAAAACACACATATCTCAACACGAAGGACACATTAAGGGTTAAATTCCCATTAATGAAATACCATATTTACAATAATTCACTTTTCTACATAATTAACAACATTTAACATATTATTTTGAAACCATAATTAACCACTTATACTTCAAATAATTATATATTTCATGATGCATATAACATTGTCATTTAATTCCACAACATAAATACTTCATTCGTCCTACATTATTATTAAACAAAAACTTTCCCTTCATTATCATATTCCGAAATACACCATTCCTATAATATGAAATATTAATTATCTCTTAATGTTCCAATAACTCAATCTAATCACTTTTCATACATTTATGTAAACCATATTGGAAGAAATTCCAATAAATTTCACATGACATTAGAAGTATTTTTATCATTAGTTGTATAACCAATATTTGTACTACCATCCTGAATATCATAATGGGAATTCACATTATGAAATATATTTTCATAGTGACCATACCATCCATATATGATACAATTAATGTTAACCGACTACTTTAGTCTCCCCTCAACTAAATAAAACTAGAAAGAATAGTGTGAGAATCATTTATCATAATTGAAACCACATAATAAAAAAATCTCTTGTAGGATTTATAAGTCATGAATCATACTTATTATATCTAAGAAAAAATATGATTCTCCTAGTAAATTCATATACACAATATATTTCAAAAACATTATGATAGTTGGTAAATAGTTTTGGAATTCCAAATGAATGCCCCCAAGGGTGTCATTATAGTTGTGCAACAAGGCTCGTTGCCATATACCATTTTACATTCATGTCAAAATAGCTCTCTATTCTAGAGTTGTAATCACCAGGCACATATGTGGTGGAGATACATCCACTTGTTGTATCGTAAAAAAATTTTATCAGTAGAATTACACTCAATATATCCTTTACCAAAATTCTAGGACATTTTCCTATAGTTTTACTCATCCTTAGAATTATACTTAGAGAAATTCCTAGAAATAATCTTAAAATGGATCCCAATAACTATTTTATCATCATTTTTATAATTTTTGACTAAACCATTCCTTTTATTCCCACAATAGTAACCCATGTTTAACATTCATGGATATTACATCAATGAAGATCATTATTACACACATTAAAGAAATACAAGTATGCAGACCATAATAGTTTAATAACATATAAAATATCGAATGAATTATTCTAACATTGTGAATATATTCAAAGGTACCCAAAAGTTTCCTCCCCTATTTAGTTAATTTAATTAATCCCTTTTTCATAAACATTAGAATTTAATAATAAGATAAGGGTTATCTATGATTCATAGTATAGGTAAAAGTAGAAGATATATAAGAATAACATGAGTGTAAGGGTATTAGAATATGAGATTAATAATTGATGATCATACCCTGCATATCGAAGAAAATTTACATGAGTCACGCAAACACTATTTATTGTTCATATGATATTAATCACAATAAAATAAATATAATAATCCATGAAATCATAATATTGGAATAAGAAATAAAATTTGTGGGATGCACATAAGAATAGAAACATTTATGTTAAAGATAACTACAACTATCTTCATAACATGTTAGTATTGGGCTATGACCTGCATTCCTACATAAAGCATTGGATAACAACCCAAGTACAGTCTTATTTCCCCCCATAGGCTACACCCTATATACCCCTTAATTTTAGGAATTGGGTTACAACCCATATACCCTATTATTTTTGGGCATAGAATAAAACATATTTTCTCTATGGTGTTCAGGCATGGGAAATATGTCATGTAATATTTGATCTCATATACCATGTATCATTACCAAATTCAATTTGGGGAGATATCAATCCCACCTGTCACATTAACAAATCAACACTACATGTGCCCCATGCTAATACAACCGAAATGAGATCATTATCCATAAAAAGAGGTGGGTTTCATAAACATCATCTTATAACACATGAAATCCAATGATTATGATTAATATTTAATCATTTTATAACCCATATAATATATATTGGTTTCATAAATATTTAATCTTAGAATAACTTGTGAAATGAAGCTAGTTTTAGAAGCATTAACAAGGTATAACCCATTATGGATAAATGGGTTTCATAAACATCAATATATCAAATCAAAGACCATTAAAATAAATAATATTAATGTAATACTTGGATTTCATCCCTAGAAAAGAAAAAAACATGGATGTCATGTTATGATGAGTATGATTTTGAATGATAAGCTGGAAAATAATTTTTTTAAATAAAAAATTTGTAAAAATATAATATTTTCAATTAATTTTTCTTTTAAAACACCATAAATAATAATAATTATTTAATAAAAATCATTTAACACTTTTATTGAGTAAAATATCCTTTACTCATCTAAAATATTTTTATTACATATAAAAAATTTGATAATCATTTCTGTTAAAATAACCATGAAAACCTATAAAGGATCCAAAAATGTTTTTGAATCCATTTCCATTGGAAATAATTTGAAATGAAAAAACACAATATTTTAATTAACATAAATGGTTTTCTATTAAATCAATATTTTGAATACATTTAATGTATTGATTAAAAATCATTTAAATCCCTATATAGTTATAAAAAATATTTGAAATAAAATTATTTGAAAAACATATTAAATTTGATAAATTTCAACAATTTTAAGAAAAAAAAATTTTAATTAAAATATATAATTTTAAATTAATAAATGGATATCTATGAAAATGATGGCCATGAATGATTTTATGTCCATACATGGGGAATTTTCCCTTTTTATCTCAAATGTTTAGAAATGTGCCTTGATTGGTAAATTAAAATAACAGTACTTAAAAACAAATTAGAAGTAAATCATGTGTAAAAATGCCTTGAAAATATCACTGGATAATGGAAAAACAATTAAAAGAAATTAATGTAAGAAAAAAAAATTCAGACCGAAAGAAGATATAAAGTTGAATTTTCATATGATCACGTTTTGAATTATATTATGTTCCAAAAAGTGCTAAATTGTAATAATATATAAATATAATATGGGAAAAAAGGATAATTAAAACATAAGTTTTCTTAATTTATAGATCATAATAATTCATTAATAGAAGCATAATCATAAATAATCCAGATAAACAATGAGATTGTAATAATAAAATGTTACCCCTTTCGTAACATTGAATCAAAATCCTCAAAAAAAATAATGGTACCTGAAGAATCTAATTTAATGATAATAATGACATTCATGCTATAAAATTTCCATTTTTTGTGTATACACACCATAAAAAAATATTGGTGTTCAAGATGGACTATATCTCAATGAATGAAAATTGAGACAAAGTTACATTATCTATTTAGTGAAATTTGAGCCACAAAACAAAAAAAAGTAATAACATAAAATGGATATGTAAATAAGAACAAATTTTATGATATTAATCATATAATAAATTCATGTTATGCATATAATCATCCCAAAATAAATTAATTGTGAATACGGGATGTATCACACAAAAAAGTGAGATGGAATTCCTTTACCATAATTATTGAATTCCATCGTACACTTTCGAACCTCTTGTATTATAATTATAAGCATATTATACTTATAATTAACAAAAATATAATTTTATATCATACAATATATGACTTTTTATGACTTTATTTCCCGTTTATTAGAAACTAAATGTTAATGTTATATTTTAGGTAATATCTGCATTATTTTTCATATATATTTTGTCTTATAACTCTAGATTCCTAATACGTAGATAATTATATAGTTATTTAAATAATTTAAACCCAAATATAAATATCATATATTTTCCATAATTTTTTTTTATAATAATCTATTTAATATATAATTATGAATGGTAATACACTATTCCTGAAGATGGCAGGTTATATGTACACGTGAAAGTATTTTCTGTTTTATTGCCATATTGAATGAAAAAAAGTAAATGATATATATGTGAATCTATAATTATTTAACACAATTATGTTTTTAATAATATGTCATATATATCTTATATACACACTAATCCCACTCGAAAAATAGTTTATGAAGAGTTTGAATGAATCACATGGCTCAGAGGAGGTAGAAGTCCACACATGGCTTAGAAGAGGTAGAAGTCCACACATCTCATAAAAATATATTTTTCATCATAACTTTCAACCCTGATAGGTTGTAATAGGAAAATGAAAAACATTCTTTCGTGAGGAAATAGTTCACCATAAGAAAGAATAGGTAGTTAGTCACATATTTTATTTAAGTGTGGGTATGTGTAGGTAGAACCCAAAGAATGAAAAATGATTATTTTGGTTATTTTGTTAATTATATAAAAACAAATATTAATAATTTAGGTGGAGGAGAATGAAAATAAATCAAAGGATCCTCAGGAAGGATGGTACATATTCTTTGGGTAGCTCCTATTTGGTTCGCAACAAGTGCTTCAATGGATTGATCTATTAACAAACGTAGTTTTTTATAATGAATAGATGGATTTATAGTGAATATTTTAGTAGATTTTTTGGTCATCAAAATGAATTTAGAGATCTGAATAAGTGGGAGGGGTTATCACATTTTTATAGTGTATGAGAAGTTGCATTCTTGTAAATTTTTAATAGTGAATTCTACAAATTTTTTTACTATCAAAGGTGTATATAATAGTGAATAAAATTATATAAAAGTGATTATGGGGTCTAAATATGTCTATAAAAGTGATTTTGGAAAATATTATAGTCTATAGTGGCCCTCAATTATATGGTACTTTCCTTTGTTAAGCCTATTTTTCTCTTAATCAATATAAGAAATTTTATTAACATTCACAAATATTTATCATCAAAAATATACATCACATTATTAAAAATTAATTATTATGAAAATTAAAAATATTTATTTGATTATTCCAAATTACAAACATAGATTTGTTAGAAAATAATTTAAATTTAATTTTTTAGATGGCATGACAAGGTAAAGATTTAATGTAATAAATTTTTAATAATTTGAAATATGTCTATATCCAATTTGAATGTGAAATCAATTTCAATATAAAATATCGATTTATTCATCTAAAATTGAAATAATTTAACTCTAATAAAAAATTATTATAAAATTTTATTTTATAAATGAATTCTATAAAAAGTAGTTTTGAATTATAATTCACTAGTATTTAATATTCATAAAAATGAAACCTCAGAAAAATTGACACAAAACACCTCCAATCTAACTTTTATGTTCCACTTTTTGTAAAAGATGATTATTTTGTCAAAAATAATTTTTAAGTTTTTGAAAATAGCATTTAAAATGGTTTCTCAATTAAAAGTATGTAAAATTACCTAAAAAATACTTCTTTTTATTCAAAAAATTGAATTTATTCTTACCATATACATATAAATTCACATAGAAGAAAACAAAAAATATGTATTCAAAAAAACATTTATAAATTTTGTTATTAATATTTGTAACATCCATTCCAAAAGCATGGTCATAGCTATAATAATATATAAATTATCATATTTATAGTATATTGTAGTTCAATAAAAAAATGGTATAACATGTAACAAATGCGATTGAAGGGACTT
This sequence comes from Viscum album, assembly GCA_963277665.1. Taxonomy (NCBI): domain Eukaryota; kingdom Viridiplantae; phylum Streptophyta; class Magnoliopsida; order Santalales; family Viscaceae; genus Viscum; species Viscum album. Next base: position 758,187,217 of record OY728145.1, on the reverse strand, counting down.
TATATTTTATATAATACTAGCCCAAAAAAAATTTATGTCACATCAAATAATAGTGTTCTTTGTAGGGAATTATTTACTACATGTTGTGTATAATGAAAGTCACACGTAGTGCTTTCGTATGAACCAAATCAACAATAAGAGTAGTTTCAATTGAAAAATGTAAAAAAATTAAATTAAATCAAAATAATATAATTCACGATATATTACGGTGTTATAGATCATATCTTAGTTGTTTTAAATTATATATTATTATTTAAAATTTCATCATCTAGATATTTTCACAATTTATTTCGTTCCATTAGGTGATTCAATGATACTGGAGATCTTCTAATTTAAAAATAGATGGATTCATAAGGATCCATATGAATATTTTAGTGAAATATAATTATATAAAGAATTTTAACTAAGTGATTTTTTATGCCAAACCCATTAAATCCATATATATATTCTAATGACGTCTTCAATTGATTTAATGGTCCTGAAAGGCGAACCATCATTCTATGGATGAAATTTTGTTCATAAACATAACTTTATATTTATATATCATGGCAAGGAGTTCACTAAAATATTGAGGTAGAAATTAGATCATTATTAGATACCATTTTTACTTTTATATAATGAAAACATGCCACATCCTCAATTCATAATTTTATATTTTTAGGAGGACACAAATATTAATAGTTAGTAATTTTTTTTCTAATCATATTTATATCAACTACAACCCATATATAATTGTCCCCTATATATTTTTTGGGTACACTAATTAAAAAATCCGTGGCCCTATTTTCCTACTTCCATTCTTACATGGGTAATGGACACAAAATAACATCATAATTCTATGTACAATTCTTATCTTTTCAAAATAATAATAATTTAGAAACATATTGTACAATATCAATCATAATGAAATCCCACCATAAATAAATTTTCAATTATCTATACATATTTATAATTCTCAGATAAATAGAGAATAAATAACTATGAGCTTTATTCATGAGCTCCTTCATCAAATATTTTACCAAATGAACCTATAAGTGTTTTTTGGAAATTATCATTCCATCAACACTAGGGTTGAACTTAGGAATATTTCTCACATTCTATTTTAGTTATATATCTTCTTTGATGTCCAATTAATTGTTTTTTGTATAGATTTTTGAACATTCATTTTATCCAAATCATATATATAACCTTACTTTATTATTTCCAAATCAATCCTTTATAATCAAATAAATACTATATCTTTGGTTATCCCCATACTAGCTAATCTACCATGATACATTTAGAACAGTGCATCTTCCACCTAAATCAATTTCCTAGAATGTTAACGTATTGGTTTGTTATAATATTTAATTATATCATACCCCATTCATTGGAACATGTCAAACTCATATAAATTTTATATATAAATTAATATTTTTTATCAATATAAATTATAAACCATTAAATACATATATAATTTCTCTATATAATAATTAATAAACATAAAATCGTAACTCCAAATCATGTGTTTTATCATTTTTCTTGTGGTCCATCAATTTCTTTTAGGAATATTCTATAACCATATCATTCATCTATAATAACACAAACCAATAACTTATTTTATGAATCACTAGAGATTAAAAAACCTTCTCCACTAAATGATAGTGGGTATGATGTTCTGCTATCTTGGATAACATTTAGTTCCACAGAAAATCATCATTTTATTTCGTATAATTGATCATATACCCATTCCAAAATAATTTGGTAAATGGATTTTAAATCCATCCAAAAATATCCAAATAAGGGAAAATAAAATCTATACGAAAAATAAAAAATTTATCTCGTTAATTTTTGATGGTCTAGAACAAATTCCAATAACTTCTATCTATTAATGATTATATCGTATACCCGTAATTGATATTATATTGCCCATGAATGAAAATTTTTAAATCCAACATTGGCACATAGTGTATTTGAAATAATAAATTTCGTTCCTTAGTTTCTGTGTCCCAATTATGAAATGATATTCATGATATTCCTCACTCTCAATAAATAATAATCTCTAATAAAAATAATAAAAAAAACTAATCTAGATAATATCTAGATACTCTATTAATTAAATAAATGAAATTAGTGGGGAACTTGTGAGAATCATTTTTATCACTATAATTTCACAGTGAGCATATCTTTTATGGAATATTGTGTGAGAAATATCCAACTTGATTACCCTAAATTGAAAATATTTTGAATGATGATCAACCATGGAATGTATAGAGATAAAAATTCTTGATTAGAAAATTAATCAATATGAGTAGATGAAATTTTTACCTGATAATTATCTAGTCATGTTCCTGATTATCAGTGAAGAGATCAATTGATCCATCTGTCTTCTTAATAGAAGGATTTTGTTACCCCAAATATGATGCAATATGATGTATAAATCTGTTATCAATATTTACTTTTATTTTCTTCTATAATTCATTCCAACTAATTTGGGTAATTCTATAAGAAATAATATAAATATGTGAAACCCTGGTAATGAGTTATATTGAATAATCAACATCATCATTCCGTTTATTTCTAGGAAACACATCTATAAAAACACCTAAAAACTCCTGAATAACAGGATTATCACCATATTTTATTTTTTCTCTATCAATATAGAAACAAATCCTTAATTAATAGTAATAAAGACCCACAACATATAATAACCCTACTTATAACTTTATATTCAATCTTAAATTGATAAATGATCATAGCTTCATTATAAATAACAAATGATAATTCTCTACCTTGTAAATTCACATGACATCAATATAGAAAAATATCATTCATATAGATAATCACTCTAAATTCAACTAAAGTAAGGATCACAATATTTTTAAGAAGAATGTTTCCAAAAAAATAATTAGAGTGGAAATAAATACATTATATGTGATAGTCATAAAATTAGGATATTTCACTCAAAACTCATTACCAATTTATTGAGATTGTAATTCAATACCATTTGTAAAATCAATAGATATAATAGGGTGGGTAGAGAAAGAATTTAAAATCGAGTTTCACCTTCTAGAATGGATGATAAGGGTACCTTTAACCATGTCATTCTCAAAAAAAATTAATTTCATGCCCCCAAGAGATTTCCATGTTTTCAATGGGAATGGATGGATATTGATGAAGATAATCAATTATCATCATATTCATTCATTGATTCGAATAATTCACATATCCCTTTAATTTTAATCATTTGTTCATATGTGGAGAAACATTTGGTATCATATGTTTCTCCATTTTATTTTCCATTTTATTCACCACTATTTGTCAATAACGCTATTTATGAAAACCCTTCCACATATAATGAAAGTTCGGGTTCCTGTCAACTAATTACCCTAATTATAGACCAAATATTTCTATCATATGTATGAATTATAATTTATTCCACTATGTGATTTATAACATATTTAAAAAATATTTATCAACCATTTTGTTATGTAAACCATGAGAATTAGGGGAATGTATAATTCCCAATTATATATTGAGTATACATGGAATGATTTATTCATAGCTATAAAATTATCAAATAACTAATTTGCTTCATAAAAATGGATTCAATACAATAAATATTCAATAACCATTATTTTTATGGGATGATGCATGATTAGCCTACCATGAATTTATGTTGAAATTATCCTCTTGGATACCACAAAATTCATTATCCTTTTGATTTTCCCTATGAATTCCTTTTTCATTTATGTGACATGAATATAATGGAAAAATTATTTATAAATAATATTTTAAATTCATCAGAATACATATTTTCAAATTATTATTGTTCTCATATGTTCATTTCCATATTTACCCATTGATCGGTTCCAAATTTCAATTGATAAAATATAAAATTATATTTCTCTTATTCCAAAAAACTGAAGGTTAAACAAAATATTCAATGGTATTGATCTATTTCTCAATTTTTTTGTGGATTAATAATGATAGTTAAATAAGGTTTTTTCCCTCATGAAGGACTAAATAGAACTTTTTTACCTTCTTTTATGATTAGATGATTAGGGAAATCAGATATTGTCCATGTTATATGAGAATTGTAATTATAATTTTTATTCTATATTCCACAACATTATGTTTTTCAGTAGGATAATCATTTCATATTCCATAATATTCATAAGTAATATGATTCTATTCAGTTCGATTCTTGGAATAAAACTAGAAATAATACTTTTAGAAATAATTATAAGGGATGGAAACTAAGTAATAATGAATGTTCATTAAGAATATATCTAATTTTTCTTAAATTTTATTTGTCACATATGTATTATTGAATACTATTCATTATATCTACCAAAATATAATATTTTATATTATATATATACATAACCTTTCGGTTTTTATTATTGTTTCATCATCATAGTTTTCAATGGCTAACTAAACCATCATCTGATTACAACTACAATGGCCCAAATCTTTTATAAAAATGTATTATATCTAAATAGATAAATATGCATTATAAAAATATCAACCCACCTTATAATCATAGAGATCATTAATATTTGAAAACATAGATATATAAAAAAGTTGTTCAAAAGTGAGGAAAATAATCTCACACTTTATATTGTATAACTAGAACCCTTACTAGAATTATGATTCTTTATACGTTTCATTATAACATTAGGAAATAGAAAATTTTGAATAGGTGATTTCTGATTATCAGTAAGGGTAAACATGGGATATAAAAATCAATGATCATTTAGAATCATTATATAACTACAAGAGAATGATATAAATAACAAAACCAAGAATGTTAATACCCAATCAATCATATATCATAAAAAAAGTCATGGATAAATGCATTATCCATTTAAAAAGAAATGGAAATAAGAGTGAAAATTATCATAAAAATAATCCATAATAAAATGTTTTCATAAAAGTGTGGCTCCAAATTTTTTTTAAAACCATATCATAATTTCAAGGTTAACAACCATGATCATAAACTGCTAACATATTAAGAATCACCACCTTCATCCCATATTATATCACGAGGATCAACATATATCATTTATTAGATCAATAACACTATCTTGAATCCCATATTTATATCATTTGATATAAAACATCACCCCATGCATTAGAGTGAGATATATTTATCACCAATCACATAATCAAAATCATCCATATTTGTTCCATAAAATAAAAAAATATTTATTATATCAGAACCCATGAAATGAAATAGGCTTCATAAATATTTAATATTTTCATTATCTAAATAAATCATCTTCATAAATAATAAATATTTTATCCATGTATTATTTCATAGAAATTATTATTTAATATCACATGATTTTTCTATAGAAGGAAAAATATTTCTAAACATCTCTTAGAATATTTTTTTGAGGATATTAACCATTTCCTTTTGAAGAAACATATTTTTAAAACGATTTTAAATTTCAATGTAAATAATTATCAGTGAAAATACAAAATGGAAACATATAATGTAAAACATATTGATTAAATAATTCATGATTTGGGGATATCCATTCCTTCCTTATATATTATAAAATAATTTCTTCTATATTTTCATAAACAAATTCCCAATGTACTTTATTTAGAAAACAACCAAAAGATTCCTCTAAAAATGTTTTTTAATAATTAAATTTTTTGTAAAAATGGATTCAAATTATAAAATTATAATAATAATTGAATTCTTTTTTAAAGAAATAGATATATAAGAGAAATATTTATTATCTAATACATAAAAATAAAATTCCTATGTTTTGATGATATTTTCAAATAAAAAGTCAAACGCCGTGGTAAATTTTTAATTTTAATAAACATCAAAAAATAAAATCATATGGATATTAAAATAACATATTTTTCAAGTAAATATTAATCAACTAGATTCATGGGAATTATATACACCAAATAATAGATGTAAGTGGATATATGGCATGTGTCCTATAGAAATAGATGAATGATCAATACCCCTTATCTCAAGATCATATTGATTAACATACATATAATATTTTTAAATTTATTATAATTATATAACATATTATCATTAAAAACTATAATATCATTTATTTTCCTTTATTATTCATTCATTATCTCTTTTTTAAATAAAAATCATTAATCCGATGTTAACTATTTTGTATTTCATATAGTTTTCGGTTCTGTACTTACATTTATTTTATATTTATATTGAAAACATCATATCTAGAATATTATTAATGAAATAAATATCATATATATTAATAATATTAAAATTACTAGTCATCCATAAATTTTATAGATATGAAACAATTTTACATCATTTTTACGGATGGTAGGTTGTATGTATGCTTGAACAAAGTTATCATTTTTCAATGGAAAGAACAAAAGAATGTAAAATATTAAATATTTTTTAAAATATTATTATTTTATAATTTTTATTATACATACTCTTAAATTCATCTGCATTACCATAAATGTAAAATAGATAATTAAGAAATTAATCACATCACTTCATGGAGGTGGCAGTCCACACATTCGTAAGAGAGGCAATGTCATTTCCCAATTGTTTCAATGGTTAGATGGTGGATGTTATATAATAATTATAAAATTATAATTAGTTATTTACTATAATATATAATCATTAGATTCATTATAACAGTGATTAATAAAATATATTTATGTAAATGTAATTGTATGGTTAGGTGGAAATTATAAGATATACATATGAAAGAGTAACACATTCACCTTTAATTTGATTGGGAATAATTACTATGATTATCTTTTAATAAAAATTATAAAATGGATGAATATTTAGTATTATTAAAACATTATTTTATTAGAAATATCATATATTTTATTGTGGAATTTATGTACTGAAAAGAATGAAATCCATTTAGATGAATAAATCATCTCGAAAATGGCTCCATTGGATCTCCAATAAAGCGCTATAGGGTAAGTCTTTCAGAAGACAAGAAACTCTATAATTGGGACCGGGATGTTGGGAAGATAAATTTGAAGAGTTTTGTTAGGATATAAGGAACAACATTTTTATAAAAGTGATATATGGGATTCCCTTTTATTATTGAGGTGTTTGTTGACTTTGGAATTTGTCAAAAGAATAAATTATAATAAATTCATTCTCAGTAAAAATAGTTCCAACGGAAAATAAATAGAATATAGATTATATTATGCTAAATATATTATTATAATTTTTTTATTTAATGATTTTTATAAATTGTAAGTAATTTAGTATAGTATTATTTTCAATAAATATCATTGTTATCAATTTAAAAACTATTTACTAGTTTTGAATTTACAGGAACAATGAATATTATAAATATGAATATAACCCTACAAATACAATAATATGTTCTACAGAAATTTATAATTGGTGGTACATATTAACTCATTAAAATTATTTTTCTTATTATATATTTAAATCTATATTTCTTTAATTGCTGAAGCACTACATCAAAATTGTATTGTAGTTATTGTATATAAATAATTAGTAAATTTTTCTAAAAATATATATCCTAATAATAATATTATTAATATCATTATAGATGTTTAAATTCATCCATAATAAAAACATTTTCTCAATATGGACACATAATTGATATTAAAAACAAAGAGAGTGATATGTTGAATCTTTTATAGATTTAAATAATATAAAATTCTTTTTCATGCGAAAGTGTCCATTAAAAACCCAATTTTGACTATAATGTGTTAAGGGTGAAATTATATTTCAAAAATAAGAATTAATATTACAATTGTTTTCATGATCATAGAGTTTTAAACCATTTTACCCTATACTGAGGTGATAATTTTTACCACGATCTGTATTCATAATGCTTAAAATAAAAGGGTTATATTTACCAAATTTGGTCAATTTTCATGAAAATATAGAATCCATTATATAATGAATAATTTAAATATTTTTTATATTTTAATTCTAAAATTAGCAAACAAAACTAGAAAAAATGATAATTAGAAAAAAAGTAATTTTTTTTAATAAAACTGGATTGTATTCTAATTCCAAGCCAATAAAAATATTATATTACTACTAAATAATTATTATTAAATTTATAATATATAAATTAAATTAATAATAATAAAAATGATTTTATATATTCAACATTTTAATACAAGATGAATTTATGCATAACAAAATTATTTTGTGGAAAATATCTCATTTATGTTCTATTGAATTCTTATAGTTTTGATTTTTAAAATTTTTATATCTATTGAATATATTCAAACAATATTTCTTCATAATTTATTTTTTCTTATTAATACATTAATTTAAAATTTCAATGATTTATCCATCATATATTAACATTATTATAATGTTGTACATTTTGTCTGTACTCTTTTTTACTTATAATGTAATATATTGAATATGGCAAGTTTTTTAAAATTAATATATATTAGAATTGTCAGGGTCTTATAAAAAGTAATATATATATTTACCCTAATGTTTATTCACTTACTTGCACCTATCCAATATTTATAGTTTATTTATTTTTATGTAACCCACACACTATAATCATGGGGAAAATTTTTATAAAAGAAATCCATATGTTCCGTGATCAATATATCAAGGTTATGGATATAAATTAAATACATATGATTTGTTGGAAAATAATTATATATCCCTATAAATAATTAGATAAAAAAATTGTGAGATTCCAATTATGCTGAACGAGTGGTAATCAATAGAAAACCAAATTCTGATGTCTTGGTGGCTCGCCTTTGCATATGTTTATAATGACATGTTTTATACTAATATCACCTTCTTATATTTTGCTGATGTTATTAGGGCATATCATTACTCATTAGTCATGATTAAGAATGTCTCCCCAATTCTATTTTATTTATATGTATAATGACTCATAGGAACTACTTTCATCTTGTTATTCATTGATTATTCCTTTACAATGATATAAATCTCACACATTTCTTATGTTTGTTCTTTGGTTATACAATGTATTCTTTTTAATAATGATTTAATTTTTGGATAATTATAATGGTCATTTAATTATTTTTATTATATATCTATTGTATGTTTTCATTATATATTCTTAACTATCAAGATTCATTAGGATTTATAATTCTCTGTAGAATGTAAAATGTTGTCTATTATGTAATAAATCAGGAGCTATGTTTTATTAATGATAATGGTTTTCATAATGTAGTTATTAAATTATAAAAATAGAAGCATTTTTTGACATAAATATCATACGTAAAAATTAAAACCATCATAATAACCATCATTCAAAGATGTTGATTAACAATGATTTATATCACTACTGGGAGGCTACCAACCACACTTATGAATGAGCGATACTTTTACACCCCCATTATGTTGAATAGTTATGGATATTACTGGTTCCATAATCAAAATAAAATTTTATTATATTGGGGTTACTTTGGTTTACTTTTAAGATAAGCACCATATTTTAATTTTATGTAGAAGAAGAAATAAATTAAATGAGTTCGGGCAATATGATTACCACTTAATCGATTATACTCATGTGGATACCTTCTTAAGGACCCTAGGAATTGTATTTTATGAAATCTTGAACATTTAATTCATGTATATATATTTTAATATTTTAATATTAAGGGGTTTGGTCAATATATATATATATATATATATATATATATCTAATTTGTTGACATAAGTGAAATGAGGGGTGTCCTTTTATAAGTGGGAAGTGGTCACAATTGGAATTACTCAAAAGATTCAAATATAATAATTACATACTCATTCCGAAATTCTTCTAAGTAAATATCTATTCTATGTATAGATACAATGTGGATTAAATCAATCCATTAAATTGGATTTGTAAAATTCTAACTAGAAGAACTATCTTTATGACATTTTTTAACCTACCACCCCTTAGTAAATGTGTGTTAAAATCAACTATTTGTCGGTGATTTTAAATATTTTTATTGTCTTTTTGACCTTTTTTTAAAATATTATATAATATTAATTAATTTTTTCCAATTATAAAATAATGTTTTATAATTCAATTATATTATGAGGAATAATTTAATTAAAATTAATCAAACAAAACATGTTGAACATCACTTTTCAATAAATTCTTTTCTTAAGTATAAATTTCTTTTATACCAAATTCATTAAAAAATTAAATTTAATGAAATTTAATGAATTATTGAAAATATAAATGAACTGTTTTTTTTTGTTTAAAATAAATTTTATATTAAATGGAAATTTATAATTTTTTTGTGATGTGAAAATTATTTTTGATAAAAAATGTTTTTTCTCTATAAACTGAAAAATAAATATTATTTGATAATTTTATAAAATTCACATTACTATAATTTTATAATAATGTAATAAAAAATTAACTTAGTTTTATAAGTTTCATTTTCTAAAATTGAAACAAAATGATATCTTTTATTTTCTAACAACAATGAATACAATCCTTTTTCATAGAAAAAATAATTTTTGAATAATATGAATACATTACTAAATAATAATTACTTATAAGTAAAATTATTTGCTTGATATTAATTTTAATACATCTTATTAAATTATATGGTATATCATATTCATGATTATGGTTAAACAGGAATGATATAGTGATTTCCTATATTATAGATCATTTAAAATAAATTTAGTGTGTATTATAATATATCAAGGAAAATAAATATATTTAAAGAAAAATATATCATAAAATGTATTGGTGATAAAAACATGGTAGTAATTGGGGTTTAAATACTCCTAATCCGAACTATTCATGAAGAACTAATTAGTCTAAAAATTAGTGATTAACCCATAACCCCACATTCATCCATTAATACATAAGGATCATGAACCAAGGGTATCTGGTGTCCATTCATGGATAATTCCATCTCTATGAAGAGAAATTATCTTTTATTTAGAGGCTACAGATCTGGGGATTTTATGTTATGTTATATTTCTCTCATTAGGTCATGTTTTTTCTTTTATATAACCACTATTATCCTTGATAAGGATCTATGATATTGACTTTAATGACTACATCTAAGAATTATAGCATGATTTAATGTGAATTATTCTAGATTATCCAGAAAAAGAAGGTCGAATGATTGTTTTGAATTGATCATTCTTATATTCATCATGATTTTTAATCACATTAGATCTTTTTAGTTAATCTTAAACTAATTCAATACCTCAACATGTTCTTTTTCATTTATATTTAATCATGAATCATTATTTTGTCATTCTGGTATGTAACTATGGATCATTTGAGTATTATCTTCATTTAGGTAGGGAAACTGAATTTTGTGATTTCATATAAATAAGTAAATAAATTTATTACCATGTAATAATTATTTTATAATTTAATGATATGGAATTCTTGTTTCAATATGTGTGTCTCTGGAGACCCTTTATGATATGAAATTGTTGTCTGTTTGTGTTCATGGCTTGTGAAACAACTCCTCATATGAAAAGATTATGTTTGTAATTATGTGTATAACAACTGATACTATTCAAGGAATTTCATGTTGGTGTTTGTGTGGCCTACTAAATAACTCTTATTATAATATTCTTGAGCCTGTGTGTATAGACCATGATTTATTTCATGAAATGAAATGATTGTGTGTCTATGTGGACTATAAAATAAATTTTTTAAAAACATGATGGAGTTTGTGTGTGTTTGGTCCATGACACAAAACATAACATTTCAAGTTTTATAATGATAGAATCAAAAAAAATTATTTATATTAATTATAAATATAATTGTGTGTCTGAACATTTTTTATACTTCTACGACAATGTATAAACATGATTAGTAGACCCTTCATAGATTTATTAATCACATAGAGTGAGTAATATGTGATGTGATGTGTGATAATTATATTTTCTTTTTTAATTAAATTTAATTATACAAGATGGATTTTAGGCCTAACATAATATTGGATTCATGAAACAATAGAATTAAATCTTGATCCATGATAGTTAATTGGGTATGAAGACAATGGGTAATGAATTGAGGAATGGTGAATTCACATTCTATTCTGATACGTACAATGGTATTATGAAAAATATAATGTACATAGAGATTAATAGTAACTTATCCTATAAAATGGAACTAATTTATGGTGGGTTGGGGTTTATGGTATCCTATTTAACACATTATAACTAGAAACAAGTATGATAAAATGTGTTTAATCATTTAATATCAGTAAAAGACACACACACAGACACACAGACATACACACACACATATATATATATATATATTTCAAATATTCATTAGATTTACTAGTGGATTATTATTGGGTTCTATAGTCACACGATTTACATAAATCCAAATGTACGTGAAAATTCTAATGTCATGTATTTCTGATTAAGGAAGTGTCCATATATATGTTAATTTTACAACATGATATGATTGGTAATTTTAATTTTTTTCGGAATCCAGGAACCATTTTAAAGTATCCACAATAATTTTATCCTTAATTTATATATATATATATATATATATTAAATATTTGAGAATCTATATAAAAAATTACACAAGGATCAACACTTAACGAAATGACAATACTTATGTTCTATGTCTGCACTATCACATTTTGAATGAAGAGTTACCCATTAATATACCTTGTTCATCCCCCACCATTATGTATTTCACTGATCCTTTAATTTTTCAACCCAATCCTATGGTTATTTCTATAAGAACCCATCCTTAAACATTTCATTTCTGAGTTATTTCAATAAAATAAATCACATTCATTTCCAAATTATCTATTAGGATTATATTTTTAACGAATTGAGGAAAACTAATTACTAGATAAAAAATACATTACAAATATAAATATACACATATTATCCATTTTTTTCATTAAAAAATCCTTAATATAAAACATGATTTATTAATATGATATATCATCACAATTTTTCCTGGATATCAACCTTGAGCCGACTTTTACTTAAACCCTATGAAAAACATTTGAGAACATGGGATATGCTCAAAAATATCATTAGTATACGTAAAATAAAACCAACCATTAGTCTAATGAAAACCCAAAACTTATTTAATTAACATATAACCCATATTAACTGATCACCATTTCTAAATAATCATTATCAATGATTTTGGATATCAATCAATTTTCACGAAAATAATAATAAATCCAATAAATGATATGTAGGTATCCGAGGACCAAATTAAACTAAAATTGATTAACCATGTAGTCTAATTAAATATATTTCACTATTAAAAAATGAATTACCATACGGTCGAATTTCATACCTATCACTTTTACAAATAGAATAGCCACTCGGTTACATCCATATCCATATGAATTAGAGGATACAACGTAGCCATATCTGCTTGGGTTCTCATAAAGCCATGCAACATTGTTTATAAAATATCCAAAAATAAAATGTATAAGTATGATTATTTAATCATAAAACATAAAACCTATAAATTTTCATCACATAATTTGTAAAATTTCATTTCCACTCATAAAAAAACATGTATGATAATAATAATTATCAATCCATTTTCAAAATCTTTTTAAATTATTTAAAAAGATATTTTTATTGAATATGTACCCTACCACTTTTACTCATTTGGATGAAAATAAAAAACCATTTCAAAACATTCATATCTGTATTAATACATTCATTCAAACAATTTGGAAAACATGTATATGAAAGAAGATGAATTCAATGAATAAATCATTAAAACATTGAATACGGTGATTTTAGTTAAATATACCCTTACCTTGAGTCCTACTTATCAATTACAATCACTATCTTATTGAATAATATGATATATTTAATTATTTAGTTTTGTGAGATCCAGTTTAATGTTTTTATTAATTTTATATCACATAATATCATGTTATAATCATTAATTATTTATTTATGTTCATGTCATAAATTTTATAAATATTTGATACCTGAGTCAAATTTAAACATGTAATGATGTCAATATTCAATGTTTTCACTATTTCATCATATACAAAATAATATTCATGAAAAAATAAGACTTTTATTCTTCAATTAAAATTTGAAATCAAACTATTAATGTTTGGTTATGAAAAATTAACAACATTATAATCATCGAGATGATAGGTCGTACATAAAATTGAGTAGACCATTAATTTTTCAATGATCATATTAGATAGAGGGACAATACAATTTTTATTTCTATAAAAATAAATTTATATTTAATATTATATTAATAATTTATTTATGCTGACATATATCATTCAATATACATTCTGATGAAAAATTAATCACATCACTTCATGGATGAGATAGTTCATGCATACGTATGAGCGATGTTAAAATTTTTATGTTACTAAAAATGAAAGAACCAAAATGAAATATTAATCATTAATAATGAATATTAGGTCATTAATTTCATATATATACATTAATACCAATATTATATAAAATATTTAGATACAATAATGGAAAAACAATTATATATGTTTGTGTACTGGCAGTTCACTGTACACATGAATGATAATTAGTTTCCATTTGATGAATATTGAGATGGATTTATGTGAATATATTAAAATAATAACATATTTTTATATTAAAGATACTAGGTGTATTATATCATCATTGTTGAGGAATATTTTAAGGAATTAGAAGATGAAATAAAATTGAAACACATAATTGAAAATGAGTCCTCTTCCTCTAATGATCTCATTTTATTTACACCGTAAAACCTCTAAGGGGGTGTTAATACTAAACTAAGGCCTTTAGAATGTGAGAATATATTATTTAATGTTATTTGGGGAGGTTGTGTTTACAAAAAAATAAGTTTTGAAATTTTAGGCATATAGAAGAATGGGTTCCCTTTTATAATTGATAAAAGGGTTACTCTTGGAATTTCACTAAATATTAAATTTATATAAATAAATTTTATATGAAAAATAAATCCCAACTAATTTATTTCAAATATATTATGATTTTTTTTCAAATATAATTCATCTAATTAATATTATATATGTTTTCATTACTTTTTAAATCCATAAATATTTGTTTTAAACCCTTTGAATATTTACCATGATATCATGTAATATAAACTTTGATAGTTAATATAATTACTATAGAATGCCAAATTAAAAAAAATTAATAATTTTTGTTTTTTAAAAAAATTATTAATTTATATTTGAACACTATTCATTATTTTATTTTATGTTTAAATTTCATAATATTATTTTATT
This sequence comes from Viscum album, assembly GCA_963277665.1. Taxonomy (NCBI): domain Eukaryota; kingdom Viridiplantae; phylum Streptophyta; class Magnoliopsida; order Santalales; family Viscaceae; genus Viscum; species Viscum album. The sequence goes on along the minus strand of OY728145.1, from coordinate 758,172,031 downwards.
AAAAAATGCTATGAAATATTATAAAACAATAATAAATCATCCATAAAATATTTCTTCTCACGTAAATCTGGTCAAATTATATGTACATTAAATTTGTTTATATAATATATTTAATTCATCAATTATTTATCAATTATTACATCATTAATGTGTTACAATTAATTTAATTATTTATTTCCAAAAAAAATTATAAATAAATTACCATTACATATATTATTATATTAAATTTGAAATTTATATTTATAGTATATCATAAACATATATAAATCAATGGTAAAAATATGTTACCATTTATGAATAAGAGTTCAAAAATAGAGTTTTCATTGAATATGAAATTATAAATGTCATACACTTATCCATTTTTATTAAAAAATGTTATAATTTTAGTGAAAGGATAATTGTATCGACACCCACTCATTAATTTAAATCCTTAAATATTTTATACTTCTATATAAGATATCATATAATTTTAAAATTTATTAACCTGATTAATTATTAAATGTAGTGGTAAAATATATTAATAAAATTATTATTCATAATTTTTTTAAAAATTTACAGATTTACTAAATTTCAAACGTATGATTCCAAATAAGGAATATCATATTCAATGTTCAATTAAAAAAATTTTATGAAACTAATTAAAATTTATTCTACTAGACATATTTGGAAAACACATTTTTAAATTAAATATGTCCAACAGATTGAATTGCTTTTATGTTAAAATAAAATGATGAATTTATTAAAATGAGCTAAATTGGAATTAATGATATAAACACAATCTAATTATACATTAAAAACATAAATATATATATTTTTATGAAATAAATATTTTTTATTAAAACATATTTTCCAATTGAAATGCTATATTTTTCAACTATTCAACAAAACATGAATCTTATTAGGGAAATAAAAAAATTACTAGAATGTAAATTTCAAAATTTAAATTTCAAAGAGGAATTTTATTTTTCTTAAAAAATTTATCAATGTTTTAAAATTTATATTTAAAATATGTGTGATGTAAAATTGCGGAAAACAACAATTTTAGAAAAATATTTATTTTATCCATAAATTTTTTTTTCTTATCTCATTTATAAGTAACAAATAATATGAATTTTAAACATTTTATTAAAATATATATATATTTATATATATATATATCATTCATAAAATCCAACAATATTTATTTCTTTATTTATTTGTATAAAACACCATTGTACACATTTAAATGCTTTTTTAGAATACAATTTCCTATTATTTTCTAAACTGTTTAACATTTGTTAATTAATTATTTAATGAATTAAATATATATTTTTGGGTGTATAAACCATATTTTAACAATTTATTTAACCCCTTTCTTACCCCCAATATAATGGTTAGGTTCTAATGATAACATTTAAATAATAATATTTAGAATTTTTGTAAATATCGATGTCACGTATCATATATGATATCATAAATATTTTTTCATTTTTAAATAATAAATATGTTAAATTATTGTTCATATATTAAATTGTGTCCTCACAATTATACATTAGGATTAAAAAATATGGTTTTTTATTTTCAAATAATCTATCGAAAATCCATAATGAAAAATGATTATTGAATCCTCAACATTAAAAATAAATAAGGGAAGTATGATGGTCACCTGATATATCATATTCTACATTTTCATGTTGGTAAAACTATACATCGATTTTTTTATTTGAATATCAATGAATAATAGTGAGTTATATATGACATGATGTGGGGATTGTTAAATATCCCAATACCATAAATTTGTGACGTGTTAAATGGGCATTGATTTATTAGTAAGAAAATTAACCATGTATTGTTTTTGTTTTAATATCATTTTCATAAAAATGGAGAAATATTTTACTACAAGAACTTAAAAATAATAAAATATACTTAAATATTACATAGAGATTCATTATTTATTCAATTTTCCCGAAAATATAATCATTTTTTTAAATTATTAGCGTTCAAGAAAAAAACATTCATGCTTGATTCACTCAAATAAACATATGTATAGTCACTTAATCCTAACTATATATTTATAATTTAGTAAAAAAAATAAATAAAACCTAACTAGCATGGATAAGAAAATATAATTCCCAAAACAATTATCCATAATATTATTAAAAACTAATATAATATCCAGAATATAATAGTCATACACAAATATCAACAAGGAAGATTTTTTTAATAAATGACCTTTAAATCCAAAAAAGTAATCCAATATAAGATTTAAATCTAACATTTATATGGATTTTATCACCTATTCTTCCTAGAATAATTTTAACATCTATCTCAAAATAAATTTAGTCATACATACTGACTTATAACAAAAATATGATCTCCTAAATAACATAATCTCCATGATATGATAATTATTTCCACAAATATCCAAAATCACCATATGTCCACAATAAATTCATAGATTATTCCAATATATAATTCAATCATTTTATCTCAAATTATGTACCCCAACATTCTATTTATTTATATCACAGAGGGTTCCCAAAATATTGAACGTCTTCTAAAATTACATTAATCCGTTCATAACAAAATAATTTTCCCATAAAATGGTTATATGTTTGATAAAATATATATTCCAAAAATCAACTTATTCATCATCAATTAAATCATTTACCTAAAAAAGAATAATTCAAACTAAATAGGTATTAACGTAGGATAGTGGTAGGTGCTGCACCATTGTCGCCCTTTAGTTGGGGATTTGATTTTTTTGGCCTTGCTATATGTGAGGAGTTGTCACTCATCTTATAGTTTTTCCTTTTTTTAAAATAATATAATTATTACAATATTCCAATAAAAAGATAATGTACTGAAAAAAATCATAAAATGTATTAAAATATAAATTTATCTCATACATTTTAATTTGAATTAAAATGCAATAACTGATAATTACATCAAAAATGAGTTTCTCCCAAAATAATTCTAAACACCTTAAAATTTTAATAACATAATGTCTAAAAAGTATTTTTATGAAATTTATATTATGTTAAAACAACAAACTATAACTTGTGATGATATCCATAACTCTTAATAAGACATCATAAAATCTACAGTTTTCTAAACCTTTCTTTAATACAAACAATAAAAAACGTACATTAAATATTAGATATTGTACATTTTTTATATGTTGAAATCACATTATATTCCCAAATATGTTTTACGTTTATATTTTTAGAGAATTACATAATAATCATACATAGTAAACCAATAAAATACATGTGAAAATTTATTCTCAATATAAATTTTCTCTATAAAACAATAATCATTAAATTAACGATGATTTCATATACTAATATAACATTATATGTTTCCCTTGATATCTTCATTGAACCAATTCGTCTTTATATCTTATGATTTTTTTGAAACTATGATCTGCAAAACATATCTATATGATAATTAAAATAAATAAAACCATTAGTCCAGTGAAAACCCAAAAAACGTTTCTTTAAAAGCGTGGCTTTTTTACTGTGAACAATATATCATCATTTCTAAAAAATCATAATATTACCTTTTTTAAATCAAATTATTTTCAGGAAAATTTATAAACCAGCATATAGAAGATTAATAGGTAACATGTGGAATAATTAAAGAAAAATTGAATAAATATGTAGTAGAATTATATACATGTCACTCTTACAAATTTAATAAACATACGGTCAACTTCCACACATGTCACTCATAAAAATGGAATAACCATACATCTAAATTCTATATCGAATTCATTTGAGGATATAACGTAACCATCTATCCTTATTTTATCATGGAACCTGCCATCATGGAAATTTCATGTAACCACACATCTTATGTCCATGTTACATTATAAAATCATAAGACACAAAATAATTCAATTTTTTCCATTTCAATCTTAAATTTACATTTTCACTCATAAAAAACATTTCATGCTATAGAAACAATCAAACTTTTTTCAATACCCATTTATAAAATATAAAAAGATATTTCTAAAATCAAAATTTCCCATACCTCATTAAATAATATATGTTTAACTAAAAAAAATTCTAATTTAAAACAATAATATACATATAAATACATTCATACAAACCATTTTGAAAACATGAAAATAAAATATAATTATTTATAATAATAAATCATTAAAAAATTAAAAATAGTGTTTTTAGTTAAAAAGACGTGTACCTTGAGACTGAATCATAATGTACAATATTTATAACCCATAATAATAAACTAATGTTAATTATTTATATCACTAATATACATTCAGTAATTTAATTTTCATTTTATAAAATTTATTATGTTGTTATTTTTATTACTTAATTAAATAAGTTGATGTTAGAGATTTGGTCCATTTTCGGTACTTGAGTTGAAAACAATCATTACATGTTGTCAATTGTCAAAGTGGTCATTAGTTAAGCATGAAAAAAATAATATTTATGAAATAATAATATCTTTTATAAATCAATTATTATTTTTAATATAACAATTTATATATGGTTAAGAAGAACGAACACTATTATTATTTCGGAGACAATAGGTCATATGTATGCAAGAGTTACACTCATTTTTCATAACTCATTATGGAATGAAGTTTTTTGTTATTTATATTTCTATAATGATCGTATTATCTTTAATATTTTACTAATAATTTAAATATACTTATATATATATATAATTCAAGTGTTGTGGTGATAAAAACTGAATCACATAGATTCATGGATGAGATAATTAACTTGTACACATGAAATGCGTTATAATATTTGTGGTCATTTGGAGGTATGAATGTAAATGATATGTCATTATTTCATAATGATAAATATGTCACTTATAACATATATAAACATTAATTAAATCATTTTAACCATTCAATAGAGACAGTGATGTAAATCAAATTATATTTGTCCGGGAAGTGATAGTTGATTATACACAAGCATGATAATAAATTTCCATTTTAGGGAAGTGGTGATATATTTAGGTTATTATCATAAAAAATAATATATATGTATATTAATGATACACGAGTTATTATTTCAACATGGTAGAGGACGATTTTATGAATGTTGGAAAATAAATATAATAAGGTCCCTTAATTAAAAACGATGCCTCTTCCCCAGATGATATCCTTTGATTGACAATTTAAAAACTCTAAGTATGTGCTTATAAATAAAATAAGGCCTCTTGAAAGAGGTGAGGGATTATATGAATGGATATTGGTAGATCTGGCATTCTTTTTGAAGTGAGAGTAATAGATATGATAGGGTACGCTTTTATAAGAGAGGGAGGGGCACTCTAAAAATTTCTCAAAATAATAAAATAATTATTATTATAAATTTGGAAAATCGATACTGACGGATTTATTTTAATTATAAGATTCATTTCTATTGAATAAGTTTCATCTAATAAAAATTAGATTTGAGTTGACTATATGATTGATCTTAATTTTTTAACCCATTTTAACTCTCACTATGATATCATTTTATTTACACATTTCTTGCTAGTATAATTATAATAAAATTAAAAACAATAAAAAATGAGTCATTAATAACTTTTAAAATTAACCTAATACATTCGACATATTTTATATTATCAATAATTTTATACCACTTAATAAAATATTGTTTTTTTGAAAATATCATAATTGTCAATTTGGAATTATTCGCTATTTTACTTTTTAAAAATATCATAAAAAGTTGATAACTTCAAAAAAACATGATTTGAATATAATTATAATGTCAAATTAATGTAATAAATTCATTTATTAAGTGAATTCTATCAAATTGTATTTATCTTAATATAATTTATTTGATTCTTCCATTAATTAATCAATTTACAACATCATTATTTTGTTAAAATTTAATTTAATTAATAATTTCGTAGAAATCACAAAAACATTTCAATGATGTATATTAATATTTTATATTTCAAATGAATATTTATAGTAAAACATATAAAATATATAAAACCATATTAAAAATATATTACTGGCAAAAAACAAGAGTGTGTTAGAATAAAATTTTTTTTAATATTAAACTATATGGCATACTCTCATCCAAGTGGAACAAATAGGTTATCATTTCTATTCAAGGATGCATTTAATTGAAAAATACTCATAAAATGAAATTGGTACATGTGTTATGGTAATTTTATATTAGTTGAAATATTATTTTTACCCTTATTTATCTCATTGCCCTTAATTGTGGTAATAAAAAATATTGCTAAATTTAATATTGACAATTACAATTAAAAAATTGACCAATTTACTAAAATTTGAAATTATTATTAAAAATAAGAAAACCATAATTCAAAATAAATTCATATAATTTATAGAAATTAATGAAAAACTAATCTCATTGAATGACAGAAAAACATGTATTTGATTTAAGAATGTCCATAATATTCCAATTAATTTTTTCAAGAATTCAATGTTAAATTCGATAAAATGACAAAAATTGGATTAAATTCTAAGTGTGATCTAATAATATTAAAAAATTCAAATATATAATTGCACACAACAAATAAATTTTATGAAAACATAGTATTCAATTAAAATCCAGTATTTCTTCACCTATCACCAAAACACGAATCTTATCAAAAAAATATTAAAAAAACCAAACTAAATTTTGATATTATTATTTCAAATTATTATATATTTTTAAAATTATTTATAAATGTGAAATAAAAAATAATTTACCATCAGTGCACCATTAAAAGGTGTAAACACTTCTATTTTTGAAAAATACATAGTTTATCCATAAAATTTGATTGGTTCTTATTTCATTCCACAAAAACACCTAAGAAGTACATTAAACATAATGGTTAATATTATATTTATTTATATTTCATAAATAAATTCCAAATGGTAATTTGTTTATTTATTGGTATAAAACCCACTTTTTCACAATTAAATAGTTTTTTTATAAAAACTATTATATTTTTAAAAATTGTATTACATTCATTTATCATTAATTGTTAAAATAATTTTATATAAATCTTTAAAAAAATTCATAATTTAGTTATCCATATTCATAACCTCCATTATAACCACTAGGTTTTAACAATAAAATATAATGAATAATATTTAGTAAATTGTTAATGCCCGATTTAGTGTACCATCTACACTATTGAACATAGAGTATCGTTTTTATAAACACAGGATGTTAGACTAGATCCTTATCCAATGTCAATTATTACATCAAAATCATTTCCATCACTACATATTCGACCCATCCAACTTCTATGGTCAATTTTTAGATTTGGTGTCGAATCAACCATTCTGAGGACCCCTCCTATCTGTTTTTCATCCAAATTCCATATTAGAGATTCTGAATAAATATTTTCATCAGGGGAAGGTGATTGAGATCTGCAAGGATCCCGCAATTGATAATAAATCCCAATGACCTTATTCCCTCCCAGAAAACTCTCATCCCCGTAAATTATTGTAATAGTGAATTATTCTATGATCTAGACAACACATGTATAGAATTTAATAGCCAACCCCTCAAAAACTCCACTAGTGTCCACACCAGGTCTTATGAAATTTATGATACAGATATATCATCCATCCATTCTATTTTCTCATTGATTACAGTGTAGAAAAACAATCATCTACCATGTCATTGATCTCCCTCATCATTTGGAATTCACCGGGCCTCAGTGCACATATATTAAAGGATTTTCTCTTATATGAGATTCTATGTAATAAAGCCTCCATGTTTTTTATTATCAAACCCAAAAAACACCCTTCCATGATAATTTAACTTCCTATCAGACATTTTTATTGTGACTAAATGTATGTTGATCGTCGTAAACAAATATTTTTTTGGATTATTACAATTTCAGTAGAGAAATAAATCATATCTCATGAATACATATCCATAATGTCCAATACCATTTGATTTAGGTTATTCATCTCTTTTTTATATGGGACTTGAAATTGATCTTTGGAGTGTATTTTAATTTTATTTTCTAAAATATGTAGAAAATTGAGAGAGGATCTACCCAGGATTGATCGAAAATAGATCAATTATTTTTCATCCTATAACGGGCTCATGGATATAAGATTATCTGGTGATAAATTAATATTGTGTAATAAGTATATATGATGTCACCATAGTTGGTGTCTAGTTAATCCTATATTATATAATTTACATGCCTTTCCCACATTCCCATATATATAATTTAATCACCATGTCAGGTACAATTCGATAAATCTGTGATCCTCGACATAACATATAATAGAAGAGTGTATAACAATGACTTGATTCCATTTATTGGGCATATGATCCCAGCAAAAATATCTTGGTATGCATTTCATAGAAAAAACACATGATGTATTACTAATTAGTAATTTTCCGCAACAAACTTTGATACTTAAACGATTACCTCCTAATGTGGAATAATATAAACTAAAATATATTTTGGAGTTTGAAAATATAAAATATTTCTCAAAATAGGAGGGAAATATCTTAAGGTACACCGAGATGTTGATTTCATCAGTTCTGTTATCATACTTTTAAACAAATTTATATAAATAATCTTGATGAAAAAGAGTATTTCCAATGAGATGTCTATATTAACACTACTATAGGATGGGGGAAAATTAATTATTTCTAGTCCATTATCATGTATAATAGGAGAAATAATGTAATGAATATACAATTAGAGGATGTATAAGTCACTAGTTTCTATAAATTAGTGATATGTATGGTTACATCCCATTTTAAATCATTACTCTGGGGGTGTTAACCATTTCTTGTTGGATGGATATCCACATGGAAATGTTGGAATTTTTACCACTATATAATGATTGGAGTCATATGATTATAATATATTCCCTGAATACATCCAAGAAAAGAATGATAGTCAATATATCATAATATCATTCAACATTGAAATATCCTCCAACCCCGAAGTCTTTCTAGGCATTTTGTATGATGCCTTTTATGATATTGTCTGGAGTGATCTTGGTGATATCCTTCAAGAGTATGTTCATGTTTGGAGATTAACCTACCTACCCTATATCATTACCCAATCCTAATCCAATATTTTAAGGACCCCTCTTATTTTATGTTATATATATATATCATCTTTTACAGAATCCCCTCAAAAATCCATGAATGGATTATCTGTATAATATTATTGGTTCAACTTCAACAATGGGTCTCTGAGAAATAGAATGGATTCATAAATTGTTGGTCCACCTAAAAATCTATTTAAATAATATCATTCATCTCTTAAATAACCATCAAAATATATTCTTACAAATAATGTCACTGGTTGGAGTGGGTGTTCATAAACAATGTAATGGCCTATATAGGCTTCTAGGGATGAGTGATTGATCTATTTTTAGATGTCACTAATCAAATTTTCTATTAGATACATCCATAAATAAAAATTTGGGCTATTCAAATCATCTTTATGGATGAATAATATATATTTTTGTTTATTCACCAAAATTTTCATTCTGGTATAATAAACCGTTAGAAAATATCTAGTTAGATGAACGCTTAATGAAGGCACTTTATCATTCTTATGTAATATGCTCTTCAATGTTGTTTCAAACATTCTATTAATTTATTATATAATATTAGTCATCAATGTAGGGGTAACTCCATCGGAAGAATAAATATTATTATTGTTGATTGTAGTAATATTTTTTGGAATATTATTAAATATAAAAAACCCATTGGGTATATTTCAAAACATTTCTTAAAATGGAGGGGTGATCAGGCTAACACAGACACTTCATATCATGTATTTACTTCATTCTCTACATAGGATCCTTGATATCCTAAGGTATTTTTTATAACAACAATTTTATTTGTTTGTTTCTTAAAAATATTACATTGACTACTTAATTGGAAAAATCATTTCATGTTTTTTTGTTAACATATAACACCGTCCCATTGTTTTCCCTCTTCCATCCCAATTATTAGTGTCTTCGTGATCAATATGATGAATATTTTTATGGGGAATACTAAAAATATATTCTCACCCTTTATTTGGGTTGTGAAAATGGAATGAATATTCCAATGGGTTTTTTGGGATTGGATGTCTATAAATGACGAGGCTATGGGAATTAATCTAAAGAGTGTTGTGTGGACTATGTTGTGTATGCATGAAAGAATGGTTGGGTTGTCTTTGGAAGTACACTATATTTAGTCTAGTTTTAACATGAATAAATTTGGTTTACACTAGGAATTAAGGATGTTGAGAGCCTATAATTTATGGCCTTCTATTCTATAGAAGATATCAGATCTAAAGAAACAATTGTGCCTGATAGTTGGATATAGGCAAAATAATTATTGTTAAAAAATGATGGGAACTAATCATAGTGGCCATGTATTCCTAGATAAATAATTATCGATCTCTTAGTATATCTAGAATCTTTCAGTCTTTCATGTTATTTTAAAAAATTAATAGTTTGAGATCTTGAAAACATCATTTTGAAATTAGATCATTTTAGGTTCATTTTCAGAGGCTTCATTTCAAGGATCTTCTTGAAAAAGACATTCCACAACATTATCAATTATAAATATTACCTAGATGAATAGATAATCTACATATATTTCAATGAAATTCCCATGAATTTCAACTTCCTTGTGAGATGTATTCAAATCCATACTATATCTACCAATGAATATGTTATATGTATGGAAATCAAGCATGAATCGAAATCACACTACAACTAAATAATAATGAAGAGTCATCCAATCACATGTTCATTAAAGGGATGTGGGAAGTTTCAATGTGGTGAAACAATTGATAATTCCTCTGGATTACCATTTAGAAGTTCACTAGTACCGAATTCAATCTATCTATCTTCAATTTATGATGAAGAAACAATCACTAGTGGAAGATGACATCGATTTTTTTCATGATGGATATTGGTGTATTTGGAAAGAAATAAATTATGGCATACATGACATTTCACCTAGATAATGTAAAGAAACAATGGTTTGGTAAAGCTATTTATGTGTTCAAACTATACTCACTTTTGAAACAGATGGATCTTGTCAATTCATTATATATGATTATGGATTATTGCAGTCCCTTGTGTATGATTTATACTCTTCTCCCACAAGGGTGATGCATACGATTTATGTCCCATAATAGTGGGATTTATGTAACCATAGAATGATCAGGAAATACTAGTTTCATGTGGGTGAGTTGTTATTCATGATCATAAAGGATCTTTAGATTTTTAATTATGAGTATTCTATATATGGTCGAATTCTAATCAAGGAATTTTATACCATTATTAATGTGTTGGAGTTTTTCCTGTCTCAATGAATTTTTCATGACACTATGGAAAATTATTTTTCAACTATTAAAATATATAATCAAGAGAATTTTCAAATCCCTCGGCCAATTACTAGCCACCCCCATAGATTCAATATCCTCACTAACAAATATGTGATATTTATTCATATATGGTGTTAGGGAAAAAAGTTCCAGACTGTCTTACTTCATCTACGACTTATGAAACCCATGTATTAACTTTTATAGAATAGCCTCCCTTGCCCATTCATTTATAGTCTTACTAGGGATGATTCCCTTAGGATTATCCAATATATAACCCATGTTTCAGTTCTTCCCCCACCTAAAAAATTATAATCATTTGATTTGACTAGTAATACTAGGTATCATATTCCACATTTTTACTACGTGAGCTGATATTAATATTATTATTTCTTATATATTATATTTCTATTTTACAATAAGTATTGTTTGGATTAGTTTATAAATTGTTCATCATCTTTTATCATGTTTATAATATCATAAATATTCCATATTGTCCCTCACATATAGATGATAGTATCTTCCATTTTAGGAGTCATTAAAGTGGTCATGTGACCCTCCATACTAGAATGGGTGATTTAGGTTGGTTGTTAAAAACATGGTATAAAAATTGTATTATTTGGAAATATTACTTTTGGAATGTATATAAGAAATACAAAAGTTGGAAAAAACTCGGTTCAGAACTCATTTCTAGTTGTACATGAACCACGTATGGGGGCATTCTACATTTAAAAGGGTAATAATATATTTTTTTTGTTATTCCATTAATATTAACAAATTTCAACATGAGTGATGTAGAATATTTTTTATTGTGATTTATGGTATTTTTCTCTTTCCTCAATTGGATATAATTTGCGAGTTCATTTATCATCGATAATAAAATAGGTTTACATATTATGTACATGATTAAGGTGTACGATATAACATTTCAATGTTATAAACAATTAAATATGTTATTATCACTAATGTATTAGTGTTGATGAAATGAACATGTGGCTTTTTAGTAATTAAGTTTATTTGTGTGCGGTTTTTAGGTATTTTAGATGACATTTAATATTTTAAATATCTTTAAAAAGGTAAACACATAAGGAAAAGATGGGTTCAATTAGTTTTATATGGAATTTGGTTTCTAAATGGAATTTCAAAAGACGTGTTTTTCAAAAATAGAATTTTTATATGGAATTTATTGTAATATTTTTTAAATAGTTTGGTTTTATTGAATTATATTTTTCCAATATATTTTTACCCTAGTTAAACTATGAACTCAACAATGATTTACATTTTATGAATTTTCTTTAACTGGGAAAAATATAGTTCAACTTTTTCAATATTTGTTAGAAGAAGGATATTTTTAAAGGTATTATTTTGTAATGATTTGAAAGTGAATTTCCAAAATGTTTTTTAGAAACTATAATTTGAAGAATTAAATTCAAAATGTGTAAGTTTCTCATTTTATCGATCATGGATGTTTGAGACCCATTAAGAACATTTAATGTTTATTTTGATAATATACATGTTTGAACCTAAAAAATTATACATGTTTATTGTTATGAATGTTAATTTTTGAAAAATGGAATATTTTTTATTTTAACGTGGATCAAATGGATATGTTACAAGTTTATGGGTTGGTGAGTGGATTATCTTATTAGAAGGTCATTTGGTATGTTTTCTATTTTAATATGGAAACCTAATTAATGGTTGACCATTGGGATAAGGAAATATCTTGTGATGTTAAAATTTCAAACCGTTATGGATCATAATAATGTGGTTAGAGCTTGTTATTGAAAAATTGGGTAATTTTTGAACCTTGAGTAAGATGTAAGCCCCATAAATGGATGAGCCTGTGGGGGTTTTATTTTGGTTTCATAATCATGGGTTTGATGAATTTTTTAGTATTTTTATCTTGGGTCATTGATATGTGGCTCAATGTGTGAGAGTTATGATAATATAATTATAATGATGATGGTTTCACATGTTATCCATTTTTTTATTCCTATTAGTGGTATGATCATGTGTTGTGGACATTATGAGTGTGTGAGTGGGTTTTTATCCACCCAATCACTGAAATGTGAGTCGGATGTTTTTGGTGATTGGTCACTGATATTGTGTGTCTTAATTAGTCAGAACCCATGTGGAGATTCTCAATCATTGTTGGATGATGCTTTTGGGAATTGTATGTAATGTGTTAGTTTTAAAAATTATGACCCTATAGACACAATGAAATGTGTTCTGGGCACATCACTGAAATATTTCATCATCTAGGCTCAAAATGTTTTTGGAGTGACTTTGAATTTTTCATGGTGGTTAGTGATGGTATGAAAGAAAGTTGCCTGAATGGACTTGACTGTTGTCTGGTACTGAACCCAAGCAGGGGTGTGGGGGCGTATCACATGAGGTATGGAACAATAAATTTTGCTATGTCATCAAGGAAGTTCCCATGGTACCTCTGTGAAAATAATTGTGGGCCAGCATGATTGAGCAGAATGATTGTTTAATATTTCTAGGTTCTCAAAGCTTCACCCCAGTTATTCTGAGTCACCGTCGGGTGTCATTTTATAAGTGGGCAGTGGAAACAATCTGAATTATTAAAAATATAACAATACAATAATTATATACTCATGAAAAAAATTCTTCCAAGTCAAAAGATATTCAGAGTATATATATAATGAGGATTAAATCAATCTATTTAATAGCATTTATAAAATTATAATTTGGAAAAATATCTTTATGAATTTGTTTATCCTACAAACACTCGATAAATATGTGTTAAAATCAACTATTTTCTGTTATTTTAACTATTTTTTCTTATCACGATGAACATTGTTTTTAATATTAATTAATATTAATTAGTCTTTTCCAATTATGTTATAATTTTTTTCTTATACAATATTTTATGTGGAAATATTTATTTTAATTAAACAAGCAAAACATGTTGAACATCATTTTTCAATAAAAATGATTCTTATGTATAAATTATTTTTATACCAAATTCTTTATAAATTTAATTTTAATGTGATTAAATGGATTATTGATAATATAAATGAAATGATTTAACATTTAAAATATATTTTAAATTATATGGACATTTATCATTTTTGAGACGTGATGATTATTTTTGATAAAAATTTATATTTTCCCTATTAGTTGAAAATTATATATTATTTGATAATTCATTAAATTCATTGTAAGATTATTTTATAATAATGGTGTAAAAAAGTAAGATAGTTTTATGAGTTTCATTTTCTAAAATTGGAACAAAATGATTTATATTATTTTTTAACAAAAACAAATAAAATCATTTTTCACAGGAACATGTTCTTTTATAGAATATTAATACATTACTAAATAATGAAAACTTTTAAGTAAAACAATTTAGTTGATATTAATTTTATTATATTTTTTAAATTATATGGTATATTCTATTCATGCTTCCAGTTAAACATACAAGATATAGTTGTATACTATATTAAGATTCATTTAAACTCATGTTTGTGTATATCATAACATATTTATGAAATTTTATGTATTTAGAGAAAATTATATCATAAAACATCTTGGTGATAAAAACATGGTTGGAATAATGGTTTATATACTCTTAAGACAAACTATTCATGATGAATTAATTAGTCTACAAATTAGTGATTATCCCAAAACACCTTATTCATCCATTTATACACCGGGATTATGATCCCAGGGTCCTCGGAGACCATTCATAGATAATTCCTTCCCTATAAAGAGAAATTATCAGTTATTTAGAGGCTTCATACTGCGGGATTTTATGCTAAAATGGATTTTTCTCATTATGTCTTTTATCCTATTAGATCGTCACTCTTATAATTTTTATTGATCCAAAATATTGACATTCATGACAATATATAAGAATAATAACATTATTTAAGGTGAATTATTCTATATTATCATGAAATGGAAGGTTGAAAGAAGGATTTTTATTGATCATTCACATATTCATTTTGATATTTTCATCACATTGGAATGTATAAGTAATCCTAAACTAATACCATCCCTCAAGAAGATATTATTCATTTATTATTACTCTTGAATCCTTATTTTGTGATTTAGTTTTGTAACTATGGACAATTTGTTTCTCATATTCATTTAATTAGGAAAAGTAAATTTTGTTTTTTTCTAATAAATATGTTAATAATTTTCTTACCATGATATAATTATTCTATAATTTTATTCTATGGAATTATTAATTCTATGTGTGTGTCTCCTTAGACCCTTCATGATATGAAATTATTTTTTATTTGTGATCATGACATGTGAAACCTCTACTCCTATGAAATGATTATGTTTTTTATATATGAAACAGTTGTTTCCATTCAGGGAAATACATGTATGTGTTTTTGTTTCATACAATATATCTCCTATTATAATATTCTTGAACCTATGTATATAGACCACGAAAGCATTCGTGAAGTGAAATGATTGTGTGTTCATGTGTACTATTAAATAACTATTTTTAAAACATTATTAAGATTGTGTGTTTTTGGTGTATGACACATAACATAATACGTCATGATTGATAATGTTTAAACCATAAAACATTTCTTTCTATGAATTATAAATATATATATGTGTGTGTGAACATATTTTAAACATATACTATAATGTATTAATGTGGTTAGTAGACCTTTTATATATTTATTAATCAAACAGAGTGAGCAATGTGTGATGTGATGTATGATAATCCTAGTTTCTTTTATAATTAAATATAATTGGGAATGATGGATTTATGGCCAAACATGATTTTGGTTTCTTGAAACAATAACATTACATCTTGATCCATGAAAATTAGTTGTGTGTGAAGACCATAAGGCATGAATTGATGAATGGTGACATTATATTCTATTTAGATACATATAATTTTCTTGTGGCTAGAGATAAAGTTTATAGATATTTATAATAACATATCCTCTAGAATGAAACTAATTCATAGTGGGTATGTGTTTATGATATCCTATTTAACCCATAATAACTATAAAAATGGTTTTTCAAATATGTTTTTATTTTTACTATTAGTGTAAACACATAGTTATATATATTTCTGATATGATATAGATTAATTGGTGGATAATTATTGGGTTATATAGTCACACCATTTACTTGAATCTAGATGTATGTGAAAATTCTTATGTGCTGTATTTCCAATTTATAAATTGTTCATGTATAAGTTAATTATGCAATAGTAAATGATTGGTAATTTCCTTTTTTTAGAATATAGGACCCTTTATAAAGTATCCACAATAATTTTATCCATAATAAATATATATATATATATATTCAATATAAAATGATCCAAACAAAATATTACACCAGGATCAACATTTATCGAAATGATTATACTAATGTTTTAGGTCTTTACAATCACTTGTTGAATTAAGAGTTACCCTTAAATATTCCTTCTTCATTCTCCACCAATAAGGATTTCACTAATCCCTTTACTTTTCCTCCCAATCACGTGGTTCTTCCTATAAGAACCCATCCTTAAACATTACATATCCTAGTTATTTCAATATTATAAATCAAATTTATTTCCAATTTATCATTTAGGATTATATTTTTAATTAATTACCAAAAACTATTATCTATTTAGAAAAAAAATATTAAAAATGGAAACAAACACTCATATCCATTTTTAACATAAATAATCATTAATATAAAACATGCTTCATTAATCTGATATATCATACCAATTTTTCTTCGATATTTTCCTTGAACCGTCATTTCCTTAAACCTTATGAAAAACATTAGAAAACATGGGATGTGCACAAATATATAATTATAATATTAAAAATAAAGGTTACCATTAGTCCAATGAAAACCCGTAAAATATTTCCTTAAAACAATTTGCCCGGATTTAATGATAATCATTTTTAAAAGATCATTATAATAGATCTTGAATATAAATCAATTTTCGTGAAAATTATAATAAATCAAATAAAAGATAAGTATGTATCATTAGAAAAAATTAAACTAAAATTCAATGACCCTGTATTTTATTTCCATATGTTTCATAATTAAATAAATAATATCCATATGGTCGAATTCAATACATGTCAATCTAACAAATTCAATTTCCACTTAGCAAACATCCATACCCAATGCATTAGAGGATACAACGTAGCCATATGTGCTTGGGTTGTCATAGAACCTCCCATCATTGATTTTTAAATTAACCACAAATCAAATGTACAAGTATGCTTATATAATAAAAAATCTAGAAATCTAGAAATCTTCATCCCATAACTCATTAAATTTCATTTTCAGGCCAAACAAAATATGTCATGTCATAATAATAATCAATCCATTTTCAAAAACCAATTAAATCAATCAAAAAGAATTGATTTGAATATATACCCTACCACTTTTAATAATTTGGATGAAAATAAAAAAATATGATTTCGAAAAAATCATATAAATATTAATAAATTCATTGAAACCATTATGAAAATATGTATATGAGATAGGATGAATTTGATGAATAAATCATTAAAATAATTAAAATTTTGTTTTTAAGTAAAGAGACCCTTTCCTTGAGTCCTACATTTCAATTATGATCACAATCTTCCTAAATAATAATAATGATTTATTTTTTCACTTTCTAGAGATCCATTTTAATATTTTTATTACTTTTATATCACTTAATTTCAGGTTATAAATACTAATTATTTAATTATTTTCATTTTGTAAATTTTGTCAATATTTTATATTTGAGTCGAATATAAACTTGTTATGATGTCAATAGTAAACGTTTTAAAAATCATAGTACGACAAGTCATTCCCATAATCAGAGTCTCCGGTAGGCTCCCATTCATACATCGATTATAATTTGAAATCAAACCATTTATGTATGGTTTTCAAAAATGAACAACGTTATAATCATCAAGATGATAGGTTGTACATATGAATGAGTAACACTTTAATTTTTCCATGATCATAATGGATAGAGGGACAATACTATTTATAAATATAAAAAATTATAAATATAGCTAATATTATATTTTAAATTTAATTATAATTATATATATATTTCATGATACATGTTGATGAAAAATGAGTCACATCATATCATGGATGAGACAGTTCACACATACCCATGAATGATGTTATCATTTTTATGTTCCTAAAAAAATTAAATATTACTCTTTAATAATGGAAATTTGGTCATTAATTTCATATATATACTTTAATTCCAATATTATATCCATTCTTGAGATACAATAATGGAATACAAATTATATTTGTTCACGTGTTGGTGGTTCATCGTACCCATGAACGATAATTAGATTCTGTTTGATGAATGTGGATATGAAATTATGTCATGATATTAAAATAATATCATATTATTATATTTAAGATACTATGATTGTTATATCATCTCTTTTGAGTAATATTCTAATGTAGTAGAAGAGGAAATAAAATTGAAACAAATAATTAAATATGATACCGCTTCCTTTGATGATCTAATCTGATTTATACCATAATACCTCTAAGGAGGGTGTTATGACTAAAATATGGGCTTTAGAATGTTTTGATATTTTTTTGACAGTTATTTGGGAAGACCTTATTTGAAAAAAAATATGTTTTGAAATTTTAGAATATATAACATTGAGTTCTCTTTTAAAAGAGATTGAAGGGTTACTCTTGGAAGTACTCCAAATAATGAATTAATATATAGAAATTTTATTTGAAAAATGGTTCCTAATGATTGTTTTTCCAATAAATTATGATTTTTAGTCGAATTCAATTCCTCCAGTTAATATTATATAAGTTTGACTACTATTTTAATCTATATCTTTTGGTTTTAACCCATTAAAAATATTACCATGATAGCATGTCATTTACACTTTGATGGTTAATATAATTACTATATAGTTCCAAATAACAAAAAATTAATCATTAATGAAATTTATATTAACATACATATCAGTTGGCATAATTTTACATTTTCATAATTTTATGTCAATTTAATAAAAAAATTAGTTTAAAATCATTCATGTCTATTTTAACACTATTAAATATTTTATTTTATTTATAAATATCAAAACATTATCCGGTAAAAATAACCCTATAAAATATTACCAAACATGTTGAAATCATCCCAACTTTTTTTTATGAAATAAATCATGTAAAATTATATTTACATTAATAATTATGATATAATATTTTTAATTAATCGATTATTTATCAAATATTATTTAATCATTGCGTTACCATTAATTTAATTATTTATTTCCAAAAATTTATAAATAAATTACCATTATGTATATTATTCATTTACTTTTGAAGTTAATATTCATAATAGATCATAATATTATATAAATTAATCGTATAAAAATTTAACTTTTTTAGATTACGAGTGAAAAAATTAAGTTCTCATAGAATATAAAATTATAAATGTCAACCATTCATACATATAGATTAAAATGGTGATAATTTTAGAGAAAGGATGATTTCGATCGACACCCACTTATTAAAAAAATCAATAATTGTTTTCTACATTTATATTAGTTATAATATTAATTTAACCGTTAATTAACCGATTAATTATTAACTATAGTGGTAAAATATACTAGTAAAGTTACACATCATATTTTTTTAATAAAATGTACTCATTTAATAAATTTTCAACAAATGATTCCAAATAGGGAATCCCATTTTCAATCCTCAATTCAGATAATTTTCAGAAATTATTTAAAATTCATTTCTCTAGACATATATGGAAAACATATTTGTAAATTATGAATGTACAAAATATTTAAATGTTTCTATGTGAAAATCAAAAGAAAAATATATCACAATGATAAAAATTGGAAGGAATGTTAAAAAAACGATCTAATTATACAATAAAACCATAAAAATATATATTTTAATACTATAAATATTTTTTATTAAAAAATTGTTTTCAATTGAAATTCAATGTTTTCCACTGTTCAACAAAACATGAATCCTATTAAGAAAATAAAAAAATAATCTTATGTATACATCAAACTTAAAATTTCAATGATCAATTTATATTTCATATAAAATTTATAAATGTTTCATCATATATATATTTAAAATTGGTTCACTGTCAAATTGCAGAAAAAATACCTTATTAGAAATATATTTATTTTATCCGTAAAATTTGTTTTCTACTTATCACATTACTATAAAACAAATAATGTTAATTCTTAACATTATATTTAATAATATATATATATATATATCATTCCTAAAATCCAACAATATAGATTCATTATTTATTGGTATAAAACACAGTTGTACACATTTATATTGTTTTTTAGAAACACATTTCATTTTATTTTCAAAATTGTTTCACATTTTCTCATAAATAATTCGTTAAATAATTATATACATATGTGTGTTTAATCCATATTTTAACAATTTAGTTAACCATTTTCGTACCCTCACTATAATGGTAAGGTTCTAATAATTACATTTAAATAAAAATAACACGTTTTTTATAATATCGACGTTGCATATCATATATGATATCAAACATTGTTTTTTTTAAATAAATATGTTAATTTTTTGTCCCTTTATAAAAATGTGTCCTCACAATTTGATCGTAGGATAAATAGAAAAATGATTTCTATTTTCAAATAAACTGTTGAAACCTAATAGTGAAAAATGATTAAAGATTCATCTATATTAAAATAATGAACGGGAAGTATGATGGTCACCTGATATAACATATAATAGGTTTTTTTGTTGGGAATGATGTACATGGATGATTAATTTGAATCTCATTGAATAATAGTGAGTGATATAGAACATTATGTGGAGAATATTAAAAATCCCCAAACCATAAATCTATAATGGTTTAAATGGTCATTGATTTATTAATATTAAAATTAAACAGGTAATATTTTTGTTTCTATTTAATTTTCATAAAAATGGTGAATTATTTTACTACAAGAACATAAGATATAATAAAATATACTTACATGTTTCATATAGTTACATCATTTAATCAAATTTCACAACAAATTCTTCTATTACTCAAATTAAATAGTGGTCAAGATGAATTAAATGTGCATGATGCCCTTGAATCAACTTCTAGATAAAATCCTAATGTAACATCCCAGGTAAATAAAGAATATTACATTTTCATATTTATTAATATTTTCGAATAAAATATTAATTTTACTTTGAATGGGTTGCTATGTTCTATAGCGTACCTGATACGCTACATAGAGTTTCTTCGAAATCTTACGTCGCACAGTAGTAATATAATAATATTATTTTAAATGGTAGTTAACACGTAGCCGTTGTACTGGCGGTACTGAATAGAAATAAATAAAATATGATTATATATGTTTGTAAAATGTTTTTTACCTTTATCCAATAGAGGATAAAGGCTTAAAATACGAAAAGAATTCAATTTTAGGTATATAAACTCTAATTTTCACAAAAGGTCCACTTATCAACTTTTGATGGCGAACTGTCATTAACTATAGGTTTGGTCACTCTTATACATTCTATTGGACCAAATATAAATCTTCTTTAGAATCAGGACATCAAAATTTACTTTGTGTAAATTTTTGGTATTTTTCTGATAAAAATCAATTATTAATGAATAGTGAAAAATGTTGTATTTTAATTCAAAACCTCTTTTTAATATAATTTATTTATATCATTATATTATCTTTTTTATTGGTTTTAAAGTGAAATTAGAATTTATTTTTACCATTTATTCCAATTTTTTTCGTTGAAATTAATTTCACTTTGAAATCAGACTTAAACTAGTGTCAATCTTTTGATACTTATTGTGTCATAAAAACACACTATTTGTTTTGACAGCGGGAATTAATTATTAAATTAATTAATGAAAATAATATGTTTTGAATTTTTTAAAATATACATCATTTTTGAATTCGGAATATCAAATATAGCTTAGGGTTATGTTTTGGTATTTTTCTGAAAACATCAATTTTTGAAGAATAGTGAAACCACTAAGTGGTACTTAAAAAATGATTTTTCGTTTAAATGAATCTTTACCAATTATGTGTTTTTAATTTCAAAAATCGGACATACGTGGTTGTCATTAAGAAGTAAAATTTTGTTCAATGGGATTAAAATAATTTTTTGGAGAATAGTAACGTTTATGTTTATTGATCACGATTAGAGGTAATTAGTGTAGTTTAATGTAAAAGTAATGTTTAAATAATATGAAATGACCTTGACACATGTCCTAACCTTATTGGATGTGTCATGGCCGACAAATACAATCCATGGGTAAACTTGGGGACCCCATGGAGCCACTTTGGTAGGAAAATGACATTAATATATTTTTATTTAAAGTTAAAATAAAAATGGCACAAACATGAGTTTTTTTACTAAAACAATTTTTAAACGGGGTTATACAAGTCATATTTTTTACTATAAATATTAATAAGAAATATAAAAAGATTTCAAACATCATGATATTTTTTTATAATTTTTATACATTAATTAAATTAAATTATTTATTACCCCATGATGATGCATCGATTACCTCATTATTTAACGATTTAAATAAAATGAAAGGATAATGTAAAATCTAAGGCCTACACATGTCAAAAACCTATTGTATGGCTGGATTTCGAACCCTTATCACCTTATCCTCTAAATATATAATTGTGGGATGCTTTTTATCTGAATAACATTTTATAATAAAGTATCTTTTCTTAACTTTCCATGAGTGCCCTTCCTCTCCTCTTATAAAACGCCCCCACCTCTACCTCCTTACCCACACCTCTCAAGCATTTGGTTCGGCCAAGATTTGATCTTTGTTTCTCTCCACATCCCTCTATTACTCCTAGAAGCCTCAATTTTGGCAGATTTCTTCCCAAGGAAGCCTTTGAGCTCAAATCTAAGAGAGTTACCTGATTTTAAGGTAATGTCTTCACTTTTGTTATTTTGTTTTATTTTGCTTCTCCATCCCCCTAAACTCTTTTTATTTCATTTATTTTGTAAAAAATCCAGTATCTTCAATATAATAGGATGTTGTTATGAGAAGCATTAGAGCTACACTTACACACACTTTCATCTAATGGTTAAAAACATACTGTTTCTGTGGATGACGAATTTCTGCCTCACGAAACGATGATTATTCAATACTCATATAACACCTTCAAAGGTAGCCATTAAGATGTCACTGTATTTATATATGATATATAATATGTTTATGTTTTCCTTAAGATTCGTTATTTTTCATTTATGGAATACCTTTACGGCTTCCATTATGGGTATACGCGATATCTTCATTTTACGAACTGCGGACTACCGCCCCCTCAAAGTGATTTGATTCATTAATTCCATATGTGGGACATATAAAGGATGGATTTAAAGTTATTATATATGATGTTATACTGGAATTATAATATACCTTTATATCATTATTATTTCTTTCCATTATGTTGAACCCTCTGGAATTAAGTTCCTTTATTGTGTTTTGATAATCCCAACCATTCTTTCTTTATATCTTGATTATGCTTAATACATATCAATTATACTTTAATATATGTTGTTACCATCACTATGCTTAAATTAAGTCTTTTGAATTATTAGATATATGTTTACTATGACTTAACTCATTCTACCAAGTGAATGTTCAAACAATTTTTAGCTACGGTTACAAACTAGCTACCGATACAGAGTAGAGCAACTGTTAGACAGTAGCTACCGTCAGAACAAATAGCTACCGTTACAAGCAAGCAACTGTTACAGCTCATAGCGACCGATACAGTTAAGTCTACTGATATGTTGGAGCTACCGCTATAAGAGATCTACCGATATAATGAAGTTGACAGTTACTGTTACAGCAAAGTTGACAGCTACCGATATGCTGAAGTCCACCGTTATGCAAAGTCTACCGATAGAGAGCTACCGCTACCATTACAAGGCAGAGCCACAGCTACCGATAGAGAGTTACCGCTACTGGTAAAGGCAGAGCCACCACAACTGTTACAAGTCCACCGCTACCAGTACATCAATTCTACCAACAGACAAGTCTACCGTTACAAATGTCTACCGATACTCAGACCTACAGACACCCACTGTTACACAAGTCTACCGATATCAAGAGCTACCGTTCCAGAGACAGAACCTGACACTGCTTTAATTTCTTTATCTTTTTTTAATCTAACCAACAGTCATATCAGGTATATTTTAATACAGTGACATTTATTTAATGTGTGATGTTGGATGTTAGGGAACCATACATCTTACCTAGAAAAATAAATCATCTTTTGTCGGAGCACATGATTTAAATAAAGGAAGGATGTGCTATTTAATGCAAGATTCATTTTAGACGAATACATGAGAGATACAGACCACATGGTGTTCTTAAAGAACAACCGATAGTGAATGCAAAAAGACGACTGAACATACATGAAGAACTCATTCTTCACTGCATACCAGTGAAGAGCTGAGAATGAGAACATAACTCAAGATCCTCATCGACTGTCTCTACACCTGAAATTCAAGGAAACAAACGATACTCTGTTTTCCAGACAAAAACCAGAACAGGACTCAGAGCGAATTATGATCAATCAAAGGAGTCCAGAACTGCATGACAATCACTAGAGCCATTTCTAAACTCTAAATATTTTCTTTGTGATTTATCTTTTTACATATTGAGCGGTGTGTGTTATCTTAGGAATTTTCCACACACACTGTCTCCTGTGCTTTAACTGAAGGATTTGTAAATCCTTGCACAACACTCTTACTTCTTTTATTTCCCACTGGGATAGTGGTAGAGGTCGTGCGACCTGGATAACTGGTTGCTGTTGTTTCTGTTCCCACGGATAACCGTGGTAGAGGTCTTGGACCTGGATAGTTGTATACTGTTGTAATCCCCGATCCAGGGTGTGGATCATCATTATACAAATTGTTGAGAGGATTAAGTCTCAGCTTGATACTGAACCTCTTTGTTATATCTTTTGTGCTATATCATTCAAAGTTATTCTTTATTCCGCTACTAATTACATTAAAACCAAAACTATTTCTAAAGTCACTTTGATATTTAAATTTGCAAGTGTTTATATTAGTTGTAAATTAGTAAGTTGGTTTCAAAAGATAATCAATATTTTTGTTTTAATTAACTGGGAAATAATCATTCCCTAGTGAACCCAACTGAACCCTTACTTTGATATAAATTCACTACAGTTTAATTTAGTATTTTATTTGGGGGATTTTAAGACAAAGTTGAAAAACAGAAATTTTAATTGGAACTCAACTCACCCCCCCTCTTGAGTATCCACTCTGACCAAAAATTGGTATCAAAGGAAGATTTAAATATTTTCTAAAAGTACTCAGTTTTTCAACTGTGATTTTAGTTGTATTTTAAAGTTCTTAAAAATTCTTTTATTTCTAAATTTTTATCTCTTTAAAATCCTTGCTTTAATTTAGTTATCATGGACAATAGAGTTGAAGGTGTTGCTACCAATAGACCACCCTTTTTCAATGGCGCCAACTATGATCAGTGGAAAATCAAGATAAAAATTCATTTAGAGAGCATGGGTTTTGATATTTGGTCTGCTATAGAATCTGAATAAACAATACCAACTACTATTAGATCTACTTGGAATGAAGCTACTAAGACAGCCTATAATAATAATTGTAAAGCTATGAATGATTTGTACTGTGCTCTAGGTGATGAGAAATTTAATAGAATATCTGCTTGTAAAACTGCATTTGAAATTTGGGATACCTTAGCTGTTTCTCATGAAGGAACAACTAATGTTAAAGAGATGAGATTG
Organism: Viscum album; assembly: GCA_963277665.1. NCBI lineage: Eukaryota > Viridiplantae > Streptophyta > Magnoliopsida > Santalales > Viscaceae > Viscum > Viscum album. The sequence continues at coordinate 758,145,956 of OY728145.1, read as the reverse complement.
AATACCTATACTATTAAGTACGATAATTTTATGATAAAGCCTGACGAACCCATTTCTGACATGTATCTCAGGTTTAATGAAATTGTCAACACAATGACTTCTCTGGGAAATGATGTTCCACCAAAGGAACAAATCATGAGAATTTTGAGATGTCTACCTGAAAGATGGAGAGGAACCTCTGTCTCCATTAGAGAATCGTGTGACATTGGAGAACTTCCAGTCAAAGAAATAATTGGAAAACTGATGATGTATGAAGAGGAACTCAAAGTGAACAAAGAAGAAGATGATGAACCTAGAAGGAAGTCGGTTCCCTTCAAAACTACAACCTCAAAGAATAAGGATAAGGAAAAGTATCAAGCTATCAATGAAAGTTCAAGCTGTGAAGACAGTGAGAGTGATTCTGACAGTGATATTGAGATGGCTCACATTACTATAAGGTTTAATAAATTTTATAGGAAGAAGAAGTTTTTCAGAAATTCAATCTACAAAAGTAAGTATGACAACAAAGGTAATTGGAAAAAAGGATTGGAAGAAGCCTGATAAATCAGATGATGTTGTCTGTTATGAGTGCAAAAGGAAAGGACACATAAAAGCAGACTGTCCAAAGCTGAAATACAAGAAGAAGTATGAATACAAGGATAACAAGAATAAGAAAGCCATGAAGGCTACTTGTAGTGCTTCTGAGGACAGTTCTAGTGAATCTGATGTTTCTGAAACTTAACACAGAAACAAGGAAAACATGTGTTTTATGACAAACACTTCTGAGGTAACTTCAAAAACTCCTACTTCTAATTAATATTATTCTAGAGATGATTCCGAATGTGATAACATGTCTAAATCTGAACTGTTTGAATATTGTGATATGTTATAAGAAACCTGTAATGAGCTGAAAGGCAAATAAAAAGGTTTAAAGAAACAGTATGCTTTAACTGTTAAACATAAATATGATCTAGATATTGAAGTAGAAAAGAATGCTCAGTTGATTAAAGAGAATACTGAACTAAAATTGTCTAATGAGAAACTCAATAAAGACTTAGATATATTTACCAATGGTAAAGATAATCTTACTCAAATTCTAGGTAAGAAAATTGCACCTAGATACACTACTGGTGTAGGATACCAACCTGGAAAAAGGAAAATTACAAAAACTAGATTCATTCCTAAATCTGGACAGAATGTAGCTAGCTCTGGAACTTCATATGCTTCAACTAGTTATATTTATAGTTATGGATCTAATAAGGTTTATCTTTCAAAATCTGTTGATTCTAGAAATATTATGAGACCCATTAAACAATTTTTGGAACCTAAAGTGTTATTGGATAACCTGTCTGGACCCAAGAAAATCTGGGTACCAAAATCATTTCCTATTTAAATCTGTTTTGTAGGAAACCTGCCTAAAGAGCTCCTGCAAAAAGATCTGGTACTTGGATAGTGGATGTTCAAGACATATGTCTGGAGACTTCTCATGCTTCAAAAGCATAGTCAGAGTTGATGGAGGGTTTGTCACTTTTGGTGATAACTCAAAAGGAAAAATCATCGGCTTAGGCCAGATTGATAACACTGACTCAGTATTGATTTCTAATGTTTTATTTGTTGATGGATTAAATACAATTTGTTAAGTATTTCTCGGTTATGTGATGATGGATTTTACGATAAATTTGAAAATTATTCTTGCAATGTTTTCAATTCTAAAAATGTTTTAGTGTTTGATGCTTTGCGAAATGAAAATGTTTATGCTGTTTATTTAAATTCTTTAGCTAAGAAAAATATTACTTGTTTAAATGATTTTCATAAAGATTCTTGGCTTTGGCACAGAATATTAGGACACTGAAATGTGCATTCACTTAGAAAACTTTCTAGGAAGAACTTAGTTAGAGATCTACCCAAACTTGAATTTCCAGCAGACAAAGTTTGTAATCCCTGTCAAAAGGGAAAGCAACATAAAGTTTCATTTAAATCCAAGAAAGAAGTGTCAATTCTCAACTTCTCGAGTTGGTTCACATGTATTTATTTGGTCCTTCTAGAGTATCCAGTTTAAATGGGAAGCATTATGTATATGTTCTTATAGATGACTATTCTAGATATACTTGGGTATATTTTCTATCTCACAAAAGTGAAGCTTATTCTTGCTTTGTAAAATACTCCAAGACTGTAGAAACCCTTAGTGGACTTAATATTAAGACCCTGAGAATTAATCATGGCCGTGAGTTTGAAAATCATGAGTTTTAATATTACTGCTCACACAATGGCTATAGTCACAATTTCTCTGCCCCTAGGACACCCCAGAAAAATTGTGTAGTATAAATGAGGAATAGAACCCTACAAGAAATTTCTAGAACAATGCTTAATGAGTATGACCTACCCATTTATTTTTGGGCTGAAGCTATAAATACACCTTGTTATGTTATTAATAGTGTCTTGATTAGAACCATTCTTAAGAGGACCCCTTACGAGTTGTGAACCATAGGAAACCTAAGGTTAACTACTTCAATGTTTTTGGCTGCAATGTCTTTATTCATTTTTCTAAATATAATCTTGACAAGATTGCATCCAAGAGTGATGAAGAAATTTTCTAGGTTACTATATTTCTAGAAAATCCTATAGAGTCTTTAATAAGATAACCAAATGTGTGGAAGAATTTGTTCACATCAAATTTGATGAAACTGATCCACATGAACCTAAGACCTCTCTTGAAAATATTGAGGATGATCTCTATGGTTTGAACCTTAATGATAAAAACTGTGGACCTATAGTTAAAACGTCCAGTTCTGAAAATTTTCCAGAACCTGCTTCTATTGAACCCCAACCTGTTGATGAACATGAAATCTCTACCACCACCTTTTCAAAACCAACTAGGATTCTAAACAACCATCCTTTAGATGTTGTTGTAGTAAATCTAGATAGAGGAACACAGACTAGAGCTTTTCTAAGAGATCAGGTTGAACATCAAGCTTTTCTTTCACAGTTAGAACCTAAAAATGTCAATGATGCTATCAATGATGAATTTTTGGTAATGGCTATGCAAGAAGAACTAAATCAATTTAAATGAAACAAAGTATGGAAATTAGTAGAAAGACCTAAGTGCATTATCATTATAGGCAGACAATGGATGTTCAGAAACAAGGTTGATGAATCTAGAAACATCATTAGAAACAAAGCTAGGCTAGTTGCACAAGGTTAAAATCAAGAAGATGGAATTGACTATGAGGAAACCTTTGCACCTGTAGCTAGATTAGAGGCTATTAGGATCTTACTTTCCTATTCATCACATCTTAATTTCAAGTTATGTCAAATGGATGTGAAAAGTGATTTTTTAAATGGTTTTATTATTGAAGATGTTTTTTTAGAACAACCACCTAGTATTTCAAATCATCATTTTCAAAATCATGTTTTTAAACTTTCTAATGCTTTATATGGTTTAAAACAAGCTCGAAGAGCTTGGTATTAAAGAATTTCAAACTTTCATATTTCAAAAGGATTTACAAAAGGAATATCTGATCCCACTCTTTTTATAAAAATAATTTCAAAAGATGTATTAATAGTACAAATCTATGTTGATGATATTACATTTGGATCTTCTAAAAATTATTTATGTACTGATTTTTCAAAGGTTATGCAAAATGAATTTGAAATGAGCTTAATGGGAGAGCTTAAGTATTTTCTTGGTTTTCAAATTTTTTAAACTAAATATGGAAATATTTTAAATCAATGTAATTATACTAAGGATTTATTAAAACGTTTTGGTTTGGATAGTATTAAATATAGTGATATACCTATGAGTACCACCTGTAAATTGGATATTGATGAATCTGGGAAACCAGTTGATCAAACTAATTACAGAGGCATGATTAGGAGTTTACATTATCTTACTACTAGTCAACCAGATATTATGTTCAATGTATGTATGTGTTCTAGATTTCAAGCTAATCCTAAAGAATCACACTTGCTTGCTGTTAAAAGGTTTTTTAAATATCTCAAGTATACTACAAATTTAGGCTTGTTTTATCCAAAAGGACAATCATTTGACTTAACAAGTTATTTAGATGCTGATTTTGCTGGCTGTAAGTTAGATATGAACAGCACATCTGGAACATTTCACTTACATGTAAAATCCTTAGTATCATGGTGTAGTATCTAACAGAACTTAGTTGCATTGTCTACTGTTGAAGCAGAATACATCGCTGCTGGTAGTTGCTGTGCACAGATTATGTGGATGAAACACACACTACTGGATTATGGATTTGACATTTAACATGTTTCAATCAACTTTGACAACACTAGTGCGATTAATATCTCTAAGAATCCTGTGTCTCACTCTAGAACCAAACACATTGATGCTAGACACCAATTTCTACGAGATCATTATCAAAGTGGTGATATAACACTTGATTTCATAGGCACTGAACATCAATTAGCTGATATTTTCACTAAGACATTAAGTTCAGAAAGATTAAGTTTCATCACACATGATTTAGGAATGATAACTTACCCTTGAAACCATTATAGAAACCTCACCATTACAGAAACCTCACCGTTATAGAAGCCTCACCATTACAGAAACCTCACCGTTATAGAAACCTCACCGATATAGAGACCTCACCGTTAGGGAGACCTCAGCGTTAGGGAAACCTTACCGTTAGAAGACTTTACCGGTACATTTGCGCGCTGTATTTTTCTGTAAAGCTGTGTCATCGAACCGTTTTATTTTATTTACGATTTATGTGATTTATGAATCCTAAATGATATTAAAACTCGGACTAGACTCACTAAATCTCACCGCAAACCTGTCTGCTCGAACTCTCCTAATCCTAAACCTCTTGACCTTCAGAACCCTAGCCTCAAATCTGTAATGGCCTGCGTCAAGAGACCTCAGATGGCTGATGGAAATGAAGTGTCGGCAGCGAAGAGACAAAAAGTAGCTAATACTGATGCTAGTGGAAGTGGCAGTGGAAGTGTAGCTCAGAGAAGACCAGTAAACCTGCACCTATCGAAGCGTGAGATAGTTGTTGAAAAAGAGGTGTGTGCATAATGGATTATGGAAAGAAAGTTGTTGGTTCTTATAGTGTTAGAAGAACAAGGTTGTCTAGAATGCTTCACGAACATCAACGAACCTTATTATGCAGGACTGGTGAAACTGTTCTACGAATTCGTTCGTTTTGAAAAGCATGAAGAAGAAAGCAGAATGATTTCATATGTGAATGGTCAGGAAGTATCGTTTACTTCAGAAGAATGGGCTGAGAACCTGAGAGTACCTCATGAGGGCGATTTTACTTATTATTCCAAGTCTGTACCTTTGACCAGTGATGTGTTTCAATATGAAGATGCTTTTCTGGAACTCACAGGGAATGGGACCCCTAGAAAGGAGATTGCTGTAGAGATGACAGGAGAAGATAAGCTGTTATTTAAATTTATTCATCATGTTGTTAGTCCGAGAATAGGATACTTTTCCACTTTAAGATTCCATGACATATATCTGTTACATTTGCTGAAGCATAGTGTGAGAATCAATCTATGTAGATTGATTATGGTTCAAGTGGAAGAGATGACTAGACTGAAGTCAAAATCAAATGCCTTGTTTTTCTCAAAGCTAATTTCTGTGATGCTGAAACTGAAGGAGATAGCTGGACCTCAGGATGAGCTAGTAGTGGTTAAGGATAACATCTGTATTACAAGAACTATCTGTAAATATATGATAGTTAGCTAGAATCCTCAGAAGAAATCATGTGTAAATGATGATAGAAAAATTTATGACAAGTTCACACCTGTGGATCATCCGTCTAGACCAAAGGATGTGAGAGATCCTGGTCTTGGAATAGATGAGCCAGAACCGGTTTATAGTGATGATGAATCTGAGGAGGAAGAGACATCAGTAGAGGAAGGAGGAGACCCAGACCTACCCCCTAGTCCTGTGCATCACGTTATTTCTTATGGAGCAGTTAGCCCTCCAAAAAAACTACCAAAGAGAGAAACTGTCTTGAAGGACAATGATATAGAGACTACAGAAGAAGGAGAAGAATCATGCCAATATGTTGTCAAGGACACCTCTGAGGAGGATGAGGCAACCAAGTCTGATCATAAATAAAAGGAAGATGATGATGAAGCAGATGATGAGGAAAATGTTGAAAAAGAGATCAGTTTGAGTCCTCTAATAGTTAGTACAGTCAGGATAGTGCCTGATCAGGAAGACATAGCAGCAACACCTATTGATGAGAGTGTCATTAATGACTCAGAACAAATGGCTATTGAATCTGCTGAAATTGTAGAGGAAATTGCAGAATTACCTCAGGAAGAAGAGTTGGAAGAGATAGCTAAGGAAATTGTTCCAAGTGAGGGATAGAATCTTGGATCAGTATCAGTATCATATGACATTGAAGGATGGACATCAGATCCCAGATATATGATTCTTGGACTTTCTTATGGCAATTCTGATGAGGATGACCAACCCCAGAAGGAATCAGTTACCTTACCTACTATGGCTAACAATGTGGCAACCAAGTAGAACCTTAAGTCTTTAAAAGCCGAATTGATAAAAGAAATAAGAGAATCAGTGGCAGATATGAATTAAATTATGGTTGAAGAGATGAAAATCGTGGAGAAATCCCTTGAGTTATCCATTGGATGTAGTGTGCCCAGTCCTGTGAATGAAATGGTGGATGAACTTAAGGTGTGACACCCTTAGATTGAGAGTTGGACAGGAGCTGTAGTTTCTCTTAGACAATCAATTGCTTCATTGACTGCTTTGAATAGTTCTCAAACCCAAGTGCACACTGACATTCGATATATCAAAGAAGTGTTCAAACAGTTTGAGAAAGTTTTTGAGGCCTTTAAGAAGTCAGTTAAAGGACATCTGAACAGTTAGGATGAACTTGTTCAGAAGGTGGTTAGTAGTCTGACTCACTCTTTCAAGGAGACAGTGGCCTTCTCAATGAAACCTCTTCCCTCATCTAGCACAAGTACGAACCTTGACCAGATCCGCACTATTATTCAGGAAGAATTGGCTAAGTCCAGTCCTAGTGGTGCATCAGATACCCAGATTCTTGCTACCACTAGAGAAGTTAGTTGTTTTGTTCATGATCACCTACGGGCAGCTACTGCTTCTCAAGAGGCAATCAAAAATAAGGTGGATTCTTATTTTGAAAAACTTTATACCAAGAACCAAATGATAAACCATTTAAAGCTTTTGATTGAGAAAATTAAGTTACCTCCAGTTACCCAAGCCTTCAGAGAACAGGTTAGTAAGCTCAGAGAGCTTACTCCTGCTTTAGATAAGTTTATTGAGAACAGAGATAGTTTTGTATCTCTTGTGGAGAGTGGTGGAAGCATCATCATGGATTTCAGGAATCTCTTACTGCCTTTCCTACATGTGGATTCTCAGCCATTTATTATACCACTTTCCCTTCCACCATCTGCCACTGTGAGTACACCTCAACTGACTCCAGTTCAAGCCATAAGGAGCTTGACACCTTTTATCCCTCAGAGAGAGACAGATTACAGATCTGGTAATGTTTCAGTTGCTAATCCACCAGTGGTTCTTTCAGGAATTCGCAAGCCTGCTGACTCTACCTCTTCACCCTCTGTTGATCCCAAGGAAAAGTCACCTGTTCAAGAGGATGATTGAGTACTTCTAGCTATATTTTTTTGATTGGATTCATTGTATTTTTGTTCTTTTCTGACTTTCCCAAATGTATCTTTTGCTTATCAATCCAATACTTCATTCCTCTCTTCACTGTCTATTTTACTCTGTATATTTTCTTCCCTATTCCTTCTCTTTTCTCTGATACCCTCCTTTTTGTTAATCACAGAAGGGGAGAAATTATTGGAAACCTGTACCTAGAGATCGAGAAAGAGAATATTGATCACCTAAGGGGACAAAGGGGGAGAAAATCACTACTTTGGAGGAGAATCCTGAAGTTAATTTGATAGGGGGAGTAATATGCGAATCTTTTCAAACTAAAGAATCTTGCTTGTGTTTTCCTCTGATACTACATTATTTCTTGATATATTCTTGTTTTCATAATTTTCCTCTGATTTTATTTTTTTTTATATCAATTCCTGAGATTTTTTTTCACTCTGATACTATACTGTTGATATCATACTTTGATATATATATATTTTTCTCTAATATTACTTTATTTTGGCATAATTTGTGATTATCAAAAAGGGGCAGATTGTTGAACCCTATGGAATTGAGTTTCTTTATTGTGTTTTGAAAATCCCAACCATTCATTCTTTATATCTTGATTATGCTTAATACATTCCAATTATACTTTAATAAATGTTGTTACCTTCCCTATGATTAAATTATATCTTTTGAATTTTCAGATATATGATTACTACAACTTAACTCATTCTGCCAAGTGAATGCTCAAACAGTTTTTAGCTACTATTACAAACTAGCTACCGATACAGAGTAGAGAAACTGTTAGAAAGTAGCTACCATCAGAACAAATAGCTACCATTACAAGCTAGCAACTGTTACAGCTCACAGCGACAGATACAGTTAAGTCTACTGATATGTTGGAGCTACTGCTATAAGAGAGCTACCGATACAATGAAGTCAACAGTTACCGCTACAGCAAAGTTGACAGCTACCGATATGCTGAAGTCCACTGTTTTGTAATTTCTACCGATAGGGAGCTGCAACTACCATTACAAGGCAGAGCCACAGCTACCGATAGAGAGTTACCGCTACTGGTAAAGGCAGATCCACCACTACTGTTACAAGTCCACCGCTACCGGTACATCAAGTCTACCGACAGATAATTCTACCGTTACAAATTTCTACCGATACTCAGAACTACAGACACCCACTGTAACACAAGTCTACCAATATCAAGAGCTACCATTTCAGAGACAGAACCCGACACTGCTTTAATTTCATTATCTTTGTTTAATCTAACCAACTGTCATATCAGGTATATTTTAATACACTGTCATTTATTTAATGTGTGTTGTTGGATGTAAGGGAACCGTACCTCATACCTGCAAAAATAAATCATCTTTTGACGGAACACATGCATTAAATAAAGTAAGGATGTGCTACTAAAAGTGAGAGGCATTTTAGATGAATACACGAGAGATACAGACCACAAGGTGTGCTGAAAGAACAACCGAGAGTGAATGCAAAGAGACGACTGAACTTACACGAAGAAATCATTCTTTACTGCATACCAGTGAAGAGATGTGAACGAGAACATAACTCAAGAGCCTCATTGATTGTCTCTACACCTGAAAGTCAAGGAAGCAGATGATACTCTATTTTCTAAACAAAAACCAGAAGTGGACTCATAGCGTATTATGATCAATCAAAGGAGTCCAGAACTGCACAACAATCACTAGAGCCATTTCTAAACTCTAAATATTTTCTCTGTGATTTATCTTTTAACATATTGAGCGGTGTGTGTTATCTGCTATATTTTTCACACACACTGTCTCCTGTGCTTTAACTAAAGGATTTTTAAATCCTTTCTCAACACTCTTTCTTCTTTTATTTCCCACTGGGATAGTGGTAGAGGTCGTGCGACCTGGACAGCCGGTTGCTGTTGTTTCTGTTCTCACGGATAACAGTGGTAGAGGTCTTGGACCTGGATAGTTGTATACTGTTGTAATCCCTGATCCAGGGTGTGGATCATCTTTATAAAAATTGTTGAGAGGACTAAGTCTCATCTTGAGATTGAACCTCTTGGATATATCTTCTGTGCTATATCTTTCAAATTTATTCTTTATTCCGCTGCTAATTACTTTAAAACCAAAACTGTTTTTAAAGTCACTTTTATAATAAAATTCTCAAGTGTTTATATAAGTTGTTAATTAGTAAGTTGGTTTCAAAAGTTAATCAACCTTTCTATTTTGATTAACTGGGAAATAATAAATCCCTTGAGAACCCAACCGAACCCTTACATTGATATAAATTCACTACAGTTTAATTAAGTATTTTATTTGGGGGATTTTAAGACAAAGTTTTAAAACAGATATTTTAATTGGAACTCAATTCACCCCCCTCTTGTGTATCCACTCCGACCAACACATTAAATTATGAGATAGAAATGAAAGTATCATTCATGCATACGTATGACTTACCCTCTCCATGAACGATGCTTCTCATTTCATATCCCCAAATGTAATGTACTATTATAAGTACATATATATAATGGATATATAAGATTAATTTTACATCTAAATGATTAATATAATTCTAGAATTAAAATATACATATCTCCCATTTAGTTTTTATTCCATTAATAATACATAGAAATGATAGTAGCATTCATGCGTACGTACGGCTTACCGTCTCCATGAACTGTGCATTTAATTTCTGACCTCCAGATTATTATGTAATATTATAAATACATGTATATGCTGGATATATATGAAATATATTATATCCAAATCATGAATATCATTCTAGATATAATGAAACATTTACCAAACAAACAACATGTAATTGTAAGAAGTCCACTTTCGACATAAGAACCAAATATCGACAAAACAAACATTATTAACTTAAATGATTAAATAATTCTTATAACATGGAAATAATTGATGTAAAAGGAATAGTAATCTTGAAAAAGGTTCTTAAGCAAGTAGAAATTAATAGTAGTTTATTATTCAGGAGATTAAAGAGCAATCGAGTCGCGTCGGACACGAGGTAAGGGAACTTCTTAACCCAATTTCCGTTCTTTGGGTTAATCTCCTACTTTCAAATTATGTCATGATATTATTATGTTTTATATTGTATTTTTACTTCCATATTGTGTAATTATAGTGAATACACATAATTGGTCTATTTTATTTAAAAAATTATCTTTGTATGGTACTTCGTCTCAATCTCTTTTCATTAAGGCATGTTTCATTTTATACACAACCTTCTTTTATACTGTGTATAAACCCCTTTGACTTTTACTTTTATACAAAATGAATGTTTTTCTATGAAGCCTTTTACTAAATGACAAAAAGGAATGTTTCTTTTAACAAACGCGGTGACAACGACCTTTTTCACCGTCGTGAGTATTATTTGGTCTTTGGCTTCCATAACAAGCTGTAATGTTTTTAAAATGAAATAAATACCAAATACTCGTTTATTTATTTTGGTATCGAAAATGTTTTTTAATGGATTTTTTATCTCAATATATTTAACTGATATATAGTGATAAAAGTGTGGAAATGTTTTCTTTCCATTATTTTTGATTTATGTCTTATGATTTTATAATGGTACTTGGACATTTGACGGGTGGTTACGTGATAAACCATATGACGGGTGGTGTCTTGGATACCAGGATGGGTGGTTACGTTATAACCTCCAATGCATTGGGTATGGATTTCGGCCGTATGGATATTCCATTAAGTGATATGTGTGGAAGTCGACCGTATGGTAATTCCATTTAAGTATGATTATGTCCCAAGTTACCTTTATATGTTATGTGATCTTTATATGGGTTTTATGGTAACCTTTTGGTTACAAAAGTGTATGTAATGATCTTTTATTCAGTGAAGAGTTTTTACTACTTCATAAAGGTGAAAAGTATTACTTTGATAAAGTATACATTGTTTACTTATTGTATTGAAAAACTAACAGTTATAAATTCGTTGTGTATCCCTTACTGAGCTTTTTATGCTCACCCCAAGTTTTTTTGAAATGTTTTTCATAGGAATTAATGTGGAATAGGGTCAAGGATGGGATCAAGGGAATGTAATGCTATCTAAAACATGGAACATGACATGTTTCTTTTTAAGAGTTTTTATATTATGGAAAATTAGTAGAAGTGTCTACTTTGTAATCTTTTGAGATGTAATAGTTATGTCCTAATTCTCTAAAACTCTAAACCTGAAAAGATCCTCAATGTGAATTATTCATATAATTCAATATTAAGTAAGGTTTATGGCTGGGGCATTATAGTTGGTTTCAAAGGTCGGTTTAGATAATATTAGGAGTTAGAAAAGTGTTAAATTATAAATTAATTTATGGTATGATTGAAATGATATAGAATTTAGGGATTACCATGTTGCATCACCTAATATATTTCTGTATTAAGAATGGTTTTTCATAGAGGGAACAGAAAACTTTTCTGGGAAGGTATACAGATGGAAATGAACTTCTAAATCAGCATCCTGAGATAGTCAGAATCAGAATTGAATAGATTGTTGCAGTGATGGCTTAGTTGACTCAGGTGATAAATCGTGGTTGTGTTTACTGACTATATTTTTTTTATTCAACAGGTAAATAGGAGCATGAAAGTCATTTAAGGGTTGTTTTGAAAACCTTAAAAGAAAAGAAACTGTATGGAAAATGCAGCAAGTGTGAGTTTTGGTTACAACAAATATCTTTCCATGGTCACATTGTTTCAAAAAAAGGAATAACTGTTGATCCTGCTAAAACAAAAGTTGTTGAAGAATAGCCAAGACCCACAAATGTAATCGAGATCCGTAGTTTCCTTGGTTTGTCAGGTTACTACCGAAGGTTTGTTGAAAATTTTTCACGATTATCTAGTCCAATGACAAAGCTAACTCGGAAGGGTTTCAAGTTTATCAGGACAAAATAATGTAATGATTGTTTTCAGGAGTTGAAAAGGAGATTGTTGAATCCTCCAATTTTGGCACTTCATTCCAGAAATGGTGAGTTTGTTATATACAGTGATGCTTCATTAAAGGGACTTGGCTATGTCCTTATGCATAATGATCAGGTAATTGGATATGCTTCACGTCAGTTGAAAACTCATGAGGTAAATTACCCTACACAATATTTGTAATTAGTTGCTGTTGTTTTTGCTCTAAATATTTGGAGGAATCATTTGTATGGAATATAGTTTGAAATATATACTGATCACAAAAGTTTAAAGTATATATTCACTCTAAAATAATTGAACATGAGACAGAGGAGATGGCTGGGATTAATCAAGGATTATGACTATTCAATTCATTACCATCTGGGAAAATCAAATAAAGTGGCTGATGCATTGAGTCAAAAAAGTAATGCTTCATTAACCATGCTACGTTTGGAATGAGATCCTTTCATTTTTGATTTGATGAACTTTGGAATGAAATTTGTTTTTTCATGATGATCTTCTATTTTGTTTCAGGTATCAGTGAGATCATCCCTATCTGACAGAACTAAGCAAGCACAGAAGAAAGACAGTGAGTTATAGAAAAAGGTAGAGTTGGTTCAGAAGGGTAAGCTGCCTGAATTCAACATTGATAATGATTGTGATTTGAGGCTTGGGAAGAGATTATGTGTGCCTTGTGATTCACATTTGAAGAATGAGTTGTTATGTGAGGCTCATAGTTCCCCGTTTTCAGTTCATCCTGGCAGTACTAAGATGTACATAGATCTTTGGGAGTATTACTGGTGGGATGGAATGAAAAGGGATATTGTTGATTTTACTGTGAAGTGTTTGACTTGTCAGCAGGTTAAAGAAGAGTGGCAATTACCAAAATGGATGCTTCAGCATTTACCAGTGCCAGAGTGGAAATGGGAAAATATATCCATGGACTTTGTTGTGGTATTGTCGAAGACATCTCGAGGTAATAATGCAATCTGAGTTATTGTTGATCTCTTGACTAAATATTCTCATTTCCTTCCTATTAGAGATACTTTATCTCTAGATCAACTTTTTCATTTGTATCTTAATGAGATATTCAGGTTTCATGGAGTTCCTCTTTCCATTGTATCTGATCGTGATCCCGGGATTACTTCTAACTTTTGGAAAGGCCTTCAGAAGTCATTGGGTATTGAATTAAATTTTAGTACACCTTTACATCCTCAATCAGATGGGCAGTCAGAATGAACAATTCAGACTTTGGAGGATATGCTACGAGCTTGCTCTATGGATTATCAGGGAAGTTCGGACCAACATCTTTCTTTGGTTGAATTTTTTTATAATAAATGTTTTCATTATAGTATACAGATGGAACCATTTGAGGCATTATATGGGAAGCGGTGTCGAACTCCAGCTTTTTAGGATAAAGTGGGTGAAAGGAAGCTAATGGGACCAGAATTGGTAGAAGATATGGTAGAAAAATTTCAGTTGATTCAAAAACACATGAGAACAGCTCAGAGCAGACAGAAATGTTATGCGGATAACCGGAGGAAGGATCTATCTTTCGAAGTAGGTGATCTTGTTTTTCTCAATGTTTCACCGTGGAAAAGTGTGATGCCATTTGGTAAGAAAGGAAAGATGAGTCCAAGGTTCATTGGAACATATGAAATTTTGGAGAGAGTTGGATCAGTTGCATATAGAGTGGAATTACCTCCGAGTTTATCTCAGCTACACAATGTTTTTCATGTTTCAATGTTGAGAAAGTATATGCCAGATCCATCTCATGTTTTGAGCCCGGTGGTAGTTTAGTAGGAAGAGAATATCTCTTATGAGGAACAACCAGTCCATATTCTAGACCACCGAGAGCAAGTGTTACAGAATAAGGTAATTCACCAGTTAAAGGTTTTTTGAAAAAACCATATGGTTGAAGAGGCAACGTGGGAATATGAAAATTCTATGAGGGATAAATACCCCCACTTATTTTGATAAGTGAATAAAATTGTGAGGACGCAATTCCCAAAAAGGGGGAAGGATGTAACATCCCAGGTAAATAAAGAATAATACATTTTCATATTTATTAAAATTTTCGAATCAAATATTAATTTTACTTTGAATGGGTTTCTATGTTCGATAGCGTACCCGATACGAAACAAAGAGTTTCTTCGAAATCTTACGTCGCACAATAGTAATATAATAATATTATTTTAAATGGTAGATAACACGTAGCTGTTGTATTTGTGGGAATGAATATAAATAACAAGAATATGATTATATATGTTTGTTAAATGTTTTTACATTTATCCAATAAAGTATAAAGGCTTAAAATACAAAAAAAATTCAATTTTAGGTACATATACTCTAATTTTCACTAAAGGTCCAATTATCAACTTTTGATGGTGAACCATCATTAAATATAGTTTTGGTCACTCTTATACATAATATTGGACCAAATAAAATTCTTATTTATAATCGGGACATCAAAATTTACTTTGTTTAATTTTTTGGAGTTTTTACGATAAAGATCATTTTTTTAATGAATAGTGAAAAATCTTGTATTTTAATTCAAAACCTATTTTTAATATAATTTATTTATATGAATAGGTTAACTTTTTAATTGGTTTTTAAGTGAAATTAGAATATATTTTTACCATTTAATCCAATTGTTTTCGTTGGAATTAATTTCACATTGAAATCAGATTTAAACTAGTGTCAATCTTTTGATACTTTTTGTTTCATAAAAACACGCTATTTGTTTTGACAGCGAGAATTAATTATTATATTAATTAATGAAACTTATTTGTTTTGAATTTTTCAAAATAGACATCATTTTTGAATTTGGAATATCAAATATAGCTTAGGGTGATGTTTTGGTATTTTTTTGAAAAACATCAATTTTGATGAATAGCGAAACCACTAAGTGGTACTTAAAAACTGATTTTGTGTTTAAATAAAACATTACCACTTCTATGTTTTGAATTACAAAAATATTACATACATGGTTGTCATTAAGAATTAAAATTTGGTTCAATGGGATTAAAATAAATTTTTTGGTGAATAGTATCTTTTATGTTTATTAATCGCGATTAGAGGTAATTAGTGTAGTTTAAGGTAAAAGTAATGTTTAAATAATATGAAATGACCTAGAAACATGTCTTAACCTTATTGGATGTGTCATGGCCAACCAAGATGTTCCATGGGTAAACCTGGGGATCCCATGGAGCCACATTGGTAGGAAAATGACATTAATATCTTTTTATTTAAAGTTAAATAAAAATGTCACAAACATAAGTTGTTTTACTAAAACAATTTTTAAATGGGGTTATACAAGTCATATTTTTTACTATAAATATTCATTTTAAAGATAAAAATGTTTCATATATCATGATATTTTTTTATAATTTTTAGAAATTAAATAAATTAAATTATTTATGACACCATGATGATGCAGCGATTACCTCATTATTTAACGATTTAAATAAAATGAAAAGATAATGTAAATTATAAGGCCTACACATGTAAAAAACCGATTGGATGGGTGGATTTATAACCCTTATAACCTTATCCTAATAATATATAATTGTGGGACCCTTGTTATCCGAAAATCATTTTATAATAAATTATCTTTTCTTAACTTTCCAAGAGCTCCCCTCCTCTCCTCTTATAAAAGGCCCCCACCTCTACCTCCTTACCCACACCTCTCAAGCATTTTGTTCAGCCAATATCTGATATTTTAGTATCTAAAAATCCCTCTATTACTCCTTGAAGCCTCAATTTTGGCAGAAGTCTTCCCATGTAATCCTTTGAGCTCAAATCTAAGAGAGTTACCCGATTTTCAGGAAATGTCTTCACTTATGTTATTTTGTTTTATTTTGCTTCTCCATCCCCCTACACTCTTTTTATTTCATTAATTTTGTAACAAATAAAGTATCTTCAATATACTAGGATGTTATTTTAAGAATCAATCGAGCTACACTTACACACACCTTCATCAAATGGTTAATGAGCATATTGTTTCTATGGATGGTGAATTTCTGCCTCACGAAACGATGATTGTTCAACACTCATATAACACCTTCAAAGGTGGCCATTAAGATGTCACTATATTTATATATGATATATAATATGTTTATGTTTTCCTTAAGCTTCTTTATTTTTCATTTATGTCATACCTTTATGGCTTCCATTATGGGTATACACGATATCTTCATTTTAGAAAGTGCGGACTACCGCCCCCTCAAAGAGATTTGATTCGTTAATGCCATACGTGGGACGTATAAAGGATGGATTTAAATTTATAATATATGATGTTATACTGGAATTATAATATACCTTAATATCATTATTATTTCTTTCCATTAATGTATTATATAGAAATGAAAGTACCATTAATGTGTACATACGGCTTACCGTCTCCATGAACGGTGCATTTCATTTCTTATCCCCAAATGTAATGTACTATTATAAGTACATATATATAATGGAAATATATGATGAATGTTACATCTAAATGATTAATATAATTCTGGAAATAAAATATACATATCTCTTATTTAGTTTTAATTCCATTAATATGACATAGAAATGAAAGTTGCATTCATGCGTACGTACGACTTATCGTCTCCATGAAAAGTGCATTTCATTTCATACATCTATATGATTATTTAATATTAAAAATACATGTATATTCTGGAAATATTTGATATATATGATATCCAAATCATGAATATCATTCTGGATATAGTGAACCTTTGACGACACGAACAACATATAATTGTAAGAAGTCCACTTTCGACTTAAGAACCAAATATCGACAAAACCAACATTATTAACTTAAATGATTACATAATGCTTATAACATGGAAATAATTGATATAAAATGAATAGTAATCTTGAAAAAGGTTCTTAATCAAATATAAATTAACACTAGTTTATTATTCAGGAGATTAAATAGAAATCGAGTCACGTCGGACACAAGGTAAGGGAACTTCTTAACCCAATTTCCGTTCTTTGGGTTAATCTACTAATTTCAAATTATGTCATGATATTATAATGTTATATCTTGTATTTGTACTTACTTCTTGTGTACTTATATTGAACACACATAATTGGTCTATTTTATTTAAAAAATGATCTTTGTAAGGGACTTAGTGTCAATCTCTTTTCATTAAGGCATGTTTCGTTTTATACACAACTTTCTTTTATACGGTGTATAAACCCCTTTGACTTTTACTTTTATACCAAAGGAATATTTTTCTATGAAGAGTTTTACTAAATGACAAAAATAATGTTTCTTTTAACATACGCTGTGGCAGTGACCATTTCTGCGGCCGCGAGTATTATTTGGTATTTGGAATCCTCAATAAGCCGTAATGTTTTTAAAATGAAATAAATACCATATACTCTTTTATGTATTTTGGTATTGAAGATGGTTTTTATAATGGATTTTATATTTCAGTATATTTGAGTGAAATATTGTGATCATATTTTGGAAATGTTTTCTTTCCGTTATATTTGTTTTATGTCTTATCATTTTATAATGGTACTTGGACATTTGACGGGTGGTTACGTGATATACCATATGACGGGTGGTGCCGTGAATACCAGGACAGGTGGTTACATTATAACCTCCAATGCATTGGGTATGGAAGTCGGCCATATGGCTATTCTATTATGTTATATGTGTGGAAGTCAACCATACGGTAATTCCATTTCAGTATGTTTATGTCCCAAGTTACCTTTATATGTTATGTGATCTTTATATGGGTTTTATGGTATCCTTTTGGTTAAAAAAAGGTATGTAATGATCTTTTATTCAGTTAAGTGTTTTTACTACTTCATTAAGGTTAAAAGTATTGCTTTGATAAAGTATACATGGTTTACCTGTTGTATTGAAAAACTAACAATTTTCATTCACTGTGTATCCCTTACTGAGCTTTTTATGCTCACCCCAAGTTTTTTTGAAATGTTTTTCATAGGACTTAATGTGGAATAGGGTCAAGGATGGGATCAAGGGAAAGTCATGCTATCTAAAACATGGAACTAGACATGTTTCTTTTTAAGAGTTTTTATTTTATGGGAACTTAGTAGAAGTGTCTACTTTGTAATCTTTTGAGATGTAATAGTTATGTCCTAATTCTCTAAAACTCTAAACATGAAAAGATACTCAATGTGAATTATTCATTTAATTCAATATTAAGTAAGGTTTAAGGCCGGGGCCTTATACCTAATCCTAACAATATATTTCTAATAATTTAAATAAATAACTTCCACAAAAATGGCCAGTACAAGAAAAGATAATTCCCCAAAAAATAATCCTTTATATTATTAAAAACAAAATTAATATCCAAAATTTTATAATGATACACAATTATCATCATAAAAATTATATGAATAAATGTATTTAAAATTCATCAACATAATCCAAACAATTATTTAAATTTATAATTTATGTGGATTTTATCACAGTCTTCTGAGATAAATTTTTTAATCTATCTCCAAATATTTTTGGTCACATATAATTTATTATATCAAAAATATGATTTCCTAAATAACATAATCTCCAAGATATGAAAATTATTTCCACAATTAACCTAAATCAACTTAAGTCCATAATAAAATAATAGATATTTACAAAATATAATACAATACATTCTTCTCATATAATTTACCCCAACATTCTATTTATCATGATTATTTAGGGTTCCCAAAATATTTGACATAATCTGAAATAACATTAATCCTTTCATAACTGAATCATTTTTCAATAATATGGTTATCCGTTTGTTAGAATATAAATTCCCTAAATCACTTTATTCATTATCCATTATATCTTTTAACTAAAAAAATTAAAACTAAATGGGGATTCTCATAAGATAATGGTACATGATGCAACCCTATCTCCCTTTGATTGTGGGTTTGATTTATGTGACCTCGCCATTTGTGAGGAGTTGTCACCGATAATACATTTTTTCATTTTTTTAAAATAATATAAATATTACAATAATAGAATAATATGATAAAGACCTAAAAAATAATCATAACTTTCATTGAAATAAAAATTTCTTTCATACCTTAAATTTTGAATTAAAATGTAATAGCTGATTATTACATCAAAAATAAATGTCTCCCAAAATACTTTTAGTCACCTTAATATTTTAATAACATAATTTCTAAAAAGGATTTTTTTTGAAATTTATATAATGCTAAAACAAAAAATTATAAACTCATGATCATATCCACAAATGTTAATAAAACATCATACACCCCATAGTTTCTAAAACCATTCTTTAAAACCAACAATAAAAACCCAACCTTAGACATTACATATTCTCTTTATTTTAAACAAAAAATCACATTCATTTCCCAAATATATTTTAAGTTTACGTTTTTAGAGAATTACAGAATAATCTTCTATAGTAAACAAATACATTATATATGAAAATATATTTTCGATATCCATCTTCTCAATAAAAAAGTAGTCATTAAAATTACCATGATTTCATATACTGATATATCATCAAAAAAATTTTATCTCATCCATGAAGAAACTATTCCTAAATTTTTTTTATTATTTAGAAACTGTGATTATCACAACATATCTGTAAGATAATTAAAATAAATGAAACCATTAGTCTATTAAAATCCATTAAAATATTTCATTAAAATAATGAATTTTTTACTACAAAAATTATATGATCATTTCAAAAATATAATTATATTACCATTTTAAAATCAAATGATATTTCATGAGAATTTATTAGTAAGAATATAAATGTTATGTATGTAACATGTTGCATAATTAAACAAAAATTGAATAATTGTGTTATCTAATTACATACAAGTCACTCTTACTAATTTATAACCATATATTCGACTTCCACACATATCACTCATACAAATGGAATGTCCATACCGCCCACTTATATACTGAATTAATTTGAGGTTATAAAGATACAACCTATACATAGTTTATCATGGAACCAACCTTCATTGATATATCATGTAAGCACACAACAAGTTTCCATGTTACATTATCCAATCATAACACACAAAATATTTCAATTTTCAACATGTCACACTTAAATTTTCATTTTCATTCATAATAACATTTCATGATATAAGAACAATCAATCTTTTCTCAATACTCATTTAAAACATTTAAAAAGATAATTTTAAAATCAAATTATCCCATAAAACAATGAATAATTATTGTCTTACACAACAATTACAATTTTAAAACATTAATTTAGATATAAATAACATAATAAAATCCCATTTTGAAATTTTTTTTATAAAATATAATTTTTTAGAATTATAAATAGTTAGAAATTTAAAAATAATGTTTTTAGTATAAAAGTCTTATACCTCGCATCTGAGTCATCATGTACAATATTTAGTATCCGAAATAACAAACTAAAATTAATTATTTACTTTCCTAAGATAATTTTAATAATTTTATTTTATTTTTATATAACTTATTGTGTGGTTATAGTAATTATTTAATTATATATGTTGATATTAGAGATTTGGTTGATATTCGATACTTGTGGTGAAAACGAACTTTATATGATGTCAATAGTCAAAGTGGTCATTTGTTAATCTTGTACAAAATAATATTTATTACATAATAATCATTTTAATAAATCAATTATAATTTTAAATCAAACCATTTATATATGGTTATGAAAATTGAACATTTTTATAATCACATAGAAAATCGGTCATATGTATGCATGAGTAACACTCTAATTTTTCAAAACTCATTATTAAAGGAAGGATCGTTTTATTTAGATTTATAAAATGATCATTATATCATTAATATTTTACTAATAATTTAAATATACTTATATATATATACACCATTCATGTGGTGTGGTGATAAAAAATGAATCACATATCTTTATGGAGGAGATAGATAACATATACGGATGATTGACATTATCATTTTTACGTTCATTGACAGGTTTTAATTTACATGATATATTATTATTTCATATTGATAAATAAATAATTTATAATATATATAATCTATAATTCCATCATTATAACCATTCTTAAGAGACTGTGATATAGATCAAATTATATCTGTTTAGGAGGTGATAGTTCGTCGAACAAAAGAAAAATATTTATTTTACCATTATATGTAAGGGGAGATAGATGTGGGTTATTATCTTAAGAAAACAACATCTTAGTATATTAAGGACAATTGAGTTATTATTTCATCATGGTTGCGTAATATTTTAAGGATGTTGAAAAATAAATAAAACAGAACCAGTAAATTATAAATGATACCTCTTCCTCAGATGATATCCATTGATTGACAATTTAAAACCTCTGAGTAGTGTTTTATGACTAAAATAAGGCCTCTTGAAGGAGGTGATGGATTATAAAAAGATATTTTTGTAGATCATGAAAAAAAATTGTTTTGAAGTGTGACTATTGGAGAAAAAAGGGTACACATTTAGAATAGAGGGAGGGGCACTCTAGGAGATCTATAAATAAAAAAATATGTATAATTAAAATTTCTTAAAATGGTTACTGACTGATTTATTTTAATTAAATGATGATTATCTATTGAATAATTTTAATCTAATAAAAATTAGATATGTTTTGACTATATTATTTATCCTTATATTTTTTACCCCATTTTTACTCTTACCGTGATATAATTTAATTTACACATTGCTAGTTAGTATAATTATAATAAAATAAAAAATATATAAAATGATTCATTAATAAATTTTAAAATTAACCCAATATATTATAATATTTTTATATTTTCATTAATTTTATATCACTTAATAAAATGTTATTTATTTGAAAATTTCATCAATGTCACTTTGTCACTATTCACTATTCGACTTTGTAAATATCAGAAAGGGTTGATATCATAAAAAATCATGAATTAATATTAATAAAATATCCAATGAAACAGAAAAATTTATGTATTAAATCAATTATATTAAATTATAATTTTATTTTAATTAAATTTAAGTGACTCTTCCATTAATTAATTAATTACCACATCATCGTTGTCTTACAATTTAATTTAATTATTTATTTCATAGAAATACCAAACAAATTTGCATGATGTATATTAATATTTTATATCTCAAATGAATATTTATAGTAGAAAATATATTGTATGTAAAACCATATTAAATATATATTAATTGACTAAAACAAGAGTGTGTTAAAATTGACTTTTCTTGGAATATTAAATTATATATGGCATACTCTCACCCACGTGGCACAAAAACGTTAAATTTATTTCCAAGTATATTTTTAATTTTCATAAATTCATAAAATGAAACTGGTATATGTGTTATTGTAATTTTAAAATATTTTAAATATAATATTTATGATTATTTATTTTATTAACCCTTAATAGTGGTAATAAAAAATATTGAGAAATTTAATATTCATAATTACAATTACAAATTTTTCCCATTTAATAAATTTTGAAATTATTATTGTAATTATGAATACCATTTTTCTTAATTAAATTCATATAATTTAGATAAGTTATTTTAAAATTAATCTCATTGAATGATCGATCAAACGTGTTTGTGAAGTGAGAACGTCCAAAAAATGATATGATTTTTTTCAAAAACTCAGTGTTAAATTTGATCCAATGATATAAATTGGATTAAATAATAAAAAATGATCCAATAATATTAACGAACATTCAATATATAATTTTACAATATAAATAAATTTTAAAAACATATTTTTTTATCAAAAATGTAGTATTTCTTCCCCTATCCCCAAAACCTAAATCTTATCTAAAAAATATTTTAAAAGAAACCAATGTAAATATATGTATTATAATTTAAAATAACAATTTTTTTCAAATACTATTTATAAATATGTAAAAAAAATGAATTTAATGTACGTGCACCATCAAAAGGAGGACGAACTGTGATTTTAGAAAATTACACCATTTATCCGTATAATTGGATTGGTATTTATTTCATTCCACAAAAACACCTAATATGAATTTTAAACAAAATTTTTTATATTATACTTCTTTATAATTATTTAATAAATTCCAAAATGGTGAGTTATTTATTTATTGGTATAAAACCCACCTTTTCACATTTAAACAGTTTTTTTTAATCAGTAAATTTTTTTAAAATGGTATTAAATTAATTTATCATTAATTGGTCAAGTAAATATATATAAATCTATAAAAAATCTCATAATATTGTTATATATATTCATACCCTATATTCAAACAACTAGGTTTTAACAATAACATTTAAATAATAATATTTAGTTAATTTTAAAATCTCGATGTGGTGTTCCATATAAAATATTGAACATAGAGTTTCCTTTTTATATACATAGGATGTTACACTTGACCCTTATCAAATGTAAATTATGACTTCAAAATCATCTACATCACTGCATATTCGAACTATCCCACTTCTAGGGGTTAATATCTAGATTTGGTGTTGTAACAACCGGTTCGAGGGCCCCTCCTATCAGTTTGTCATTCACAATACATCTTAGAGTGTCACGAACCACCCTTGGGACCATGTTGTGACTACCCCACGCCCACCTCCCATAGGCCAGGGGCTGGCGACTAGCCCCAAAGGCGTAAATCCCAATAAAAAGGGAAGAAATTGCCTTTACGAAACGTAAACACACACAACAAGAGTACAAGTTGATGAAAACACAATGTAATGTAGTAAAACAAGTGTGTTGAAAGTACAAAGGGACCGGAAAAAAATCCCAATAGAACAGTACATCTACAACTAAAAGACAAACTACTAAATGGTAACGAAACTCATGGATCGTCCTCTAGGTTCCTACCTGAACGGTAGATATAGATTCCCTCCTCAGCACTCCGCATCTATCGTCCTCTCTGTGTGTCGTCACATCGAGTTTCCACCTTTGGTTACCGTCCAATCCTCATACACTATGCCTCAGTCAGTGTTGTACGTCATCTGCATCCAACACAATGAGGTACGGGCATAGCCCGTGTAGGGGTGATTATAGTGATACTCTGTAGGGACCCTGAGACCCTCAAGGTCTCACTAATTCCAACAAGGATAAACAAAAAAGAAGGATCTCAACAAATAAACTTTACTTATGTATATGCCCATTCATATACCTATGTTAGCAAATAACCCATCTCAATCATGAGATAATCATATAGGTTATTGACTCAGCTCAAACCAGGATTTTTATTCACGATGACGAAATCACGGCTACTAGAGAACTCCTCCTCTATCGATCACAGGAGTCATGTCACGACTACGAGGTGCCACTCACTAACCTTAGACTTCTAAGGTAGTCCTCATGTCGAGTACTGCGGGTCTTCCACCCCAATACTGTAGTGATCCCTTGTCACGACCCGTCCTCGGGGCCCATGCCGTGACTACCCCAAGCCCGCCCTCCATAGGCCAGGGGCTGGCGACTAGTACCAAAGGCGTAAAATCCCGATAACTGGGAAGGCATTGCCTTTATAAAAGAAAACAAGCACCACAGAGTACAAGCGGAAGCAAAACACTAAGTACAAAAGAAATGATGAAAAGTAAATGGGCCAGAATACAAACCCAAAAGAAAGTACGACTACAACTGAACAAGGTACAACAGCAAAAATACAATAGCTGGAAGTAGGAAGCAGCTCCTGGGTCGTCCTCCTCGGATCCTACCTGAAGGGTAGGTACAAATAGCGCATCTCCTAGTCGTCCACCACGGATCCTACCTGAAGGGTAGGTACAGATAGCCTCCTCCACGCTCTTGTCCGTCAACCTCCTCTATGAGTCTTCATGTCGTGTAGTCCACCTCCGAGTACTGACTCGTCGTGTAGTCCACCTCCGGGTACCGTCTAGTCCTCGAACACTCGGCCTCCGTCAGCACTGCCCGTCGTCTACAACCAACACAACGAGGTGCATGCATAGCCCGTGCAGGGGTGAGTATAACGATACTCAGTAGGGACCCCGAGACCCTCACAGTCTCACTAAACCAACAAGGATAACCACAAGAAGATCTCGACAAAAAACCTCTACTTAGATATATGCCCATACATATACCTAAGTTATCAAGTAACCCATCTCAATCATGAAGAAACACAAGGAGTGTGAAATCATCGGATAACCACTACCCAGGTATATGCCCATACATATACCTAAGTTATCAAGTGACCCATCCCAATCATGAGGTAACACAAAGGTCAAAATGTCTCAGCTCAAACCAGGATTTTCATTTTCGAAACCGTAACTGCTGTAGAGCTCCGTCTCTGGAGTGTACAGTGGTCATGTCACGACTCCGAGGTACTGATCACTAACCTAAGACTACTGAGGTGCTCCTCCTGTCGAGTACCGCGGGTCTACGACCAACTACCGATCGCTCCATCCGCTGTGGGTCTGTCGCAAAATACCGGGCGCTCCCCCCAATAGCCTACAGAGGTACTCCTCTTGTCGAGTACCGCGGGTCTGCGGCCAATTACTGGGCGCTCCGTCTGCCATGGTTCTGTCGCCAAATATTGGGCGCTCCGTCCACTGGGCTAGTCGACTCACTCCTAGTCGAGGCGGTCAAGAAGTCGTCAGGTCTCAGCCGGCTACACAGTCTCCGTACTCCGCATGCTCATCTCCGGGAGGGTCCGCTCCACGAGCTACTAGTCGATACTCTATGTATCAAAAATTCCCGCAAAGAAGTATCTCAAATGACCACCTCGTCATAAGGGTCTCAATGCAACAGACGACACGTGAATCGGACGCCCGGTCTGTGAGTTATTAGCCTTTTCGTCCCAGGGGCCCGGTTGGTTTCGTGTGCGAACCAATCCGGCCGTAACTCAACTATACCCCGAACACTCATAGGATATTCTCATAGGGATCGTTCCTCAATGAGATCACCAATACCGCTGACAGTTCGTCAAACGGAGGTTTTGTCAGAAAGGTATCATCTTTTCCATTCCAGGGACCCGGTTGGATTTCGGTGCGATCCAAACCGGCCACTATCCAACTGCATCCAAAAATCAGGCTGAGGATGGCAAAAGTTCCATCTCAATAAGCGGAAAACAATGAGACAGACGGTGCGTCAATCGGACGCCCGGTCTGTGTGTTATTGGCTTTTTCGTCCCAGGGGCCCGGTTGGTTTCGTGAGCGATCCAACCCGACCGCACTCCGACGGCATCCAAACCTCGAGCGGAGTAAGCCAAAAGATCTTTCTCACTTAGAGGAAAACAACAAAGTCAACGGCACTTCATTCGGACGTCTGGAACTCGAGTTACGAGTGTTTCCACTCCGAGGGCCCGGTTGGTTTCGTATCTGAACCAACCCGGCCGAACCCAAAGTAATCCGAAACCTTGAATGCGATATACCGAAACGACCGTCACGATCCAAGGATCGCGTTGCTGCTAACGGCGAGTCGTTTGGAGTCCCGTAGCTCATGTTACGAGCATTTGACCGAAAGTGGCCCGAAAAAGGGGGTCTGGGCCCGGGCTGACCCGGCTGGGCCCGGTCCGACCGGCCGGCCGTGGCTCGGCCAGCATGGCCGAGCCAACACGCGGGCGGGGCGTGTGGATCCCCCACCCTTCGCCGCTGATTGAAGCCGACGGTTCGCCGGCCGCTCCTTTTTCTGGTGGCGCGCCGCCGCCGCCTTCCGTGGACCATCGGACGTGCTCCGGTGGTCCGTTCCTCCTACCGTCTTCGCCTATGGTCCCCCCGGGAGCCCATCTTCACTGCGAAGGGATTCAAACTCCCAAATGGCCTACTTCTTCATCGCCCGTCAATCCGCATGTCAAAAATGAAACGCGCCGTCTTCGTGGTTCTCCGGCGCGGCGCGTTGGCGCCGTGCCCCTTCGCCGCGGCCCGACTCCGTCCGCGGATGTCTTCGGTTTTCTTCGACGCGGCGCGACGTCGTCACGTCCTTGAATTCCTTTCCACCGCACGGCGCGACGGTGCCGCGTATATCTACCGCATGGAACCGCGTGGTGCGACGGCACCACGCTTCCTCGTACGACCCACAAAGAAAAAAAAGGAGGAGGGTCGGTCATGTTCGTGCGGTCCAGCCCCCCTCACGTTATTCATTATCATTTGGTTTCAAACCACAAAGTTCAAATTCGATAACAAATGGTTTTTAACCATGGAGATCATCAAGTCGGAAATATCGAACAAATATAAATAATTGAATACAAACCCCTACCTTGGGTATAAGCTGATCGGAAGGAGGCATCATCATTTGAGGTTCGTCGCGGTATGGCGTCGCAACAATGACGACGTCTAAGGGGGACGTCGGCGTTCGTTCGGATCGAGGGAAGGCGAAGCCGTCGTCGCTTGCTACCCGATTCCGCTTCTGAGCTTGTTCGTCGAACTCCAACAGATGAATGAAGGTTTCGTTGTGGAGGAAGGAACGTCGCAGAAGAAGAAACGTCGGCGTCGCGGCACATGGCGTTGCGTCGTCGATTTCCGTGGTTTCAGCGTTCTTCGTCGAAGGCTGGCGTTCTTCGCGTTCTTCGCGTTCTTCGTGTTCTTCGCGTTATTCTCGAAGGAGGATGAAGAATTCTCAGAGGTTCTTCAAGGTTTAACAAAACATTCCAAAAAAAGGAGGGTGTGTTGGCCTTATTTTATTACTACGCCAACGTATTTCAAACCGGTTAAGAAACGAATAAAGAGATAAATAACGACCCATTAATTCGTAGAATTAATTCAACGAAATAAACCGCCCAATTTATTCAACGAAGAAAACCGCCCAATTAATTGGTGCATTAAGAAATTAAGAAAACGCTTCAGTTGACTTTCATAATGACGGGTTTTCGCGGGTGCATTACTTAGCGGAAAAGAAATGGTGGGGCTCGTGAGGGTCCCACCTCACAAATATCCTACCAAGAGGGTAGGATATTTTTTTGGATAGCACCCTATTCGCAATAACTCAGCTTAAGCTGCTTTAAGTGGCTTCAAGTGTCTTTCAAGTGGCTTAAGGGATATAAAATAAAGTTTGTCGCACTATTTATTTAATTTCATAACTTTAGGCCCAAAAATTAAAAACCACACCCGAGCAAATGCAACTCCAGAAGATGCGTTTCTAAGCAATTACCGGCGCTGTGATTCCATCGGTGCCCTAAGAATTCGATTCCGAGCACCGGTTCAAAAGTTAGAAAAACTCGCTTGTCCGTTCACTGAACGTACACGAGCCAATCTTCGGAAACTGATTCTGGGAACACCGGGCCTCAAAATCAGGCGCCATCAGAAACTACGTTCTTGTAAAATTCCAAAGAAAATTAAGAAAAAATAATTCCTTGGAATTTACGGATCTTTACATTACTCCCACCATAGGGCTTTACGTCCCCGTAAAGCTTCACCACAAACTTAGGGAAAAAAAGGTGGTACTGAGCATGCATCTGAGCCTTCCGCTTCCATGTGCTCACCTGGAGGTTCTCGTGCTGCCAAAGAAAGTGCACAAGAGGAATCGACCGTCCTCATAGGATTCGCTCCTGTCGATCCTCGATCCCCACAAGAACCTCCGTAGAAGTCATCTCATCGCCACCGTCCAGCTCATCAAGGTCGATGATATGCGAAGGGTCGAGCATGTATCTCCTCAGTTGAGATACATGGAAAAAGTTGTGCACCTAGTGCAACTGAAGTGGATTGGTCAAGAGGTAAACCACCTCGCCTACCCAGCTGAGGACCTAGAATGGTCCGTTGAACCACGGAGATAACTTGCCTCCCTGGCCACATCTCCGTAAACCTCGTCGAGGTGAGACCCGTAAGAAGACATTGTCGTCATCCTCGAACTCTAGAGGTCTCCATTTTCTGTTAGAACTGAAAATCAAAACGACTGCTGCTACGAGGGTAAGGTTGACCGACTCAAGAGTGATCGGTCGCACCCTCCTGTGCAAGAGTTACCCAGCGCTGCCTGGGGTTTCCTTTTTCGCCGACCAAGGAAAACCCATCCCGACGTCGTAGTTAAACTAAAACCTTTTTGCCTAATACCGTCAATTTGTGTATGAACCGTTATTGCCCAGTCCATACTCAAACCAACGTCGTAAGGCCTCGACGTTGCCACCAAGAGATTCCAACCGAAACTCTCGCCTCGAGGATTTGAACACACCATCGGCGTACGTGTGATTATCGAGTCTCCTCTCAAGTTATCTCCAGACGTGAGGGTCAATTCCACGACTTACCGGAAACTCTAGGTCTGGAACAAGATTTGTGAATGCAAGGAATGATTCATATCGACGTCCGTTACTATAACAGCTAGTAGTGGACACAGACTGTCCCATGAGTCATTTCTAGAGCCATTGGGTCACACTCCTTGACCGCAAGCAGCCACACTCTTCCACCGCCCTCCAGCTCCCTGAGCCTGGCGGGGATAACTAAGGCGGGTGGTTGTATCATGTTAAGATGTACACCACCTCATACTACTCTCCTAGCTCTGCCTCCACGTCTGCCACTTCACACACTCATCTATCCTTAATGCTTCCACTTCTTGAAACATTTAACACGCCCGAGTCTCTAAGACTAGCACCAGTTTCCTGTTTCTTACTGCACTGTGTAGTCTTCATCCGCTCTTGGATGACCTGGACCTTCTTTAGTCTCACAAGAGCTGATATGATTTCTTCTTTTCCGATAAGAGAAATCTGGCCCCATCCCCTAGATGAACCACATTCGTTGCCTAATATAGTCAATCCTGACATGAATGATGCATTCATTCCATGGATGACATCGTAAGGCCACGACGTAACTACCAAGAGATCCAACTGTCACTCTCGCCTCCAAGGGTCGAGTCACACTGTCGGCATCAGTGTGAGGTTACTGGGTCTCCTCCAGTAGAAATCTAGAATGTGAGGGTCAAGTCAACAGTTTAACCGGGACCACTCAGTATCAACCAAACAAAAAGGACAGGAATGAAAAAAAAGATAATTGTCTTTTTATTATTGCAGATCATAGTACAAAGACACGAATACAAAAGAAACATGGAACTAGAAGTACAAAGGACGTATCCACTAGTTCCTCTCCTGTCCACCTGCTCTCGGAGCTCCATGACCATAGGCCTCAACTGCCTGAAGCTGAGATCTCCCATGTCCTCCTCTAGCTGCACAGCCAGCTCCTCTGTCATGGCTGCCTGCTCCTTGCGGTCCGCCCTGATCGAACCTCTGCCTTTGCCTCGGAGGTTCCTCATTTAACTGCTGGTCATCTGCATGGCGGGTCGGACAGTCACATTCCATGTGACCAATTCCGCCGCAGGAGTAACACTGTCCACTCTCGGCACGTCTGGCTCTGACTCCACCTCGGTTTCCCCGCACAACTGAACCTGAGTAGTGAAGTCAGCCACCGGTAGGTCTAGTCCTCTTGGACATCTGCGTCATCTGTCTACTGCCTGCTGCAGAAGACTCTGCCGCAGGCTGGCTAGTGGTGGGTCCTGCTCCTGGAGACTGCTCAGCAAGGAAACTCTCCACTAAGAGGGCTCTCTCCAACACCCCTGTCTGCATCGGAAAGCTGTGAGAAACAACAGAAGCTCTAATCTCTCGCCTGAGCTCCTGCTCGAAGGTTCGGGCCCTGAAGAACGGGTCCCGTACCATATCTGTGGAGTAGCGCGAGAGGTCTGTGAATCTCGCTGAGTACTGCGCCACTGACATGCTGCCCTGCCGCAGCTGAAGTAGCTCCTGTATACGCACCGCTCAAAGGGTGGCTAGTACAAACTCTGCCCGGAACAGGCTCTCGAAGTCTGCCCATAGAAGCGTCACCTCGTCATGCATCTGAAGCATCAGGCTCCACCATCTGCCAGCTGCTGCCTGAAAAAGGCTTGCAGCTAGGATCACCATGAAATCTATCGGAGTTCCCACCAGCCTGAAGACTCTCACCACAGCCTCCATCCAATCCCCAGCCGCCTGCGGGTCCGTCCGTCCCTAGAACCTGGGTGGCCTCTGGCACTGGAACTCATGCAGTGCACTCAAGCAACGCGCATCCTCTACTACTGGGGCTGGTGGCATCGGTGGACCAACGGGTAGTTGTACCGCTAGTGCCTCCACTGGTGCCTCAACTGGGATAGGGCCATGTACTGAGGCTTCGTCACTCGGCGGGCTGTCAGTACGTACCACTCTCGGGGCTCTATATGGTCGTCCACGGGGAGGCATCCTGAAAGAAACAACGTGACACGGTCAAAACATTATAACTGGTGAG
Source organism: Viscum album (assembly GCA_963277665.1). NCBI lineage: Eukaryota > Viridiplantae > Streptophyta > Magnoliopsida > Santalales > Viscaceae > Viscum > Viscum album. The sequence continues at coordinate 758,114,290 of OY728145.1, read as the reverse complement.
CTGACCTGGTTTGAGCTGACATTTAAATAAAACTTCTGGAAAACCACACGCAATCAGTGTTTTCGTGCACAAAGTCAGAAATCAGTTGTCAGGGTCCTGGTGTATGGATATGTCGGCCACCCACACCAACACTGGACTCCCTGAACTGTAAACCACACTCGGTACTCTTAACACTATTGCTTCACAGAAGGAAACATCAGAGTTATAAGTTCTGCAGTAGAACCGAACTCCTCTTATACCAATTTGTCATGACCCGTCCTCGGGGCCCGTGCCATGACTACCCCAAGCACGCCTTCCATAGTCCAGGGGCTGGAGACTATCACCAAAGGCGTAAAATCCCGATAACTGGGAAGGCATTTCCTTTGTAAAAGAAAACAAGCACCACAGAGTACAAGCGGAAGCAAAACACTAAGTACAAAAGAAATGCTGAAAACTAAATGGGCCAGAATACAAACCCAAAAGAAAGTACGACTACAACTGAACAAGGTAAAACAGCAAAAAGACAATAGCAGGAAATAGGAAGCAGCTCCTGGGTCATCCTCCTCAGATCCTACCTGAAGGGTAGGTACAGATAGCACAGCTCCTGGTCGTCCACCACTGATCCTACCTGAAGGGTAGGTATAGATATCCTCCTCCACGCTCTCGTCCGTCAACCTCCTCTGTGAGTCGTCACGTCGTGTAGTCCACCTCCGGGTACTGAATCGTCAGGTAGTCCACCGCTGGGTACCATCTAGTCCTCGAACACTCGGCCTCCGTCGGCACTGCCCGTCGTCTGAAACCAACACAACGAGGTGCGGGAATAGCCTGTGTAGGGGTGAGTATAACGATACTCAGTAGGGACACCGAGACCCTCAAGGTCTCACTAAACCAATTAGGATAACCACAAGAAGATCTCAACAAAAAACCTCTACTTATATATATGCCCATACATATACCTAAGAAGTGGCGTCTCGCCTCTTGTTGTGGAGAATAGAATAGAATTGGAGAACCGGGGAGTGTTCTCCGTTTATGGTGGGTGTTCTTCGTAAGAGATGAAAATCATTCTTGTTTTGAGAAGATGAATAATTCTCTCCCTTTTCTCAAGATCTCTCACCCCAAACCTCTTCCAACACAACAAATCTCCCCAAAATAAAATATTATGCTTGGATAATATTTTACTAACACATCCCATTCAAAATTCAAATCACTTAATTAATTAAATGAAGAGTTGTTTATTTAAATAAGAGATGGGTTGGAAAGAATTAATTAAGAGATGGGTTGGCAAGAATTAAGGGATTGGAGAAGGTGAAGAAGTCTCATAAATTAAGGGGGTTTCCAATTTATTGAAGGGAGTTTAAGAAAGTTTAGGGGGAGGTGAAAGGTTGTGGCTCGTGTGGGCCCCACCTCTCAAATAACCATGCATGGGAAGTTGGGTGGTTATGGGTCCACCAAGAACTTCTCATGGGATGGATTAACTTCCAATGAAATAAAATTGTTTCAAAAATTTTATTTATCTTCTTAACTAATCCCCAATTTTTAATTTACACCCCGCATAAAATACAACTGCAGTAAATGTCCCCGTAAGCAATTACCAGCACAGCGAGTTAATTGGTACCCTCATATTTCAATTCCGAGCACCGCTTCCAATGATAGAAAAATCAGCTTGTTTGTTCAATGAACGTACCAGAGCTAAACATCATAAAATTAAACCAGTCACACCGGGCCTCGGAATCAAGTGCCGTCTGAAGCCACATACTCGTAATATTCCAAAGTAATTATGAAAAAAAATTCCATGAAATTTCTGGGTCATTACATTACTCCCAACTCAGAGATTTACATCCCCGTAAAGCTACAAAATAAACTAGAAAAACAAATGAGGGTAATGAGCACACAACTGAGCCTCCCGCTCCCATGTGCTCTCCTGGAGGTTCTTGTGCTACCAACAAATGTGCACTAGAGGTATCGACCGTCGACGTCGGACCTGCTCCTATTGATCCCCGATCTCCATTAGGATTTCCGCAATCGTCTCCCCTTCATCGATGTCCAGCTCCACATGATCGATGATGTGGGGCAGATCATGCATGAATCTCCTTAGCTGAGATACGTGGAAGACGTCGTGCACCTAGTGAAATTGAGGTGGAAGGACTAGGAGGTAAGCCACCTCGCCTACTCTACTAAGGACCTAGAAAGGTTCGATGAATCATTTAGATAACATACTGCCTAGGACAAATCTCTGTAGACCTCGTCCAAATGAGACCCATAAGAAAACGTTGTCATCACCATCGAACTACAGTGGTGTCGTCTCCTATTAGCATAGGACATCTGTATGCTCTGTGCAGTCTTCATCTGCTCCTGGATGATCTTCTCCTTCTCTGTTGTACCCTGAATCATCTCTGGTTCTACATGTACTGACTCCATCACTATCCACAAAGGATATCTAAAATGCATCCAGCTACTGTCTCGCAACTCATAATAGCTGAATTCCCGATCTCCTACTAAGTGAATCTGCTACAACGTTCCCCTCCCTAGAAGTATAAACTATCTTGAAGTCATAGTCCTAGAGTAATTCATTCCATCACCATTGTCTCATGATCATGACCTTTTGAGAGAAGATACACCTGACACTATTGAGTTGGAGAGAACCGCAAACCGTCCGCTCATTAAACAATGGGTGAGACTAGCCCATTGTAAAAACTCATCTCCACCCTTCTTCGTCTACGTTCTACAAGAGCAGCTGAGATGTCTTCTCTACCAAAAAGAGAAATCAGGTCTCATCCCCTGTATGAACCACGCTCTTTGATAATACAATCAATCATGACATGAATGGTATTATTTCATGCCATAGATGAAGTCGTATGGCCTCAACAATACTACCAAGAGATCCAACTGTTACTCTTGCCTCCAAGGGTAGAGTCACACAATCGGCATCAGTGTTTGGTTACTGGGTCTCCTCGAGTAGGAATCTCTCAAGTGAAGGTCAAGTCAACAGTTTCAACCGGATCCTCTTAGTTTCAAGCAAAGAAAATATAGGAAAGTAATCATCACAAAGATAAGTGTCTTTTATTTTTGCAGCTCAAAGTACAAAGACACATAACAACCACAAAAAAAAACAACACGAAAACTATTATCCCCATGAACAAAGCTACCATGCCTGGAACTAGTCTCACTCATGTCCACCTACTTTCAAAGATCTATATTTGTATGCTTCAGCTGCCTGATGTTGTGCTCTCCCATATCCACCTATTCCCTGCAGTCGGGGTGGACCTCCTGGTGGTGGTGGTGGAAACACCTCGAAGCGTCGTACACCACCAGATGTACGGCCAACCCCTCTGCCTTGGCCTAGCTCGTTCCCCTACTGCCTCCTGATCATCTGCTGGATAGGACAGGCGGTCTCGAGCCAATTGACCCTACCTGCCGCATGCGTAGCACTACTTTCTCCTCAAATTGATCGATCTGTTTCGTGTTCCCCGCACAATGGAATTTGTATCCTGAGGACGCCCACTTATTGGACTAGTCCACTTGGACATCTAGGTCATTTGTCAAATGATGGCTGCAGAATACTCTGCTACAGTCGGAAAACCTTGCGGCAAGGGCAGAAGCTCCTGATCACGCTCAGAGTGTAGAGTCACTTGGTATAAACTTCACCCTGAAAAAACACTCAATGTTTCCCCAGGTGAAGGTCTTCCCATCGCCAAACTGAAGCATATGGATACACCACCTCTCAGGTGCTCCCTCAAAGAGACTAACTTCTAGGTACACCATCAATTCAGTGGGTGTCCTAGCTGTGTGGAAAGCTCGTGCTACAATATCCATCCCATACCCAACTGTTTAAAAATCTGACTCGCCTCGAAACCTTCGAGGCCTCTCTCGTTGGAACTCGTACAATGATCCCATGTGGCGTGTACTCTCCGCTGGTGTCTCAACTGGAAGAGGGCCCTATACTGATGCCTCGATTATCGGTGGGCTATCATCGCACTGTCCACTTGGTATCAATGCTGACTAACTGGTTGAAGGCATCTTGAATGAAATAGATGTGACACTGTCAAAAGACTATAACTAGTGAGCTGACCTAGTTTGATTTGATTTAACAGAAACTTTTGAAAACACACACGCAATTATTATTATCGTGCACTGAGTCGGAACTCAGATGTGAGGGTCCTGGTGTATGGATACGTCAGCTGCCTGCACCAACACTGGACTCCCTGAACTGAAAACCTCACTTAGTAAACATAACATTATTTCTTCATAGAAAGAAAATAGAAGTGTCTGATGTTCTGTGGTAGAACCGAATCCTCTGATAACAATTCGTCACAACCCGACCACGGGCCTATGCCGTGACTACCCCAAGCCTGCCTTCCATAGGCCACGGGCTGGAGACAATCACCAAAGGCATAAATCCTGATAAAAAGGGAAGGAATTTCTTTTATGAAACGTAAAAACACACACAACCAGAGTACAAACGGATGAAAAAAACCAAGTAAAGTAGTATAACAAGTGTGTTGAATCAACAAAGGGTCCAGAATACAAGCCCAAAAGAAAGTTACAATTACAATTGAATGAAAATACAACTGAAAAGACAAACAGCTGAATGGTGAAGCAAATCCTGGATCATCCTCTAGGATCCTATCTGAAGGGTAGGTATAGATGCCCTCCTCAACACTCCACATCAATCTTCAGCTCCATGTGCCGTCACGCTGAGTGTCCACCATCGGTTACCGTCTAGTCCTCGTACACCCTGCCTCGGTCGGCGATGACAGTCTTCTGCATCTAACACAACAAGCTTTGGGCATATCCTGTGCAGGGATGAGTATAATGAATCTTAGTAGGGACCCCGAGACCCTCAAGGTCTCACTAATTCCAACATGGATAAACCAAAAAGAAAGATCCCAATAGATAACTTTTACTTAGGTATATTCTGATACATATACCTATGTTAGGTAACCCATCTCAATCATGATGTAAACACAATGGTCATTATCTCAGCTCAATCAATGATTTTTATTCATGATGACGAAAACACGGCTGCTGGAGAACACCTCCTATGTCGAGTGCAGTATTTCTTTCACGACTCCGAGGTGCTACTCACTAACCTCAGATTGCTGAGTTACTCCACCTGTCGAGTACCACAGGTCTTCCACCCCAACACAGTAGTGCTCCCCTCCATGGGTCTGCTGCCCCAACATAGTATCACTCCCCCGAATACCCTACAGAGGTACTCCTCCTGTCAAGTACCCCGGGTCTTTCGCCCCAACACTATAGCGCTCCTCCACCATGGGTCTGTCTCCCCAACACATAGCAATCCCCACTATGCTATTCAAGTCACTCAGAATAAAATAGGACATGTAGTCATCAGGTATCAGCCAGCTAGAAGGTCACCGTACACCATTTGATCGTCTCTGGGATGATTTGGTCCACGATCTACTAGGGGTCTCAATGCTATAGATGGTGTGTCAATCGGACGGCCGGTTTATGAGTTATTAGCCTTTTATCCTCGGGGCCTGGTTGGTTTCCTGAACGAACCAACTCGACCATATCTCAACTGTATCCCAAACTCCCATGGGTTATACTCAAAGGAATCTTTTTTCAACGATATTACCAACGCTATTGACGGTTCATCAAACGGACGTCCGGTCTGAGAGTTATTGGCTTTTCCGTTTTCGGGGACCGGTTGGTTTTTAAGCTAAAACCAACCCGGCCATACTCCAACTGCGTCCAAACCTCATGTGGAGAATTCTAAAAGAACCATCTCATCAGAAGTATTCCAACTCAATTGACGGCATGCCAATCGGTCTTCCGGTCCGTATGTTATAGAGTTTTCCTCTCTGAGGGTCATGTTGGTTTTGGGTTCGAACCAACTCGGTCGTACCCAAACGTTGTTGAAACCTTGTGTGTAATATACCAAAACGACCGTCTCAATCCACAGAATCCTAAACAACTAAAGGTGGATCTATCTGGGGTCTGTAGCTCATGTTATGTCCATTTAACATAAAACGGTCCGAAAAAGGGGGGTTCGGGCCCGTTCCGACCCGACCCAATGCACCCTGGGTCAGCCCGAACCGGGTCCACCAGACTCGGGTCTGGGTCTCGCCCGTTTGGGCGTGTCCCAGCCTGGCTGGAGTGGTCCGACACAGCCGACAAAGCCTAGCCCAGCCATTGTTTTCTTGCCCGACCGGTGTGGCCCTACCCGCGTGGCCAGCCCCAGCCCGGCCGGGGAGGTGCGCTGGCTCGGACAACTGGCCGACCCTGGGGGGGTGCGTCCTCCCCTAGCTAGTGTGGCAATAAGCCAAACCTCATGATTTCCCAAAAAAACATTGCCATTCTGGTTCAAACCAACGCCATGGCTCACCCATGGCAGTCTGCTCCGGCGGCGCACCGCCGTGCCGGCATGGCGCACCAGCATCACCTTCCGCGGACCACCGGATGTGTTCTGGTGGTCCGATTCGCCCACCGTCTGCGCCTACGGCTCTCCCGGGACCTTATCTTCACTCTGAAGGCTTCAAATCTCTTTTTTGGTACTGTTTTGTCATCACCTGTCAATCTACCCACAAACGAACAACCAGCGGAGGGTCATCAGGCAGTGTTCATTCAGCATGTGCCCTCCGCATTAGGCGTTATCAATTGGCCAATGATAAAAATGGTTTCACGATGTATGAAGAACAACTTTATTCAAATAAAATTGAAACAATCGACCCTACAATTCCCCCCAAAAATAACTATTCCCAACACACAAAAGAAAACATCTGCATATCAACTTGACACTGAGTTGATCCATGTTCTTTGTTTTTGAAGGGAAGAACATGGGAATATAAACATACTCAAATTAAACCCATTCCTCGAAAAATATTCAAGGTAGCTAAGAATAGTGGATGATGGTGTCGATTCCATCGTTGTCAGAGTGTACCCGAAGAAGTGGCGTCTCCCCTCTTGTCGCTGGGAAAAGAAGATAATTGGAGAACCGAGGAGCATTTCTCATTGATAGGGGGTGTTCTTCGTTGTAGAAGAAAACAGTTCTTCATTTGAGGAGATGAATACTTCTCTCCCTCATGTCACGATCTCTCACCCCAAAGAATTTCCAACACAACAATGATCCCCAAAATAAAATATTATGCTTGGCTAATATTTTATTAACACATCCAATTAAAAATTCAAATCACATAAAAAATTAAATGAATATTTTTTTAATTAATTAAGAGATGGGTTGGAAAGACTTAATTAAGAGATGGGTTGGAAAGAATTAATGGAGGGGAGAAGGTGAATAAGTCTCATAAATTTAGGGGCTTGCCAATTTATTTAAGAGATTTTATGGGAGTTTAGGTGGAGGTGAAATGTTGGGTCTCGTGTGGGACCCACCTCTCAATTATCCACACATGGGAAGTTGGATGGTTGTGGATCCCCCAGTATCTTCTCATGGGAGGGATTAACATTAAAGACATAAAATTATACTGAAAATTTTATTTAACTTTTTAACTAAACCCTAATTTTTAATTTACATCCCGTATAGAACGCAACTACTGTAAAGGTTTCCTTAAGCAATTAGCAGCGCTGCGACTTCATCGGTGCCTTCAAATTTCAATTCCGATCACTACTTCAAAAAATAAAAAAACCAACTTGTTCATTCACTGAACATACCCGAGCTAAATTTCAGAAAAGTATTCCGTGCACACCGAGCCTCGTAATCATGTGTCGTCAGAATTCTCAGACACGTAAAATTCCAAACTATTTAAAAAACTTTTCCTTGAAATTTCCATGTCTTTATGTAGAGATTATAAATAAATATTTTCTTCATGGGAAGGTGATGGTAATCTTAATGTATCCATAAATTGATAATAAACCCCAATGACCCTATTCCTTCCATGAGATCTCTCATCTCCTTAAAAAAGGTAATATTGTATTACTGGATGTTCTAGACAACACTTTTATAGACTCTAATAGCGACCTCCACCGACCACTAGTGTCCACACATGGTCTTATAACAATTATGATATATAATTATTCTCCTTCGAGTATAGGTTGTCATTGATGATAGTTAATAATACAAGAATATGCCCCATAATTGATCTCCCTCATCATTTGGAATTCACAGGGCCAATGTGCACATGTAATGAATGATTTTCTATAATTCTAGATTCTATATAATATGTCCTCCATGTTTTTTATTCTCCAACCTAAAAAACATATTACAATGATTATTGACATTCCTGCCAAACTAGTTCATTGTGACTAAAGTCATTGTGATAATTATAAACAAATATATATTTTTTGTATTATAACAATTTCAGTGGAGAAATAAATCATATCTCATCAATACATATAACTTATGTTCAATACCTATTGATTTTTGTGATTCATGTCTCTTTTATATGTGACATGACATGGATCATTACAGTGTATTTTAATTTCATTTTAGAAAATATCTAGAGAATTGAGAAAGGATCTACCCCAGTAAGGATCGAAAAGGGATCTATGATCTTCCAACTTATTATGGTCTCATGGATATATGATTTTCTAGAGATAAATTCACATTGTGTAATAATTATAAATGATGTCACCACAGTTGTTGTCTACTTGATCCTGTATTTTATAATTTACATTCCATTTCAACCTTCCCAAATATAAAATTTAATCACCATGTTCAGGCACATTTTTATTATTTTCTGATCCATGACATACTATATCATATAAGAGTGTATACCAGTAACATGTTTCTATCTATTGGGAATCACATCCGAGATACCACCTCTTTATATGCATTGTTTTATTAATCATGAGTAATTTTCCACCACAAATAATGATCCATAAATGGTTACATCCTAATGTAGATTAATATAAACCCTAATATAATTGGGTGTTTGGAACCATAAAAAATTCATTAAAATAAAAGTGTAATATATTATGGTACATCAGGATGATGATTTCAATAGTACTATTGTCTTATAAGTAAACTGATTTGATTAAATACTCTCAGAGAATGATATTATTTCCAATGAATTTTCTAGAGAAACACATAAATAGGATGGGGAATAATAATTCATCTTTTCTAGCCCATTATCAAGTAGAAGATGAGAAATAATGTATTTTTTAAATGTTGTGGCCGAGCCTCATTTATTATTAATGAAAAGAAAATTCCTCTTTAACTGGGTTTAGGGAGACCCATTACATAGCCCAATGGCCATGTGGGCATTCAGCCCATTAAATGGCCCGTAGGCCCATTTTTTGGGCCCAATGCGCATTATATGAATAGTATTTCTCCAGTACATGAGCTGCTAAAGCACCGTAGAGTACTACCGCTGCTACAGTACCTTGTCACTACTGTTGTGCCCATCTTTTCTTCAGTGCCACTAATTCTATCGTGTCTGCACCAAATGGGGTTTGCTCCCCAATTTTTCGTATAGAATTATGTTTTTTTACCACTAATCCAAACCCCAACTAAAAAGAGAAATAGTGTATTTAATATAATCTTAGAGGACGTATATGTCACTAATGTCAATGAATTAGTTCAATGTATTGTTTCATCCAATTTTAAATCATTACTCTCGAATGCTAACCCTTTCCTGTTGGATGGATTTCCATGTGGTCGTGTAGACATTTTTATTATTATATCATGATTGGTGTCATATGATTCATATAGATTCATTGAAAACGTCCAAGATCAGAATTATAGTCCAGATATCATACTCTCCTTCAACTATGTAAGATCCACAGAGACTAAAGTCTTTCTGGGTTTTTTGTATGCTGCCTCTTTACATATTTTCTGGGGTGAGCTTGTGGAAATCATTCAAGAGTATGTTCATGTAGGTAAAATAACCTATCAACCCAATATCACTACCCCAATCATTATCCCAAATTATAAGTGCCCCTATTATTTAAGTTACATATACCTCTCATCTTGTTCAGAATACCGTCTGATATCCATGAACAAATTATCAATATAATATTATTTGTTCAACTTAATGAATGGGTCTATGAAAAATAGAATAGTTTCATAAATGGATGGTCCCCTACAAAAATATTTAAATGGATTTTGAAAATTTATGTGATATTAAATACATTCATTCATCTCTTAAATTACCATGAAAATATATTTGTAAAAATAATATGGATGGTTGGAGTGGGGGTTTATGCACAACGTAATGTCCTACATAGGCTTCTAGGTAAGGGTGATTGATATTTTTTAGATGTCACAAATCAGTTTATCTATTAGTTAAATCCATAGAGAAAAATTTGGGCTATTAAAATCATCTTTATGGATGATTAATATGTATATTGTATTCACCATATTTTTCATTCTTGTATATGAAACCCTTATAAAATATATATTTATATGAACCCTTAATTAAGGTGATTGACCATTCCTATATAGGATGATATTCAACATTTTTATAAACATTTAATTTATTTATTCTATAATATTACTCATCAATGTAAGGGATAAATCCATCTGAGAAATAAATATTATTATTAATGATGGTAGTAAGTTTATTGGGAATATTATTAATTATAAAAAAAACCATTTTGAACATTTCAAAACAATTTTTAGAATGGGGGGGGGGGTTCAAGAAAACACCAGCACTTCTTATATGTAATTTACCTCATGACCTACCTAGGATCCTTGATATCCTGAGGTATTCATTATAACAACCATTTTAATTTTTTTTAAATGAAATCAAATTGATTCCTCAATAGGAAGAATCATATCAAGTATTTTTGTGGACATATAACACATTCAAAATGTGTTCCCTATTTTAATACAGTTGTTTTTGTGTCTATGATAAACAGGATGAAGCATATTATGAGGAATACTGAAAATATATTTTCATCATTCATTTGGGTTGTGAACATGGAAGGGATATTCAAATGGGTTTTTTGGGGTTGGATGTGATGGAGGATGAGGCTAGGGGAATTAATCTGAGGAGTGCGATGGGGACTATGTTGTGTATGTGTGCTAAGAAGGTTTGGGTGTTTTTTGAAGTATACTATCATTGGTCTAAATTTATCATGAATAAATATGGTTTACACATGGAATTAATGATGTTGAGAACTTATAATTTATGTGATTCGATTCTATGGAAGATACCTGAACTAAAGAAAAAATAGTTCTTGATAGTTGAAAATAGAGAGATTAATTATTTCTAAAAAAATGATGGGATCTAATCATAGTTTCCTAGTATTCCTAACCAAATAATTATCAATCTCTTATGATATCAGGATTCATTCCATCATTCTTTATATTTTAATTCATTAATAGTTTTTGATCTTGAAAAAATCATTTTCAAATTAGATCATAGTGGGGTCATTTTAACAGGATTCATTTTAGGGACCTTCTTGGAAAATGAATACCACAACATTATTCATTAAAAATATTACCGGGATGAAAAGTAAATATACATCTATTCCAATGAAATTCCCTTGATTTTCAACTTCCCTGTTGGATGTATTTGAATCCATACTATATCTACCAATGATGATTTCATATATATGGTGATCAAGCATGAATAAAAATTACACAACAACTGAAAAATAATGAAGAATCATCCTATCAAATGTTATTTGAATGGGAGTGGGTAATTACAATGTGTTGAATCATTTTAGAATTCATCTTGATTGAAATTTAAAATTTCACTCGTACAGAATTCAATCATTATAGGTTAAATTGAAGATGAAGAAACAATCACTAGTGTAAGATGATAATGATTTTTATGCAGGATGGATAATGGTGTGTCTGGAATTAAAAAATAAGGGAATACATGAATTTTCACCTAGATAATGTAATGAATTGATTGGTAGTAATTTCTATTTTTGTTGTCAAACTAGTTTCACTTTTGAAACAATGGGATCCCGACCAATCATTATTAATGATTATGGATTGTAGAAAACCCTTTCGTATGATTTAGACACCTCTCCCATAGTGGTGATTCATATGTTTGTTGTCCCCAAATAGTTGGATTACTGTAAACATATATGTATTAGAAAATATTAGATTCATCTGGGGGGGGATGTTAATCATGGTCATAATTGATCATTAGTTTTTTCATTATATGGATCTTATAAATGGGGGAATTATCATCGAAGTATATTATTCCATTATTAATGTGTTAGAGTTTTTCCAATTTTGAAGAACTATTCATGACACTATGGAAAATTATTTTTCAATTTTTAAAATATCTATTCAAGAGAATTTTCACATACATTGGTCCATTACTAGTAACATCCATAGATTCAATAGCCACTCTAACAATTAGGTGAAATTTATTCACACATGGTTCTAGGGAAACAATGTTGCAGACTATCTTACTTCATGTACCACTTATGAAACCCATGTATTATCTTTTATATAATAGAATCTCTTCCATATTCATTTTATAGTAATTCTAGATGATATTCACATGGATTAATCCAATATATACCTAGTGTTTCAGTTCTTCCTCTTCCCATAAAATTCAAAAATTTTGATTTGACTAGTAATACAGGGTATCGTATTCCATATTTTTATTGCATGATATGATATTAATAATCTTATTTCTTCTATATTCTATTTCTATTTTACATTAAGTATTTTTTGTGTTATTTTTTACACCAGTCATCACCAGTTATCAACTTCATCGTCTCCCAATGTTTCTATATTGTCCCTCAAATATTGATGAAAATATCTTCTATTTGAGGAGGCAATAATGTAGACATGTGAACCTCCATTCTCGAATGGATGATTCAGCTTCGGTGTTACAAAATGGTATCAAATTTTCATTATTTTGAAATAATATTTTTGGAATTTATATAATAAATATAAATTAGAAAAAACTATTTTCGTAACGCATTTTTAGTAGTACATAAACCATGTACGAGGGAATATATATAAGAATTATTAAGTAGAACAATCTATGAATAATATTTAAGGCTTGAGTCAAGTATTTTCCATGTGTTATAATTTCACTTGTTCATCACTCAAGTAAATATCATATCTCCCAATCCGACTTGTGTTCCCATACTTTCGAGCCAATACTTAATTGGGAGACCCTCTTCGATTCACTTACACTATTCATTCAATAAGCCATTAATCCCACTTCAAAACCAGTCATGGAAAGTATTCTTCTTCATTGGATCCCTTGTTTGATATGGATTCTATTAACACCTCCACCACAATGTCCTGAATTATAAAACCATTGTGATAGTCACTTCTATGTGTCCCCTACTGAGGTTTGTATATATGCAGTCTGAGGTGTCCCAAAAAAATTTACAAGGGGTTATGATTCGTCGATATTTTTGTGGGTTTGTATATCTACAGTCCATTGGCCTTTTCTCCCAGAAAAAATGTTGGGATGTCCCTAATTTATATGATTATGGTAAATGTTCTTACCTCTCCCTTCTCAAAGACCCAGAACCCCAAGCCTCTTGTAGGGAAGTTATGGTTCATTATTTTTTTGATTCAAGAAAATGAAAAGTATCACTGCCCCACTTGGATAAATTTTATTGTAGCCATCTTGGTGTAAGCACATAACCATTCTGGTTGGAGGTTGCAGTCATACACCTCTCTACATCCTTCACCTTCACACCTTCCTTACATTAGACCATTTTCAAATGATAATCGAATATAGGGAGGTCTCTTCGCCTCTCCCTCATCCTCTGTCGTCGATGTAGGTGAGCCCTCTTCCACAAGCGTAGGAAGCAAATTATGAGTTCCTTTACTAAATCTTTGATATCCTATTTTTTCTCACACAGACCATGATTCACACGGGCTTAGAGATTTGTCATGATCACAACATTTTCACAACCACCTAAACTATGATAAATCTGATTCATCTTCCATCCAAGTTAAGTATGAAGCCTTTTCAAGGACCAGACCCATTAGATGTTCTTTTCAAAAACCCAACCCTATTTACATTAATATAGGCACCCTACTTATGAATAATCCCTAAATTAAACCCCCTAAATCCACAAGGAAGCCTTTTCAAAAAGTAATTCCAATCAAATTTCTCTCAAAGGACTATACTCTCTAATGAGATACATAGAACTATGTGGGACTTGATTCCCATGCACATGGGATACAAAGGAAGAATCCTTGTGGTTCAACCCCAATATTTCAAATCAACCATGTTCTCCTAGGGTCATATTCAAAATATGCTATAATCATACATTGAAACCCATATCATTTCCATGTTCCTTAGGTACATCGGCATAAGTTCCACACATAACAATGACTAAAAAACTTTAACATAGAATTCCTTACACAATGAAATCAATATTTATGGTTACAGCCATATCACATGGCCTTAAAATGTATTATGGTTTCCATTAAGTGGCACTGAACAACATGGGTTCTGATTCATTTCACAAGGATATGTAGGTAGCCCAATTTTTGGGTACAATCCCAATAAAAAACAAACCATCGTCTCCCTAGAAAACAATAAATTCTAGTGTCCCCCATTGAGTGTCTAAGAACCAGTATCATCATAACAAAGATTAAAATAATCTCTGAATAGTATATGATAAGATACCATTTATTTAGAACCTTGAATAGATAAAGATATCTCCAGTAATGAAGAACCTCAAATACAAACAGAAAATTAAAATATTTTCACATGTTAATAATTGATTTCAAAATCCAAAAGAAAGAAAAGTTTTACATTGAAAAATAATAAGGATTCAAAAAAATATCTTATAATTATAAAGACAGTCCTGATGTAGAAAATAATTCCCCAAAAAATGGTGTGATAAGCCAAACCTCCAATCCTCTCAAATAATGGACCTTCTTAAGTATCATAATGGTAAATCTTAATTAATGATTACCTATGGAAATATGATCCTTTTGGATAAAAATATTTCGTGTTTCCGGTTCTGTAAATAAATCCAATGGAAACCTCCTGGATGTAGTGATTATTAAAACTAGAACACAGGTTTCAAGGAAGTATAAGACAGACAAAATTTAAAGTCTCGATTCCTTGGAGGGAAATCAGAGATGAGGTTCAAAACAACCATTCTGTGTAGTAGGTAATGTGATACGTTCTAAAGTGATTGTGGCCATGAATGAGGAAAATGAGTAGAAATTTGAAAAATAATAATATGTCAGTTAGGATTTTAATCTTTTCTTACATATTAGAATCCAAATATGGAGTGGTATAATCCAGGTAATAGATTATTTTCTATATGATTCATAAGAGGTAGAGTTCATAAATAATAATGATGTATATACTTTGGGGTTCGATGATATAATGATGTGAGACATTGGTTTTTGGATGTCCCACAAGATTACCGACATTAGTGGATCTGGAATACATTGTTGATAAAAACATGTAATTATTTCTTCAAAAAGATTATGTGTAATTTTATTTCACTCTAATGGGTATTACCTTCACAAAACTGACTAGGAGAGAACAGGTAAAGAATATCATGATTAATTCAAGGGGAGTTCCTGCAATGGTTAGTGCTAACATTTTTTATGGTTTGTATGGGAATTGAACTAGTTTCATGGGTGACTGTTGAATATAGGTTTGGATTGCAAATAAATTATGGTCAAGTACTGTGGGTACGTAAAATTGAATGGGTTTTGCTGTAATTTTCGTTTTTAAAATGAGTCGATCATGTGGATAATGGTCCTTTGATAATGGAGGGACAATGAGAACATTTTATTTTATATTTGATTGGAATATGAGAGATCATGTTGCTGAATTTTTCAGGGAATAATAGATTAATCTTGTGAATCTATATGATGATGGGGATAGTGTTTTTGAATTTTTTTGGTGTTCAGTTATCCTTATGGATAATGGTAGTGTTTGTTATAGTAGTCTATTTTTTTGTTTATTGGTGTAGACCATGGATCAAATTATATATGTAAGAGTCATATATCTGTTGGAATTTTTAGACCTGAAATTAATACATTGGGAAAAAATTATAAGGTGTGTTGGGTTTTTCAGAGTCTCTCAGTAGAATCATGGTGTCCTTTTATCAATGTAGTGGAGTTCAATGTTGTGTTTTTTGACATTGTTTTTGGGTATATTGCTATTATTTATGATTGTTTAAGGAAAAAAATTGAATTTTTTTACTTCTATAATATTATTATACATTATGGATTAGAAATTACTGTTGATGTGAACATAGAATATAGTGTCTTTAAGGTGGATTATTAGTTATATAGGCTACTAAAATACCGCCCTGATATAAGTTCATGAGGCAATAATGATGATACATGTGTGTCATACTGTAATAGCATCATAATGTTAGACCCCAGTGTAGTGTTTGGGATAATTACGTAATCAATAGAGGTTTTTCGAATCATCAACTATTATGATTTTTTTCATGATTTCTAATTATGATAAGTCATTCTATGCTTTGAACTCTACATGATTGTTTCAGTATTTTATGAATTATCAAGAGTGGTGTGTTAAAAGACTATGATTAATTTTGTCCCCAATATGATCATGCCATGTTGTGGGGGGGGGGGGGGTTCAATGTCCATGAGCATTTATTAGGTTATAAAATGTGGTCCTTCAGTTGTCTTGTTATTTTGGTACAATGACATCCTTTCATTTTCTATATAAATAATTTTAATATAATTTACAATTTTTTTCACGCTAGGAACTAGGAGGATGTGAGATTATGAGTTACGATGAACCTATAAATTAATTAACAAAAATATTGAATATTTTAATATAAAACATGCACGTTTTTATTCTATAGAAGAATAACCCTTGAATGAGGAATAATATGGTAAATATGAGATTATTGATACGTTGAAAACTTTATTTTTACCCATAGAGAGACGAAATTGTTTTCAATATTTGGTGTTGAGAGTTGCCACCATCATGGTAGAAATATTTAAATAAATTGAAAACTTTATTTAATATTTTTATTTATAAATAATAAAATAGATATTTTTATTAATACTATATTATAATCAATTCTTGTGCCAAGCTACATAACTCTATGAATTGAGAGGTGGGAATTAGAGTAAGGCATTGATAATGAAGAAGAAGGATCATTGATCATTATCTTCAAAATAATTTGAGGATCGCCCAAATGATGAGAACACAACTTTATTTGTTTTTAGTGTTTGATTCAACCATAGGGAGGATACATTTTCATTATAGTTTATTTCCTCATAGATTAATACATGAAATCACAAAAAAAATTATTGTTGTATTTTTTATTAACTATTCAATGTTGCTTATATGTACTAGTTTCTTTCCTCTATTGTTTTGTACTTATTTTTCTAATATTACTACGCTACATTCATCATTATAATGGTAAAAAATCAAAAAAATACTCTAATATAACCATTTAATATTCCCCATTGTTTTTTACATTATCCCAATTTATTCAAACATGTAATCAATATTACTTTCTATGTATGGAAGTTCAATGAATAACAGTTATTCAACTGTTTCAGGTCCTTTAAATGATGCAATATATGGATACCAAGGGTTTAATTCATGAGAATTTTTGGGATCAAGGAACAATGATATATGATGAGTAAATTTGGGTCAGAAAAAATTATTGATAAACCTTCATCATTGTCTCACATGTGATATAACTTCATGATGGGATACTTTTCGACATTCAAGATGAAGGAAGGATAGTATACAATGTGTGGAGATGGGATGGCTGAATAACCCCAATTATTCAATATGTGAAGAGATTTTAAGAAATGTTTTTAAAATGATATGAACATGTGAAGATACCAAAGAATCATTGAAATTCCACATTACATAGTGTGTTCCCATAAAAACACAAGTTTTGTGGGGTCCCTGGTTTTGGCATTAGGGATTCATGTGAAATAAAGTATCACATGCCATGTGACACATATCACAAATAATATGAACATGGGTTTGTTTGTAATCATGTGTCTCAATTAATACATATGCATGGACACATCTAAGGATATATTAATAGGTATAGTACATTGGAATATCTTGATACACATGCACATCCATAGTACATGTGCACAACTAGGTGTACATGGGAATAGGTTGAGTCACACAACCATAGCTAGGTGTATGTTAGAATTGTAAGAGATACACATTCATCTATATAGGTATATATATTATTATAAGTTCACACCACATACCCTCAATACTAATAAACCACATAAATATAGATGTCTTAGATCCCTTCACCTCTACTTTCTATACCCATTTTAGTTTAATGTAATTACTTGTTCCTTCAAAATATAGATGGCTTAGATCCCATCACCCTTTTCATGGTGGTCACATCAATAGGAAGAACTTTCACATCAATTTTATGTGGATTTTTTATAGTGGATTGTGTAGGTAATAGAATCTATCGATGGTTTGAATGTTATGAGGCCACCCGTTGAGTAGAGGATTGAAAATGCAACACTAGTAAAGAATCAACACAAACTACACATACTTCATCAGTTCCAAAGGTAGGTTCCACCTTGTATTCATGAAGAGATAAGCCACTAGTTAGATGAGGATTTTATTGAGGTGTTGATCATAGTTTTATTCCATGTGAGTACATTGGATTATCATAAATAGGTCCTAGAGATTAGTCATCTTAAATGATCATTTCACAGATTGTAGATTCTAGAAACATAATGACATGAAGATATGACTCTATTATGGTCATAATTATGGAATCAATTCAAGGGGGGTGTTTTCTTCTAAAATTTTAGTATTGAGAATCAATGTGATATTCATGTTAATGTACAGATGTATGAAAATATATGAGTATTCAGTTTGGTTAACTGAACATTTTTTTTAATCATTAGATATGGGTCATGATCTATTCATTAAAAATTATATTTTTATAGGGAATATGAAAATATACCATAGATGGAGTGATATCTACTTTAATTATAATAAATTATAGAGTTATTTTGTTGGAATTAGTTATCAAATGATTCTAAGAAGAGTAGACATCTAGAGAGTGTGAGGTAGTGGTAAAAAGGGAGCTCATAACTTTGAAGCAGGTGGTTGATGACAATAACAATGATATTAATGTGAAATACACTTCTGGATATGATCCCCAGATAGTGGATCAATAGTTCATGGCTATCATGATTGATTGATTCATCCTATATAGAGGTATTTCTTCTCTTATTATTGTTGGTGGTATCATGCTTGAGATTGACATAACTGCAACAGAAATAACAGAGAGGGTGTAAATAAACAACCTTGAATGAGATAGTGTCATTAATTGGGAAGTATTTAGGGAACAATATGTAGAAGATGGTATCTATATTAGTTGGATTTGGTCATCGATTTTTCCTATTAGAACAACCACCACTAGGTGTCTTACTCAAGGCTCAAGGAGTTATTGTTTAGGTTGGAGGATATATATAGGAAGTGGAGGCCTATGACCCTGAGGTTCCCTAGTATATTGGAGGTATGGTGTGTTTTTAATTTAGATTTTCACATGTACTAATAGATATAGGATCCAATAATTATTTTCACTTTATGTATCTATTTAAAGACATAGTTATTTTCGTTGATCCCTTGGCTAGACACATGTGCATAGAGACACCTACTGAATGTGACTCTAAGATAAAAAAAATATTTTGATAATGTGTCCTACCTAATTAAGGTGATTGTTTCATATGGGTCTCTTTTTAGTGGTTATGAGGATTTATGATGAATTTTAATGTATGGAATGTTTATACATAGTTCATGCCATGATGGACTATTACATGTGGATGATGCAGTGTATCTATGATGATGGGAAAATGGTTTCCTTAATGGGTGAGAAAGAAAAACAGAAAGAGAAGGATGGGATCATTCCTAGGAAGATATAATCAACTAATCACCATTGGATTGTTTTATTCTTGAGTATTGATATTATGGGATTTATTTTTCAATAATTGGGTGTGTATTATGATAACCTCATTACCAAAGATGTGATGGGCTTTCCTCCATACTGAGATACGGACATATAAAATGGCATTCAACCCAAAACATCCCTAATATATAATCCATCATAAATAAATTATCCAATATATATTTTAGACTTCAAGATTTAGTTGGTGAATATACATATTATCAAATTTTCCAGACAAGTGTTTCAGTTATGCATTCCCAGTGTTTTTCTCCAAGAAGGAGTCAAGTTGATTTAGGTTATTCAATGATTTTTAGCAGCTAAACCAGGAGACCCTGAATAATAAATGTATACTATTACAGACATATGATGTCCTCGATTAGTTCATAGCAGTGTCAAAGTTCACATAGATTGATTATATAATAGATTATTACTATCTTTCTGTATGTGATGATGATATTACAAAAGAAAAAATTTCATATTTCTATAGTCACTATGATTACATATTGATTCATTTTATAATGAGTAATTCCAAAATTTTGTTCATGGGATTCTTGAATGAGACCCCTCTGTCATTCTATGACAGGTTTGAATTTGTATTCATTAATGAAATCCTTGTTTATTTGATGTCTAAAAGGAAACATGTTTGACACTTGATGATACTCCTGGATGTTTTTTGAGGGAACCATATTTATGGGAAATTCTTAATGTGTCAGTTCAAGATTAATGGGTTCCATATTTTTTGTCATGTAATCTTAGTTTATGGAGTAGTAGTAGACATGGTGGAGGGTGTTACATTATTATATAGGTAGCTACCCAACAGAGAGAAGGGTTGTGAAGCATCGTTTTCTCAGTACAGAAATATATGAGATTCATTCCTGATTTTGAAAGGATATTTTCCACATATCCTATTTAGAACCAAAATGGAAATCCATTTGTTTCAATATTGAGGTGACAATAAGCATCACTATAATTGCTGGAGATATTGATGAGTAATCCCATCATGAAATTTCCATTAGATTGTGTAAATTATGTAGTGTTATGTGATTCCTATAGGATTTGAAATAATTGTTTTGTTTTATAGGGTAATTTTTTGATCGCCTATGGGTCTAAAATGTTGAGACTACATTTGCAGAACTATGTTACACAATATCTAATATTTGAAATAGATGTATTTACTCTAAAGATCTACAACACTACCTCATGGGTGATAACTTTACCATATATTTTTCCATAATATTATAATGAATTTGATCTCATAGATGTACCATAATATCATATAAATTTGGTGGCTAGAGTTCCTTCATAACTATGAATTTGAGATAATATATACTAATGGGTAGGGGAATATAGTAGATGATGCCCTTTAGTATGATATCAAAGTCATGGTTGTTGATTGAGTCTTAGAAGTAGATATTCTCATTTATGTTTTCTTTAGTGGATAAATATGATGAATCATATCTAATGTTAATGGTTTCTACCCCCAATATATGTTGACTGTATTATAGAGGAACTTCATAGAGATGTTTACAATCAGACCAGGGATTTTAAGATATCCACTAGAGGTGGTCATAAAAGACCTTATGACGGTGGGTAACATGAAATCCATTTCAGAAGAAATATTTAGGTACTACTGAAATTATAATATGAGGTGATAAAGTATTTTCATTCATCCCATTGGGAGATATGTCTTGATGATGATAATATGTACTAGCACATCTAGAATTAGTTCTAGTGGCCAGTACTGATGATTTTAGTAGCAAATTTTGTCTCTTAACACATCAATTATCAATTGGTCATGGATAAGGAAAATGTTATACCATGTTTATATCAAACCGTTATGGATTTATAGATGATGTGGTATAAGAAATAAATTGAATTAGTGATGTTTCTATAATGGACATTTCGATAAATGATTGCAAATGGGATAACATAGACTGACTAACTAAATATGATATCATCCAATCCATTATAGAGAAGAGATCAATTCTATAACTGAAACACATTTATGTGAAATAGATAGTCTTAAACCATAGGGTTCCCTCAATGATCATTTTAAAAATGGATTCTCACTTAAAATCAAGATTAATGATAGGATTTTGGGAGGATTTTGGAAAATAGTTGTGGTTGAACATGACAATTCACCCCTAGAATGACTTTCAGATATTCTGTACCATTCAGGTTTACGAGGATATTATTTAGGCCGGTGTGTTTGATTTTAGTTATAGATAGAAGTATCCCCAATACTAACTGAAACTTAATTTATTTATTTCCAAGCAATTTTTGGGAAAAAGTGAGAAACCATGGTTTAGACAGAAAATGAAATAATAGATCCATTAAAATAAAATTTAAGACAACTATAAATTGGCTCCCTAAATAGTTTCCATGAGATATTGAGTACCTGAGTTAATGGTTTAACCGTTAAGAGATCTTTAAGCCTTAATTTCAATTTATCCCAAGTCTGAACATACTCCTCATGGATGATCTTCCGATTGTTGAAAACCCCAACTAAAATCATGTCCTATCTGTCAATTCAGTTATACTATTCATCATTTGGATTCATCCTCAAAGCCCTTCACATCGCTCTACCAGCTTTTTCTTCTATAGCGTTAAGGAAAAAAACCTATTCAACTGTTTCTTCATCCGAACTCATTAGTAAATGTAATGATTGATTGAGAGAATCATCATCCATCTGCAAGACATTTTTTTGCTGAAGGTGTCTCCATGGGAGGTGGAAAATATGAGTAATATTTTCACTCATTAGGGATTCCCTTCCAGTCCACATCACTAGTCGCGCTACCCGGGGCTAGCTGGTCATCCATAGTGTATCTTATCTTGATTGATTTAACCTCCAGCACTGGATCTTCATTAGTCAAACCATCAAAACGATTGTTGAGATCAATATCTTCCACTTACATTCTAGGACCTGATTTAGTTGGAATCATAGTGGCTATAACCTGTCCTCCAATAGGTGACCAGACTACCTCTTCATAAGAACCAACTCAAGGAGTCATTGGAACTCCCTCACGAGTTTCATCAATAACACTTTACATCTATGTATGGGTACAATTGAAACCAATATATATTCAAACACCCGGTGAATTACACGGAGAAGTCACCGCTATTTGGTGTTTCATACCATTATGATCTCCGATCAACGTGTTGAAAACATCCTTGAACATGTGCTCAAGAAATAGAGGTACTGACTTAAAATACTCTTCATTCTGGGTGATCCGATTTGGCATTGAAAAATCCAGCTTCTCAGAAGGAGCCATATCTACAGCAATAAGGCTCATACAACTGTCAACAGGGGACACGACTACATAATCCATCTATATAGAGACACTAGTACCATTGGGATTTGAGGTCCCCACAAATTGTTTCTCAGGTGGATCAATTCTGCAATCGACAGAATTTGAATATTTATAAAACAATTAACGATATTCCCACTGAAGATGACCCAATCGACAACACGATGTGCAGAAATCATACCAGTTCACAAAATCCACTGGTTGTTGGCACCGAAGCTCGTTTTCACCCTCATCCATCCTTATTAAATAGGGGGTTTGGAGACATCGACTTCCATACAAATTCGGGGTGCTATATGACAACACAAATTCCTCAAACTCTCATCGAAATAAAAAAACCATCCAACCATATTTACTAACAATTTCAGAATACTAGGATATTAGAAAGGAAGGGGGGACCCAGAAAGATCACCCAGATCGTCTGTGTGATCTATGACAAATATTTTGTGGATTATCTTGGAATATATTATCACTACTCATAACTATTAAAAGAATTAAATAGACTGATTATGATGACCTTCAGAGTTTGAGGAGGTATGTAATGTGTTATTGATAGTATCACCTTGACATTGATTTGAGAGATTTGGCTAGGAAAATATGTTATCTCCAATATTCAGTGGACCATTCATGATAGTTGTAGGGTTGGTGAGGTTGGATACCACTTGTCCATACAATCGAATTTCCTTTTAGTACAAAAAATATTCCATGTTTAATATCTAAGGAGTATGTTCATCACTTATTACATGTTATCAACTATGAAAAGATATAAATTGATGATAGAGATACCTTTGAGGACTACTTAATGGATATTAAGGATAAACTAGAGAATATTATCTATGGGTGATTTATTACCTTAGTGTTTTACTAGTGGAATCATGAGAATATTCAAGTGAACACTAATGGGGGGGATACCTAGATGTAACTATAGTACCCAAAACCTTTTGGGTTTCATATTTCATTTTGGTATGAAAATTTCTATCATTGGGATTATTTATAATCCATTATTTCATGTAAAACATTGAATGAAATCTGATAGTAATTTAAAATCAGGTCACTAAGAGAAAATGAGATTTTGGGGGCCGATGACCCAAAAATAGCCTAATTAAAATATATAATATTTAATATCATTTAACTATAATTTTCCTAAAAATTTGAAATAACTCTCAAAAAAGGACTGACATACAAATTTTGAGGCCATTATTTAGTCTAAAATGTAGGGTTTACTAAAGGGGAGATATAAACATGGTATGTGATGGGTGTTGGGAATGGACACCAAAATTGGTTAAATAAAAAAAATTAGCTTAGTTAATTTAATTAGAAATTACGAACTATATATCATTGATAAATACAAAATTATGAGAAATTCATAGAGTAATATATATTACACTGATAATTAATAGGATATTATGGTAGGAAGGATTGATGAATTGTGATGATGGATTGAGGATCGAAATTACCAATTAATTTAGAGTTTCTCTCCAATAAGGATGATGTTGATTACTTATTTTAAGTGATCTTTCCAGCCAAAGAGAGGGTATAGTTTTACCTGATTTATTTCCAACTTATTATCCCATGATAATCCAAAATCACTAATTATAAAATATATTTTAATGAGATGATCAATATTTTGGGTTCATGTTTCATTATTCCTAGATTTTTTTAATTTATGTTTTAATTATTATCACTCATCATTCATCCTTGTAATGGAAATGAATTGAGGCCATCCTATGTATGGCTGATGTTCATTCCATATTTTATTATTTCTTTCTCTCTCCCTTGTTTCAATTCATGATTCATTCCCATCAATTTATTTGGTTTATTTATTGACGAATTCCTAGTATTTGACCATTTTTTGAATATTCTTTGGTCAAATGGATAGATAACAGGGGTGTGTTTCGAGAATTGTGTTTCAGTAACAGTGAAATGAAAGTCAGAGATTGATGTTCGATCAAATCGGAATGGTTATTCATGTTTGTCATGCTTTGATGAATACTAAAATGATGTGGTGCATAATTGGACAATTTTTTAGTGGATCAGAGGATGTAATCCAACATTAGGTGAAAATAGGGATGTTAAACTCCAGTTCATCCATATTTGACTTAATAGCATATAGATTATAGAATCATTTATGTTACATGGGGTGTATGTATAAAAACACATGGCATGTGGAGAGCCACACTCTAGTTTTTGGGTATTATGTGAAACAAAAAAAATCCATGTAACACACCTCAAATGATATGCTACCATATTCTAGAGGATAGATGTATATTCATGGAATACATGTGCATTGACCTATCTAGATACAAGGACCCAAGTTGAGTACTTATATAAGGCATGTTACTCATACAGAAAGATAACACATTGTCATAACATGGTGTAAAAGAGTATTGGAATCGATACATTGGAAAATCCTGGTTTACACAGGCATGGATTTTAAAACACCATAACAAACATAGGTACTTCTAGGAATTGAGGTACACTCTTTGTACCATCTATTAAACACCATGTACTTCTTAATATATGTATTACACCCCTTTTTATCTTCATTTTATTCCTTTTTCATTTCATCAATATTCCATGTAACATCAACATGAGGGAAAAATGTGGTATTATTTCCTCACCATAGGATTTTGATCTCTTCTACATGATTGTATTTGAAAGTGTTCACTTTATTCCTTCATGATTCCTAATATTGGATCCTCTGTCAAATATTTTCAAGGTATCTTTTTTGGTATTGGAATAACCACCATGAATAAGGAATTGATCCACTATTTTAATTATGATGCAGTTCAATTTTTTGTGTTCACCATTAAACAAGTCTTTGATCCGTTATTTGGGAAATGTGATCATTAATGATCAAATGATTATGTCTTTGAAAATTGAGATGTTCATGACAACTTAAACATGTTTCTATATTGTAATAATGGCTCATGGAGATAGCTCTCCAAGATAGGAATTACATTAAAAATATATATAGATACAAGTGGATTGATGTATATGATTAGACCATTTTGTGATTAGCTTTCTGTTATGAGTATATATGGGTTTCTCTCTATTTATCATTATGTCTCATTTCCTGAATGAAATACCTGTTTATTTATATTATCATTTCTCTTTATTATGTATTATTAGTGATTTTAGGGTTATTATTCCTTATATTATACTCACCCCTCCAGGTTTAATTATTAGTTGATTAATCTTGAATCCTCATGATTAGTGATTCTGGGGTTCTTATTATGTATTCTAAAAATAACCTCTTTGTGGAATCTTCCCACAAGTATTGTGACTTATATGGTTTAAATTAAATTGGATGGTTTCCTAGGTGGAATGGATATTTTATCGTTGTGTATTGGGAATGACACATTGCTGATCACATAAATGATCCATTATTAATATTCTACTTCATCTAATAAGGTTAGACTTTATTAAATGTTTTTTGGTGGGCTGGTATTTTACCTTATTGTTGTATTTAGAATTTTACTATGCTTTGATTATGTTATATATATATATATGAATTCATATGTATCAGTTTTATTATTTTTCTATAAAGAATGTAGGTGATAATGGAGATGTGTGTGTGTACTTAAATATATTTAGGATAATGCCCCACATATATGTGATATACATACCCAGATCTAGTCACAAGCCCATGCCTTATTAGTGTTGGGATAGGGGAGGTCACACAAGGAATACCACTGAAAATATAGGACTCAATGGGAACGATCATTATATGTTATGTAAGTCTATCTGATAGATAATAGAAATAGTTTTTTTTGTATTTGAATTCAACTTCTAGTGGGACATTATAGTTCTCGAGAATCACTAGTGGTGGAATTTCATACTTCTCATAGGAAGTTTTACGTAGTTGAATATAAACTATAGGTAATGGATTTTTTTCATTAACATAAGAAACTGAGTTATATCATTTATATATAGATAATACTATTAGGGTATTTATCAGAGATAATTAATAATGAACTAGTGACATTGACATATAGTTTGATGATTGCATAATTATAAATGACATTTAATGGGGGTCACTATAGCTCCATACATGATTCATGAGATGAATCATGTGAAAATTCGTGATAAATATTTATTTGGGACATAAACACTTTGACGAGTAATAAAATATTGAACTATAGATTGTGGGATTGGGAAGGACCAGTTTTTGTCTTGTTTTTTATAAATTATTTGTTAGTGATAATATATTTATTTAAAGAGAATAATATATGAGTTTTAAACTAGAAAAAAGAATGGTATATTATCCCATGTAGATCCTCTCACACTAGAGTATTGTTTCATTACAACCTCCCTAAGGAAAAATATAAATGGGAATAAAATGTTTGGGATTAGGGGCCTAATAATTTCATGGACCACCATAAGAACTCATTGAGAATGATAGGTCCTTAATGAAAGATACAATAATTGACTAAAACATTTATAAGTGTAATATGTGTGTTTTTATACATTATTAATAGTGTTCTATGTAATTTTTGAAATGGGTATTGTATTGAGTAGTTTCCATCTAGTTTACGACGGTTTTTGAATCCTATAAGGGGGATCATGGTTTGATCATGGATAAATGGGATTAATTCATATTAACCAAGATAACCATGTATATTATTATATAAGAGTATATGGAGGTACAATATTGTTCCATGTTTAGAACAATCTTTTCCAACTTTATAATATATCACAAAAAATATGTTATCCCAGAAATAATAAATATAAATATTGATGTATGGTTTACCAAACCATGAAGAAAAACTATACAGGTACCTAAAAGAGTTAGTGAGTCTCAAACACTTGGAAAACTATTTGGTAATTCATCAGAATGAACCACGAATATGGTATAAATTAATTTTAAATTTATATCTCAAATTTTCACTCTTAATTTTTCTTGTTATACTTATGGATATCAACCCTTTGAACATAAGTGGAGGTTGATAGAAAATAACATTACTTTGGATAGAAATTCATTTGGATATTGGGAAACCAAACATCAAGATTTCATGGTAATGGGTATTTTTCCACCATTTATATAATTATTTGTAGATATTTGATCATATCATAGTTAAAGACCCATGACATAGACAGTCATGGCTAGATATATGTGTTATGACATGATAGTGTGTGATTCCAGCTACATTTTTATGGAACTAATTTGGAAATATGTACTTGTCTATATCATTATCTGATTGATCGATAACTATTTTATATTTTGGATATTTTTTGGTATATATAAGCCAATATTATACTTTTTCATATTCTTCAGATTAGAACAACACTCTTGAATCCTTATGTGGTCATTCAACGATGGATCTAATGATATTTGGTGTATGAGTTTTAATCGAGTTTTGAAACATTACATTGATCATCAATAAAATTAATGTAGGTTTTACCTTAATACTTTTGGAAAAATTTATAATTGTTTGATATGTCAACATTGCTTTTTGTAACCATGAAAAATATCAAGATATGATAATTTTGGGTCTTCTTATTTGTATCTTAGGAAATATCTAAAGATATGACATGACTGAGAGTGTATGTCGGTGTTTCTCCCATGATTCCATTCTTTATTTGACATTCATTATCTTATGGTTGTTTGTTTATGTCCAATAAATCATATCATAAAATTAAATAATTAAAATTGTGTGTTATACATGATTAATTTATTAATATTACATACTTGTGTCTGTGTCGATCATTAATCCTCTATTTATATGTCCATTATTAGAATGTGTATGTATCTCAGATGCCCTCACATTATATGACATGTTTCTTCATGTGTAATGATGAATACATTTCTCTATAAGGAATGATTATGTATATATGTGTGTGGAACATGGTCTTATGTTTTCTAGTATTAAATTGACTAGTCGAACTATCATGGATTGTTTGATCCCTTTGAGGGGAAGCTTATATTACATGCTATGAGATAATTTTTATGATGCCTTGAATGATACATGGTAGGAAATGAAGTCGTTTTATGAAAAACCAGAGACTATCAATGGGGTATAAAAGCTTTATACCAAGACCTCAGATAGTTTATGGGGGGTATAATGGCCTTATGGAATGAATCAATGAATCAATGATTCTCAGTATGTTTTTATATGTATGTTTTTATTGTGGATTTATATGAGATTAATGTAAACCGAATATATCTTCTCTTCATGTCTATATCAAATGAAGGTGGGGTTTGGGTTTGTTTTGGACCGTTTAGCGCATGTAAGATCCCGGTTCTTAGTTTTGAGGTACAAGATTCTTATTTTTCCTTTTCCTTCAGTGTTTTTGAGGAAATATGGAAAATGGGGAAAATCATAAATTTTGGAACTACACGCCATGTAATTTTTTACACATCGTGTACTTTTGTCCGTGTGGAATGGGTACACGGGGCATGTATCATTGTCGGCGACAAAGGGTGTATGAACAGACTACACGCCGTGTAGTGGTACTTTACATGCCGTGTAGTCCGTCGACATGATTAAACAGTAAGGCGGTGGAGCAGCCGCCAGCTGGGCGACAGTACACGCTGTGTACTCGGGAGTACATGCCGTGTAATCTTGTCGACAGATGAACAGTGCGGCGGTGCCGCCAAATGAACTGTTAAATTAAATAAGTACAAGTCGTGTACTCAGAAGTACACGCCGTGTACTTTGTTTTTCGGCTTAAAAAAGGCACTAGCCACCTCATTTGGCAGAGGAGTCATTTGGGCCAATATAGAGCCAAGGAGGACGGCCGACCCTTTGAAGATCTGCCGGGTGTTCGTCTGGAATTAGTTTCTGCCTCGAACGATCCCGTTGAAACCGCACGGGTAAGGTCTTCCACCTCCTTGACCACTTCTGACCAATTCTTCTCCTAACTGATTTTATTTACGTTTGAATGGGTTTTGTTCTTCGTCAGAACTACGCCTTACTTTGGTGGTTCTACAGTCGGTGTTCGGGTATAACGTTCGTTGGTGTATAAGGTAGGTGGCTTGGTGTAAATTTCCAACTGTCGTGCATTTTTGTGTGTTTTTGTTCCACAAACCCATGTTGGGGTGTCTTGTGGCAGAGTCCATTTCTATATATAATGCCTAGAATTGTATAGGTGATTAAACTGTGATAATAAACTACTAGTTGGGATCGTTTCTTGGATCTGGAACCACCACGGGGGTGTGTTCCACTGTTTATCCATTTGGCCAGGATACCTGAGGGTATGCCTTTAATGTAGTAATTATAGAATTGCTTTGAGAGGAATTTCTTGTTTCGGCTTGTTTACCTATTGGGCATGGCCCGGTTACCTATTTAGCCTGTGGGTGTTGTTGTATTTAGCCTGAGGGCATTTTTGTGATTAGCCTTTGGGCACTGCACTATTTAGCCCGAGGGCTGTTGTATTTCTCTTGAGGGAAACCTTTCGTGCCTGAGGGCGTGACTTCTGTGCCTGAGGAGGACACTTTGTACACATGAGGGTAATTTCTGTTACGTTCAAGGGCTATACCTGCGGGTTTTATTTTTCTTACCCGAGTGTAAGGTTTTGCGTGTCTGAGGATGTGGACTGTTTGTTTAGAAATGAATGGTGGTTATTTCTAGTATATAATGAATTAAATGAATAATAAATTGGAAATTTAATTGTTAAGTTAGTTACTTGTCAGTACTGCTTACTTTATTGCATTTTACTAGTGCACACTGTTGTTGAATGCTTACACGCAGTTGGGCACCGGCCTTTGGTGGGTGCCTATTGAGATATCTTTCTCACACCCTGTTATGGCCATGATTTTCAGCCCAAACAAATTATGTTTCTGTAGGTGTAGATAGGGGAAAGAGTCCCTATATAGGTACTTGACTGTTGCTGAGGAGTATGGGGCATGGGACCGTGCCTAGGCTTGAGATGCTGCTGCCAGTTGTTTTGATGGTTTTGTTGTACCGTATATTCTGTTGTACTAAATTGATATATAACAAGTTCTGGCTGTTTTTGAAGAACTTGAAACATGTAGCATCATCATTTATATACTTTTGGTTATATCCACTGCTGTAGCTTATTTCAATTGTGAATGTTTACTGATTCCACTGTCGTTTTATGTTTATTTTGTTTTTCCGCTGCGCTACACTTTGACAAATGAGGGAATAGTTTCCCCACTATCAGACCTGGTCCCTCACTGCTAGTCGGCATCCTCTTTTGTTTGGGGAAATGCGCTTGAGGACACGTGGCGAACTGGGCTCGGGGCACCAGTTGTGTGGCACCATGGTCCGGGACATTACAAAGTGGTATCAGAGGGGTTTATTTTCATTGACTTACTATTTGAAGTCATAGTCAGGGATAAGATGGAACAGTATTTGATAATAAGCTGGGCCTAGGCGTAGCTAACCCGTGTACAGGGAAATGCCAGTCTACCTCATATTTTGCATTCTTTTGATTTTACAATTTTACGGTTGTTATGTTTTCACCATTTGGTGACTCACATTGGATTGTGCTGTATATATTTTATCTGTGGGTTCTATTTAGTTGAAACCCAATGAGATGAGGGTATGCCATCTCATGCATCATGTAGGCACATGATTGATATAACATACCATGCATTGTTTCCATTCCATGTAGGTGCATTATAATTTTCATGTTGTTGTGATAGTTATCATGCTAATAAAGAATGCTGTTGTGATAGTTGCTTGATAATACATGCCTTGTGATATGGTATTTTTGTTGAGATTGTTTATATAATGGACTCCAAACATTGGTTTTTGGGGATTATGGGCCCCCATTGACTGGAATTTGGTTGATCATTGATTGTTTATTGGTTATAACACATATAAGATCTCAAAAATTGATTCGTAGGGACTATGGGCCCCCACGGGTCAGAATTTGACACTTAGGTGTTAGTATAAGTATTTTATAGGTTCTTGGTATGTTTCTGAGGCATACTGTCTGGAAACCCAGTATACACGCCGTGTAGTTTTTTTATACATGCCATGTATTCTCTTCTGTTCGGGAAGAAAGATGAACATTTTGAGTACACGCTGTGTACCCTGAGTACACGCCGTATTGTATCTTCACGTTTCACAAACCATGTGGGTGGTGACACAGGGAATGGCATGGCTTGGGTAAAATACGCCGCGTAGTTTTTGTACACACCGTGTAGTGTGACCCAGAGTCCGGCCGTGTAACTAACAACACGGGTCGGTGAACTCCTTGACAGAACACGCCGTGTCATTTATAGACACACCCTGTAGTGTGACCTGGGGACTCGGCCATGTAACTAACAACATAGGCCGGTGTCACCTCTCCCCGAACATGCCGTGTACCTGTGGGACTCGCCGTGTAGTCTTGTTCAAGGACAAATCGTGTGGAGTTAGATGTGTGTCTAGGAAAAAGGGTGACGTACACACCGTTTTCGGGTGTAACACGCTCTGTAGTGTCAATCCGAGTAGTCGGCCGTGTCACAGAGGACACTGGCTGTTGGAAAATAACACCGTACACACCGTGTAGATATAATACACACTGTGTAGTTTTGTTCGACGGAAGCCGTGTGTTTTAGCCGTGTAGAAGGACCTAGGAAGGGGAAGTGATGTCAAGTACACGCCGTATAGTTAGTGTACATGCTGTGTAGTATTTTGTTTCAAATTTTGAATGCCTTCCTCCTCTTGTTTCCTTTGTGGTTCCTTTGCTTTCTGATCTTAATAATCTTGAATATGAGGTGTGCGTTAGACCTTGTAGAGTCATGCCACCTAGATGACCGCGAGTTGTCCTCCAGGAGAGCAGTGATGATTATACTCCGGAGAAGGTGGGCCACGGGCTACTAGGGGATCCTCCAGCAGAGCCAGATGCGGCGCCAGCTAGTATATCAGACACAGGTGTGGAGGGGCAGTTCCGTGAAGGCTTTATGTGGTCATGAAAACCATTTAGGGAGCACCGCATGCTGCCACATCTATTTCCGAGCTGACACGTATCTTTCACTAGCAGCATCTGCCTACATTTTCTAGGGATGGTAGACCGTAGGCTCTGGAGTCTTGGTTTGGGTCTATGTAGACTATTTTCGAGCATCTAGAGAGACCTCCAGGGCGGAGGGTCAAACTCGCGACTTACATGCTGCATGATTCCGCCAAGAGGTGGTGGGATGTTACCACCCAATCAAAGTATCACAGAGACATGGCATGGGATGATTTTCAGGCAGTATTCTATGACTTCTTCTTTACCGAGACGGTGAGGGCAGATAGAGCCCGAGTGTTCATGAATCTATAGTAGGGCGCTATGTCAGTGATGGACTATTCTGCTTGTTTTCCGGAGCTTTAGCGTTTTTCACCCATGCTAGTGGGTGATGAGATGTTGAGAGAAAGACATTTTGAGGATGGTATTCAGTCTGATATCCGAGTGCTGGTGAATGTTTTTAGGTTACCTACTATACACGCGATTGTGAATCAAGCACTGATTACATAGAGGAACCTACTAGAATCTAGTGGTATGGGCCAGGGTAGTTCAGCACCAGTTACTGGTACTATTTCTATTTGAAAGAGGAAGAGACAGATGGACTTCCCTCAAGGTGGCAGTACCAGCCAGGCAGCTTCTTCAGGTGGCCTGATCAGGTGCTACCAGTGTGGCAGAGAGGGGAACAAGAGACCGCATTATCCATGACACCTACTGGAGTGCCGAGATTGTGGAAAGACGAGTCATCTTCGGTGCTTTTGCAGGGAGTTTCCACCAGTGGCTAGTGAGAGGTGTTTTGTGCAGACTCCGTGTGCGGGAGCAGAACTAGTGGCTTCTTACCAGTCAGGGAACATGAATATGTTAGGGAGTGCAGGCAGAGATGGTGGTCATGGTCGTGGTAGCCAGACACCATTATCGCAGAGGCAGCAGGGCAGGACAGCTCAGGGTATCCAGGCTATGTCGTAGGTCCATCACACTAGGCAGGCATATGTAGTGAAACAGACCCAGCAGGAGCAGGATCCTAGACCTTCTACAGTCAGCAGTACTATTCATGTAGCTTCTGTCTTATCTTCAGTGCTTTTTTGATATGGGTTATGCACATGTATTTATATCTGTACTCATTGTGGGGAGCCTTGGGCTCTGTGTTTCTTCTTCTTCTGATATCCTGACGCTAGACACTATGTTGGGTACTAGGACTACTGGTGTGCATCAGTGCAAGGAGTGCCCCCTTGTGTTTGGAGGGTGTCACTTCCTTTGGGACCTCTATGTTTTGGACATGACGAGCTATGATGTCATTCTCGGGATGGACTGGTTGGTTCCCTTTTGAGCGTATGTACACTACTATTGTCGCAGGGTGAGTTTCACATCACTAGAGGGCGGAGAGTTTCTATACAAGGGCGAATGGGATGTTTAGGCGGGTCGAGTAGGACCAGAGCATCATGGGCAAGGTGGAGTCATAGTTCAGATAGCGAGTATATATCTGGATGATCAGTGGTCTTGTCAGACGGATTTCCCTCTATATGTCGATCGTTTCAGGGATGTCTTCCCAGAATAATTTTCAGGTCAACCTCTGGTGCGTGAGGTGGATTTCTCTATTGAGATCGTGTCAGGTGCAACACTAGTGTCCATTTCTCCTTATAGGATGGCCAGGCCTGTGTTTCAGGAGCTCAAGAGGTAGTTAGAAGTGTTACAGGCAAAGGGCTTTATACGACCCAGTACTTCTCTTTGGGGTTCTCCAGTCCTTTTTGCAAAAAAGGCGGATGGTACCCTCAAGCTTTGCGTGGATTATTGGATGCTGAACTAGTTGATGGTTAAGAACCCATATCCCTTGTCGAGGATAGATGATCTATGTGATTAGATTAGAGGAGCACGAGTGTTATCAAAGATCGACTTGAGATCCGGATATCATCAGCTTCACGTTAGACCATCTGATATACCTCTCAAAGCGTTTAGGAGTTGGTATGGTCTATATGAGTATACCGTTATGCCGTTTGGACTGACGAATGCGCCAGCAGTTTTCACGGCTCTGATGAATCACGTGTTCCATCCGTATCTTGATTCTTTTGTGGTGGTATTCATGGACGACATCTTGGTGTACTCTCACACTAGACACGACCATGCCAACCCTCTTGAGATTGTACTGAGTACACTGAGATATCATCAATTATATGCTAAGCTCTTGAAGTACCACTTTTGGATGGACCAGATTCACATCCTGGGACATATCATCTCAGAGGCAGGAGTTGCAGTAGTTCCAGAGAAGGTGAGAGCAGTAGTTTCCTTTGATAATCCTAAGAACATTTTTGAGAATGAAAGTTTCTTAGGGATGGTTGGTTACTACAGACACTTAATACATGGCTTCTCCCACTTAACAGGACCATTGAAAGGTCTGACTAAGAAGGGTGTGAAGTTCATTTGGTCAGAAGATTATGATACAGTTTTTAGGACCTGAAGGGAAGGTTGACATCAGCATCGATCCTGATACACCTAGAGAAGGGAAAGAGCTTTACAGTTTACTGTGATGCATCAGGGATTGGGCTGGGGGCCATTTTGATGTAGGGCCACTGAGTTATTGCTTACAGGTCTTAGCAGTTGAGGCCACATGAGAGGAATTACCTGAATAATGACCTCAAGTTGGCTGTAGTTGTTCATGCGTTGCACTGTTGGTGACATTATCTCTTGGGAGAGCATTTTCTGGTTTTCACTGACCACAAAATCCTCAAGTATATCATTACTCAGTGGGACCTGAACCTGAGTCATAGAAGGTTGGTTGAGTTCCTATAGTCCTTCGATTTTCATCTTTCCTACACACTTTGTAAAGCTAATGAAGTAGCTGACGCACTGAGCAGGAAGACTAAGATACATGCAGTGTAGCAGGCCAATGGTGAGTGGGAGCTCATGGATTTGTTTTCTGAGATGCATCTGGTGGTGCACCATATTCAAGGTAAGACTTATATTTCTTCTTTAGCTGTGACTTCTACCCTCCTGGACAGAGTGAGGATGAGACATCTATCAGATTCAGAAAGTCTAGTTCTACGGGAGTCGGTGGAAAATGAGAACCCTCCTCCCGGTTGGATGATAGGTGATGATGAGGTTTTCCATTTCCATGGATGGGTATGGGTTATAGGGAATATACGTAGGGAGATGATGCGGGAGTTTCATGCTTTAGTTTAGGAAGTTCATCATGGGGTTACCAAGAGTTACTGAGACTTGAGACGTCAGTACTAGTGTCTGGGTATGAAGAGAGTGATCGCTGGTTTTGTTACGAGTTGTTCCACCAATCAGCAGGTGAAGGCAGAGCATTAGAGGCCAGATGGGATGTTATAGGAGTAGCCCATTCCATAGTAGAAATGGGATGATTTCGCGATGGATTTCGTGACAGGGTTGCCGAGGTCACCTCGGGGCAACGACGCCGTGTGGGTTGTTGTGGATACACTCACGAAAGTAGCTCACTTCTTGCTGATCAAGGAGACCTACGGTGTGGACGAGATCGGAAGGCTGTATATTCGAGAGACCGTACGTCTTCATGGGGTCCCTCGTTCTATCATTTCAGATAGGGACACTTGCTTTACATCTCGTTTCTTGCATAGTTTTCAGAGGGAACTGGGTACACAGGTTCTTCTGAGCACATCATACCACCCTCAAACAGATGGCCAGCCAGAGCAGACGATATAGGTGCTACAGGACATGTTGCGCTCATGCGTCCTAGGCTTTGGGGGATCTTGGGAGAAGCATGTACCATTAGTCGAGTTTTCCTATAAAAATAGTTTTCAGGCAACTATTGAGATGGCACCATATGAGGCTTTATATGGTAGGCCATACCGATCACCTTTGTGCTGTTTAGAGGTAGGTGAGGCAGGTTTACTGGGGCCACAGCTCGTACAGGAGACATCTGAACGGGACCAGTTGATTTGGAAGCAGATGGCTAACGTGTAGTCTCATCAGAAGTCTTATGTTGATTGCCGCAGACAACCTATCGAGTTCGTGGCCGGGGATCAGGTTTCCTTGCGTGTTTCACCGAGGCTGGGATACAAGCGGATTAGGAGACAAGGTGTGCTTTCACCGAGGTATGTTTGAGAATTTGAGATTTTGAAGAGAGTCAGGATGGTTGCATATCGGTTGTAGTTATCATAGTGGTACCGAGCCATTCACAACGTCTTCCACATGTTTCAATTGCATCGCTACCATTCAAACCCATCTCACACCGTTCAGCCTGAGGAGGTTGAGCAGGAAGAAGATGCATCCTTTGAGGAGCATCTAATTTGTATCGTAGAAAGGAGCATGACGGTTCTCTGAGGCTGGTCAGTTTCTCTCGTACAGGGTGCTATGGAAGCATGGCCGAGTGCAGGGTGAGACCTGTGAGTAGGAGGATGACGTACGTGCTCAGTGACCAGAGCTGTTCTGAGCTTATTCTTCACCACCCTGGGAAGGGCAATTCGGGGATGAATTGCTATTAGGGAGGAGTTTGTAAGAACCTGGTTCTTATTTTTGAGGTACATTCTTTTTCTTTTTTCCTTTTCCTTTAGTTTTTTGAGGAAATATGGAAAATGGGGAAAAATACTAAATTTTGGAACTACACGCCGTGTACTTTTCCACACGCCATGTACTTTTGGCTATGTGGAATGGGTACACGGGATGTGTAGCCTTGTCAGCAACGAAGGGTGTTGGAACCGACTACACACCGTGTAGTGGTACCTTATACACCATGTAGTCTGTCGGCATGCTTAAACTATAAGGTGGTGGAGCAGTCGCCAGCTGGGTGACTGTACAAGCCGTGTACTCGGGAGTACATGATAGGTAATCTTGTCGATGGATAAACAGTGTGGCGGTGTCGCCAAATGAACAGTTAAATGAAAAAGTACATGTCGTGTACTCATAAGTACACATTGTGTACTTTGTTTTTTCATATTAAAACAGGAAGTAGCCTCCTCATTTGGCATAGGGGTGATTTGATACGTTTTGGAGCCAAGGAGGACGGCCGACCATTTAAAGATCTGCCGGGTGTTCGTCTAGAATCAGTTTCCACCTCGAACGATCACGTTAGAACCGCACGGGTAAGGGATTCCACCTACATGGCCTCTTCTAACCAATTATTCTACTTACCAAAGTTATTTATGTTTGAATTGGTTTTGTTCTTTGTCAGATCTACGCTGTTCTTGGGCGTTTTAGGAGTTGGTGTTCCGGTATAGCATTCGTTGGTATATAAGGTAGGTGGCTTGGTGTAAATTTCAAACGGTCGTGCATTTTCATGCCACTAAACCATGTTGGGGTGTCGTGTGGCTAAGGCCGCTGCTATATATAATTACTAGAATTGCATTGAATATTAAACTATGATAATAAACTGCTGGTTGGGATCATTGCTTGGATCTGGAACCACCCCGGGGGTGTGTTCCACTCTTTAGCCATTTGACCAGGATACCCGAGTGTATGCCTTTAATGTAGTAATTGTAGAATTTCATTGAGAGGAATTTCTTTTTACTACTTTTCTACCTGTTGGGCATGGCCCGATTTCCTGTTTATCCTGAGGGTGTTGTTGTATTTAGCCTGAGGGAGTTGTTGTGATTAGCCTGAGGGCACTGCACTATTTAGCCTGAGGGCTGTAGTATTTCGCCTGAGGGAAACCTTTTGTTCCTGAGGGATTTACTTTTGTGCCTGAGTGAGAAACTTTTTATGACCGAGGGCAATTACTGTTACGCCCGAGGGCTATACATATGGGTTGGATTCTATTTACCCGAGGGTAAGGTTTTACTTGTCTGAGGATGTGGACTGTTTGTTTAGAAATGCACCATGGTGATTTCTAGTATATAATGAATTAAATTAATAATAAAATGGCAATTTAATTGTTATGTTTGTTACTTGTAAGTGCTACTTAGTTTATTTCATTTTACTATTTCACACTATTGTTTTATGCTTACACGCAGTTGGGCATGGGCCTTTGGTGGCTGCCTACTGAGATATATTTCTCACACCCTGTTT
Source organism: Viscum album (assembly GCA_963277665.1). Taxonomy (NCBI): domain Eukaryota; kingdom Viridiplantae; phylum Streptophyta; class Magnoliopsida; order Santalales; family Viscaceae; genus Viscum; species Viscum album. The sequence goes on along the minus strand of OY728145.1, from coordinate 758,075,366 downwards.
GGGACACGCTTTTTGGCCCAAACAGATTAAGTTTCTATAGGTGTAGATATGGGCAGGAGTCCCTATACAGGTACTTGACTGTTGCTGAGGAGTATGGGGGAATGGGACTAATCTTAGGCTTGCGATGCTGATGCAATCTTTTTTTCTTGTTTTGTTTTACCCTATATTTTGTTGTACTGGACTGATGTAAAACATTTTCTGGCTGTTTTTGTAGAACTTGAAACATGTAGCGTCATCATTTATATATTAGTTGTTATATCCACTGATGTAGTTTATTTCTGTTTTGTATGTTTTCTACTTCCACTATCGTTGTATGTTTATTTTGTTTTTCCGCTGCGCTACACTTTGAAAAATGAGGTCATAGTTTCCCCACTATCAGACCTAGGCCCTCGCTACAGGTTGGCATCCTCTGGTGTTTGGGGAAATGTGCTTGAGGTCACGTGGCGAACCGGGCTCGGGGCACCCGTTGCATGGAACCCGGGTCCGGGAATTTACAGCGCACAATGAGAGAACAAGGTTTTTCTTGCATCTATTGTTATTATATTCAAATTGCATTGATCTATAGTTAACATCATTACATTTTTTAAAGACACATTGATGATGTCCTGCTATATTTTAATCTCATACACAGCATGGGAAGATCAGATATTGTATAAAATTATTTCACATGGATATTGAATAAAGGTTGTATACCATATTAGGTCAGTTTTACCAAAGGAGTATCATGTTCAAGTTGATTTTAGGAAAGCCTATAGGATCCTTTCTAGTGATACATACTAATTTTCATTTTCATTTACATTTTATATAGATATAACATTTTTTGGAATTCATCAATTGTAATATTGGTTAACTAATAACATATTTTTATAGCATGTGCTGATATTGTTATTCTTATTGGAATGTAATTTTTTCCTTTATTACTATATATATTGTTTATACTATTTTGTACTCTTTTTATTATTTATTAATGCGACAAATGTATTATTCCTCAGAAAACATATCCCCCCTCTACAAGCTGATAACTCTTATGTATATAATGGTGTAATTGAGGTCTGCTGACCCTCAAGCCTAGACCATGCAATTTGAGTTAGAGAGTTAAAAAATTTAATGAATATATGAAATACATTTCCCATATATATGAATTTCATCAAATAATTACCTTAAAAACAATGGGATCAAATTTTAGAAATGATCAGGGAATAACTCATGATTTAAAAAATATACATGGATATATCATGAATTTATCAATATTACATGTACCATTTTGTTTCTACAGTTATTGTGATCATTAAAACCCTAATATTCAATCAATTATATCAATAAATCCAAAAACATTAGATAGTGGTAGGTAATATTAATTTGACAATCATGAATTGCAATAAATCTATCAAATATAACATGCCAAACCTAAAATAAAAATTATTAATATTTTTTTAGACATAAAGAAGGTGAATATATTTTTGTGGAACTATTTACAGAAAATGAAAATAAATAGAAAATAATATTAAAAATAGATATAGATAGAGAAAAATTAAGATAAACCATGTATAAAACTAAATTAAAACAACACACAGTCATTATAATATTTAATGAGTATTTATTAAGGGGTTTTAAAAAACACTTAATTTTAGATAACAAATAAACACAATAATTTAATAATAAGTTTTATAAAACACCACCATTTAAATTAATGTAATAAATTATATCATGATATAGATAAATACAGTGAGTAAAATAGAAAAATGATAAAGTAACATAATAATGGTCGGGAGGCTTATTTTTACATTTTTTAGTTTGGATGATCGAAATATCACTTGAAAATGTTATGAGTTTTACAAATATCTTAATTAATATTTTAAAATTCTATACCCATTAATCGATGTACAAAAATATATTAATAACCCAATGGTATGACTAGGTATTTATACATATCTACCCTAAAATGTTCAGATATACATAGAGGAGTAACATATCTCAAATTATTATCATCTATAATGTATTTTCTATTAAACTAAAATATCAACCCAAAAAGTTTTCTTCCATTTGAATACTTCCAATTTTATGGAAAAAATGATAATGTTATAATTTCTATCCTAAATTCCATTTCACTTACCAATGTTATGGAATCAAATTAATGTATGGGCTTGTGAACTAATGAATCCAAAATTAAAAATGTTTCCTAAATATTTTATTATAATCTTTTTTATCATATCATTAAAATATAAATATATTTATAGATAATTTGATATTTGTAGCTCTATAATTGGCCTTTTACAATATAGTGAAAAAATATAGGCATCGAATATGTGCATGAGTCTTATTAATTATTTGTAGAATGAGACCATAATTATTATCTAATGAAATATTGTTATATATGATTTAAAGACTTTTTTTTTGAATTTTGGATTTAATATTATCCACATCAATAGAATATTTGAACTCAATCATTTTTGTGATTTCAAATTAATTATTCGTGATATTAAATTCACTTCATCATTCAAAAAACCGTTATATCTCATTATCATGTTTTATTATATGATGAAAAAAATATTTTGGGCCTTATAAAACATGACTCACATTAATTTAATCATAAAAGAATATGTTTCATTCAAAAATTAAAACTTATATAAAACTAGGTAAATTTAAACTGTTCTCTCAAATTATGTTTGATATCATGGAATGGAGATTTCTTGAAAATTTCACATCTTTTATGAATAGTTATTATGGGATGTTAATCAAAGGATTTGATATGTTTGGATTATCACAACTCATTTATTTTGTTGATGTATTGATATAATATGTTATAAGAGGAATCATACAATAGGCAAGAAAATGTTAATAAAATCCTACTCAGGAGTCGTACTCTATATTATCTCATTATATTTTTTTTTCTTATCTATTTGAATGTAATGTTTAGAAAAGTGACTTATGAAAATTATTCAACATTCCAATAGTTAGTGGAATATGTAAGGTGGTGGGATTCAATAATATTTTTTTATTCAGTTCACATCAAGTACATCACATATGAATATATTTATAGTGACCAAAACCTTTTTGAAAAAACAATAGAAGATTTTATGCATAATTAAAAAACAAATTAGAAACCAAGGATCATATATTATAGTGTCTTGTATAACTTGGTAAATAATCAAACAACATAAAAACAAATTTTTAAATAATATAAATATAGATTTCTTAACATCCATTGTGCTCACACGTCTTCATAGTATAACCTGGTGATAGTTTGAACAAAGGGATGATCTAATATTTTATTTGGGGATTATGCATAAGAATAAATCTTTTGCACATTGGATTGAAATAATGATATAATGATATAAAATGACATATTATATAATTGAACATATGGAACCATAAAATGTATAACATGGGATCATATAAAGATGGAATCATATTATTATGAAAGAAGAAAAAACATGAATTTTTCACCAATCACGACTCTTTTCACTTAGAGAATCATACATTATGGTTAACCACTAAGACCAGTGCACATGGAAGCCCGTGTCAATGATAATTGCCAAAACCATTTCACGTGGTAGAACAACTAAAGGCTAACCACCAAAACTATTGAACATAATTCCTCAAGAGACTCAAATTTACCCAATGCATTGGAGTGCTATCTAGCTCCACCCATCATAACAGGTTCATTAGTATTATTGGCACATAATGAATCGTACATAGTCAATCAAATATTAACATAAGGGAAACCATGGAAAGTAATGGGTGTCATAATCATATCATAAAGAATAATTTAATTGGTGTATAATAAAATCTTCGAAGGTCGAAAGTAAATTGAACATAAAAAGGAAAATATCATGGTATGTGATTTCATATGAAAGTGATAACAAGTAAAAAAATAATTAAACAATATTTATCATTAAAATATTTTAGTGTGGTTTTATAGAAAATAATAAAGATATTTTAAACTAAAAAATGGGATAATAATTTATATAAAAATAATAAGTGAAACTATAGGGTTTTAGTAATATAAATAATTATTTTATAAAAACAATGGTTTCTTAAAACAGATGGTAGATTACACTTGATATTTGGTAAATTTTAGGGAAGTTCTCTCAAAACGGGTTTGCTTATCGGGATGTATTGATGATGGAATCACCTAATTGAGTGTATATCCCTAAAGAGGAATGAAAATTTGATATTGATTTATTATTTTTGACATAGAAACATAAATTATATGATTTAAATTAGCATAATACAAGATTTTTTTGGGTAAAAAGGGAATAAGAATGGCTCGAAGGAATAATGGAGGTTCTGGTAGGATCACGTATGTTAAGTCCGATGTTTTTCTCCAATTGATATTAATTATGGGAATATTAAAATTGCTTTCATTAATTAATAATTATAGAACCTGTTATATATTTAATTAATTTAGTATAACCATTTTTTAGTTCATTTATAACATTTTCGAATGGTTTTGAGGTTCATATTCCTTATTTTGGGTCCATTTGTTAGATGAGCATTTTACTTATATAAATGAATAAATAATCTGGTAAAATGAATATTTATTCATGATAATTAGAGTTATATTTTATTATTTAAAATATATATGATAAATGGTTGTAAATTTCATTTGGTTTCATGGAGTCAAGATTAATCATTATGTAAAACAATAGTGATAACCTTTTGGGTTAATTGGTTTAGTGTGATTAATCAAAACCATGTGTATCGAAAAATTAAAGAACCATAGTTGAGTAATATTAAATATATTATATTTTATTTAAACCATGATAATGTTTTCAATAATATAATTGTAGATGAATGTAGAAATTGAAAACCCATCTTCCTTGAATGTGGTAAATTAACACATCTTAGTTGGTGTTTTTTCTATTAGTATAAAGGAATCTTAAATGAGAGATGTTAACAAATTATTCCATTATAATAACAAAATTATAGTTCATATATGGAAATAGTGTTTTCCTAACAATTGGATGATGAGATGTAATAATTGAATAGGAGAAAAGAAACAAGGAAAGAGAGTAAATGAATTGTATAGATGAATCGACCTCTTAAAACAATCTTCCTTGAGAGCCACTTAAAGAGAGTGTATTGGGTATTTTAAATATACCAAAGGATTATGGAAATGGGGGAGGATCTAGGGGAGATATTGGAGAAGAATATAGGAAAAAAAAAACATTGACACTAATTAATAAAAGAGGGGTCTGTTGGTTGGGTTTATAGTTGATGGGATGAGGGTTTTCTTAATAATTAAATCATTAGATAATTACATTTCCATATGAAATAAAATAGTGATGATTACATGAATAATATATTAATATATTCATTTTACTTCAATGAATTGTAAATTTACATCATCCTTGACTCAAGCATGATGTATAAATTCAAGTTCTAGCACTAATCCTAAATTATCATATTTTAATATTCCTAAAAAAATTAAGTCTTTCTAAAAACTCTGAAAAATTGACCCTACACGTTTATGGAAGGGTAGAATAAAAAAATGAAATCCATTATCCCAAAAAATTATAAATATGATTAATTTAACTTTTTTAACTAAAAACTTATTTTATATGATAAATTGTGATTTTTGAAACAATTACTATTTTTATAATGCATTCAAAAATAACATAAGATCTTGATAAATTATATTAAAACTAAAAGACCTAAATTTATTAATTTATGAGCACGTTATTTAAAAATAAAATTTATAAGACTAATTAATTAATTTTAATTAAATATTTATTACTTATAAAAATATCTATAATTTTACCATGGCCATATTGTCAATTTTAATATGTGTAAATTTTATTTATACATACAAGGGTGGGGATGAAATTATTTTTTATGATTGAAAATTCTTATGGATCATATTACTATTATTATGGGTATGTTAGTATTCCAATGTGTAGGTTACTATTCATGAAAAATTATGTTTGTCTTATTAGGCTCCAAATATCTTACTGATCGCAACCATATATGTGATATCTTCGAACTTCAAGACACAGAAGTGGAAAGCATTTTTCAATGATTCAATCTAGGTTATCCAATATCTATTTACTCACATATATTCTTATGGGATTCCATTGTATCATTAATAATGGTACATACAAAGCTCATGAATTTACCAAATCATACCCCCATGAGGGTCAAACCAATAGTGTTGCAAGACCCGTTGTCATGCACTGGTTCCCCTTAGAGTCGAGCTCAATGCAATGTTTTCATATTTTACTCTTTGATACAACTATGCCTAAGACACTTCTACCTATTTGTATCCATACAAGGATGTATTTTTCTTATAAACCATTTACTCTATACTTATCAAAATCTAGCGATATTTTCTTATCCATTTTCTCATCCTTAAGAGTCTGACTAAAGATATCAATTCCTAATATCCAAAAACAATTAGACCTACCTATGATACTAACTATAGTGACCCTAGCCTTTTTCACATATCGTTACATGATTTAAAGCATATGTAAAGAAAACAAATACAAGGATCGTAATGTTGAGTGTATTGGAAGACTATGTAAATAATCAAACATCATAAAACCAACTTTTTATTTAATCACCATAATTCACTCCTAAAATCCATTTTTCTCACTCATATGCTGAGGATAACATGGGGATAACATGTATAAAGTGTTGAGCTAAAATCCTACTAGTGGATTAATCAAAATAATAAATCTTTAGCACATTGGTGAAGTGTAACGACCCAATCTTTTTGAGTAGTATATTAACTTACACTTAATGACTTAATAAGATGTTAATGGTTAATGCAGAAAGAGGAGTTGATGGCTTCATCCAGTAGAATCGACCCTTATGAAGCCCACTTATCAGAGCTTGGGAAGGAGGTAGCATCTGTGGGCTTCACTTTGGACCAAGCCCAAGCCGAACTCCAGCGTGTCAAGCTTGAACGGAAACGCCTACGGGAGAAGATCAAGTTAGTAGAGATTACTACTAGGGAAATGTTATCTGAGCCTCCCTCAGATTCTCTCACCATAGCACACCTTACACTTAGGTCTTATACCGGTGTTATAAGGGGCTATGTGACGAGACCCTAGCTTCTGTGTGTAATACTTTGGGACGAATGAATTGAGATTTCTTCCTTTAGTGATGTTTGTGAAATTTCAAATGTCCGGATAATTTTAGAATTTATTTTATTGATGAATTTCGAAAAAAGGATATTTTAAAATATTTATGTAAACCCTAAATAACTAATGATGTGTAATGATTTTCAAAAAATGGTCTTCTACAAAAGTGTTCAGTAAGGAATTTGGAGTCTAATAAGATCAACTTCATTTTTGATGAATAGTAAATTATGAATAGTGATTTTACGCTTAGGATTAGTAATGTGACCAAATGAATTAGTAATTTTACTCAAAGAAAGTTTTAATATAATTTAGACACCTAGATTAAGTAATGTGATTCAATAAAATGGGTAAATAACGGTTTCATAAATTATTATTCAAGTATTAGTTTTTTCGGATGAATAGTGTTTTTTAATTAAAAATTTAATTAAAAAAAATTAGAAAATTATTTTTTTTAAAATGACATTATTTTTGAACTCAAAGCATCGATATTATTTTATGGTAATTTTTGGGGGTTTTTTTGAAAAAAATGAATTTTCGATGAATAGTATTTTTATTTAAAAATTAAATTAAAAATATTTAGAAAATTATTTTTATAAAATAGATTTCATTTTTGAAATCAAAGCATTGATATTTGGTTAAGGTGAAATTTTGGGATTTTTCTGAGAAAGTTGAATTTTCAGTGAATAATAAAAATACAGTTTTAGGGTTTCGGTATGTTTAATGACATCATAACTGTGTCATGATGAAGTCATGAGATATTTTAAGGGTTGGCCGGCCAAGGGTGATGAATTATTGTTTTGGGGGCCCCATGTGGCCTAACTCCTTGATAAATGCCAAGGGAGAGCACATGGGTTTGAGAAAAGCACATGTGAGGTGTCCCTTGGCCATTATTGCCTTGTCCCCTCACTTTCCCTATAAATACCCACCCTTTCCTCCTTTAGTTTTCACTCCCAACTCTCCCCCAACGATTTTCTGGTCTTCTTACCTTCCAAGGAGTCCTCCCAAGGTGCCCCAAGCCCTCAAGGTCCAAAACTTTGAGTTTCAAGAGTCACGTTTTAAGGTAAGGGATCCGACCTCTCTCTTTCTTTTCATGTAATCCTTTTTATGTCATTCCTTTTATGCTCCATGTTCATATGTGAGAGGATGTTATTTTATATTCCTATTACTGACCTTTTCATGTTTATATGATGAGATATCCCCTCTTACTCTCATTATTTTGTTTTATTAATGTTTAAGTGACGCCGTTAGGTTGCCGAATTTTTAAGGGATTCTTTCACCCTTCTCATTTTTCAAGTTCGATTTTCGTTTAAAGTCTTTCAAGTTCCTTTTTTATGATGGGGTATGATCTCTATATCTATCATACTGATATCTTATGATCATATGATGAGGGACCCTATTTGATCTTGTCAATTCCTTTTATTGAAGTTTAAGTGATGCCGTTAGGCTGCCGAATTTTCGTAAGAGAAATCTAATTTTTGTCTTCCTTCCATGTTTTTCATTTCAAATAGAATGTCCTTAAAATTTCATTACCATGTCCATATATCCTTCCTATTCTGTCCCCTTACTGTTTTATGGATCATTTACGAGTGGGTGAGCCATGTCCCATCTCTTTTCAATGTTTTCTAAAACCCCGAAACATAGTCGTTATGCTGCAGAATTTTCGTCTCAAAATGCCTCTCTCTCTTTTCTCAAAATTATTTTATGTTATAAAGTGAATACTCAAATATCTTATTTCTACAAGGGTATTCACATATATATCAAATGTTCTATTTTAAATTCTGGGATTTACATACATGAGACCCACTTTCCCTTCCGTGGGTTTAAAGTGCCGTAAAGATCATGTCCTTAAAGCAGTTTTTAAAACGTTATGATTATGAAATGAAACCCATTTATTTTATGCTATGTGGGTTATTTATGAAATGTATGATGATGATATATGTGGCTCACATGATAATAAAGGAAAATTTAAGGGTGCGCCTTGATAGCGCTCCAATGCATGGGGTAATGATGTAACCACTAGAGATTACAATTTTCATGATACCTTGGTGAATAACCTTGGTAATTTTCAAATGACACCTTGTGGATGTACCTTGGTGATATGTTCATGATTGTCTATGTTAAATTATGTAGCCACATCTTCAAGTTATGGAAAATGTTATTTTTATTATGAAATGCCTCATGATTTCTTTCTCATGCCTTAAAGTTCTTTTCATGTCCTTATTGAAGTATCTCAAGCTCACATGTAAAATGTTCCTCTTGTTTCCCTTACTGGGCGTTCTACTCACCCTTTCTTTTGATGTATGTTCCCAGGTTATCAGATGCAATAATGAACCTAGGATGAACTTAAGGAGAAGCCTTTCAAGTGTTTAAGAAGAATTTTTTATGTTGTTTTCATGTATTTGGTTCCTGGTTTCCAAGACACTAGACCTTAAAGATCCTCAGTTTTCTGTAATGTAATGAATGTTTATGTTATAAAAAGGCGGGGTGCTATAGTTGGTATCAAAGGATGGTTTAGTTATTTGTGTAAATTAGGATATGAAAACTTTAGGAAGAACCCCATAGAAAAGTTTAAACATAGGAAAACTTCCTGGTATTTTGGTAAGTATTGAGTAAGTGGTTTATCAAACAAATACATCCCTGTCTAGATACGAGTAGGTAGAGGCGGCTCTGGCACAGATGTACATAGGGGTAAAACCCGAAAACACCGCTTTGAGCTAGACTCGAACGGGAACTGGTGCACGATAACGGGCCTTGCTGCACTCTTGGTTACGACACTCCTGGGGGATATGTTTGGTTAATCAAAAGATTTTTATGAATCATTATGAAGGAATTATAAAAAAGTGTAATTGTCTAAGCATGAAGTCTTAGTTAAAAGATCCATAAATGAAATAAGTTTCTTACTAAGGTTTTATTCTTTTAGAAAATGGCGGGAAATAGGAGGAATCGTGCCGATGGTGACCGAAATGCACCATGTGCTGACGGCCCTCCGATGGAAGATGGAATGGAAACATTCATGCGAATGATGAACCAACTGACTCATGTTATGAGTAATAACTTGAATCAAGCTGAGAGGCCGACCTCACCACGAAGGGAACAACTTTCTGTTGAGTCCTTCATGCGTCAACGACCACCATCATTCAGTGGATCTACTGACCCATTGGTTGCGGAACAATGGATAAGCTCCATTGAAAAGATCTTTTCTGTACTTCATTGTTCGGAACAAGAAAAAGTCTCCCTTGCTGTTTACCGCCTAGAGGGAGAAGCTGATCAGTGGTGGTCACTGATCAAAAACATGAATCCACGAGGAGAGATGGAAGCTATGAAGTGGGAAGAATTTTATAGAATAAAATATAATATTCCATTTTTTAAAATGAATTTCACTAGAATGTCCCAACACTACAGGACCCCCCAAATTATGAAAATACATGTGACTATGATGAAGAGATAGAAAACATCAAGATATGAAAATTAGGTTGTATGATCTTATTATTTTTTTAGTAAATTATAATTCCATATTTTCATGGTAATATTTCAGAAAACATAATAGTGAATCGTTTTTTTATTTTTTTAATCATTTTAGAAATTGTTCAAAATAAAAAATATTTTAAAATAATTTCATTAATATGAAATCATATATGGAACTTTTGGAATCAGTAATTTATTTCCTTTTTCTAAAACATGGATATTAAACACCCCATTTTTTCCCATAACAATTGAAAAAAATGGAATTATGTAATTATGAAATAATAAAACTAATTAAAATGAAATGTAATATGTTAAATAAATATATTCTGCAAACAAATTTAATGGAAGAAATTATTTTCATAGTTTTCTATATCATAAATAGTGATTTATTATGGCCTTTACTAATAAAGATACAATATTAATTATGAAATTATATAGAACCTACTATTTGATACTTTAATCTTTTTTTATGAATGGTATATATATTTTTTATACTATATTAAACATTATTAAACTTAATCCAAAGGAAAATAAAGGAATCTTTCTGGCTTTTTCTATTAATTATAAATCTTATAGAGTGTTTAATAAAATGTCTTGTATTGTTGAAGAATATATTCATCTGATGTTCGATTAATATGAACCCTTTGATCACCATAAAATACAAGTAGATAAAATCACTTATTCTTCGAAGAACATGATCCCTGATACTTCTTAATATGTTTTATTAATTAGAGTATGATGAAATTCAACCTAGTTTAGATGAACGTTAAACTAGGGAACCTAAAAGTGACTTACTGAGATAACATTTAACCTTAATATACTATCCTTTATAGAATGTTATTAGAGACCAAGATACGGAATTTAAGATGATTTGAAATATGGGAAACCTAATAGAATTATATTCTATTTTATCTCAAGTATAATGTAATACTATAGAATAATCCTTATAAGGTGAATGTTGGATAATATTCATGTATGAAGAAATGAACTAGTATAAGAGAAATAAGTTTTTGGACGTTAGTTTATAGAAACTCAATCCCTCCAGTATTAGGAAAAAAAATAGAATTTTATAAAAAAAAATTATATAAGGTATAATTACTAAAAAACAATAAAGAATAGATGATATAGGATAAAACCAATAAGGAGAAATATATTTCCTAGAAACATTTTAATTGGTTTCTAAATTAGTACCCATTAGGATCCTTTTTTCCAATTAATCCTATATTTATTTGAAATGATTTTAAAAGGATATTAAAATTTCTTTTTTAAAGGGATATATATTGGTGGAAATAAATTTTATAAAGATCATTTATTTCAAAATATGCATCTATTAATTATAATTAATATAAATAAAGATCATTATGATCAAATAAAACACCAATACTTTAGTATAAATGATTAATTTCTTTTCTTTTGAAAAATTAATTTACTATATATAGTAATATACTATTTTATTTAAGATTAACTCATGTTTTGATACATTATTATTTCTATTATTGATAGATTGTGTGATTTTGTATCATGTTATAAAATTATTTGTAATGATATGTCAAAATTTCTACAAAAGGAACCGAAAATGTGTATGATGGGAGAATTAAATTTCATACATGGATTTGACAATTATCAAAGATAGTTTTGGTAATTTTTTAAATTAATTTAAATATATTAATTATTAAATTAAAATTTTCAGATAGGAAAATAGTACAAATTATGAAACTCTACAGTGTTAAAACAGAGAACATGATTTTGATGAAGCTGGAAACTCTGTTAGTAGAATGATGAATTAAAGTACGATTGAAATCATTCTATATATTTCATCTAGTAGAACAAATAATATATTTTCTATTTTTCTTTGTGATATATTTAAATCATATCCCAAATACTCTAATCTTACTATTGTAAAATGAATTTTTAGATATTTAAAATGAACTTTTTTGTATCCTTACTCTATAAAAAAATTGATTTAAATTTATTTTAAACTCATATATATAATTTTTAGGGATAATATTATATAGAAAATAAATATAAGAACCTATCACTTATTTTAAAATTCTCTAGTTTCATGGTCTAGTATGAAGCTACAATTAGTTTCATTTTTTAAAGGTGAGGATTAATATATTTCACCAGGCATTCTCTACGTATAATTGTTAGGGATGAAAAATAAATTTGGAATTTGGAAAAAAAATTAACCAAATTAATATTTTAGATTATTATAATATGTATTATAAATATTTAAAATAGTCTAGTGAGTAATGGAAATGTAAATAATATTGATATAATTCATCTTTTTCTACGATATCATTCATTGAAGGGTGTTATATATTTGGAATTTTAAATACCACATATTAACATTGTGATATATTAAATAATCCTCTTTCCACTAGAAGTTTTAATTTTAATAAAGGGTAATCTGGTTAATTTAATTTTAAATAACGTCCTGAATATTCTTATTAAATTTATTATATTCAATATTTATTCTATTAAATATATATTTTAGTTATTTATTTATTCAATTTAAAATTTCCAAGTTGAAATAAAATTTTATTTTTTAGAATTTCTATATATATTTATTTTTTATATTTATACAACTAAAAATTTAGGATATTAAATAAATTATTAAATTTTTTCATTTTTTCATTTCAAAACTAACAACTCAAAGTATTTCTTTATGTTTTTTAATGTGAAACTGAAACATCACTCTAAAATCCCTTAGAAGTAATCCCCAATATTACACAAAATCTTTCACACAATATTTCTCTTGAGTCCTTAATTTCTCTTCTAGCCCATGTCCACAAACCCTCAAAAATTAAATTAATATAAATTAAATGAACTAATATAATTTATGATGGTGGTCTATGAATCTCCCAGAAATAGAAAGGTATGAGTTTATATTAAAGATTACTTCAAGTAGATTTCGTAAATATTAAATAGTTATTAGGGATAATATTATATTATATATAGCCTTAATATTTCATGTACTAGAGTTATTTTTTCATATAGTTAAAAAAAATTACATTTTCATGCATGATTTAATGGAATTTTATGAAGACACTCCCTTTGGAATTAGAAATTTCAAATATGTCCTCTATGTAAAGGTAAATAATAATGAATTTTTAATTTCTATTGTCGATTTTTGACAAATTTTCATGTACATCATGAAGGGTAGTATCATATAAATCCAAGATAGATTATATAAAATTCCAATAGGTAATACTACATTATGTTTTTTCTTCAGCATAACTTGAAAATTAGGAGTGTATTTTTTGTTACTTGTGCATGATTTCTTCATATTTATCATTATTTATTTCCAAATAGTGTAAGGTTAATTCATAAAAGATTTCATAAAAACCATTTACATCTAACATTTCATAGAAAAAAATATACAATATTGTTAACATAATGATATTCCATAATATATTGTGAAAATTTACTATTGTACTTTTAATCTCTTTTGTTAGGTGTATACTCCAGAAAAATGTCTTCCTCGTATCTTCTATCAATTTTTTTAAAATTTTTATTTTAATATAAATCAGGAAGGGAATTCCAAATAACATAAATTATTTATTTTTAGGAATATTTTGGTAACATATATCCTAGAGAGTTTATTCAACATCTAGTCTTCAAAAATATCAATTTAGAATATGTACTGATGTACAAACTACTTCCCTCAAGATGTAATTTAAAATTTACACTTATAAACCATATCATATCCCATTTAAACTACACATAATGTATTCATATTCACTAACACATTTTAAAATAGATATCAGGATAATGTTTTATATCTAATCACATACCTGGAATATTTGGATTCAAATGATTTATGTGTAAAATCATATCCTTCATTCGTTTATTACATTCTAAAATATACAAATTGTTCCCTCTCTACCTCCTTCAAATTTTCATGAAACATTTCCACATCCCTAGAATTTTGTTTCATAATAATTACCTATAGCGTATATGATAATTATTCAATGATGGTTATCAATTATAGATCACCTTTTTTGGAGTGATATGAAATTATTCCATAGATATCACCGTCAAAAAGTTCAAGATGATAAGTAGACAAAATCTATAACATCTGATACGACTGGTTATCCATTATTCCCTTTTCACATGTAAAACAATAATCTATATTTTATTATTACGTTTAGAAAAAGACATCATAGATTATTTCATATATATTTCAAAAAATATTAATTGACCAAATATCCATGTTTTATGTGGTATAATTAATTGTCATTTTTAGCACACACAAAATATGAGTTACATGGAAATATGAAATAGAAAAAAATCGCACTAGTTTTGTCTCACATGGTGATAATATTTCCATATTTGTAATTATTTATAGTTCAAAGATCTATTTAAATATAACATCATTAAAATCATCAAAAATAAATTTAAAACATTGTAAATTTTTTTTACGTCCATCAACAAACAAACCTTCTTTTGACTTAACCATTCTTAATTCAATTTCCATTGTTCCAATTAGAATCATTTATAGAGAATAATATTTTCCATTTTTAAAAAATCCTCCATCACATTATATTATTTTTAAATATTTTCATATATCCAATGATATATGCGGTGATCATCATTTATGATGATTTGATGGTTTTCTCCTTTTATAGTATTTGGTCAATTCTCGTCTAATAATATATTTTCATTAATATTACCTTCACCAAGTCATATTTATTTCTCAATGAGTGGAACATTTCATGGTATTGATGATATTCATTCTTCCAAATAATGACCATATGATTGATCCTTCCACAAATCATGTCAAGAAATTTATACTTTTTTCATTTTATCTGTTTACCTGCCAGAATTTCCTACATAAAATATTTTTCAAATGACTAGAATTCATTAATTTGAAATTCATAGGGTATTATCCTTCTGAAATTACCCCTTGAATCCTACCATACCCAAGAAATTGAAGTTTAATACAAAAATAATAATCATTATACCAAAATTCATCATAACACCAATAATAAACATTGAATCATAGTATTCCATATAGATAAAAATATTGATAAAAATATCGTTTTAGGAAGATCAACATTTGTAACTTCCTTCATCATTTGTTTCTAAATTTTAGTTGTCTAGGACTGATAGTTTTCTATTGATTTATTTTCAATGTAAGTAAATTTTTAACCATTAATTTTAATCAATGAATATCATTCCCTTGTCACTAAAACTGTATAGTTTTCTTAAAAAATCATAAAAACATTAGAGTTATCTAGTTTAGTTTGACCTTGTTTTTTATAGAAAGATTATCAAATAATTCTTGATGATTATTTTTTACCATTTCCATATTTACCAAAATATTGAGTCATAATTTTTAATGATTTTCTATATTCAATACATATTTATGGATTACATCCTAATTATTCTTATATTATAAGTAGTTTTACATCATTCACTTGTAACATATTTTCGAGTTCTACAATTATTAATTTGAGGGTTTTATTTTTATCATTATATCGTTATTCTATTTTAATGAAATTAATCATTAAATTATTACTATAATTTTTTCATTCTTTAATCTATAGATTGGATATTTTCCGACTACACATTTCAAGATCTGATAATAGAACATCTTCTATATGTTTTTCTTTAAACTCTCCTTCTTCACAATTAGAATTATCCCCATGTTTCTCAACATGATCAATGAAGTTAGTAATTTTGTCCCAAACATTTTCTATGATGAATTACTTTATGTTTATTAATTATAATCTTCTTTATGAATAGGGATTTTTATTTTTATTCCATATTTTCTTGTTTTTATTTACATGGATTTTTTTCTCTTAATAATTTTTATTATACTTCTTCTTTTGGGGACATATCATTCATTAATCTTATTCAAAATCACTAAATTTATTTCATGATCATTATAATGAAATTTGATTGATATCTCCATAATAAAATTTTTTAGAGGATATATTCACTTATAAATTCATTTTCTATCTCTATATATCTTTTAGTAAAAATCTATCACTCCTGGATAAGAGTCTGTCATAAAATAACCTAGGTCGCCATCCGACCTAGCACCCGACCCAATCTGCGGTAATTTCCAAAGGGCATTCCCGATCCGCACAAGCTGGAACAAGTTTCTGGGAATCAAATTAACATTTTTTAATGACATGTTATAATAATAACTCATGAAACAAAAAAATTATAAAATTCTTTAACTGAAAATTCACAACCAAATATGGAATAAATCATCTTCTTATTTAACATTTACAAATCTATGAAAAAAATCCACAATGGTAATACAACAAATGAAAACATAAACTCCAACCCAACCCTCCATGTAATGGGTGGTGAAACTTCCTCAAACATACAAGACCATTATCTATAAGGAAGATACTGGTAAGAACACCAACTACCGACATAACTCACATAGCCTTTAACTAAAATAATCATATAAAAAGGTCTACATACACCCAAAGGCACATGCATAGTGTGAGCCAAATCCCTATTGGATTATACATAGATAAGAATATTCCATACGAAATCATTTTAAATAAAATATTACAAGATCATTTAAATAAAATCATTTAAAACATTTCTATTAAATCAATTGTGAGTAATCCTTTTAATGAAAAAACCACTTATATAAAAAATCAATACAAGACCATTTTATTGAATGAAAAAGGGATCTATAAAATTTCACAAACACAGACAAGAGGTCCACTATATTCTAATGGTTTTAACCGCATCATATATAGTAGAGCATCATGGGTGAATCCATAGGGTAAAACTATCTCATATGGGATTCTAAGAACATCGCATCTTGGTGAAAATGTAATATAAAAATGACAACCATTAGCATTATGGTGCATTATCAACTAGTAGGAGACAACCCCATAACCCTAGTGGTTCCCCATCACCATCCACATATTTATTTAGTGTTGTAATCATCAATACAGCTAATTGAAATTGGGTTATATCCACTTTTGCATCATTAGAAAGCTATTCCTAGTACATAGACCTATTTACCCAGGATTCCCTTTTTCTACTCAATCTTGTTTTACATTTTCCCATAACACACCACATACACATTTCATCAAGCCAAACCAAACATCACATATCACAACCCACACCATGAAAATGAAAAATCCATTTTAATAAAAATTTACTCACTAAAAATCTTTCCAAATATAATTTACACCTCCCACGCAATTTAATAAATCTTTTAGAATGTTTATAAATCAATTATAAGATTCATCAGAAGTTATTACACAATACACACACTAAAAATCATCTTTTAAAATTAAACATGAACCCAAACCATTTCAGAACATATTTTAAATCACATGCATAATTTAATCAATCACATTAAGAATTTTTAAACAATTCTTAATATAAATTCATGGATTTTTTTCCAATAGAACAGAAAATTTCATGTAGAAATTACCCTTTAAAACCAAATTCACAACTATGACCCATTAAGACATGATTTCCTTTATTAAATAAATTTTTATTTCAATCATAAAGGTTCACTGCATGGATAAAACATCAAAAAATCCATTTCCCATAAAAAAATCACATTTAAACACACATGGGACTCATATTCCAAGGGAAACTTTTTTTACATATATCACACAATGAATAAAACCATATTTTTTAAAAAACTAAACAAAAAATACACAAAATCTCTCCCCATTCCCTTATTAAACCTCATTACACCCCATATGTATGACAAAATAACTGAAACATATACATCACACCGTAGTAACAATGCGTAGAACATGATAAACTAAATTTGACAAACAAATTAAATCATCAACAAACACTAAGTCAATGAACCACTATCATTGGGTGAAGAACTTCTTGAATAAATGGGGCGAAGTCTATCATCACCTCAACCACACATCAAGAAACTAAAAACAGGCCATAATAAGGAATGATTTACCCAAAACAAAAAGATAAAACTACTAACCTTAAATGAACACCATGAAAGTGAAATAAAACACTAGAATGAGTGAGGCGTTTTCCCTATAGGGGTGGCCACTAGATGGAGGAGGTGTAGCTTTTGGAAGAGGGGCTAGTATGGTCACGGTCAGTAGAGGAGGGAGGTTGGATTGGTCATAGTTTCTGAAGGGGGATCAACCATGGAGTGTTTCTGTGGTGAGGAGGTACTATAATGGTGGAATCATGTGTTAGGGATGCATTGTCAGTGATGAATCACTCAATAGGGAGGCACCGATATGTAGGAGGGAGGCTGGTCAGTGGAGGTCACTGAAAGGTAGGTCGCACTAGCACGCGGGGCATCGCGTGAGCCAAGGAAGGGGGAGGGTTTGGTGAGGTAGTGGGGAGAGGTAGGAGGAAATAGAAACATAACTCAAATAAAAATAATAATATCATAATACTAATAATAATATTATTATTAACCAGAATATTTACGATAATTATATGTTTAATAATAATATTATTATTATTAATATTCTAACTCGAATAATTGTTATTATTATTATCAACATCATAATCTATTTAATAAAAATAATAATAGTAGTATTATTATTATTAAAAAAATTCATTTAATTATATTTAACTTATCTTATATTATATTATTTTATTTTTATAACACATTTAATTTTTTTCTTGGCACTAGGAAAACTGTATGGTGACCTTAGAAAATCCCTTTGGTTTCCAAACAATGCTCTGTTTGGGTCTCAGATGCTTCTCTACGCATAAAAACTCACTATTCAACATAAACACAAAATATCAAACTAGGTTTCAACCTGAACCTCGACAAGGATAACTGATTTGAATGAAATTAATAATATAAAATAATTTAAAAGGGCCGGGTGTGAAAATACTCCCTACCATAATGCTTTACATTCCTAGAAATCCAAAATAATGGATGAACCCAAAATATAAATTGATGACCCTTCACAGTATAATGTGATTCCCAATGAACAAAAAACAATAACAGTTTAGAATACTATGAACAAATAAAGAAACATTGAAATCAAACTCAAGAGAATCAAAATGGACTCCACAATGTGTTCCACCTACCACAAAATGTGAAAAAAAATTCAATATATCGATAAAATTAAAAGATCATCCCACAATGCACAATCGAACCTCTTAAGTCAAAACACCCCCCACATTAATAAACAAGACTTAGGAATCCATCCTAAAACTAGAAACAAAAATCCAAATACAACCCAATAATCAAACTCATGATTTTAATTCAACAAAACAATTGGGTGTGCTATGATCCAAGTCGACAAATAATTCGAAGTCAAAACCAAGAACATAACTGAATTATGGACATAGGGAGGCCTGGATGGATTCCCCACCATATGCACAACCAACACCCAAGAAGAAGCTAGAGGACCAAAAAGGGAGGCCCGAACAGACTCCCCACCATAAATAATTGGATACATCAATTAATTTTAGATGAATTTTATTAATACCCATGTGGGGTCTCCCCAACATAATATTCAACTAGGATAACTAACATACACATACCAAGACCAAAAAACTGAAATAGTTAACATGGAATCTTTCTGAACACTAAATCTACAATCCCATGGGGCTGGATTCATGGAACTCCACACATACGAGAAGGCAATATAGAGTTCACCACTACTATGAAATTTCCATTCTTGGATGAGCCCAAATCAAAACCCAATTCAAAATCAACATATAAGGCTTATAATTCATAGACTTCTACACTAAAAGTATCATTCACAATGGTAAAATCATACAGTTTTGAGAAAATAAGACAATTAACCCTATTTCTAACCAGAGAGTAATCCTTTAACCCATGCGGGTTATGATGTATAGACGAATTCCCAAGATCTCATTTCACTTAATGGAACTAATAAAATGAATCTTCCACACCGAATCTCCAATCTATCTCCACCTCCCACATCGGAGACATAAGCTAAACCCTGATCCTATACCCCCATGGTGGTTCTGGACTACATTTCAGCTTCACTCGGGGACCAATGGCTAGAGATCTAATGGTTGAAGAATCTCCTCCCTTACAGTTAGGAATTAAATAACCCTGATCATAATATCTTATTCTTAGACCTCGGACAACCATGCTATAATACACACATCACAAACGAATGCAACACTTCCTACCACCTATGTTTACTCAAAATTTCATTTCACCGCAACATGGACATAGATCAGGCCCACACATCATTCCATTCCCCTCATGTGAGGATACAAAAAACTATTACGCTATTAATTTTTCCATCCCAAGGAGGAAAATAGTAAAATAATAGGAATATAATATGATTATATTAAAATAGAAGGTCTGGGAAAATTTCATGAAGTCCACCCTTTCAGGTGAATAAAAAAATGTTGTTTCAAAATGTCACCATACATGACAACTGCAAATTAGGAGGCATTACAAAGAAAAATATTTTTAACCAACTCGCGAAGTATAAAAAACCCTTACAATTGTCCTTAAAGGTCCTTTATGACCATATTTTTTACAATGGTGGCCTAACATGAACCTTTTCTAGTAAGGAATCTAATGAAAGATCCAAAGAAAATTTTAGGATAGCGGCGAATAGAATCAAACAAGACTAGTTTCTTCCTTCCCCTCTTGATTTACCTTCACTAATTCCAGGCAGTACCTTCAGACTTATCGATGCCAAACATCACCATTGACCATGAAACAACTCATGGAAACCATAATGTTTTCCAAATCCTATCGCATCCACTCCCCTACTATGAGAGGATTTTCTTATACAATGAATAATAGGTGTATATTCAACCATAACCATAACATGAATATTATTACTTTGATCAACTAGAAAATATGGAAATAATGAATAACCTATCTCAACACATCAATGATGAATTAACTCTCTAGGAAATTGTGCACTATGTAGTGTGAAAAAATCCAAAGGACCCAATCAACAAAGTCCATTGAGAAAAAAACACCATGAACAAACACTAAATGCATGCGGTTAACCACTAAAAAGGCTTCCCGAAAAAAATTTCAAAAAAAGCCACGTATCATTGCTTCAAAAAAACATAACTAAAAAAAACAAACCTAAAACATATTTCAATATAGAAGGATTTTTTTACAGAAAACACCCCACAAAAACATTCCCAAAATTATGAAAGACATGTCACACAATCATTAGTTACCAAAACACCCAATTTTCCATCAAAATCTATTTTAAAAATAAATCAGGGTTGGTGGTTTGTACTCTAACCTATGACATATCATCGAGTTCCACACATGTGTTTTATCTTGCCAATTGGGAACTTATCCACTTACCCCACATATCCTATGCATATGGTCACTCGTGAGAGAAAATAAGGTGAAGACAAAACCTTTATCGCTTTCCAAAACCAGAATTCAACCCTCATTCTTAACTTTTTCAAAATGGATAGTCACAAAATCATAACAAAATTTAAATCCCACAAACTTATTCAAAAAATAACACACCATTTAGATAAAAACTCACTTTCAAATCATACACATCAATTTCAAAACGTTTCACCCAATTTAAAACACGTTTTCCTTCACAAAAAATCTATTTCTTCAAGACCCATAATAATAAAAACTCATGTGTTCTCATTTAAAATAAGTTTCCATGACAATCTCAAAAATGATTCTCTATTTTCCCAAAAATCGATTTTTTAATAAACTGCAAACATTGATTATGAATATTTCAGTCTCCTTGTAATCATTCTCATTTTTTCACAAAATCATTTTATTAAGTTCTCCATTTCAAACATCATTCAAAAAAAATTTAAACCTTGTTCTTTAAAACCATTAAAATAAAAAAATTTCAAGTTTTAAATATATATTTCATAAATTTTCAAATGATGGATTATTTATTAATTTTTATAACCCAAGGATACCAAAGGCAATGAAAGGTAAAATTCAAGCTGGTGGGTGACTTAGATATATGATTGGCGGCCATATACCAATCAATTCACCATAACAGAGTGTTTTATGAACAATATCTCTCACTCCACATGGATTTCTAGACTTTTGATCTCAATTAGACCATTAAACCAACTCTCTTTTCATTTACCCAATCATAAACAAACTGTAAGAAAAAAAATGACTTAGATGAAACCTAACTTCCCTTAGTGACTTGAGTCTCATCACAAGTTGTGTAGTCCAATCACTCTACTTGTAATTGAAATGTCATGTCTAAAAAATCCAATCTCTAGTCTACCCGGACACTTTCCTAAGGAACATTATCCAAAAGATAATAATCTCCTTGGAATTTATTTTTCCATGTACCAATCATGGTATCCATCTAACCTAACTCTCGAACCTATTATCAGAATGGCCCAATGGGTGCTCTTAATATCCATGAGCTGTCATAAGATTCCATGTATCAAATAAACATTTTGAAATGATATACTCAAACAAGAAGTCATGAAACAACCAACAATAAAAATAATTAAAAATAAAAAGGAACTGACAAATATGGAATAACCATCCTTCTAATTTAAATATTAAAACAGTAATAAAAAATCCATAAAGACCCTACAATTAATGAAAAGTTAAACTACAACCCAAAACTCCATGATACATGATGATAAACATCCTCAAACCACCACCACCATGGTCCACAAAGAAGGTATCACTATGAACCCAAACCTCCCACACAACACACCTTGTCTTAAACTGGAATAATCATAGACCGATATTTATATACACCCAAGGGAGTATGTAGGGTGTGGTCCAAGGACCCGTAGGATACCACTTAGACACATATATTCCATTCCAATTTTTTTTAATGATAATATAACATTCTCATATAAATTAAAATTTTAAACCATTTCTTGGAAATAATTTATGATTAAAAATCTTAAAGAAAATAATTGAATCCATTTACACAAAAAAATAAGTACATAACCATTTTCTAGAAAGAAAAAAGGGATTTCAAATAGTTCATAGAAACTCACACACACATCCACCGATAAGAGTTCCATTATTGTTCAATGGTTTGAATCCTGTCTGATATTGAAGAGCATCATGGGAAAATCCATGCGGTCAAACTATCTAATGTGAGATTCTAGGAACCTCGTATCTCTTTAAAAATATAGTACATATCCCGACCATTTGCATTATCTTTCACAATCCAATAGTTGGGGATGCCCCTGTAACCATTGTGGTCTCCCAAAGTCATATATATATTTAATTAGTGTTGTAATAATCTATCACACTATGTGAAATTGGGCTGTATCTACGTCTGTATCACTAGAAATTTAGTCCTAGATCATCCACCTGGAGATAAAATATTTTGGTTTTATGCTCAATAAATATTCACTTGTCACACAATATATCACTTCCACATTTTATCATTAAAACGAAGAATCACATATCACAAGCCACTACTCAAACACCAAAAAACCCATTTAAAAAAACATAAACACACCAAAAACCTTTCTAAACATAATTCTAACCTTTCACATAATTTAATAAAACATTTAAAAAGTGTATAAAATACTTCCAATAATATCCACAAGTATTTACACCAACAAACACCAAAAATACCCTTTTAAAATCAAACACGCACCAATACCATTTCACAACAGGATTCGAATCACATGCGTAATTTAATAAATCAAAAAACAATTTATTAAACATGTATATATAGTAAATCAAGGGTTTTCATGAATAAAACACTCGATTTCATATACAAGTGAAACACTAAAACAAAACTACCAAAAATTATGAATTAAAACATGCATTCCTTTATTAAAACTATATGAAATTTATTTTTAAAATTGAACTACACTTCCAAAACGTCAAAACAATACATTTCCCATCAAAGATCCATTTTCAACACACATGTGCCACAAGTTACTGAGAAAAATGTTGTTTATATTTAACACATGGAAGAAACTCCCATTTTTTAAAACCATAACAAAAACATACACAAATTCCATCCATATTACATTATAAACATTCCTTACACTGCATATGCATGCCAAGACACCGAAAAATTATTCTCCAAACCATGAAAAAAATAATAGAACAAGTTAATATAAATTTTACAAAAAAATTAAATCATCAATAAAATATAATGCATGGAATTACCTACCTTATGTGATATATTTACCTGAATAATGGTTCGATGTCCATCCATACATCACCTCCACATCAAGTAACCATGAACAGACCCTAACAAGGAAATATTTACCCAAAACCAAAATCAAACCACTATCCATAACTCATCCCCATGAAAGTGATAGAGAACCCTATAACGAGGGATAATTTTACTCAGAAAGCTATCCACCTGATAGAGAATGTGCAGTTACCAAAATAGGGGATGGAGGGGTCACGTTAAATAGAGGATGGTGGCGAGTGAGGGTTTTTACACAGGGATGGCACTAGTAATGAGGAGGGTGTTTTTTAGAAGAGTGGTTGTGCAAATAAGGGGGGCTTCACATGGGCCATGGAAGGGGGAGGGTTTTGTGAGGGAGAATGGGAAAGGAAGAGAGGGGAAATGGGATGAATGGAAACCCAAACAAATATAATAATAAAAATAACATAATAATATTATTATTAATATTAATAATAATATTAATATTCTAGCCCTAATAATAATAATAATAATAACTATATTAATATTAAAACAATTTATTAATTTTTTTTAACTATTTTCTTATTTTATTTTATATTCATTTTATCATCCATTTAATTTTATTTATTTATTGTGAACACTAGTCAAGCCATATAGTGTCCTGGGAAAAGCAGCACGGTTTCAAAATTGTTGTCTACCCCTAGGTGAGATGCCTCCAATCCCATAAAAACACACTTTTAAAAAAATAAAAAAAAACTAAAACTTTGTTTTAAACCTAACCTTGACAATAATACCTAATTCGATGGAAATTAAAAAAAATATTTTAAAAGGGTCAAGTGGGACACATTCATTATCTAGTAATTTATACTGTGATATACTTAAGTATTATTATTCTTTTTAAATATTATGTTTCAAAATTAATTAAAAAACAAATTTTATACTTTTCCATATTTATATAGACCATAAAATTATTAATTTCATAAGTAATGATAATATTTTGAACCTAAAAAAGAGAAATAGATCCTATATCATCTATAACAATCATTTTGGGATCTAATCTATGGGGAAAATTCACCATAAAATTTTCTTAATAGTTTTATGTAACAATGATTATCTATAACATCTTATGTTATTAAACACTTTATTCAAAATTGTAAACTATTCATGAATTATCTATTCCTTCTCCAATCCCATATCATCAAATTAACTTCCGTATATTTCTGGTTTTTCTTCATTTTCATTAAATTCACAATAAAAATTATTTCATGTTATCCATAATTAAATATGTTTTTTGAAGACTCATCTCCTTTTTTGAAGCAGTTAAAAATGAAACATGGAGATCTATGTTTTATCCATACATTAATCTTATAAACCACATGTCCATAGAAGATATTTTTGATCCTCAAATCTAGGTGCAAATCCAATGTATTATATATCCAAAAAAATTTCCCATGTGATTGATGATAGGGTATCATATTTTTCTTCCCAAAATAAAAGTTATTTCCATCAATAGTAGAGCTTCCTCAGAAATTAATTGAATTTAAACTCTAAATACATCAACATATGTAACAATTTAAGAAAACCAATATGATTCTAATTAAATTTTTCAGTAATGTTACACCGTTGACATGATGGTAAAATTGGTGGTTATCGTGTTCAATTTCATTTTTATTTACAGTAAACAATTGACAAAAAATCGTTTTTTGATCCAATAAAATTTTTATCTCTACCTTAATTATATATATTGATAATACATTTTAAGTAAAAGTAGCTCAAAATTTAATAAAATGGTTATCTCCCACTATTTTTCTCATTTTTTTAGAAATACACAAAACATGAATTTTATACTGAGATCTATCACATATATATATTTTAGAGGGTATAAAATAACACAAAACCTAAATAATGGATGGAATGAAACACCATAGACATAATAATTATATTATTATAGTTCATCATGTTTAAAATTTTCTCACATGAAATTGATATCCTAAAAAAGATGTCCGAATTATCTGCATTCTTCAACTATAATGAAGATTTTTTTATAAGCATGTAGAAATGAATTTTTTTTGTTTATACTCCTAACTCAACTATAAAACATAATCATCTTTATAAGGCCCCAGCCTTAAACCTTACTTAATCTTGAGTTATTACAAGATTACACATTGAGGATCTTTTCGGGTTTAGAGTTTTAGAGAATTAGATCATAAAACATGCATTACATTCCACATATAAACAAAGTGGTTACATAAATATAGTATTATTCATTCCCATCAATGGAAAAATATTTAAAATAAAACATGGATTCTTTCTTGACACTTCCTTGACACTATCATCATATCATGTACCTTTCCCTTGACCTGTGAAAAAAATTTCAGAAAACTTGGGATGAGCATAAAAAGATCAGTATGGGTTATAAAAATATAGAATGGAAACATAAGTTCATATATACATTAGAATGAAATCATACTTTACCCATAAAACATAAGAACATTAACATACCTCATCAAATCATGAATAAATCATAGAAATCATAATACATAAAGGTAACTTGAGGCATTCATAACATTCTTACGTAGGGAGTAACCCTCTTGGTTACGTTTGGAATACCCATCACATTATATTACCTAAATCTCTTCAGAGAAACCTTAACATTTAACTCCTTTGAGTTACCCAATGCATTGGAGAGCTATATCGGGCTCACCCGCCCTTTGTTTATCAAAGAACCACCCGTCTTCATAATAATCCCCATGAACCTCTACATAATCGTATCACATAAAACATGCATAAAGGAAACATATCATTTCCACCTTTCAATCACAAGATATCAGTACAACACATTGATATAAAGAAATTTGAAAACCATTTTCAATACCAAAATAAAATAAAAGTAAAACATGGTATTTATTTTTCTTTTAAAAAGAAGGTATGGCTTGTAGAGGAAGCCGAAACTCAAATAATGGTCACGGTGGTGAAGAAGTCGTTGTCGCCGCATACGTACGACAAAACATTCCCTTTTGTCATTTAGTAAAATTCTTCATATAAAAAAGATTCCTTTTGGATAAACGTAAATGTAAAAGGGGTTTATACACCTTATAAAAGAAGGTTGAGTATAAAACAAAATATGCCTCAATGAAAGGAGATTGAGACGAAGTCCCATACCTTGGGTCCGACTTGACCCGATCGCTCATTAATGTCCTGAATAATAAAATTGGGTTAATTTATACTTTTTTAAGAACCTTTTCCAAGTTCATTATTCCTTTTATGTAACTTATTTCCATGTCATGAACACTATGTAATTTTTTAAGTTAATAATGGTCATTTTAACGATCATTGGTACTTGAGTCAAAATAAACCCTTTATAATTACAAGTTGTTCATGTATCCATTATATCCAGAATTATAATCATGATTTATATATCATATATATAAAGTATATACATGCATTTATAATATTACATAATCATTTAGAGGTAAGAAATGAAATGCACCATTCATGGAGACGGTAAGCCGTATGTACGCATGAACGCTACTTTCATTTCTATTTCATATTTTATAGAATGGAATCATAATGATATAAAGGTATATTATAATTCCAGTATAATATAATATATAATATCATTGTTCAATCCTTTATACGTCCCACATATGGTATTAACGAATCAAATCACTTTGAGGGGGCGGTAGTCCGCACTTCCTTAAATGAAGATATCGCGTTTACCCATAATGGGAACCATAAAGGTATGAACAAAATGAAATATACAGAAGCTTAAGGAAAAAATAAACATATTATATATCATATATGAATATATTTTCATCTTAATGTCCACCTTCTAAGGTGTTAAAATAATGTTGAATAATCATCGTTTCGGGAGGCATAAATTCACCATCCACGGAAACAGTATGTTACTTAACCATTAGATGTAGGTGTGTGTAAATGTAGCTCGAATCCTTCTTATAACAAAATCCTAGTATATTTAGGATACTGGAGTTGTTACAAAAGAAAATAATAAAAAGAGTTTAGGGGGTTGGAGAAGCAAAATAAAACAAAAGGACTCATAAGAAGACATTACCTTAAAATCGTGTAACTCCCATTTGGTTTGAGCTCAAAGGCATCCTTTGGAAGACTTATGCCCAAATAGAGGCTTCAATAAGTAATATAGGTAAGCAGAGAGACAAAATTAGTAGGGGTTGGCCGAGCCAAAGGCTTTGGGAGTGTGGGTAAGGAGTTAGAGGTGGGGGCCTTTTATAAGAGGAGAGGAGGGGCACTCTTGGAAAGTAAAGAAATATTACTTTATTGGAAAATGAGTTTCCAATTTAAATGGTCCCACATTGATATAATTGGAGGATAAGGTGATAAGGGTTCGAAATCCACCCATCCAATAGGTTTTGGACATGTTTAGATCATATATTTTACATTATCTTCTCATTTTATTTAAATCCTTTATTAACGAGGTAATCGCTGCATCATCATGATGTCATAAATAATTTAATTTATTTAAAGTCTAAAAATTATATAAAAACTACTATGATATAGGAAATCGTATTACCTTTCCAATGAATATTTATAGTCAAAAATATGAATTGTATAACCCCATTTAAAAATTGGTTTCATAAAACATATTATGTTTGTGTCATTTTTACTTTTTCATTAAATAAAAAGTTATTTATGTCATTTCCCAACCAAAGTGTCTCCATGGGGTCCCCAAGTTGACCCATGGATTTTCTTGGTCGTCCATGACACATCCAATGAGGGTAGGACATGTGTCAAGCTCATCTCATACTAATAAAACAATATTTTTACCTTAAACTACACTAATTACCACTAATCGCGATTAAAAACTTAATAAGTTACTATTCACCGAAAATGTATTTTAATCCCATTGGACCACATTTTAATTCTTAATTACAACCATGTATGTTGGATTTTTGAAATTCAAAACACAAAGGTGGAAAAATTTCATTTAAATGGAAAATCAGTTTTTATAAGTACCACATAGTGGTTTCACTATTCATAAAAAATTGAAGTTTTTCAGAAAGATACCAAAACTTCACCCTAAGCTATATTTGATATTCTGAATTAAAAAATGATGCCTATTTTAAAAAATTCAAATCATATACGTTACATTAATTAATTTAATAATTAATTCCCGCTTTCATGACAAATAACGTGTTTTTATGAAACAATAAGTATCAAAAGATTGACACCAGTTTAAGTCCAATTTCAAAGTGAAATTGATTCCAATGACCACTATTGGATTAAATGGTAATAATATATTCCAATTTAACTTCATAACCAATTCAAAAGATAATATAATCATATAAATAAATTAGATTAAAAAGAGGTTTTGAATTAAAATACAACAGTTTTCACTATTCATAAAAAAATGAACTTTATCAGAAAAATACCAAAAATTCACACAATGTAAATTTTGATGTCCCAATCATAATGAATAAGTTTATTTTGACAAACATAGCTTATAAAAATGTCAAAAAATAGATTTAAAAATGGTTTTCCATCAAAAGGCAGTAAACAATCTTTTAAAAATATTAGTATATTCCATGCTTAAGATTGGATTTATTTTCATTTTAAGCCTCTAAAACACTATCTAATCCATTAATAGACATAGATAAAAATATCTATTATTCATTAATTACTTGGGATGTTACATCCTTACCCCCTTTAGAAAATTGCGTCACCGTAATTGATTTACTTATCAAATAAATGGGGGTACTTATCCCTCATTGCATTTTAAGATTCCCATGTTGCCTCTTCCATCATGTGGTTTTTTCACAAAACCTTTACCTGATTAATAACCAAATTCCGGAAAACATGCTCCCAGTGGTCAAGAATCTAGACCGGTTGTTCCTCATAAGATAGGTTCTCTTCCAGCTGAACTACCTCTGGACTCAAAACATGAGATGGATCTGGCATATACTTTCTCAACATAGAAACGTGAAAAACAATGTGTAAATGAGATAAACTCGGAGGTAAAGCCACCCGGTATGCAACTGATCCAACTCTCTCCAGAATTTCATATGGTCCAATGAAAATTGGACTCAGTTTTCCTTTCTTAACAAACCACATCACACTTTTCCATGGTGATACTTTGAGAAAAACATGATCACCTACCTCAAAAATTAGATCCTTCATCCTATTGTCTGCATAACTCTTCTACCAACTCTGAGCTATTCTCATGTGTTTCTGAATCAGCTGAACTTTTTCTGCCATCTCTTCTACCAATTCTGGTCCCATTAACTTCCTTTCACCCGCTTCATCCCAGAAAGCTGGAGTTCGACATTTCTTCCCACATAATTCCTGAAATGGTGCCATCTGTATACTAGAATGAAAACTTTTATTATATGAAAATTCAACCAAAGAAATATGTTGGTCCCAACTTCCCTGATAATCCATCGAACAAGCTCATAGCATATCCTCCAAGGTCTGAATTTTTCGTTCCGAATGCCCATCTGATTGAGGAAGAAAAGCTGTACTATAATTTAATTCGGTACCCAACGCCTTCTGAAGGCCTTTCCAAAAGATAGAAGTGAACCTGGGATCACGGTCAGATACAATGGATAGTGTAACTCCATGCAACCTGACTATCTCTTTAAGATAAAAATGGGAAAGTTTATCTAGGGAAAAAGTATATCGTATAGCAAGGAAATGAGCAGATTTGGTCAAGAGATCAACAATAACCCAGATTGCATTATTACCTTGAGATGTATTCAGTAATCCCATAACAAAGTCCATGTATATATTCTCCCATTTCCACTCTGGCATTGGTAAAGGCTGAAGCATCCCTTTCGGTAGCTTCCGCTCTGCTTTAACCTGTTGACATGTCAAACACTTCACAGTAAAATCATGAAATATCTCTTTTCATTCCATCCCACCAGTAATACTCCCGCAGATCTCTGCACATCTTAGTACTGCCAGGATGAACTGAAAATGGAAATCTATGAGCCTCACATAACAACTCTCTCTTCAACTATGAATCACAAGGCACACACAATCTCTTCCCAAATCTCAAAACGCAATCATTATCAATGTTGAATTCAGGCAACTTACCTTTCTGAACCAGCTCTACCTTTTTCTGCAACTCACTGTCTTGCTTCTGTGCTTGCTTGATTCTATTTGATAGAGAAGATTTCACTGATACCGGAAACAAAACAGAAGAACATCCTGCTCCAACAACTTCTATGTCAAAGTTCATCAAATCCTCAACCAAAGGATGACGTTCCAAACACAACATTGTTAATGAAGCATTAATTTTTTAACTCAAAGCATCAACCACTTTATTTGCTTTTCCCAGATGGTAATGAATTGTACAATCATAATCCTTGATTAATTCTAGACATCTCCTTTGTATCATGTTCAATTCATTCTGAGTGAATATATACATTAAAATTTTGTGATTAGTATATATTTCACACTTTACTCCATACAAATGATGCCTCCAAAATTTTAAAGCAAAAACAACAGCAGCTAATTCCAAATCATGTGTAGGGTAATTTTCCTCATGAGTTTTCAACAGACAAGAAGCATAAACAATTACTTGATCATTCTGCCTAAGGACACAACCAAGTCCCTTCAATGAAGCATCACTGTATATAACAAACTCACCATTCCTGGAAGGAAGTTCCAAAACTGGAGCATTCACAAATCTCTTTTCAACTCTTGAAAACAATCATCACATTCTTTTGTCCTGATAAACTTAACACCCTTCCGAGTTAGCTTATTCATTGGACTATATGACCATGAAAACTTTTCAACAAACCATCGGTAGTAACCTACCAAACCAAGAAAACTACGGATCTCGGTTACATTTGTGGGTCTTGTCCATTCTTCAAAAACTTTTTTATTAGCAGGACCAACAGTTATCCCATCTTTAGAAACAATATGACCAAGGAAAGAAATTTGTTGCAACCAAAACTCACACTTGTTGAATTTCCCATTCAATTTCTTTTCTTTTACGGTTTGCAAGATAACCCTTAAATGACTTTCATGCTCTGCTTTACTTTTAGAAAACACCAAAATATCATCAATAACACAACAACCATTTATCACCTGATTCAACTGATCCATCACTGCAGTAAACTACTCAATTCCGATTCTGACCATCTCAGGATACAGATTTGAAGGTTCATTTCCCTCTATATGCCTTCCCAGAAAATCTGTTATGTTTCCTCTATAAAAAACCATTCTTAACACAGAAATATCTTAGGATAAGGAACTTGGTAATCTTCAAATGCTATATCATTTCAATCATACCATAAATTAACTTATAATTTTACACTTTTCTAACTCCTTAAGTTGTCTAAACCGACCTCTGATACCAACTATAAGGCCCCAGCCTTAAACCTTACTTAATCTTTGGTTATTACAAGATTTCACAGTGAGGATCTTTTCGGGTTTAGAGTTTTAGAGAATTAGATCATAAAACTTGCATTACATTCCACTTATAAACAAAGTGGTTACATAAAGATAGTATCTTTCATTCCTATCAATGGAAACATATTTAAAATAAAACATGAATTATTTCTTGACACTTCCTTGACACTATCATCATATCATGTACCTTTCCCTTGACCTGTGAAAATCATTTTAAAAAACTTGGGATGAGCATAAAAAGCTCAGTATGGGTTATAAAAATATAGAAATGAAACATAAGTTCATATATACATAATAATTAAATCATACTTTACCCATAAAACATAAGAACATTAACATACCTCATCAAATCATGAATAAATCATAGAAATCATAAGACATAAAGGTAACTTGAGGCATTCATAACATTCTTACGTAGGGAGTAACCCTCTTGGATACTTTTGGAATACCAATCACAGTATATTCCTAAATCTATTCATAGAAACCTTAACGTTTCACTCCATCGCATTACCCAATGCATTGGAGAGCTATATCGGGCTCACCCGCCCTTAGTTTATCATGGAACCACCCGTCTTCATAATAATCCCCAAGAACCTCTACATAATTGTATCACATAAAACATGAATAAAGGAAACATAACATTTCCACCTTTCAATCACAAGATATCAATACAACACATTGATATAAAAACTTTTTGAAAACCATTTTCAATACCAAAATAAAATAAGAGTAAAACATGGTATTTATTTTTCTTTTAAAAAGAAGGTATGGCTTGTAGAGGAAGCCGAAACTGAAATAATGGTCATGGCGGCGGAAAAGTCGTTCTCGCCGAATACATATGAAAAAACATTCCCCTTTGTCGTTTAGTAAAATGCTTCGTATAAAAAAGATTCTTTTTGGATAAACGTAAAAGTCAAAGGGGTTTATACACCGTATAAAAGAAGGTTGAGTATAAAACAAAATATGCCTCAATAAAAGGAGATTGAGACGAAGTCCCATACCTCTGGTCCGACTTGACTCGATCATTCTTTAATGTCCTGAATAATAAACTTGAGTTAATTTAAACTTTCTTAAGAACCTTTTTCAAGTTCATTATTCCTTTTATATCACTTATTGCCATGTCATGAATGCTATGTAATTATTTAAGTTAATAACGGTCGTTTTAACGATCATTGGTACTTGAGTCAAAATAAACCCTTTATAATTACAAGTTGTTCATGTATCCATTAAATCCAAATTTATAATCATGATGTATATATCATATATATCCAGTATATACATGCATTTATAATATTACATAATTATTTAGAGGTAAGAATTGAAATGCACCGTTCATGGAGACGATAAGCCGTACGTACGCATGAACGCTACTTTCATTTCTAATTCGTATTTTATAAAATGGAATCATAATGATATAAAGGTATATTATAATTCCAGTATAATATAATATATAAAATCACAGTTTAATCCTTTATACGTCCCACATACGGTATTAGCGAATCAAATAACTTTGAGGGGGTGGTAGTCCACACTTCATTAAATGAAGATATCGCGTTTACCCATAATGGGAACCATAAAGGTATGCCCAAAATGAAAAATACAGAAGCTTAAGGAAAACATAAACATATTATATATCATATATAAATATAGTGTCA
This sequence comes from Viscum album, assembly GCA_963277665.1. Taxonomy (NCBI): domain Eukaryota; kingdom Viridiplantae; phylum Streptophyta; class Magnoliopsida; order Santalales; family Viscaceae; genus Viscum; species Viscum album. The sequence goes on along the minus strand of OY728145.1, from coordinate 758,040,734 downwards.
TCTTAATGGCAACCATTGAAGGTGTTAAAAGAATTTTGAACAATCATCGTTTCGGGAGGCATAAATTCACCATCCATTGAAACAGTATGTTCTTTAACCATTAGATGTAGGTGTCTATAAGTGTAGCTCGAATCCTTCTTATAAAAACATCCTAGTATATTGAGGATACCGGATTTGTTACAAAATAAAATAATAAAAAGAGTTTAGGGGGTTGTAGAAGCAAAATAAAACAAAAGGACTCAAAAGAAGACATTACCTTAAAATCGGGTAACTCTCTTTGGTTTGAGCTCAAAGGCTTCCATTGGAAGACTTCTGCCCAATGAGATGCTTCAAAAAGTATGAGAGGGAAGTGGAGAGACAAAATGATCAGGGGTTGGCCGTGGAAAAGGATTTGGGAGTGTGGGTAAGGAGGTAGAGGTGGGGGCCTCTTATAAGAGGAGAGGAGGGGCACTCTTGGAAAGTAAAGAAATATTACTTTATTTGAAAATGCATTTCGGATTTAAATGGTCCCACATTGATATAATTCGAGGATAAGGTTATAAGGGTTCGAAATCCACCCATCCAATAGGTTTTGGACATGTGTAGGTCATAGAGTTTACATTATCTTCTCATTTTATTTAAATCATTTATTAATGAGGTAATCGCTGCATCATCATGATGTCACAAATAATTTAATTTATTTAAAGTCTTAAAATTATAAACAAATTACTATGATGTAGGAAATAGTATTATATTTCTAATGATTATTTATAGTCAAAAATCTGACTTGTATAACCCCATTGAAAAATTGTTTTCGTAAAACATATTATGTTTGTGTCATTTTTACTTTTTCATTAAATAAAATGTTATTTATGTCATTTCCCAACCAAAGGGGCTCCTTGGGGTCCCATAATGACCCATGGATTGTCTTGTTCTTCTATGACACATCAAATGAGGTTAGGACATGTGTCAAGCTCATCTCATACTATTATAACATTATTTTTACCTTAAACTACACTAATTTCCACTAATCACGATTAAAAACTGAATAAGTTACTATTCACCAAAAATTTATTTTAATCCCATTGGACAACATTTTACTTCTTAATGACAACCATGTATGTCGTATTTTTGAAATTCAAAACACAAAGGTGTCAAAATTTCATTTAAATGGAAAATCAGTTTTTATAAGTACCACTTAGTGGTTTCACTATTCATCAAAAATTGAAGTTTTTCAGAAAGATACCAAAACTTCACCCTAAGATATATTTGATATTCTGAATTCAAAAATGATGTCTATTTTAAAAAATTCAAATAATATAATTTACATTAATTAATTTAATAATTAATTCCCATTGTCATGACAAATAGCGTGTTTTTATGAAACAATAAGTATCAAAAGATTGACACCAGTTTAAGTCCAATTTCAAAGTGAAATTGATTCCAATGACCACTATTGGATTAAATGGTAAAAATATATTTTAATTTCAGTTAAAAAACAATTAAAAAGATAATCTAATCATATAAATAAATTATATTAAAAATATGTTTTGAATTAAAATACAACATTTTTCATTATTCATAAAAAATGAACTTTATCGGAGAAATACCAAAAATTCACACAAAGTAAATTTTTATGTCCCAATAATAAAGAATAAGTTTATTTTTACAAACATAGATTATAAAATTGTCAAAAGATAGATTTAAAAATGGTTTTCCATCAAAAGGCAGTAAAACAATCTTTTAAAAATATTAGTGTATTCCATGCTTAAGATTGGATTTATTTTCATTTTAAGCCTCTAAAACACTATCTAATTCATTAATAGACATAGAGAAAAATATCTATTATTCATTACTTACTTGGGATATTACAATCTTACTACTTCTAATTATAATGTTTTTGAACATTTATAACTCCTTAATTCCATATTTTTCTTAGCCACACGCATTTCTTATTATTTCTTACAAACTCTGAAAAAGTTATGTCTCCATATTATAAGTCAAAAACAAATAAAAAATTAATGGGACAATTGTAGAATAAAAATGTGAAATTACTACTCAATATTTTTATAGGTTTATTTCCATCAAAATCACTAATTTAACCCAAGTCATAAAACTTCATTATATATTTTAATAATCCCAACTTTAATGACCCTCTAAAAATATTTACTGGGATCTTGAATCATCTATAATGATGATTAATAATTTAATAAAAAAATAACATAATCCCAATGTTTTCTATTATAATGTTTTTAATTTTCATCAAACCTCTATCTAGTTTAATATTCCTCCATCCAATATATTAAAAAACTTCTAGCTAATTTATCTGATTGAAACTCACTCGTGACATGAGAAAATTCATTCTGATGTCTTTAGAAATTTTTTTCTAGTAATCAATTAATATTTATATATCTTTTAATTGTTTTTTGTATCTATATATAGTAAATAGTTTTTTAGAATTATTATGATTGGTAATCCTTGAAACTATAATCATTCGGTAAATCATTGTAAAAATTCTACCATATGGTAATTATCCCTCCAATATACCATTGTATACACTCCTACATTTGGAAAGATAAATCTATTACTTAATTTTCATTTACAACATTATATATTTTTCAATATGGTACAACAATGTATTTATCTCAATTCGGTACCCATTTTTTAAATTATCCATTTGATGTTTATATGGTTGAACATCTGAAAATGTTATCAATTGAAATGATTTTATCTATATGTTATGTTTTTTGTAGTTCTCCCCATCAAATCATCTTGTGTTCAACCATTCAACATCCTTTATAATAATTCCAATAATAACGGTCTCATATATGATTACTTAGTTGTTTTATCGACACTAAATTTTACAATAATAATCCTTTAAACTTATTTGTCCTTTGAATTTATTCCAGTAAACTCATAAGATATCATTATCATGTATGATAACATATTTATCTAATATGTTAGAATTAATAATTTTGTATATGATATTGTATTTATAGATAAAACTACATACAATATAAATTCCTTGATTTCTTAACTTCTATCCTTGTACAATTCACAATGCTATAACATCAAAAAAATGAACTCTTCAAAAATTATATCTATCTGGAAACATAACTAGTGAACTTAGCCAAAAAAATTGAAATTTTACTAGTATTTGTTTGAGGAAATTTGAGGACCATTAAATTAATTTCATATATAATATCATGGAATTTTACAAAAAAACATATGTAAATGTCCATAGTTACACACAATCATATTGAAAATAATTATGAAACCATCAAAAAACATGGGTTCTTCAAAATTCTTATTATGATTGTAAAATATGAGCATAATATTGTTATATATTGTAGTGAGGATGATATACTAATTTATATTTTTATACACTTTTTTATTTTCCCTAGCGATTGATATTTATCAACGATATTCTTGATAATTCTAAAAAATATTAGATTAATATAATAAATTAGAGTATTTTTCTCTAATAGTTTTTCTTTAATGGATTGCATTTAGATGATAACTGGTATTAATGACCTTAGAATTTTATTTTTTCAAGGTTATATTTTGGTGGTAAATATTAGTGAACACATGACTGAGGTATAAAAAACTCGTTGGATTACTATATGAATAATTTTAAATTAAAAAATGTTGACTGATTTTGGAATAAATATGTAAGATTGTAATTATAACATTGGCATTGATTGTTGATTTTTTTTAATTTATGAGATTAAATTCATTTTTTTAATATGGTATATATAGGACATTAAGCGATTTTACAAATCAGTTCTTAATAAATTTACATTATTTATAATATAATTCATTTTTTAAGAATACTTTATTTTTCTATAGTTTTCTGACATAGGGATATTTGTTATTTTTGGAATAAAATTTCCTTTAAAATTTTTGATTATGATATATATAAACATGACCATAGTATTGTATTATTTTTTTTGAAAAAATAAGTATATTTTTCTATCATAATATATTTATATTAATATATCCTTAAATGTTATATCTAGATTGACAATGTCACTCGCTATCAATATTATTAATGATTAATTGGAATTGTGATGGAACATTTAATTTAATGGGTAGAATTTCCCAACCAATGATTTTGGTATAAAATTACTTATAACATAATAAGGTTATTTATGGATCTTGAAAAACCCAACACATAACTAATAGAAATATTGGATACTTTAATTAGATTAAAAATATTATCCCTGTAAATATATATATGTAAAAACAGATGGTTTGTAAAGGACTAAAAAATTTTCATACTCCATTAAAAAATTGGTAATATGTTATCAAGAAACATGATTATTCTTTACAAATACCATTTTTCTAGGATATGGAATTAATTAAAATATCTGGGGTGTTTCCATGACTAATGCTAGTCCCCACATTGATAGGTATGACATAATATAAATCATATATTTGAACAGAATAATATTGTAGAACTCGCAATGTAACCACTACTATATGAATTACAAATCATGATGACTACTACTAGTTATCGTATCTTTAGATCATACATGATGTTCATATGGGGGTTTTTAAATTATAAACTTTTATGATACCACGATCTATTTATTATCAATAGAATCCAATGGGTGTATCAACATAAAATATATTTTAATATTAATACATTTTCTATGAGTTATACATTCCTATATAGAAATTAACTCATATAAATTTTAAATATGCATATAATGTAAATAATAATCATTTATATTCTATCCAATATATATTTATTGATAATAAATAAATAATACATTTACATTATAAGAAAAAACTATGTCTTCCAAAAAATATATTTGGGCCTTGGGCCATTATATTTATTAATAAATTTATGAATATTGTAATTTGAAATTCTTAAACCGAATATAATTTTTTGATCCATTATATTTAAATTTATATAATATGGATTTGTCATCTTTTTCCGGAAAAGGTAGTTTTTTAATCTACAATTTTAGTTTTCATGGAATATATTATTTTTATGAAAATATAATTATGAACTAGAATATTAACAAATAATTTAAGTGGTAAATGTTAAATTAATGATTAACATTATGAATTTTAAAATATTATTTCTACTTATATAACTATTATACAATATTTTTATAACTCAATCAAAATGTTGATTTGAAAAAAAATGTTCATTGTTTCTATAATTTAAGAAGTTTCATGTTATGATTAGGTTTTTTTCTTACATTGAAGTCATAATACAATTTATTTTATCTATAATGAATCAATTTATGTTATTAAATCTATCTATAATAATAATTATAAATTACATATAATTTTAAAGTTGAAATGAATTATTTTCAAAACAAATGTTTATATATGATTAAGTGTGTCTATTTAATAAATTACTTTTCAAACAAATAAAAAATTTATTTTATAAAATTATTTTAAATTGGAAATCATTTGTTTCCAAAAATTTAATATGGTTATTTTCAAATTAGGTCCATTAAATTAATTATATATTTTATTAATTTATTATGAAAGAATGAATAAATTTTATTAAAATATAAAAAAACTTATAAAAAAGTCTAAAAATTATAGGTTGTCTCATAATTGAGTATATCTGTATAATAAAAACTTGTACAAACATACCCTCCACTTATTTCTATTTCCAACCCATTAAGCGTTCAAAATGAATATTATATAATTTAAAATATAATGTTTACTTCCAAAACTAAAATTCTCTTCATTTATAAAAAGTTACTACTTCCACCAAATTAATACTCAAATGTAATTAAAATTATTTATTTTAATGCATCCACAATACTCCTCCTAAACCTCAATCAAAATTAAAAATTATTTTCATCAAATTTATTTTCTTATGGCCTTCATTTCCATAGTGTTTTCCAAGAGAAAACTAATGCTTCAAAAATGAGTATTAATTTCATATACTCATTTATTTTACTCTTGTCCATTCTTAATAAAACTTAACCAGATTAATATTATAAAATCTATATCATTGGTATATTTAAATTTAATTATATTAAATTAACAAAAAACAATATTCATTGTATTCCACCAATTAAGAGATTCCAAAATATGGATCATGCATTTGTTTCACTATGAACCTATATGAAGTGTTGTTGTTCATGTTTGATCGCCACGTCTAAATGCTAGTATAAGGGATGGATTTAATGATTCAAAATTTCTCCCTTTTGAACAATACAATTTGTAAACTTTTATTTTTCTTATACCATAATTTCATAAATTCATTGATATATTTGATTGATAATAATCCATATAGAGGACTACCACCTCCAAAAATAATGAAATTCATTAATCATCACCACCCATACTAGATAGTTCATTGATTAGAGTTAATAAAGATTAATATTTTTTATGATATTTTGATTTATTTTGATATGTCACATTATCATTATCTAAATAAACACCCATACTCATTAAATAATTATAATAGGTTACCACTTCCATCAATTTAAATTCTTATGTAAATGGTTTTACAATGATTATATAATAAATGACTATGGGATGTCACATAATGTAAATATATTTTGATAATGATATGTATATATAAATATTATTTAATTAATATATAATTTTTCTATAAAATATATATTATTATATAACCTTTTGGATGATAAACAGTTAAAAAATTAATTCATCATGGTTGGAATTTTGATGAGACGTATTCATAAAAACCACATAACGAAAATGGGACACAATTAATGATTGAATAAAATTATTCAATATTCTATTTTTGTTTAGGATAAATTTGTTACAAATTAAAAATAATTCATCTTTTCTTCACCATGTTTTTTATGAAATAGACAAATGATGGTTCTAGATCCTATAATGAAAATAAACTAGAATCATTTAATATAGTAGTAATTAATGGTAATAAAAATTTTAGAAAACTATTATGAATATATTGTGGTTATTAGATAATTTGTAAAGATATTTATTCTAATTTTATAGTAATTTATAGCATCACTATTTTAGAGGAAATACAAGGTGATGGATTTTTTATCTCAAATTACTCAATCTAAGAGAAGTTTTATATTAGGGACCAAATTTGGTTTAAGTGGTTTATACATTTCCTAATTAAGATGTATATTATAAAGTTAGAATTATTCAGTTTAATTTATTTTCTATTAAAATATATCTCTCATTAAAGGGTCTTTGAGAATAAATCTTCTCAAATTGTAAGTATTTTTTGTCTTAATTTTGAATCCATCGATAAATGTTTTTGTTATAACCCATGTTTTTTAATATTTCCTAAAACATATCCCAATTATACTTTTTTATAATTATTCTCATATATTTCCTAGTTTTCTATTGCATATTTATATATAGAATTTATCTTTTTAAAAAAATCTTATGACTTGTTATTTCAGTCACCTAAATGTACAATATTATCAAGAATAAACCATTGTATCTTAATTAGAACATAATTTTGGACCATATTTTTTTAAACCAATGTTCTATAACATTTTAAGGAATGAAAATATTTATTTATTCATATTATTATAATAATTCAATTTACCACTACTTAAAATGGAAAATCTAATACAAATTTTACGATGTGGGGTTCCAATCAATAGTATTTCAAAAACAAATTTACCAAAAAAATTTATAACCATTATAAATTTTAAAGGAATCATTTTTGAATGTTTTTTTAATAGGAAAATGTCTTAAAAAATCATTTCACTTTATTGAATATAACTATTGAATGCTACTAGAAGAATTATAATTTTATGGATTTGTTGTAAGTTATTTATTTTATTGTATACTGTAGGGAAATATATTTCTTCTTCCATTGGAATATTATTTGTAACATCATCTCAAATTTTATAGGTATTTAAAATAGTAATTATTCATTCTATAAATTAAAAAATATCACATTCAAGGTTATTTTAAAATAAAATCGCTATTTATCATTTCTAATGTTAATTATCTAAAAGATAATTCAAAATATATTTCATCTAGGTCATAGTACATAGATATATTATATTCATTATTTAGGATGGAGTAAAAATGTAACCATCCACCATATTTATATATATATCTTCTCCAATATCCTCTACTTTTTTAGTAATTATCCATAGCATCCATTTCATATTCAAATCACCAATATATAACCTTAATTTTTCTAAAAATGAATTTACTCTATGAATAACATATTTATTATTCCATTACATAATGGGAGTTTTAATTTATTTGATACATCAATTGACTAGGGATATTATTCATATATCTAAATACCTCTTATCTATATAGTTTAAATACCATATTCTATATTCTTTTAATTGAATGGTATTTACATATAAATTTACTAAACAGGTTTGGATACACATTTTTTTCCATTGGTATGTCATGTCTGCGTTATTAAAAAAATTAATAATGTTAGACATATATGATTCCTTTTTAATGGGATATAAAACAAATTTTTATTCTTTGGGTACTTTATAATATGATGAATATTTTTTCAGAAAACATATATATAGATGATGGTGGGTGGCGTCCTATATCTCCAACCAATTATTTGGTTGAAGAATTATATCTCAAAAGATATATAATAAAATATATATAATTTTTTCTCTAAATAATGGTTACTGAAGGTGTGGCTAATTAGAATAATGTTACTTTTAATATTATTTATGACACATTTAAAAAATCATAATATAATAGTTACAATGATCATTTTTATTACATAATGATTAGTCACTCATTTGATTTATAAATTTTTCATTATCACAGTTTTTCTTACAATTGATTTATTTTGTATGACATTCATATGTATATTGATTATTCCCATATGATCATTGTTTTCTATTTTATGACATTTTATTATTTTTTTGATAATAATCCTTATAGTGAATCTATTATCATAAATTTCATATGTTTAATTTTCACCATGTTACATATGATTTTTCTATAAATGTACATTATTTCATGAATTGGTGTGATTAGTACTATGAGTTGAATTTATTTATATAGTTGGAAAAATGTACATTAGTTTTTTTAAAGAAATTTAATTTTAATTTATTTTTCCCTAATTTGCTAAATATTAAAATATAAATGGAATTCGGAATGTATAAGTATGAAATATTTATAATAAGTCCATTAATTTGGAAAATCACATCTATGGGTTGGTATAGTTGGTATCAAAGCTGGGTTTTAATAATTTTTAGGAAGATAATGTGATTGGGTGAGGAATCGTTCGGGATAAAAAATGTCATGAGTTTTTGATATTTTATGCTTAATCATGATTCAAAGGTATTGAAACATCATTATGTCTACAGAGGTTATATTATGTGGATTATAATAATATATACTTCTAGAAACCACTATGAATAATTATAAGTGTATGGACACATATTTAAATTTTGGAAATGTAGATATATTTTTCCATGAAAAAATATACCTTTATAGAAACTACAATTAGATGTAGGATTCTGAATATATTTATATACAGTTGATGAAAATAAAAGTTAATATTGGATATTAAATCAATCGTCACTTGGGGCATGACAAAGAGCCATAACTACACACTCGGTTTGAAACTTTCAAAGGATTTTATTTGATTTGTCAAATTACATTTAAAAACCATTATGAATTATTTATTTCCAAATTCATTAAAGATTTTTTTAATTTGTTCGAGACAACCTAAATTGATGAAAATTATATTGAACATACTTTATCAAATTATGAAATAATATTTTGACTAGAGGATACAAATTATAAATGATGTTTTTTATTAAAATGATGATTTACAAATATTTTATTGATAACCATCTTATATTTTTTATTGGGATGAAACCTCAACATAAAAATATTTCTAGGAAAGGTATGATCCAATAAAATAACAATGTACTATACCTAAATAATGGAGGACACTTAAATGGTTCATAATTATACTATGTTATTGTTATTAAGTAAAAAATATGAGTATCATTACATTACCCAAGGTAGCAAACATTATATCATTATTGAAATTTACTATTTACATTTATATTTATTTTCACTTGTGAGGGATATTTGATGATGATATTCTAGTATATTCTAAATAATATGATAATTATTTAATGATTCTATAGATTCTTCACTTAAATTTTCTCTTTAATGGGTTGAAAACATATTTTAAATTATAGACATAACATTGAAAAGTGATTTTTTAGGTTATATTCCAATGATAACTCTTGGAGAACCCATTATTAAGGTATAAAAAACTATTTGTTTTAATATTTTCTTTATTTTGATGTAATAATTTGTTCAGTGATTCTGGAAGAATTAATATACTATTTCTAATATTGGTATTTATGGTATATTCATGTTGTTTTTAGGATTATTCGCATTTTGAGCCTATGTGATAAATAAGATATATTATTATTCAGAAAAATATTAGTAAATACCATTTTTATTTTAATGATATTTTTTATTTTTAGATGAATATATGATTTCTTATATGGTTTTACTCATTTGTGATGGAGGTTTTTTTGTGATGGAATGTTCTCTAAAATGTATGATTAAAACATGTGCAACCCTAAGCATATGATTGTATAATGTTTTGTGAGGAAAATATAAGTTTCTTGATCTACCTTAAAATAATATAATGTACATCTCATTAGAATTTATAACATGATTGATAATCTCTCTAAATAAAATTATTAGTAATCCCCAATTGGAATTTATAGTTCAGAATTTATTTAAGGGGGAGAATTCAAAAACCATTGATTTTTTTTTATACATATCTTTAGTTTTATAATATTATTAGTTGACCGTGACATAAGAAATATTGTATGGAAAAAATGAAACATCAATATAAAATATTATAAAATATAAATACATTAATCCTAATCATTGAATTGGAAATGATAAAAATGATTGACCATATAATGAAAACAATTCAAATAATATTTTATATGAATTCTAGAAACTTGATTCTTCTTTGGAAGGAAAAGTTGATTGATCCTTGGAAGGAGGTTGCATTATTGGGGTTTACCCTAAACTAATCCCACCCTGAACTAGGATAGGCACATCATAAGAATGATCATTTGCATTAAAATAAAAATCTAGTAGAACATGATGTAAATTATGTTAATGTTTAATAACCACATGTTATCACCATTACTATTCATAATATACTTTGAACGTATAAACAATTTATAAGGGGTGATTTAAGTCGAAATTAGTATGATATCAACATATAGTAATTATCAATAGAATCGAATCGTTTTATTAATATAAAATAAATTTCAACAATAATATATTTTATTCCAAGTAATGTGTTCCTATATTAAAATTTACCTATAAAAATATTAGTTCTAAAATTAATATACATAAAAACAATATTACATCCATCAAATAGATGTTTAATAACAAAAAACATGGATACATTCTCATTAAACATATGAAATATACTTTTCAATAATATATATTTACATTCTTTATGAACATATATTCCAAAAAATTACACGAATTATATAATTTGACATTAAATAAAATAATGTAAATTTTGAATTAGTAAGATCAATACTTTTTTGGATTTATCTACAAATTTTCTTTTTAGTTGTATAATGTGGTTTTTAGGGAACATATAATTTATATGGTTATATCATTACAACCTTTAAGATCAACATACCTTTTAAGTGATGAAATTTTAAATTATTGAATATTATTGTGTTTTTTAAAATATAATTTAAAAAAAATTATGTCAAATATTTTACGAATAAATTAATATATTATTTTAATAAAAAATTATTTCATTTATTTATTTGAATATAATTAGTTTTGGGGTGATATTAGGGGTTGTATTCCCTTAGAATACCCATACAATTTAAATTAATTATAAAAAATTAATGTAATTAATTAAAATTTCTAACTAATACAATTTTATCATATATATATATATATATTATAAACTAGTCAACATTATCTCACTGAAATAAGAAAATTAAATTTACTGAGTTTATTCAAAAATTAAATTCCAAAACATTAATAAATATTATTTGATAAAACTAACATATATTTTAAAATCATAATTTTCATATTAACTAAAATTTTTTATCTAAATTCTAGACAATATAAATAATTATTAAGAATAAAAAATAATTATCAATGTAAAAAAAATTGGTAAAATTTTAAAAGAAAATTAAAAATCCTAAAAATTTATAGATAGGACCAATCTGTACATGTATTGAATATAAAACCACACACACATAACGTAAATGTTTTCTATTTTGGAGTTGTTTATCAATAAATAGAATCATTAAAATATTGAAAATGTATTGGTTACATCCTAAACAATAATAAGATTCACATTAAAAAAGGTAAGACTTCCACTATTTAAAAAATCAACTATCCTTTTAATTTCATCTATAAACTCTAAAACCTTTCTCATAATAAAGCACTCTCAAAATTCAATCTGTTAATATATGAATTTTTTTCTAAGTCTATTATTTATAATTTATTTCTATGAGAAAAATCAAACCACCAAAGTTAGCAATACTTTCACTGACTCTTTTGAATTATTATACTATATCATATATAATATGAAATCTAATTAATATATTGAAATAAAATTAATTATAAATCATATTTTTCATTATATTAAAAAAATCATTAACTACTTTCAATCCAATAATAGGGGAAAAAATTTAAATGCCATTGTGCAGACTACGACATCTAAAAATATATTTGTTCATTTTTCAATACTACCTCTCAAAGATAGTTTTAAATATGCATCTGATCAAAAAATATTTTTCCTATGTTAGTTATACAATTAGGAAAAAAAATTATATATCATCATTTTGTACCTTAATTGAGAGATGAGATCATTAATGGCTCGTATATTGGGCTACCGCCTACGCAAATAATGTATTTCATTTATTATAATCGCTAATCATTTATGATTCCTATAATGTATTTAATTTGGATATATTATTTTTATTTAAAATTTAATTTTTTTATATGATTCATTATCATTATGAAATTAAATCCTCCTAGTCATTAAATATTACTAAAACATTACCAATTTCATAGATTTGACCGCCTATATAAATGATTTAATGACGATCATGTAAAAGAGTATTATGGTATATAATCTATTTATCATATCATATAATAAATATATATTAGAGTTTATGTAATTATATTATTCATTTAATATTTTTGTTTTAATGTGTTTGTAAATATATCGTTGTTTGATCGTTGGACACATCGAGATCTAGTTCATCGTGATTTCCATTTTCAAAAGATGTATACATTTGTTGCCCCAATTAAAAAATAGGCTTAACAAAATCTATGAAAATAATTATTATATAATTAGTAATATTTTAATTATGAACCTTAATCCACTTACTAAAAATTGATCTTTTCTTCAAGATATTTTTAAAAAAACAAACCACTAATAGACTTAACACCAAATAATGAAAATAAAATATATTTTGTAAATATATTTCTAATATATTATTATAAAATAATTGGAAAAATTCATTTATTTTTTAATTATGGTTTCAAGATATGTAATTAATATATTTATTCTCATTATATTGGTTGTTATGTCACTATTGAGTAATTAGTACAAAAATTTAAGGGTTTTTTCATAAAACAATTTATCTATTTTTGAAATGTTTTGTATTATGAATGTAATTTTATTTAAGTGGTGTATATACATATAAAGTGTGATTTATATAATTGAAAAAAATTAATTCATTGTAATTAATGCTTTAATTAAATCTCATCCTCTTTCAACTGGTTTTTAGTTGAATTATCATCAAGTTGAATGGGGCATTATCTAAAATTTTATTTCCTTGATACAAGTTAATATTATACACCATGTATTCTTTTTTAAGGTGAAAATTTAGTCGAATTCTTTGTTTTTATGATTTTTACATTAAATAAGAATAATATAATGTATTTATTTCTTGTAAAATTTAGATTTTGATTAAAATCCCCCTACTAGATTTCTCTCCCAACTAAAAATATGACATTATAAGCGAAAACCACCACTACTTAATCTGCTCTTAGTTTCAAGTCCATATTAACCTTCCTAAAAATATTCTCCAAAATATTTTGGAAATATATTGTAGATTATTTTATATAGTTATAATAATTCTAGTTACCCCTCTAAAAAGGATTATACAAATCTATTTTTTATGATATGATTTTTCATAAACAGATTTTCAAAATATTATCCACCGAAAAAATATTTTGATAATCTGAATGATATTTTAAGAAATCGTTTTCGACTTTTATTTTTCAATGTCTTAGGATTTTGGATTTTTTCCCTTAAAGTTTTTTAAAAAAAACTTTTTAGCTTAACATATAACTTCATCATTAAATGTATATTAGTAAAATGACACCTTTTATATTTTTCATTGGGAAGACATATGTTCACCCCCCTATAGAATTTTATATTAATATTTTGCTCTCAATTTTCATCTTTAGTAAAAAAATTATTTTTCTCCAAAATTTAAAAAATATATCTTTTAAAATTATTTATTTTGATGAAGGATATTTTTTATACCTAAATTTATTTACCCTAAAAATAAATTAAAATATTCCACATTTTTTACATTCTCCGTTGATATATATTTTATTAAAACCATATTATTTTTAAATTAAATCATATGTCTTCCATATTTGGAATGGTTATGTAGAGCCCTCCATGTTTTTAGAAATGATAAATCAACACATATTTTTTCCCATAATCATCTTCAGTGTATAACCATATTTATTATTTTAGTTTCATTCTTCTATGAAACCCCAATTTTTTATTCCATTTATTGATGGATATTGACCTTGATTCCATTCATTGATTGATTTTCATAATTAATAACTCAACCATATACCATTTATATATACCATGTAAATACCATATTCTTTTAGGTCATGATATAATTTAAATTACCTAAAAATTTATTCAACATCATTGGACAACATTTTGTCCACATGGGAATATCATGTTACAATTTTCTATGGTATCTATTTTTTTCATATACGATTCCCTTTCAAAGAGATATGTATCTCATTTCTGTTCTATGAGTTCAATATGATATGATGATGAATTGTTGTTTTATAACAAGTGTATATTGATGATTATGGGTGGGGTCCTGTATCACCCTCAAATTCATTATTTTAAGGTCTATATCTAATTAAATATGCAGTCATAAATAAATTTTAGTTTTTCATAATCTTAGGAACATATGGTGTTTCTTATGAAAGTAATGATACCTATAAAAATGTTTCTTATGTATTTATATGGAATCTTGATGTTTCTCTTCCACAGTTCCTATTTATTGTATAATGTATCTTCACTCTTTTGATTCATTAATTTTTCATATATTCTTTATTTATTTTCTACACTCTATTGGGTATATATTTTTTTGATATATTGATTATACCCATATCCATATCATATTCTCTCTTGTGATATTTTATTTTCACCACCTATTTTTACCATTACTCAGTATATAAGATCAGCACTTGATTATGTTCCTTTAAATCCAAGTTACATAAGATGTGTGTGTAAGGGTATATTATTTAAATAAATAAGGGGACTTTTTGAAGAGTAAGAAGTTCTTTTTATACTAGTAAATATTTCCAGAATTTTTAAATGATATGATTTTTCTTTTATTTTATTTTACCTTAATTATCTAAAAATGTGAAACTAAAATGTACTGGGAATGTATTGAAATGAGTTATTTTATTTATATCAAGTAATTTATATAGACATGTCTGTATGATGCTATAAGAAGATTTTATATTCCTGTAAAAGTTTTAAAATCTATTTTACACAACTATATAGAAATGATACACATAGTTGGTTTAACATATTTGATATATAATGGATTTCTTTTTTATCTAAATTAATAAATAAATATTTACAGACTACGATTTCCAATATAGACAATGAATATGTTTATTTAATTCATACTATTAAGGAGTATGTGTTTCAGTATTATTTATGTTGATGGTTATTCTGATTATAATTTCTTATTGTCACATTTAACTAATACTAGTGAAACATGTTTAATTCAATATCTCAAAAAAATTATTTTTATGTTGGAATCCTATGGAATATTGTGCTATATTTTTTATGATTGTAATATTCATTAAAATTATTTGGATTTATAAGTTTCTATCTGTATCAAAAAATACTACCATTTTATCAAGTTGAATGTTTTTGATACAAATGAGTTTAGAATTTTCTCAAATTTATATTATTCAGTAAAAGAGGAGCATATGTTTTGTTATGAATATTATTTCTCTCATGTAGAAAAGGTATAAATTTTTTCCCACATTTATATTTTTTTATTTAGGGATAATAATTATAATAATTATTGATATAAAAGTTATTTTGATAAAAAAATAAAAATGTAGAGATTAAGGTCACCTTTGTTTGATGATTATATTATATTTCACTATTAATTTATTATTAAAAAGTAAATAATTATTTCAATTGATTGGATTATATAACCTACCTTTATATAATTTGGAAAAATATCATTAACATCCAAAGAAATGTGCTAATGATTCTTGATGAATGAACATGACCGACTACATTGATTGTAAAGGAGGTAGTATAATAATATTGATAAATGATGCAAATTAATGGGATATAATTATATGAGAGGTTTAATTTGGATAAGGAATTAAAATTAATTAGGACATGATAAAATATATTATTTTATTCATGAAGTTTTATTAGGGAGTTTTAAAAAAAAGTATGAGTGGGAATTTTGATGATGCAATCTATGTTGTCCAATAGATGAATTAATTTTTCATTTAATATTTCACTAAATATATAATGTTGACTTACACAAAATATGGGGATCACTACTGGACATTCATTTGACCCAATATCAACCAATTTTTATTTGTTAACTATGGTCAATCATAGTTATTCGAAGGTTTTTTTAGAAGGGTCAAAGATTAGTATAATCAACTATCACATTAGAATATTGTGTTACATGTAGGTGTGCACATCGGGAGGATTTGTGTTAGTGTAGTGTGGGATGAGTCATACGGAATGTTTTTTAGTGTATCAAGAAGGTAGCCCCAATTCCATGTATAAGAGGATGATGTGGTATTAAGATTTATTTACCAATTCTTATATGGAGGTATATTTGATGTGGTATTTCTATTATTCTGATCAGTCTTACACAATGATAAAAACATACTAATTGAATGAGATAGAATAACATATACCATTATCTACCCTCATCCAATGATATTTACTATATATTTCTATCGACCATGGAACTCTTTGTACCGAATACACTAGGAACCAACCATATGAAAAAAATGAAGACATTTTATGAGTAATTTCTCACCATAAAATTTTCCCCCCAATGTGCACCTACTGTGAGGGATGAGCTACCTCATTAGAAACAATGATAATAAAATAGAAACAAGAACCTGTAATATAAATAGATTGTTTATTATCATTATCTTATAGCATGGATCATAAATATTGAACATAACACATCAAAAGTGGTCACATCATCACTTAATTAACCAAATTTGTTCGGAACCAACCATGATTATGTTGAATCGAGCATATGTTTAAACCATGTAATATATCATGTATCATAATGTATTATTGTCTTACCACATGAAGAATATAACAATTTTTCGATAAAAACTAGTGAGATGATTGTTCCATAATAATGTACTAAGTGTTTTCTCGTTCGAATATCAACTATTAGAGGTCTCTATAAAAAACCAGAAGCCCAAGATAATTTATGATTTATGTGAGGTGTTATGTGTACATGAAAGAAAACATATGTTGTTGTATTCACTCAAATTCATATATATGTATATAAAACAATTTGAATTGACACATGATGGGATTGAACATGTTTTTTATCCTTTAAGAAATACTCCAATCTTGATATGTGTGGTATTATTATATAATCCAATATATTATTCATGAGATTGATCCACATTCGGGTACATGATGGGTATAAATTTTTTAAACAATAATTAAAATGAGTTAATTTATGGTTCATGGTGATCAATAATAAATATTTTTTGAGAACTTATTTATATTTGGTATGTAATAATGAGATCTAAATTAATTTCATATATGATTATATATATATGATTTTCCATTAATTAGAAATTTAGTGATAGGTTTAGATATTTAAAAAATGTGGAAGTGTGGGATTCATTCCATGTAATAATAATAATATCCCCATCATATTTGTTTATAAATTAAATTAATTCAAAATAATGGGGATTTAAATTGTGGATTTGAGTCAATATGAATATGAACTAGTTTATAAGAAATATGG
Organism: Viscum album; assembly: GCA_963277665.1. Lineage (NCBI taxonomy): Eukaryota > Viridiplantae > Streptophyta > Magnoliopsida > Santalales > Viscaceae > Viscum > Viscum album. Next base: position 758,022,468 of record OY728145.1, on the reverse strand, counting down.
TGTGTCATTATAAATATCATAAGTGTTGAGAAAACAAAGAAATATATAGAGAGACATATTGATGAATATTTTAATATATATTTTCCCTCTTATAATTGATCGTGGGATTTTGATGAGATCCTCATAGTTCGAATGATTAAGATGAAAATATAAATAAGAATTGAGGATACTAGAATCTTCAAAATTTCACCTTTCTATGTGAAAAATGATACTGTAATGAAAAATAAAATCTATGGTTTTTATTATAAATACAAAGGATTCATATTTTGAATGAAAACAATGTAATATTAGGATTATGGGTAAGCCTTGAAAAGAGAAATGTGAGAAATTAATTCTGAAACTGGGTGGGAAATTAGTTGTGTAGTAGTTTATATTCCAAAATGATCAATTTAATTTATATTTACCTAGGTATTTAAATATTATAATTGAGTATGATATGTTGGGGTTTGAATTATAAAAAAAATTGGAGTGTTATGTATTTTTTAAAGTATTAAAGAAAACTCTAGAAGAGTTTTGAAAAGGATAATATAATTATATATTGAAGATGAAGATATTTGGGCTATCAGAGCTAAAATAAAAGGAATATATTCATTTGATTCCATTGTTTCTAAATATTTTGATGATGAAAAATATATAAATCATGATCTATTGTGTATGGTTATATTTGTTTATGTTGAGATTTCTGTAAATATAGAACTCTAAGATATTAAGTCCATGGGAGATTAGGGATTATAGAATATAGTGAAGGATAATTTCTTACATTAATTGATTTACAGAGTCCTCTTGATGTTATCATAGAATTAAAATAAGTATAAATTGATTTGAAGGATAAATATTGCTTTGAGGAAGAATCATATTATACATAGCTGTTGATGTACATCCAAGATTTAATTCAATGAAACAATTGAAATTATATTGCAAGACTCCAAAGAATCTATATCGATCTTGGTGTAATGACTTTGACCTCAGATTCCTAGTGTTTCTGGTTAAATTATTACATTGCATATGATTTATGTAATTGGTTAAAGATATTCCATATTTTTTTATTAATCTTGATAACCTATACATATACATTTTTCTCAAATTAAAATTCAAATCAAGTAACTTTCCTCACGTGTATAATTGTTTCCTCAATCATAACCCTATATATAAATCCTAATACACATCTAATAATAAAATGAAATGAAATATAATAAAGGTGTTTGATTAGATACGCAGTAAGGGAATGTGTATAGAAGAATCAATTATGAATATATAAAATTAATTATTATAGAATTATAAATACTTTCAACACATGGAATTCAATCATTTACTTAAGCATAATATGATAGGAATAAATGATGATGAAAAAAATTATATAAATAAAAACATGAGATTGATACAAAACAAGGGATATTGAATATAATAATTTAATAACATGGAAATTAATAAATGATATCAATATTAGGGAATATATAATTTTAAACAACAAAAATATTTTGTTTGGACCTTTCACAATACACTTTAAAAATATGGGTAGAAACCCATATAATAGTTCTAATTAATTTTTTCTCATGAGACTTATTGATGTAATGATGGTTTCTCTAAAACTATTCCACACTTATCAATTTGAAAAGCATTATAAATACACCAAATAAAAGTGGTGGAATATAATCAACATAATTAATGATATTTAAATAATAACATAATATAAGGTAATAAATATACTAATAAAAAACACAATCATAAAAAACCAAGTGTGATATGATGAATTGTTATAAAATTGTACATCCTAGGTCAAAAAAATTATATACCATCCTATGAAATAATAAAGATGATATCAATACAACAACCACTATTGTATCATTTTTACACCAAATGTGTTACGTCACAGATGAATTGTAATACCCTAATAATGTCATTAAATATATTTTGGAGCAATAATCTTTTCACATTGAAAATAACTATTAAAAAACTAAACGTTTGTAAAAATTTGAAAATAAATTTCATTGAAGAGAAATTTTTAAAATTTTAATGTAAACAATAAATCATTGAGTGGTCTTGATGATCGGAAATTCTATTCATGTCTTATGCATTGAAAAAAATATTTTTTCAAATTTTCGATAAAAAAACCTATCTTGTTTTGAAAATAATGTGATAAATCCATTATCAAAATTTGTAAAAATTTAAAAATAAATAAAAATATGTTTAAAAATTCAGTATAAAATAGATAAAATAAATTTAAAACATTTCTAGAAAACAAAAATATTGATGACATAAAAATTTTTATCGAAAAGGGGAATAAAGAATAATTTTCTTAAAAATAACTTATCAATAATTTTAAGTAACAATGAGTAAATAAATTGTAATATTAGTTACAAATTTCATTAATCACCAAAGGATATGGTTTTATACATAATTTATGGTATATACATGAAGTAATTACCTCATTTGAGACTTAAATATTAAAAATCAATAATAATAATGACATTGTGAAAAAAACAATTCCACTTTGGTATCATTTGAAATAGAATCCCCATGGATGAACTGAATTATAATAAAAATTGAGATACTATTAATCAAAATAGATTCAGGATATAACATATCGAAATGTTATTATATGATAAAAACGAATAGGTGGTGAATATGGTGTATGTCTCATGAAAGAAACAGTGACATGTGAAAACCTTACCTCAGGATAATATTCCTTTGTATGTCTATGAACCTCATATATAAATAATATATTCTTTTATAAATATATCATAGAACCACAATAATAATATATCATAGAAAATATGATGTACTTATAGTTTTTTATCACATTTTTTACCAGTCATTATTAAAATCACAATTTTGTGTGACAATCGCATCATTTTTCATGTATGTTTTAGTTCAGTAATTTTTATCATTTAATTTTGATCAGGTTTACATCATATACAAATAATTTACTGAGATATAAATATCATATATATTAACCAAATATATATTTATAATAATCTATAAATTTTATTTATTGAAAATAGATTGCACTATTCAATGATATGGTAATCCAAATGTATGCATGAGCATTGTATCTATTTTTCTCGATTGATGGAAAGAAACAAAAATGAATATTAAATAACTATTAAGGATTTATTATTATTTTATATATATATATCTTGTATATTAATAAATTTCATTATTGTTAATATCCATAAAAAAGAAAACTAAAAAAATTCACATCGCTACTTTGTAGTAGTCTTGGTAGAAGAAAAAGTATTTTATGTTTGAACTGGGGATAAGGGGGGTAAGATTTTATAAGGGGTTACATGACAGATATAGTATTTTTGTAATGATATCATGATATCTATGTTTTCATCATTCCAGAAGCCTCCAAAATAGGTTAGTATCAAAACATTATGGTTTTAATGTTAGAATATGTTGATAAAATATGTCTTAAAAAAATTTGGACTTTTTAACCATTATCATCACAGTTTAAACACCCTGTAAACCATTTTCAATATTAACTGGTGCAGTCAATTTTTTTCTATTTCACTATTCATTATGGAAAAACAACATACCATGTTAGATAATACAAATTTATCTGATTCCAAAATACGGAATCCATTTTTTCACAATGAATTCACATGAATGGAAGAATTAAATTTAAATTTAAAGCCACATATTTATCCAAAAACTAGTTTAATTAAATAAAAACATCCAAAATATTCTAATGATTTTATACTATAAAAAAATATGATATCGGTTCCAATTATATAAATTAGTCATATTGTAAAACAATTGAACTAATTTGACTTCGAAACCATTTTAGATATAAATTATCAATTTAATAATAAATAATGTATTTTTTAAGAAACAAGATTATATTTCATTATAAATTAAAAATTTAACACATTTAAAATATTATAATCAATTAACTGAATGATATTTCTATTTTTTAAAATGATGTTCACTTTTTAAAATTTATTTTTTAACAGATATAAAAATAAATTTTAAATTATGTTTCAAAATTGTGACTAAATTGAATTTTAGTAAAGTATAGTATTTTATGAAATTATTATTTCTCTTTAAAATTGTTCTTATTTTACATCTAAGGAATATAAAACCATTGAATTTATATTTTACATGTTTAAAGCATAATAATTTCATAATTTAGTATTTCATATTCATACTCACTAACATAATGGGTATGTTATAATGGTTATTTTTAAATAAAAATATTTTAATAGGGTATCACATTTTTTTAAACTCGGTGACGAGTTAAGTGAAATATATAAAATAGAGTGAATTTAATCAAAAATAAACATAACACAATGTACTTGTGTATTATATTCATTTCTAATCGTACTGTTTAATTTCATATGTTCTATTAAACAATATGTTCTTATTTTACAATATTGGTGTCTTACATTCAACCCCACATAAATAAATTATGTCCTTGAAATATAATTATGATCTTGGTAATCAAGGGTTTGAAATTTGAATACACCATTGATGGAAACCCACCTCCAAAAAATGGTTAATAAAAATTCCACTTTATAAGAGTGAAAGTGAAATTTAAGGTTTATATAGAGTTAGACATTACAATGTTTCCTTGTAGAAAATCATTGATGCGATGTGGAGACATGAATAGAGCAAAAATTGTAAATAATTATGTGATGTTATTGAGATTACTTATCACATTCAAGTGTATGATCTAGACTATTTAATAACACAAAATTCATAAATTTATGATGATCATATGGACCTTTTGATTCCTTGTAAATGATATTTATAGGATATCATTTTTATTTCAAGATATTTTTACTGGGGTATATGAATTACTTTACGATCTATATTAAGAACATAAGAAATTATACTTACATGATATCATTATATATCTTAAGAATTTTTTTTTCTTTTTTCCTTCTATCAACTCCTTGATCATTTCATACTCTATAAAAAGGAATATCCATAATGATATTTTATTTGTGATGCATACATAAGATATCAATATAATGAAAAGAAATTCCTCCAGTCCAAAGAGATTTTTTAAAACAAAAATGGTTATAAAAAGTTAAAAAATTAACACCCAATGTTTAGATTAATGAATTCCATACATATTTAACCTTTAGATTTAAAAAACTATTTTAGAAATAATTCAATTTCCATCATTTTTGAATTAATGTAACAAAATGAAAATTATATTCCACCAATAATTTTATGAGGAACATAAGGATACATTATAATTCTGTGAATAACTAAATCACCATAAAATCTTAAGGAAAACATGAACTATTCCAAAAATAAATCCTTAGGTTGTCGAATATATTCCATATAACAGAACACACAATAAACTCTATAAATGATAACATAAGACATCAAATCACTAATAAATTTCAACATCCCCAATATTATCCCATACAAATATCAATACGATTATTATGTCTCCTTAGATCCCATATTAATAGTTATCTTATATCAATAATGTGTTTTATAAGAATTGAAATATTCCTATGAATCCCTTTTTGTGGTAATTTATACCATTCCACATATTTTCTCAAGTACGTAAACAAACATCATTGTTGTAATATACTTAAAAATTTATTTATTATTTTAACTAGAATATCAATGATAAAAATTATCATAAAAATAATTATTGAATCAAAACATGATAATATTAATTATTCCAAATCAAATATATTAATATCATTAACTTATCCTATATTCCTTATATTCTTCTGAGTTATATCCCCTCAAAACAAAGGTAATTCATATTCATTGTTCCAAATATTAATTCAGTTAAATAAATAAACAACATTAACTTATTTATTTTCCTTGATGTCACAATAATAGTTTAATTTTTCACTACACTTTTTGAAGAAATACATTCCCTTTATGAAAGTCCCCGGTTTTTTCTTTCAACACAAACATCATGTGGGAAAACATGATTTTACATTATTCAATTTATACACCTTTTTATCTCACATACTATACTTATCTTGATACCATTTATGTCCATATTAGTTGGAGAATTATTTATTTATTTTGATATCATGTGATTTTAGGTTATTTTATGATGGAAATATCTAGGAGAGTGATTCCCTTCAAATGGTATAATTTAATCAATAAAACTACTAATTAGTATTTCCATTTGGATAATGTAAATTGTCTATAGAAATATGTGCTATCATTGTAATATTGGATTCATACATAGCTATGTATTAATCATTCATTTTTCTTTATTCTCGTGAATTGTATCTTCAATAATTTATCATAAGGAAAATAACATCTCAAGAATCATAACTTAAAATAATTCTATTACAAATTGAATATTTCTTATTCTTCCTATGTATTTTGTATTAATAGACACCATTGATCCAAATATCATAATAGAAGATAAAATTCCATTTAATCCTTCTAACTTTAATTACTTCACAAAGAGATCAATATATTCTCTATGGAACATATCCATTTCCTAGCTTCAAAAGTATTTTTAGTCTTATTTAATGATGGAGTTTGGTGATTTATATAGTACTCTTACATTATTACACCACATAGTTAGTCAATATGATTCTCCATATAGGAAATATTATTTCTCATAACCGGATATAGCTACCCTAATATGATTATAATTTCATTACTTTCATCTATATCTCTATCTCATATTTTATTATATTTCATGAGAGGAAAATTCGTACATAGGGTATATGCATTGATATAAATTCCAATGCTTTGAATGGGAACCATTTCTACACAATGTTATAAATTTTAATAGATAAAAATATTAGGAAAACTAATTTATAATCCCATTATTGTTGAAAGAAAAAACAAAAATGGAAATATTTCTACACATCCAATCTCAAAATCAAAAATATTTCTTCTTTGGGAATGATTTAAAAACCTAGTTTTTCTAAATCCTTTAAAATGGTTTTCATTGAAATTTCATATTATGAAAAATTATTACCCTCATGGATTATAAATATAGGTTTACATTAAGGTAGGTATTCATGTACCATGTTACTCTTGAGTCTAACCCAATACACCATTTTCAGAGTTATTACCCTAAGCACATTTGTTCTTAAACCACATCCACAAGAATTATCATTAGGGTTATGCATTGATATAAAAACCACATAATACCAACCATACAATTTTTTTTGGATATTATCATATATTTATATATATCCATAATCTAGGATATAGGTTAAGATAATTTAATCTATGTTTTCATAAATCTAGTTCCCATGGATTATACTAAACATCATCTAATACCAATTGTAAGGACCCCATCCCCAGTTACCCATAGTTAGTGGTTAATTTATTACGTTGGAATAAGTTGGAAGGAATCACATCCTGAAGGATAGTATAGTATAATACCCTTGGAAAACATGATAAATAATTGAATTTATATCACAATTAAAATCATAGAATTTTCTTCGAGTGCATCATTATTTCCTGTTCAATAACCATGTATATCAACCATAATACACATCATAGAAACCCAAGGAAATAAACATAATAAAAGAGTGGTCTCAAATTCTATATAGGTGTATGATAATGGTGTAATATATCATGAATATCTATGCATAATAAATATATAAAGGTTAATAACTAAACCCCATGTAAATAAAATAATTACTGGAGCATAATATGATAGTGATAAATTATGATATAATAATGTCATATAAATAAAAACATGGTCTTGGGACATAAACATGGATATTTTGACTAATAATATAATTACAAAAATATCAACAAAAGATTTCATAATATTGGAATTTATACTTTTAGGAATCTAAAAAAACTATCTAGAACATTCAAAGGATAATATAATTTTATGGGTAGAAACCTACCTAGTTTGGCAATATGAAATGGCTCATGAGACCTCTTGATGCAACATGGGCTATATATATCCAGGACTAATCCTTTACATTATAAGTCCAGTGTAAGCCAATTATTAATAGGGAAAATTTAATCAATGTAAAAAAATTACTGAATAAATCTCATGTGAAAATATAATACTCTCACCATTCAATAATCATAATCATAAATCATCATGATTAAAATAGTGAATAGTAATAAAATCATGCATCCTCAATTAAAATGGTGAAAAATAATCCGTAGACTAAATAATGTATTAAAATAAAATATCCCACATAGATCATAATTAATATTAATGGTTGATGATGTTGATATATAGAAATACCATAATATTTTCATTAGAAAAATTTCTGATGAAAATAACCATTTCAATTTTAAAATTTATTATTTTAACTAAAATATCACAAAATATATTAAAAACATTATTCCCAAAAAACCATTGAAAATTATACTATATTATTTAAACATTTCTTGGTGATGATGGTAGTAAATTACACTTATATCATTTAGTTTACGACAAATATTTTTTTCCCATTTTTAGTGGAACCCAAACATGCCTTGTTTTGGAAATGAATTGACGATTTTTCAAAAGAAAAGTTTACATGTTTAAAAATATTTAAAAATTTACTTAATAAATCATATAAATTTTCAAAGATTATTTTGAATAAATTTTAGGAATATGTTGAATTTTATGATAATGGGTTTCTGACATAAGAAAGAAATATATTCATATTTCCTACAAGAATTTTCAAAATCATTTTAAGTACTAAGGAGTGTAAAACATAATAATATTAAATGAAAATAAAATGAATAAACATAGGATAATTTATTTGATTTTTTATGATGGAAATAAAAAATTATTCCCCAGAAATACACTTAAATAAAAAAATACTCTAACAAGGATGATATTTGGAAATAATTGGTTACAAAATTTTTATCTTTTGATCCATGATCCTGATAATTTAAATAACATAAAATTAATATTTAAATAATATGAATAGAAATAGATTCATGATATATAATATAAAAAGGTGAATTATATAAACTATACAATGGTGTAATTTTGGAATATTCCACATGTCTCGTGAATGTAAAGGTGAGATGAAAATAACATACCTGATGTTCGACTCCCTTCATTTATGAATGAACCTACTGTATAATAAACATAGGATTATTATAAATATATTATAAAATAATAAAAATATATAACATAAAATATATGATATACCTATAGTATTTTATCACATATTTATTAATAATTATTTGTTTTAACCACTATTTTTTGTGATAATTGCATTGTTTTCATGTATGTTTCGGTTAGTTATTTTTGATACTTTAAATAATATAATGGTTACATAATGTAAATAATTTTAACTGCGATATAAATTACATATATATTCATTTTATATATATTTTTATTAATCTATTAAAGTTAGACATATAAAATGTATTACACCATTCATGGAGATGGTAAGTCATATGTATACACGAATGTCATTACCATTATTCTCGGTGGATGGAAAAATATGAAAATAAAAATTAATTGACCATAATATAATCACTATTATGGTAAATATATCATTTTAATTAATAAAATTATTCCTTATTTCAGTCCACATGAAAAATGAAAAACATTTCACATTTCTTTGTGGAGGCCGTAGTCCAAATATACGCACGATCTACATTATTTTTTTATATAATGTATTAAAAGGTGATGGGTTCCATGTGATATTATATCTACATTATTATGTTTAGATTATTTTATATAAGTCAAAATTAGATATGAGTTGTTTCTCAACTCATTCCCCTCAAACATTTATTAAATAAGGTTCCGGATAATGATTCACCCAGATTTTTTTGTAAACATTTTCATAAAAATAAATTATTTTTCTTTTATTTCACGATTTGGATTATACAATAATTCAAAGATTAACTATTATATACACCCTAATAATCATGTGCTACATGAAACACTATCATGGACTATGTTATACGATGCACCGAGTTTCTACAAAACATCATTTTATTATAAAAATTATTTTAATGAGGTAGTTATAACCTAGCCATCAAAATAATTAATTTGAATATTAATAATTTTTTTTAATATTATAAAAATGGTTTTTAAATAAATAAAAAATATTTTTTATTAAACATGTAATATTGGTAAAGTATTTCTGAGTTTAAAATTTCAAATTTCTCACATTTTCTTATTTTTATATCCTTATGTGAATATTATAATATTACATTTAGAAGAATTTTTAAATTTAATTTTATACAATAAATATCATTTTTTGAAAATATATTTAGAAATTATCTTAGTCTGAATTTAGGGGATTTTTCTAAAAAACAAAATCTGTGGATGAATACTTGAAAATACTGAATTTTAATTCAAAATTGTGTTTTTATAAAATTTATTTTTATTGTTACAATAAATATAAATTTAGTTTTAAATTTTAATGAGTTTAATTTTACATAAGTTAATCGAAATTAGGTTATTATAACTACTGTGACATTGAAAGTGGATTTCCAAACAATCCAACCCATTAATTTTTTTGCAAAAAAACTTACTATCACGATAGTCTATGGTATTAGTTTTAAATTTATTTCCCACAATTCAGTGATTGGAATTTTTAAAAATGTATTCCTTATTTTGAATCAGAATAATAAAATTTTTTAATAAGGTTAAATTCTTTTTATAAAAACTTTTAGTAAAAGGGATTAAAATTAATTACTAAGATTAAAAGAAAAATTGGATTCAAATGACTAAACCTTAAAAAAGGCCCGAAATGACCAAGAAACCTATAAAAGATAAAATTTATGTCCATATTTTGCATATATACATGTATTGATTAGATTGGTACCAATATTTGATCAACTTTTCTTATGAATAACTTTGGTTTAATTACCTCTTAAAAAATATACAATAATACCACTCCTACAAAACAATAAAAAGGAACTCACCCCACCCACATATTAAAACCTCTAAATCCATTTAGATGATGAAAATATGCCGAAACCTCATGAAAACATTTATAACATCATCCAAAATCCCCCATTTGGATGAAATCTATCCAATGATTCTCTTTGGTGAAAACGTAAAGGAGTTAACCAGTGAAGAGTTAACATCCTTCATGAATATCCTTTTTAAATTATACACCCCCTAAACTATTAGTATTCCATGATTATATAATTAACTCGGTATCTTAAATATAATGATGTTTATTAGTTCTATAGGTTCAACCTGCACTAACAAAAACTTCCATCTAATGAGTAAGACACTTCTTATTCTCGTGTATTGCGAACTACCACCTCACAAAACAATGTTGTTCACTTTTCCATTATATCCACTCATTGATGGAGATTATGATGGAAAAATAATTTTATGTTTATTTATATATATTATTTATGATGTATTTTTTCTTATGGAATCATTATATAACACATACTTTCATTATTTCCATTTTGTGTAAACATGATAAATTTGTTTGGGTATGTCTGGACAACTGACTCTTTGAAACAATGGGATTCGTTCACACTCTACAATAAAGATATTAAGGATGGGTTCAGTAATTTTAAATGAAATATATGAAATATTTAATCTAATTTAATTATTATATATACATATATTCATATATTTCATTTACATTCATTCTTTTAATATGATAATTAAAAGGAATCTTTGTTCATTAATATGTACGACCTACCATTTTCATGAACACTGTATTCCATTTCATATTTTTATATTTAATATATAATTAAAATTAAATGAATAATTAATATACATGATATTTATATCATGGATAACATTATATAAGTCATGATATTATTATTAGGACTAACAGTATCAAAAATTAAGACACATATGAAGAACAGAGAGGGTATTACATGAAACATAGCCTCCACATTAAAGTATTAGAAAGCAGGTGATAAAAAACATATATGGTATTAGATATAATGATATGGAAATTTTTTATATTAATAATAAACTTATATTTATTTTATAGTTTTTATGAGAATTATGTGATTCAATATATAATGTAAGGGGATTTCTAGTTTCAGATTTAATTATTTGAGATTTATGCCATATTCACCACTCACTTTTCATGTGTGTGGTATATACATTCCATGAATATATTTTATGATTATTATCCTATAATATATGGATATTAACAGACCCATTCTTTTGTATCTCTTGTATGGGGTTTATTTTTAAAATTTTCTAAATTGGTAATATATATTTTTCTCAATTTTCCTTGTCTAATAAACATTCAAGGAATATCAAAAAAACCATGTCTTAAAAAATGTAAATTTTTTTAATAATATTATCATTCCATATAATTTTCATGGAAAATTTATTTCAAATTTTTTTAGGGTAGTTATATAATCCTTTATATGTTTTAAAAATAATTTCATGAAAGTTATATAAAATTGTTTTCAATTATTCTTTATAATTTTCATTATATTTTTTAAGAAATGATTTTGAAGACCTTTTCCATGTTTCATTAATTATTTTTAAAATTGTATTAAATTAAATGGTTTTTCAAATTTTTCCAATAGTTATTTATATTAATTTATTGTGTTTTTAAATAAATTATATTTAAAATAATTTCATGATTTATTAATATTTTTTCAAGGTGTATTCAATGAAATTGTTTTCAAAATGTATTTAGGGATTCTTTATAAGTTTCTTAGTTTATTATTAATAAATAGATTTTTCAATTGAGTTTTTGTATTAAAATAAATTTTCAATGAATTAAGAAAATTTTTATAATGAAATTTTTTAAAAGGCATTACAAAATTATTTTCCATCTAAAATGAAATACATTGTTGTTAATTGTTACTTTCTAGAAAAATGATTAAAAGGTAAAAATAATATTTTTTCAAGGAATGGTTTGATTTTTTTATGAAATTATGTTTATAAAACAATTTAATCCTTAATGGGTTATATGTTTATGAAACCATTATCTCTTTCATTAGTTATATGCTTACAAAACCCAATATAAGTTCATGGGTTATATGTCTATGAAAATATATTATTTTCATGAGTTATTCTTTAAATAAAAGGATTATAAAACCAATGTATTTTTCTATAGGTTATGACATGATATCATCTTTATGATTCCCATTTCATGTCATGGGTTGTGATATGATTTTGTCAGATCTTTTTCCATATGTGTGTATTATCTCATTAAGAAATGGGTGGAAGATACATCCCCCTCCAATAAATTGGGTAATGATTTATATCTCATGAGATAATGATGGGAGTCAAGTCAATAGGCATGATCTACTGTAGATGATTGGGAATCCCGATTCACTATGGGGTGATGGGGAAATGTGGCCCACTCTAGGATGATGGGGCCACCCATTCAACTTTGAAAATATGGGGAGACATGATCTGCAATAAAATCATGGGGAATACCAATACATTACAAATAAATGATTATGATTAGGGATTGGTTTGTTTATTGACACTTAGGTGTAGTTCCCACAATTTCCACTAATATGATTTCGCAATGTGACCTGACTTAGAGGGAATGATTTTACATGTTTATTTGTACTCCACTAATTTATGTATTATTTATATGTTACTATTTCATGTCTCGTAATTTTTATTCCTTTTTAAATCATGTATTATGAACTACCAATCCTTATTCAATGATTTATATTTATTCTCATTGATATATGGGGTATGATCTTTTAATTTTATGATCACATTATCACACCCTAATGGTTAGGATTATTCTTACATATTTCCATTTATTACCCTTACTGAGATGCTGAGATATCCCCATTTATTTCTTCCTTCCCTAGGTTATGATGATATGTATTATTTATGATGTGTATAAGAGGGGAATTTATTACAAATAACCTAGTATGAGATAATATATCTCACTTATTTACCGGTGTTTATGATTCCTTGTTTTCAATGGCACTAGGCGAATACAGGATTTGGGAATTTGTTTGTGTAATGTACTAATTATTCTAAAAAAGTTATTTAATGATAATGTATGAAAATTGGGGGTTTTATTTGATGGTATCAGTTAAAAGGTTTTGTAAACTATTGTAATCTACGAAGGGTAAAACTTAATGAGAACTCTACAGACAATTCTAATGATAATTTAAAGGATAAGTAAAAGTATAGGAAAATGTCCTTGATTTTTGGAATAGGATAAAGAAAGTGATTACCTATAAATTAATTCATTTCTTGATACTACAAGTGGATGAGGTTTTGGAATAGATGTACCGAATAATAACAACTCCTTAATAGAATATTGGACTTGACTCGAGCATAACCCAGTACAAAACAACATTTATTTCTAGGAATGTTGTTTGAAAATCACAATGGATATTATTTAGTAATTTATAAAATATTCACAAACCATCATGAATAATTAAAAAATATGATGGAAATTGATAATATAAGATAAAACTAGGTTTCCATTGATTATACAATTTTTCAGTTTTTAGATATCCTAAAAGTGTTTTTTCATGATTATGTGGTTCCTCACTATGATAATTTTTTTCTTACACTATTATCTTTTTGTTTTAGGGAATGGATGGAACCTAAATGAACCATGATAATGGTGACTGCAATGGGAAATGTATCGATTGTCCTCCTGAGAATTAGAATTCGATGTTAACTATAATAAAAAATCTCATTGTTAAGCTCATCCAAATTTCACATTATTTGATACATACAGTTCATGCAATAGAGAAATGGTGGGAGAAATGTTCTATTAAGTCATTCATGAGGTAAATTATTCATTCATTTAGTGGTACTTTTGATCCAGTTTGTTAGCATTAGATATGTACCATTGAAACTATATTCTCTTTTATGAAGTGGTTGGATAATGTAAATATAATTCTGAATTATTAAAGGTTATAAGATGAAAAAGACTAGTTTTGGACTCTAATCAATAATATTATGAATGAATATGAAATTGAATCCATGTACGGGGATGAGTTCAAAAACTAATTCTTCAATAAGTATTTTCCTCATGTTCTTAATAAAAATACGGAAAATTAGTAGCATGAGTTAAATAGAAATGATTGTGAATTTATAATTACCTATCAGGATAATTTTACAAAGACATAATAGGTTCACTTGTGGTATTTTCATCAAACCCAAAGGTATTGTTGATAGGTTATTATGTTGATTAATTTATAGACTAATTTGGATGTTTTACAATAGAGAATTTCGTAGCGATGAAGTGATTTTTCCCTATGCAATCAACATTAAAATGGAGGGTGGAGTTATCTATCAAAATATTTGTTTTAAAAATAATAGGAATATGGAGTGAACAATAAAATATTAAAACCATGGATTGAAGATGTTGATCCCTCAATAAATCTCTATGTGTGTAATAAAGCATGGATAGAATTGTATTTTGGGGTCAAGAAAGTGTTTTAATTGTCAAAACGATGGTCATCGCAAAATTGATTACTACTCTGATGGGATGAAGTTATCTAATTATAATAATAGTGTAAAATATATATATAAGAATCTCCCATACATCAGTGATTCATGTTTAATAAGAATAGTCATTATGCTAAAAATTACTCAACCACAAGGGCTGCTGGTGGTGATCAGTGTCAACAACCTCTTAAACCAAGGTAAAAGGTGAAATATAATGTGATAAATGTTGTTGATGAGTGGTTTGATAATGACATAGTGAAAGGTAAAAATACTATTCCCTATAGAACTAATAATGTCTTATTTTATTCTTTACCTACACACTCTATCATATATAATGAATTTTCTATGGGTATTAAAATTTCATCAAAATGATTTGATATAGAATTAAAAGTACAAACCCTTAATAGTAAAATGGTTTCAAATCATGTCAATGGTACCTCTTTAGTTGATTTTTTTAGGAATTTATTTCTTGAAAATAGTTTTATTCTTCCACTAGTTGAATTCGAGGTCATCTTAGGCAAGGATTCACATTCTCTTCATAAACCCCACATCATTTGTCAATGAATATAAGTCACGTTTAATATTACAAAACAACCTATGATCAACTATAAATTTTTTGATAAATATAAACTACCTTTGGATACTAAATCCAGTGTATGGGTCATAATTCCCACTCAAAAGGCTTGTTTGTCCCAAATTATTGGGGATAAACTTGATATTGATGAAATTTAAATTGTTAGAGAATTTGTGGTTGTGTTCTCGAAATGGTTTCATAGCGTTAAACCAAAATAGTAATATTATATATTGATAGAACTCGTACTTGGTTCCACGTCAATTTTAATGACTCCCAATTGAATGTCACTAATTGAATTGGAGTAATTGAATAAGAAAATACAAGAAAACAATGATAAGGGATTCATTCATCCATGTATGTCACCTTGGGGTTCACGTATCCTCTTTGGTAAATTTAAATAAGAATAAATGAGACTCTAAATTGATTATATGATGTTAAAAATATCATGATCAAAAAAAATTATCATCCCCCTCATATTTAGGACTTGTTTGATTGAGTATCTGGAGGTCAATACTTTCCCAGAATGACCTTGGAACAAGATATAATCAATTGAGGGCCATGAATGAGGATATGCATAATATGGAATTAATGACATGTTATGGCGACTATGAATATATAGTTATTCCTTTATATCTTTCAAATTTCTTTTCTATCTTCATAGATTTGAGGAATATAGTCTTTAGAGATTACCTCTATCTCTTTGTGGTTGTATATATAGATGATATTCTTATCTATTCAAAGCATATGTAAAACCCTGATGTACACTAGTAAGTTGTTTAACATATCCTAAGGAAATAGAATCAATATGAAAAATATAAAAAGTGTGAATTTTTGCTAGAAAATTATTTGTATATTATTCAGATAATCTCATTTGATGGTATAACATTAGATCCATCAAAGACAACGACTATTGAATATTGGCCTAGACCAACCACTGTGACGGATATCCAGAGTTCTCATTGTTTATCTAAATATTAGAAATTATTTAGGGAGATATTTTCACCACTATTTAATCCTCTAACAATGTTAACATGTAAGAGATCCAAGTTCCTCTAGAAAAATGAATCTGAGGTAAATTTCTAGGAATTGAAGAGAAGGACAATTAGTACACCTATTAATTCATTTCCCATTTGTGTTGAAGTGTTTGAAATCTATGTTGATGAATCCAAAAAGGCATTTAAATATGTTATTATTCATATAAAAATTGTTATATCCTATTAATAATGACAGTTGATGATTCATTAGAGAAATTAACCAACTCATGATTTGGAGTTAGTAGTGGTAATTTCTACATAAAAGATGTGGAGGAATTGTGATTATGGAGAATGGTGTGATATATATACCCATCATAGTAGTCTAAAATAAATATTCACATAGAAAGAGATGAACATGTGACAAATAATATTGTTATATCTGATAAATGGTTATGGTTTCTTAATACATTACAACCATAATAAAGTGTACAGGGTGGCTGATTCTTTAAGTATAAAGAATCAAGATTTATTATCTATCTTGAGGATTGAAAAAGACCTAATATTTTTAGATTTTCAATGGATGGATCTAGATTTAATAAATGATTGGGAAGGAATATTATATCGCATAATTGAATTTTTATCCCCCTATCCATGTGATCTTCAATGAGGCACATAAGGAAGATATTGATCTAAAAAAGAACGTTATATATGTTCTAGATTTTATCCATGATCATGATGGAATAATAAGGTTATGGAACCATTTATGTGTTCCATCCATACCATATTTGAAGAAGCATCTATTATTGGATAATAATATTTCTACATTATATATTCATCATGGAAGTATGCAAAACTATATAAACTTGAAATAAATCTTCTAGTGGGATGGAATGAAGATGTATATCATTGATTTTGTATCTCATTTCTTGGTATTCCATGAAGTTAAGGATAAAAACAAAATAATAAGGGAATATGGTATAAATTACGTTAACTACACTATAAATGGAAGAACATAACTATGGATTTTGTTTTTAGAATCCCCAAAACCTCTAAAGGTTTAATTATATGAGGGTGATTTTCGACTTAATTACTATGTCCACACACTTTGTCCCTATTTGAGAAGTGATTTCTAAAGATCATTTTTCCATTATATACCTTAATGAAATGGTATGGTTTCCTGGAGTACCACATTTTATTATATCTTATCTGGATCCAAGTTTTATCTCATTTTTTTGGATAAGTATTCAACAATCAATTGATATAAAACTGAGTTTCAACATTGATTATCAAATTTATATGGATAGTCAGTCTAAAAAAACAATTCAATCCCTTGAGGATATGTTCATATTCGGTTTTTTGGATTTTAAAGGTTGTTGGGATAAATATATTCCTCAAGTTGATTTTTTTGATAATAATAGATATCAAAAACCATTCATATAGCTCCCAATGAATCCATTTATTCTATGAAATTCATATCTCCAACATTCATATATTAAGTTGGAGAATGAAATATATTTGGACCTGTGATAGGTGAATAAATGACCAATAAGGTTTAAAACATTCAGTATAATATCATGGAATCTCAAACTCAATAGAAAATATATGTTGATAACCATTAACATGATACTCAAATTTAATTTAGGGAGAATTTGCTTCTACAAATATCTTTATGGTAAAAGGTTATGAGGTTGGGAAGAATGAGAAACTAACAACTCGGTATATTAGTCTCTTTGAGATTATTAATACTATCATAATGGTAGAATATCACATGGAAAATCCTACAAATCTGTCTGAAGTCCATGGTGTGTTCCATGTGTCACTCCTGACCAGGTGAATACCTTACCCTTCACATGTACTAAACTCATAGGTCATACTACAGGATAAAGATCTTTCTTATGAGAAACAACGAGTTAACATTATGGATTGTATAGAGAATTTTCAATGTAACAGGACCACTCACCTAGTAAATGTTTTTTTTGTAGAAGTCACTATTTAGTGGAAGATATGTGGGAACTTCAGGATTTGATTAGGTAAAAATATCCAGATTTGTCTGTATCAAAATGAAAATTTTTTAGGTATAAATTCATTTTATATGGGTTAAAATGTAACACCCTAGTTTTTTTATTAATGTTTTTTTCAAAAAAATTAATTTTCATTAATATAATTCATTTAAGACTAAAATAAATCAAACATTCAAAATAAACTACCCTAATATAATATTTCACTATAAGAAACACTGACTTGGCTTGTGTAAAACAGAACATCGAGTTTCTACGAGACAACATTTTATTGTTAGAATTATTTAAATTAAAGAGTTTTAACCAAAACACTAAATATAATAATATGAATAGTATTATATACTTTTTAAAAACTATTTATAAAACATTAATATAAATAAACAACCTTCGTAAAAAAAATTAATTTAGGTAAAATGTTTATATGATTTAATATACTCTTTCCTCAAATGAAATAATTTTTATATCCTCATGTGAACAATTATAAAATTATTTTATACTATATTACAAATTTAATTTGTTAAAATTAAAATAAATCTTTTAATTAATTATCAACAAGTATCTTAGTGTGACTTTTATGGGTTTTTAAGCTTCATTTTTTGATGAATAGAGAAAAATACTGAATTTTTAATCAAAACTAATTTTCCATCTAAATTATTTATGTTTAAAAATAAAATATTAATTTGGTTTTAAATATTAATTAGATTAAGTGAACAGAAATTCATCTAATATATCTCATTTTAATCAATTTTACATTTAAATTGGTTATGAAAACATTCCCAACATTCCAAACGTTTTTCCCAAATAAAATGATATGACAACATGCCTGAGGGATTAATTTTAATTTTATTTCATGCACTTGTAAGATAATAATCTGTAAAAATGGATTCAATATTTAAAAAAATTATAATATATAATTTCTAATAAGTTAAAATAAAATTTTTATAAAAAACAATAGTTAATATGATTAAAATTTATTATAGAGATTAATAAAAAACTAGCTTAATAAAAGAGTAAAAATTAATCTTAAAGGCCAAACCAACCTATCAACATGCCTAAAATTAATTTTTTGTCCATATATTGACCCTATACTACCTTTTATTGGATTAAATCTTTTTTTAAGAAACAGTACAATGGAAAAAAGTGGGTGAAATTCCCCTTTTGAAATGTTGAAGGATCTCCACTCCTCCTTTACTATAAAAATACCCATGCCTCTCCCACTTATTCAAAAATCTAAACCACAATGGGTTGGAACCAATCAGAATAATTATATTTAAAACATCCAAACATTCACCCCTTAATCCTCCTTTTATTTAAAAATCCATCTAAGTAAGGCCTTTGGTGGTAACCAAAAGGAGTTACACAAAGAAGAGGTAACATCCTTCATCATTCTTTTTTTTATTTTAAATATCCACCACTATAATATTTTTATTCCATTGGAATATAATAAAATAATTATACTAAATATATAGAGTTTTTTTAATCATTGGTTTTGATGTACACTTACAAACATTTCTATCTAATTGGAAACGAACAAAGAGTTATTATGTACATCGAACTATCATCTCATATAACGATGTTGTTCTTTTTTACATTAACTCCTCTCATGGTTTGAAAGTATGATGGAAACTATATTATATATAAATATATAAAATTTTTATTTTTTTATTCTTCTATAATATTTTTATAACTCATACCTTCATTATTTTATGTTTTTGGTAAAAAACAAATTTCTGTTTCCGGAAATGTAGACTACCACCCCCTTAATGTGATTTAATTCATTAAAATTATAAGTCGAATTTATTAAGTATGAGTACAATATATGTGTATGATATAAAAGAAATAATAACTATACTAGAATTATTAAATATTGATATATGCATACATGGAATTAAATTTCATTCATTGAATATTATAACTGAATGGAAACATGGTTCATTCATACATATGACATACCATCTGCATGAATGTTGTATTACATTTCATATTTTTATCTTTAATAGATTATAATAAATAAATTTAACCTAAAAAATAGATATTTATATCATGGATTACATTTTAGGAATGATGATATAACTATTAGGTCAAAATAATATAATAAATTAAGAAACATGTGAATAACAAAGCATATATTACAAGAAATGAATCCTTAACAATGAAAGGTTAATAAGAGGGTGATATAAATACATACATGGTATTATATATAAGAATTGTATTTAGTAAGAAATTTATAATAAACTTATTTTTATTATGCAGTAGGTTTTTATGAGTACGATGGGAGTCAAGACATAGCATAAGGGGATTTCTAGTTTCACTTTTGATTCTTTTAGATCTATGACTTATTCAACACTAGTGTGTTTTTTGTGGTGTATATACTACCAATAAATATAATCTATGGTTATTATCTTTAAATATACTCTTATTTATATATCTATTTTATGATCACTATTTCCTAAGGTTTATGTTTACAAAATTACCAAATTGATAAAATAGTTTTCTGTCAATTTACCATCAATAAGACACATAACACGAATTTAAAAAAACCCATGATTTTTAAAATGTTTTCAAAAATGTTTTAAAATGTGATATTTTAATCAAATTTTTAACGAAATATTATTGTAAAAATGTTTTATTGTTCTAAAATCATCCTTTATATTTTTTTCAAGGAATTTTCAATGAAATGGTTTTCAAAATGTTTTCAATCTTTCTTTATATGTGTTCAAAGTGTTATCAAAGAAATGTGTTTTAAAAATATTTCAAAATTTATTTATATGTTTCAAAGTGTTCTCATAGAATTTTTTTCAAAAAAATCATTCATTGTTTATATGTTTTCAATGTTTTTTCAAAAAAATAGTTTTTTAAAACGTTTTCAATATTTATTTATATGTTTTAAAACTATTTTAGAAGCTATAGTTTTCAAAATAATATCAATAATTATTTAAATGTTTTAGAGTTTATTTTTAAATTTAATTTTTTCTAAAATGATATATTGTTTAAAATAAATATTCAAATAAGAATGTATATTTTCCTCCTGATTTTTTTAAAAATATATTTCAAAATATTTTTCCATCTAATATGAAATTCATTGGTGTTACTCATTACTTTCATGGTAAATGATAAAAAGGTTCCTATTATCTTATTTATTTGAATGATTTATGTTTTTATTGAATAAATTTTATGTAAATATTTTATCTTTATAATGTAATATTTCTGTTAGGTCGATTTCTCTTTAATATTTTATATTTTTACAAAACATAATTATCTTTCATTCGATATATGTGTATGAATCCCATTTACATAAATTGGTTATGATTCTAATGAAATGATTATTAAACCTATCAATTTTTCCATAACATAAGATATGATAACATATTTATGATTACCGGTTCTTTTCATGGGTTATGAAATTATTATTTATGATCATGTGTAATATGTATGTGAGATTTCATTATGAGATTAGTGGGACCTATATATCCCTCCAACGCATTGGGTAATTATTTATATATCATGGGATAATGACGGGATTCAGGCCAAATAGATTGGTCCATTAAGGATTATAGGGAAACCAGACCGTCAATGGGAAGATGGGGAAGCCTGATCTAATACGGGAATATGGATTAACCTGATCCCTTACATGGAAATGATTGTGACTGGGGATGGGGGTAAGTCCCTATAAATTGGGGTTGTCCCCAAGAAGTTCCATAAATCATTTTGGCAATTCCCCCTGACTTATTAGGAATAATATTACATTTTTATATGTCTTCCATGATTCCATGCCTTATTCCAATATTTTAATTTCATGGAACATTCTCTTGATTCACTTATGAATCATGTCTTATGACATCCCATATTTATTGAATGGCTTATTTTTATGATCCTTGATATATATGGTATGATCTTCTACTTGTATAATTATGATATCAGAACCAAATCTCAGGTTTATTCTTACATATCCCCCTTTTTTAATCATACTGATCATATTACATCATCCATTTTATGCTTTCATACACATGTTATAAAGGTATGTATTATGTATGATGTGTTTAAGAAGGTTTCTAGTCATTAAAACCTGTTGGGAGATAGTGTATCTCATTTATATACATTTTTCTCTTTTTCCATTCTTTCAAATTCACATGACTAATTTGGTCCTTGGGCATATATTTTTGTAATATATTAATTATTCTAAAAAATCAAGGTAATTATACTGTATGAAAACTAATGGTCTCTATAGTTGTTATCAAATAAAAATATTATATAATATTTGAAATATTTTTTGAGAAAATCATATTGATAATTTTAAGAACAAATATAAGGATAACACTAAGGAAAATTAAAATTATATGGAAATGTCTAGTAATTTTTCTAAAGGAAAGAGAGAGTGTATCCCTTGAAATAAATCCATGTGTAGATACTACATATTGGTGAGCATCAGGCACAAATGTTCCTAGGAGTAATAATTTTATCAATGTGCATCGATCCTAACTCATGTATATCTCTATATAGGACAACGGGCTTTACTGTGTGCATGGTTTGACAATCTTTGGGGATATTCTTGAAGAATTCAATAAATCTTCACAAAAACTTCATAAATGATTTAAAAAACATTTTTCTATGAATAACCTAGGATAAATCTAGGGTGTCATAGATTAAGTATAATGTCATAATTTAGACATCATATTAGTAAGTTTTCATGATTATGTTGTTCCACACTGTGACAACTATTTCTTACTCTATGTTTTCTGATTTTATTAAATGTATATAACTCAAAGGAATCAATTTAATGATGATTGAAATTGAATATGAAATTTCTTTCCTCTTGAGAATATAAATTCCATGGGAGATGGAATTAAGATCCTTGTTTTTATACTCACCCATCTATCTCAATCTATGAATAATGATGACCTTATAGATAAAGAAATGATGCAAAATGTTTTGTTTAGTCCATCATGAGGAAAAATTAACCTTCTTTTAGTGTTTCTTTTTATCCAATTGTTTTTTATAATAGTATTTGTATCACTGAAAATATATTCATTTTTTTCAACTGTTCAAAACATTTTAAAATCATTCTAGAAGTTTATTAATTAGAAGGTGAAGAAGACTAGAGGTGGAAACTAACCAAGAATACAATGAAGAAAGTAAAAAATGTATCTTTGGATTGGGACAAGTTGATGAACTTATTCTTAAATAATTATTTTCCTTTCATTCTTCGTGTGATGAGGGAAAATGAGTTCCTTGAGTTAACAAAAACTATGATGAATCTTTTGGAACCTATGAGGATAATTTCAAAGGGAATTTGAGGTATGATTCTGGAATTATCAACTAACGTGAATTTAAATTTTATGGGTTCTTCAATGGATTCATTATATATCCCAGAAGGGAATTTTCCTTAATGAACAATTGTAGTTATGAAGAGATTGTCTGATGTGAAATCAAATTTTAAATAGAGGATGGAGTTTCAAATAAATAAGATGGTTTTAATCAGAAAAAAAAGATGGACATGAAAGGAAAATCTAAAAACTATAGAGAGAAGAAGAAGAGAATTAATTTATTCTCAAAGTATGGAAATAATCATGGAGATAATTGTCATATAGGGTTTAATTAGTTTTTTTGTACAAGGGAAGAGCATCGGTAAATTAAATTCCTCACTAATGGGAAGTACATTTCAAATGATAAAAATATTATAAAATGAAGACAAAATGAACCTCCCACAAATCAATACATCAAGTGTATGATGGATGAGAATTTTGTATGTTAGTTCCCAAAACCATGGGTTTGTGATCATGATCAGAATCAACAACCTATTAAACAAAGGGAAAAGGCTAAATCTCATGTGGTCATTATTTTTAATGAGGGGTTTAATAAGGAATCAATGAAAGGTACACTTACCCTTAACTCTAGAATTTCATATGTCTTATTTAATTTTATATCTACCCACTATTTCATATATATGGAAAATTGATTAGGGTATTATCATTCCAACCTAATAATTATATGTGTTATAAGTTGTAAATCCCCAAATGTTCTGATTATTGAATCTCGAGTCTATGATCCACCTCCAATTTATTCCGCTATAAATGTACACAATACAAATCATATCACTATACCCTTTGTTGAATTTTGTTTCAACTTTGGAATAGATTTTGATTATCTACATTAATCACACATATATATTTTAGTAAAATAAGTTATATTTCATATTTAAAACTAACTAATATCTTGTATCAATATGATCATATGAATAAACCTCATATGGAGATGAAATATATTTTATGCATCTTAATTCCCAATTATAATGAAGTTTTTTCTCAAATGGTTGGAGAGAAACTCGCCATAGTTGATATGCCTACAGATAGGGATTTTTTTCATGTGTTCATTAATGTGTTTCCTTGCCTTCCACCAAAACATGATGTTTGTTTATCGATAGAACTCTAACATGGTTCTACATCAGTTTCAAATAATCCTTATCAAATGGAACCAATTGAGTTGTATTAATTGAAGAATAAACTCTAAGAAAACCTTTATAAGCGATTAATTCAGCAAACTGTGTCACCTCAGGGTGCACCAATACTCTTTATGAGAAAGAGGGATTGATATATGTAATTTTACATTGATATTTGAATGTTGAACAAGATAAAGTTCTTGAAAAGTTATCCTCTTCCATGTATTGATGAATTGTTTTATCAACTATATAGAGCTCATCAGTTTTCCCATATTGAACTCTATTTTGGATTTCATCAATTTAGTGTCTAGAAGGATGTAATAACTAATAGGGAATTATTTACATATAATTGACACTATGAAAATATATTGATTCCATTTTATCTTAATAATTCCAATACTATATTCATGAATTATATTAATAGAGTAATTAGATATTAACTCAATTATTTAATGGTGGTCTTTATAGATGATATTATTATCTATTCAAAGAACACTGAATATCATGTGTACACATGATAATTTTTCTAAATTATTTAAGGGGAAGTTGTACGTAAAATTTAAAAAGTGTGAATTTTAGATTCTAAAGGTTTCATTTTTGGGTCACATAATATCAAAATAATCTATGATAGTATATTTATCAAAGATGTTGGTTATTCAATGTTTTACTAAACCAACCACAGTGACTGAGATATATATTTTTCTTGGGTTACCATGATATTATCAACTTTTTGTTAATAAATTTCCATGAGTTTATAATACAATGTCCATGATAATTCAGAAGGGTGTTAAATTCCTCTACACACATTAATGTAAGTAAAATTTCAAGGCAATAAAAATAAGGTTTTCCAGTGTACCTACGCTTATATTAGCCTATAGTGGATAAGGGTTTCTAATCAGTTGTGATGCATCCAATAATGTATTGGGATATGTTCTTATATATAATAACATAGTTATAAACTATCCACTATCATAGTCGAATAATCACAAAAAAATAGGCAACTCGTGATATTTAGATAACAGCAGAAATGTATTCAGTAAAGATATGGAGACATTATCATTGTAGAGAATGGTGTGATATATATTTCAATCATAAAAGTCTGAAAATTATATTCACATAGGAGTTGAACATGTTTTATAGAAGGTGGTTAGAGAGGATATAAGATTTTGATTCTTCAATATATTATCACCTCAGAAAAGAGATCCTGGTGGAGGATTCATTGAGTCTAAAGGATCAAGAAACCATATCCCTGATGTTGATCAAAAAATGACCTATATATTTAGTTTTGAAAATTATGTATTTATAAACCATAAAGGAAGGTGGAAAATATTTTCTTTCTCAAAGGAATGTTTATCCCTCTATCCAAGTGAAGATTAAAGATGTGTAAAAGGAACATATAGAGATGAAAAAGATAGTCTGAGATGTTCTAGGGTTTAACCTTCATCATGATGGAATGATAATTTTTAGAAATAGTATATATGTTCTATACATACCATATTTTAGGAATGATTTATAATAGAAAGTCCATAGTGATTCATTCTCTATTGTTCCTAGAAGTATAACAATGTATATAGTATGAAATAATACTTTTAGTGGGATGAAATGAAGAGGGATATCATTGAGAATGAATCTCAATGCATGGTATCCCAACAAGTTAAGGCTGAATAAAAAATGAATTATAGGGTTATCATTAATTACCCATACAGGAATGGAAATGGTAGAACATCAGTATGTATTTTGTTGTTGGACCCCCCAACTCTAAAGGGTTTAATTCTATTCGGGTGGTAGTCGGTCAACAGACAAAATCAGCACACTTCATTGCTATCTGTGAATACATCTCTCTAGATCATCTTTCAGGTATATA
This sequence comes from Viscum album, assembly GCA_963277665.1. Lineage (NCBI taxonomy): Eukaryota > Viridiplantae > Streptophyta > Magnoliopsida > Santalales > Viscaceae > Viscum > Viscum album. Next base: position 757,995,343 of record OY728145.1, on the reverse strand, counting down.
CATTAAGGAATTTGTAAGGATGCGAAGAGTCCAACATTCTATTGTATCAAATCTAGATCTTATGTTAACAATAATGTTTTAGAAAATTATTCACCAAGCACTTAATATAGATTTGTGTTTCATTACTTCTATTCATCATCATAACAATGGTCAGTTTTAAAGAATAATTACACCCTAGATGATATGTTGAGATATTATTTATTGGATTTCCAATCTAGTTTGGAAAAAAACCTCCCACTAGTTGGGTTTTCTTACAAAAAATAGATTTCACTTCATAATTTTTATGGCTACTTATAAATCCCTATATTAGAAGAAATGTTGACCACCAAAATACTAGGATGATTTCCAAGAATGAATGCTATAGGGACTTGAGATAAAAAAATATAGGATTAGATGGTTGGAACCATTTAGTAATATATCAATGAAGTAAAATGTCAATAGAAAACTCATGTGGATACCCATCATAATAATCTATAATTTGAAATTACTGAGAATGTATTTCTACGAATCACTCCTTATAATAATTTTATGAGGTTTATGAAGAATGGGAAACTAATCCCTAGTTATATTTACAACTTTAATTTTATTCATTGTATTGAAACTTTAGTGTGTCACTTATAATATCCTACAAATCACTCTCATGTCTGAGAAGTGTTCGATGAATATATCTTGTGGAAGTATATACATATCCCTTCACATGTACTGATCTCAGAGTTTATATAACTAGAGTAGGATCATTCTTACAAGGAAAAATCATTCGAAAGTTTGGATCATATATAGAATGTTCAATGAAACAAGGAAACTCACCTTGTTAATTTTTTTGGATAAATATCCTCCCATAAAAAGCTGTTTCGGAACATTAGAATATGATGAGGAATAAAAATACTAATTTTTTCAGTCATTATGAAGAATTTATTTGGGAAACTGCATTTTAGGGTAGGAATAATGTAACTCCCAGAGTTTTTTTGGTGAAAATATATTTCAAATAAATTATTTTTCATAGATTTAATTCTCTGAATTTTAAACTAATTCAATCATTAATTTAGCTATACTCCAATATATGTTTTCACTACACACAACACTATCTTGTCTTTCACTACACTCAACACATAGTCTTTACAAAACATCATTTTATTTTAATAAATTTTTAATAATATGGTAATAATCTATCCATTAAAATTAAAAATAGTAATAGTAATAAATAAATTATAAATATTATTTATAATGGTTTAATATAAATAAAATTTTTTTAAATGAAAGAATGTAATATTTGAAAAGTCATTATATATTGGAAAATATTATTTTATTAAATGAACTTTTTTTATTTCCATATGTGAAAAATAATAATAAAAATTTTAGAAACATTTATACATTTATTTTGATATAATGGAAATCATTTTTGAATTCATAATTTCAAAAAAAATTGGTGAATTTTAGATATTTTCAGAAAAAAATACATTTTTTGAAAAATTGTGAAATATACTAAATTTTAATCCAAAACTACATTTTCGTCTAATTTATTTATACATATATTTAATTTTTTTAATGTTTTATGAAATTAATTTTTCAAAATTTAATCCACTTTATGAAATTTGAACCAATTTATCATTGAAATTGGTTATCAAAATATTCCAATTTTTTAATTTTTTATAACAAAACTCTCTATCGCAACACATTTGTGGGTTTATCTTTAAATTATTTTCTATAACTTGTTTTACTAGAAATGATAAAATTATATTCCATAAACAGAATGAGAATAATTTCTAATTTTTAATAATGTAATATTAGTTTTGTATCAAAATTATTAGTGATAGTAATTCAAAATAATTACAGTGATTACGAGATGAATTATCTTAACAAAGGAATAAGCCTTAAACGTAAGGCACAAAATGACCTATAATGTTTTAAAAAATAAATTTTATGTACATATTTATACTATATACTCTCTTGGATATGATTTGGACTAATTGATTTTTCACTTTTCATAAGAAAACATGCGTGTAATTCGCATTTAAAAAATTAACCAGGAAGCATTTCCTCATCCATTATTAAAAGGCATTCACCCCCCCCCCCACTTATTCACACCTCTCAATAACATTGGAATAGAAAAAATATACCTAATTATCCTCCGAATATTCCTAAATTCTTCTTATATGCCTCTATTGGGGAACAAATCCATCAAAGTAATCAATTTGGTGAAAACAAAAAGGAGTTACCCAAAGAAGACACAACATCGTTCCTCAAGACCATTTTATTTATTTTCATTATCCACCCCCTAAAATAATATAATTCCATGATTATAAAAATCCCCCAGTATCAAAAATATTCTATGATATTTTTTTCCAAGGCTTTTATCTACACATACACACAATTCTATATAATGGGTAACGAACTTGCCATTCTTGTCCACAATGAACTATCACCTCATGAAACGATTTTTTTTCCTTTACCAGCTATCATGGATTATAATTTTGATGGAAAATATTATATATATATATATATATAACATTTGGAATATATTTATACTTTGGAAATCATTATATAACACATTCCTTCATTATTTCCATTTTTGGTAAAAATGGTCATTTGGTTTGGGGAACTGTAGACTACTTCCACCTCATAGAGATGCGATTTACTCAAACAATACATGGAATTTATTAAGTTTTATTTATGTATACATATATAATATATATGACATGATAATTATAATTTAATAATTATATATACATGTATACATATATGTCATTAATATTCCATCTTTCAATATGAAAATTATGTTGGACCCTAACATTTACTTTACTGGAAATATATATTGGAATATGATTGTTTTCTATCTAAACTTTTTTGATCAAGGAGTCTTAAAAAAGTGATCCTATTAAATATATGACCACAAAATTTATGTCGGAGGCCTTTCCCAATGTATACAAAATTCTTGGGCTCAAAATCTAGAAGAAGTGGCTATCTTTGTGAAAATTTTCTTATAGAATCAAGTATTAAAAAATATGGTAATGGTCATGTGATTGATGATTATGAGGTTTTAAAATGGTAATTTTGAAAATTGCATGATGGGTTTAAATTGTTCGTCACAACTATGAGAATTGGAACATCACGAATGTGCTATGAGTTGATAGTGAGCTCTGCGCTTACAAAATATTTCACTAGAGCTTCACGAATATAGGATCTTCAAGATTTTTTTGAAAGATAAAAAATATCTTAATGGTGGTGGAGAATTCAAAATGTATGAGCCTATAAATATGAGGCTCTCCCCCCACCCATTAATTTTTCATAAAAATAATTGGTTAAAAGTTATATTCACTCTGATTTCAATAATGATGTGGAGTATAATGAATCTGGTATTTAATGAGAGCTTGAGAATCATGGAAAGTCTAATTAAGTATTTACAGATGTTATTGCTTCTATATAATGGGTTCTTCTTAATGATGGGGTATTTCAGGATGACTTCATGAGAATTGTGAAGGATGTTTGTTCCATGATGGAAGTCACCTCTGTGAAGGTTGTGATTTTCATGTAAGATATCTGTGAATGGTTGTTCTATATTTTATGTTTCAGTGAATAGTTATTTCAAAGTGCCTCAACTCAAGTCTATGGTGATATCATTATATCATTCCTGTTTGTGAAAAAGGCATTAATAAAAATCTATTGATGTGACCTTCATATCGATAAACATTGTTTGTCTTCACCCAATGATGTGAGATAGGGGTAGTTGACAGAAGTGTACAATGGTTCGTAATGTGTTATCCCTAAAAAAAGTTAAGAAAGTGTTTTTAGAATATATTGACTATGTATGAACTTCTCTATTTGTAAACTAGTGATGATTTGGGTATTAAGGCGTGACTAATACACTATCGGTGTAATCTCCGTAGACTATTACTTAGTGGTGACCGAATAAAAAAATTTATGTTTTCACATTGATTGTGAACGTTTAAATATCATCAAATTACCATTAAAATGTATTACGGATTACTAACATTGTGGGAGCAAGATCGACAACTTTAGAAGAAAATGATGACACCCAGGACAACCCCTTCCCTCTTAGGGTGTTTTGGGGTCCTATAAGTGGTTTTTGAGCGAGGTTACTGGAGTTAATTCTATAATATTTTATAGACAATGTTAATATACTAAATGTTAGGGGATTCCCTCTCTATGAAGGAAGAAACATAATAATTTTGAAGAACATGATGATATATTATCTATGTTATCTTTGAATTGATTTCCTATTTTCAACTACATAAGGAATATAGTTCACTAATAAACATTGACTATCAATGATTGAAACCGAAAAAAATGCTTAACGTTTATTCCAAAGTATAGAATACAATTAATACAGCACTATCTAATCATATTAATCTATACATTATGATTTTTCCTTCATCCATGTCTATGTGGGAAAAACATGAAAATATATATGAAGGTTAAAACCAACTGAAAGAGGTGAAACTCCATGTTTTTTATAATAGGATCCATGATATTGAAATGAATTTTGATTAAAATTTAGATACCTTTGTCAGTGGAATTACTGTAGTTGTTTGAGCAATACAGATACTTAGTGAATAAATAAAAGACATTGACATTTTGAGTAAAATGTTGAAAAGGATTCCCCCTCTATATAATCCAAAATTATCATCCCCCGTAGAACGGGATGTGTCTTAGATTACATTGGATGATATGCTGACCAGTTTTGTGGAATATAAAATGTCTTCCAAAAGATAAGATCCAGTGACATGAGTAACAATGGAAGTGTAATTAAAATACTTCTAAAACATTGTGATTTTTGGAGAAATATTTCACTAAGATAATTAATAATATTTAATTCCTTCCCTTTTCACCACGTTTTTTAGGAGATGGATAGTGATATTTGAAGGAATTCTTTCAATTGCATAATTTTTGGTGTGGTAGAGTTGGTATCCTGGTGCTCAAGGTAGTTCAATAAGGATGAAAGTGAATCTAGAAATATGAAAAACCATGTGAAAAGTTTTCCCCAAAAGTTAAAATTCTAATCTAGAAATAAATTATAGTGAAATATAATTTCTAATAAAAAATATAATGTTGATAATTTTTTTAACAAGAATCCCACGAGATTAAATCCAAAACCAAATCATCAATGATTTTTAATATTGAAAAATTAGAACCATCAAAATATAAAGCTATAGATAATCAGTTGATTGTTGATGGTGATATCATGTTGTAACTTGTGGATTCCTATGGTAAGATTTAGAATCAAATAAGAAGAAACTAAAAGTGGACATTAGTTTTATAAGATTCATTAGATTATATTTATTGACATAATACTGATATTAATTGACTATTATAAGTAGTAAAATAACATAAAAAAACTTTTGATAGTTTAAAAGATATAGTATAACTAAATTTTAGAATTGAAGAACAGGAAAACATAATCAATAATCGTACATATATATTAGATTAATATTCCAATACTATTGAGGTTCATGAATAAGAGGTTTTTACTATAAGGTGTAAACTAGAAAGTGAAGCAAATTCAACGGAATCAAAGAAGAAAATTTAGTTTAGAAGATTCTCGTATTATAATATGTTAATGAGATAAAATAGTGGTTCAAAAAGAGTAGGAATGGACTTTAATTATTAATGATCCACATGCGTGGAATAATTTTGAATTGGTTGTGATGATAAAACATTAATGGCTCGAAACGAGATGAGCAAAAAAATATAGGGATACGAACAATTGGACATTTGATTAAGCAACCAAAATTCTTAAAAAATAAATCCTCAAATAAAACTACAATATATCTAATAACAAAAAAATTTGTCTAATAATGATCAATAATAACAATATTTTTCTAATGAAGGGTACATTTGGATTACTAGTAGATAGAAAAACATTCCTCTTATGAAATGTCAATTATGTGGCTTTCTAGGACTTACTATATCTTGTTGTGAAGAGACAAGGATCTATTTGAATGGAGAAAAACTAGGAAGTAAACCATGAGAAATAATTCATATTATAAATATTATAGGATAAATATATTTTATCGATATTTTTTCACATCTCTAACTATGGTCATAAAGATATTTATTATAGGTGGATGAAAGAAAAGAGTATTACATACAGAACTCAAAGAAATGCTAATACTCACCAACCAGATAGAGTTTCTCTTTCAAACAGTAATTTTCATGTAGAGTAACAATATCAGTATAAAGAACCAATACACATGGAAAAGATATTGAAAATACCATCATTATGATCAACTCAATAACATATTTAATTAAAGGAGAAGATTAAAATTGAGAAATCCCACTTTCCGAAAACTACTCTAAAAACCTATGAGGTATAGTAGTACATGGATTCTTGATAGTTGTTGACCATTCCATGTGATGATAAATTAATATTTGTTGATTTTTTTTATAAAAATGTTTATGTGACTGTAATGTTCAAAAATGATATTGCATTAAATATCAAAGGTTGTGGATGTATAGAGCTGGTTAATGACGAGCGGAAGAAAACTGATGTTCTCAATGTAGTGTTCTATGTCACAATATTCTATGTGTGAGTAAACTCTATGAATCATGAAAAATAGTGAAATTTAATCAAATTTGGTTGACAATAAAATTAAATATATGGAATTATCTCATAAAATGATGTAGGATAGATTGAAAATTATATCTAGTTAAAAATATAGAGAAAATTTTTTACATAGTTTTTGAAAAAGAAAACAACATTTGGAATCATATGTTTAGTCATATTAATAAAAAAAAATGCAATGATATTTACGATTAATATGCTCATTTGTATCCTCAATCTAAATTTTGAATGGAAAAATGACATATAATTCTATCATATCAGGAATTTAGGTTTATAGTTCATATCATCCAAATATGAAATGTGCATAAAATCCTCCCGATATCATTTACAAATATTTATATGGATTTATATATGTGGTTATAACATATAATTAGAAGTAGAATGTTCTTTTCATTAATTATTATAGCATAATGTTGTGAATTATGATTATAAATAGGAAACAACAACTGCATGATTGCATGAAAACATATCCTTGATTAGTTGAGAGTGTTACATGCCTCATAGTCAATGTTCTTGTGATATGAAAATGGTAGGGAATAATCATTAATTCAGTCTTAATGTTACCTAGATTAAAATATAATAAATAATGATGTTTATAGATGGATAACTCCATATAATGATGGATTTTGGAGTATAGAAATTTATAGGTGAACAATATGGATAGAACTTTGCTGATTGAGATTCTAATCTCTTATCATTACATGAAAGAGTCAATTCAAGAAGTAGTTTATACATATAATAGAACCTATCTTTATATGGGATAATCCCTAACACCATCTTATTTATTTCTTGTAAAGAATCCCTCTTTGAAGTGTTTTTGTGTTTAGTGAAGTAAATTATTCTTCTAAAATAACGAATAGTATCCATGTTGGATTTGCGATGCTGGTGATGGGGGAAATGTCCTTTGATATTAAACGAATCTTTAAGGATAAAAATATTTCAATAATCATATTGGATGAATTGTGGAAACAAATTATGTAAATATCATTTAATATGGTACCACAAATACCTCATTAATTCATATACTCGTATAATTAAAGATGAAAAATGAAATGAAAATAGAGCAGATCCAAATGTAGATATATCAGAAAAATTAAAAGAACATTCAAGGATCACAGAATGATGACGATTCAGAAGAAGAATCAAAATTTGAAACTGTGGGAAATAAACATCTTTTGAACCTCACAAGGGAAATGGAATAGCTAAAATTAATTAATAAAATACATTTGGGGTTGGACAGCTCCCACATAGAAAATATGTATGAAAAAAGATTCAAATTCTAACAACCTATCAACCGTGGAATAATACTCAGTTGAAGAAGATGAAAAGGAATAATCATTGTTTAATTCAATTGATGAAATATTGGATTAGATTAACAGGAACCATAAATTGGATCTTGTTATGATACCCCAAAATAATAATGTGATCGGAATATAGTGGTGCTTTTAATCTATGTTCGATGAACATGGAAATGAGATCACAAATAATGTATTCCAAGTGTGTAATGGTTGGGCACAAATTAAAGGAATTTATGATGAAGAGACATTTTCACCAATGGTAAGACTAGAGTTGAGTAATATTATCCTTACTATGTAAAATCTAAGAGGATATACATTTTATTAAATGAAATTAAAAAAACTTTCATAAATGGTGTTCTTGAAGAAGACATATAAATTGAACAACGACTGGGTTTTCTATTTGGCAATATTGAAATAAAGGTTTTTTTTATTGAGATATTCACTATATGGTCCAATGAAGGAACCCCAAGCATGGTATTATCATCCAGATTCATATCTAAATAATATTTAGTTTAAATTAAGTGGTTCCCATAATACTCTATGTGTGATGAATTTCAAAGTAAGGTCAATTTATGTTTCTTGTATACATTGATGATGTCATATTGGATGGTAGTAGGGAGAAATCAATGGATAAATCTTCCAAACACAGGAAATATGAATTTTAAATGACAATGATTGTTGAATATAGATAATTTTTGGGGATACATGTGATCCAAATGAAAGATTAACCATTCATTTCTCTGAATAAATATATAAGATAACATCTGAAAAAATTCAACATGATAGACTCCATAAACTTTTGGCACCATTTGCCTTTGAGAAAAAATATGGAAATCATGATGAATGGAATTCTATTGATCCCAATATATATATATGATAATCCTTGGATTTTTATTATAATTAACAATAACATAGTCAGTTATTATGTTTTCACATGCTTAGTGTCCCGTTTTCAGGGTTATATAAAGGAACAACTTTTGACCATAGTAAAAATAATCATGAGGTACATTAATGGTACTCACAATTAAGGATTATACATTGTGGAAAGAATAGATAATGAACTCTTGGAATTATCTAATTTTGACTGGTCATGAGATGTGGTGGATAGAAAATCTGTAAGAGGTGGATCATTATTTATTGGAAGGAGATGTGTGGGTTGGTTGAGTAATAAATAGGAAAGAACTTATCATAGTACAACAAAATTATAGTATATATATATGCCGAAAAGACCATAAATCATCTATTGTGGATGAAGAAACAACTTACTGATATTGGTGATCATGTGAGACAACCAATGGTGATTCACAATGATAACTAGAGTGACATAGATCCTATGAAGAATCATGATCATCATTCAAGTATGAAACATATTGAAATCAGATATCACTACACTAAGGATAGATTTGAACAAGGTGTGATTAAAATATATCATGTTGGAATTGATTATCAATGTTCCGATATTATGACTAATCCCTTAGTAGTACATGTTTTCAAGAAATATCAGTTGCACCTAGGGGTTCTACTGCCGCCTACTACATGATCAGGTTATGATGGTTCGCCTCTCTCCATTTTTGAACAGTTTTAATCAATTTGTGTAAGTGATGTAGGTTAATGGGGGATATATGATCAAGATTGAGTGTTTTTTAAAACCCTAAACGTAAAAATCTAATTCTTTGGGTTTCTTGAAAAGGGGGTATGAATAAATTCTATGTGAGTGATGAGAATTCAGTGTTATGAGGAAATATAAAGAGCTTATCTTGGACATATTTAAGAATTCTAAAACACGATAACCAAATTCATGCTTCCTTTATTTTTTTCTATAATGATCATTTCCCCTATAGACATAGAAGTTTTTATGAGTTGTTTCTTTTATATCCGGTTTTTATAGTGGAGGGTTCATTATTCAATTTATTAGAAGATTTATAACAAATTGAATGCGTTTGATTTTTGGAAACAAATTTGTTCCTTATCAGTAATGGAGTTTTGGTTTTTTTATTTCAAAACACATTTGGTTGATCAAGTATTTCTCATGTCAAACTGTCTTATATTACATCCCAAAAATAGGGTTAATGTTGGAACTGTTTCCCACTACTTTCCAAAATTTTGGTCCTAGAATCTAGAGGATGAGGCTAACCTCATGAAATATTTTTTTCATGAATTTCCATTCATAAATATGGTATATTCCTGATTTTGATAATGACATGGATTCATAAAGGTGTCATTCAATGTTTCATGATTGGTTGATGGTCTTCTTTGCGACTATAAGATGTGGGGAATCAAGAATGCGTGACAAGATGATGGTGATCTATCTTGCTATGAAAAATATCTCTGGAGCTTCGCAAATGGTGGAACTTCACAATGATGTTTTTGAAATATCCATAAAATATAGTAAGGGTATTGGAGAATCGAAAATGGTTGATCCTATGAATATATGGCTACCCATATTTTATTTGACATTAAAATAATTAGATAAAAGTCAGAATTGGATTTATTTCATGAATGTTGGGAAACTCAGCGATTCCATTTTTCTATGCATTTGTTGAGAATCATGAAATTACTTGTTATGTATCCACTAATGTCAATGATTATATAAATTGGTTGCTTCATTATAGTGGAACAATCCACGATGACATAGTGAGGTTCATGAAGGTATTTTGTTCCGTGATGGCAATTTTCATCGCGATGGTGCTCAGCTTCATGAAAAAGATCTCCAACATTTATTCTAAATATCATGTTTCAATGAATAGTGATTGAATAGTTCATGAACATGGGTTTATGGTTCATGTAGTGTCTGGTTCAATTCAGTGATGTATAATTTAATGAAAGTAAATTGGAGGGATCTTCATGTCATTAAATAAAAGAAGACTTCACCCATGGTACTGAGCTAGGAGGTGTCAATGGAATTTTTTCGAGGGAAAAAGTGTACTATAACTAAAATCTAGTAATATATGTGTTCTTGGAACCAAGTTTATATTTCTAAACGTCTATATTCATAACTAGTGAAGATTATATTATTTTGGTATGAATGAAATGTTTTTTATAGATGCACCTTGGACTTTCCCTTAGTGGGGAACCAAGTAAAATTGTTGTTTTTTCATTTTATAGGTGAATATTTTAATGACTTATAATTGTAATTAGATAGGATTAACAGGTTCCTACCAATGTAGGAACAAGATTCATCACATTAGAAGAAATATTTTAAACCATGATACTCCCCTCCACCCGTAGCATTTTTCAGTGTCCTGTAAATTAAAATAAAATAGCATTCATGCATACATACGACCTACTATCTCCAATAATGATGTATTCAATTTCATATTTCTATATTTAATAGACTAGTGTAAAAACATATATAATAAATTTACATGATATTTATATAATGTTATATATATTTATAAATCATGATATAAGTATGTGGACAAAAAATAAAACAAATTAAGACACTTGCGAAGAACAAAGTGAATATTCCCTAAAATGAAACCTTAACATTGAAGTGTTAATAAGTGGGTGATATAAATATATAAATGGTATTATATATAAAGATATGGTTATGTAAAATATGTATAATAATCTTATATTTATTATATAATGGGATTTTAGAGTACGATGATTGTTAAGACATAAGGTATGTGGATTTCGAGGCTCATGTTTATTTCTGTGATTTTTATGAGTTATTCACCTCTTGATTATTTTATATAGTGTATATAAATCCCATGAATATATTCAGGGATAATTGTACTTAGAAATATGTGTATTTAAATATCTATTTTATTACAAGTATTTCATGGGGTTTATGTTTCAAATGTTACCAAATCAATAATGTAGATTTGTCACAATATTGCATCATTGAGACATATTCCATGAATTAAACAAATCCATTTTAAATAAATAAATAATTTTTTTCATGATTATATTTTTTGATCATTTTCAAGGGAAATGAATTTTAATGTTTTTTATAGTTTTCAATGAATCATATAGATTCTTTATAAGTGCATTAAAAGAAATTTTTTTCCAAAATATTTCAACACAACTTTATATGTTTTCAATGTGTTTTAAATTAAATAATTTTTGAAAAATTTTCAATCATTATTTATTAGTTCTCACATATTTTTCTAAGAATTGGTTTTGATTTTATTTTCAAGATTTATTTTTAATTTGACAATTTTTTTGAATGAAATGGATTTCAAAACGATTCATGCTTTCATTATTAGTTTTAAATTTGTTTTAAATGAAATGAATTTCAAGATATCTGTATAAATTTTTTATTTTATTTTTAAAGATTTTTTTTTCAGAAGGATTTAGGGTTTAAAAATAATTTTTTAAAGAATACATGAAATTTTCCTTAAGAAATTTTTTTAAAACAAATTTCAAAATTATTTTTTATCTATGATGACATCTTTTGTTGTCAGTCATTCCATTCTTGGGAAATGATTTAACAGATTCATTCATATTTTTTCTTTGAATTCTTTTTTTTGATGTAATGATGCTTTTTAATCCCATTTATCCTTCATGGGTTATATATTTATCAAAAAAATTCTTTTTAAAGGGTTTTATTTTTATGAAACCATTTTCACATTCCTGGATCATATGTCTATAAAACTGACTTCATTTAACAAAATATGAATTTGATTAAATGATTCTGAAACATATACCTTTTTATATATTTTATTATATGACTAAATTTTATGATATCATTTTCTTTTTGTCAGCTATGATATTTTAGTTTAAGATCATTTTGAACCAGTATGTATGATTTCATTATGATATGGGTGGGACTTATATATCCCTCCAATGAATTGGTTATTGATTTATATCTCATAGGTTTATGATGGGATTATGATTGAAGAGCTTGATAAACTGTGAAATATTGGGAAACTAGATCCACTATGTGAATATGAGAAAACCTAATCAACTATGGGAAGATGGGAAAACCTGATCCACTATGGGAAGATAGGGAAACCTGATCTACTATATGATTTTGGTGAAACATTATCCCTTAAAATTAATGGAATGTGAAATGGGATGATGGTGTGTCCAACCTAGTATGTGTAGTCAACATGATGTTCCATAAGGGGTTTCGGAGATGTGCGCTGACTTATAGGGAGAGATAAAAAAAATTAATGTCTCTGCCACTATTTGATGTCATATTCATATGTTATGATTTCTTGTATAATGCTCTTGATTACATTATTATTCATGTATTATGAACATCAAATCATTATTTCTATGATCATTAATATGTAGGGTATGATCTTTCAATGTTATGATCGTCTTCTCATGCCCTTATTCTCATGTGTATGCTTATATATCTCTTGTTTACCCATAAAAGGTATCTCATCACACCAATTTTTATGTTTCCTTCCCCAAATGTTGATGATATATTTTATGTATGATATGTCTAAAAAGGGTTTTGATACAAAAGAACATAGTGAGATATAATGTATCTAATGTTTCTAATAGTGTTCATGTTAACATATTTCAAAATAAACTAGTCTAATACAGTATTAGGGACTATTTTTGTAATGTATTTAGTATTCCAAAAAATGTTAGGTAATTTTAATTTAGAAAAACCTAGGATCTCTATAGATTTAGAATAAACACAAGGTGTAATAAACATGCTCTAAAATGTAATTTAAATAGGATACAAATTTTCTTTACTTTGATATATCTATAATTAAAGAAGAAGAGTTTTCCTTTAAGCATAGAATCTGAAGAAAAAAAATTGTATGAATTAAATCATGAAGAAGACCCCCCCCCCCACCCCAATTCCCAAGATTCAATATTTGGTAGTTATTTATATCATCAACAAAAATCCATCATATACCTCTCATACAAACCTAACAATCAAGAAAATAATTATTTATCCGGCCTACTATCCAAGTCAGTATTATACAGATTCATTAAAGTAGGATCATGGGATTATGTGAACAAGAATCCAAGGATTTATGTAATTTTATAAAAGAATAATTTACAGATAATCTTTCATTGGGATCAGATAGAAAAATAAATATAAAATTTCAAGATTAATTCCAAAACATTTATTACATTCCAAAATTTAGATGCATACTCCGAGGAAAATAACACTTATTTCCAACTCAACATAAACCCAGCATTTCGAATAAGAATTGTTGTTCTAGTATGATTAAAAAGGATACCATTCCATAATGTGAGGAACCCTAATAAGGTGGATTCTAAACAAGTTCAGATCACTAGAAAAGATAAAAATCAATAAAAATCATAATATAAATGATTATATAATCAATGTGAAGAATGTATAAATATCTAGTAAATTTGGATTCCACATAAAGATCTATTTATGGATTCTAAAATAATCGGTTCCAAAATCATGAATATTCAATCATCACATTATCCTGAAAAGGTATCACTATATTGAATCCATTATTCCCTAAATTGAAAAGCTACTTGTACTGAAATTACCTAAGAGGAGTCTTCAAAATGCATCCGATACATGTTCCAAAATTATTTGATTCCAAAGAAGAATTTAGAAGTGAAAGATGAAGACACATCAATCTAAATATATTCTAATAAGCATAAATCTTCTCAATTTTCTTATCTAAATATTATCATCCATTAATTTAGTATCTTAGAATCACTGAAACATTATACCTATATGGACACTATAAATATAAAGATGTAGCCCCGTCCAATACACACGAATAGATATCTAATAAAAAATTCTAGAATGGTCCAAGTTAAAAACTGACTCCAAAACACAAAAAAAAACCCTGATAGGAGAAGAAATGTTTCATTAAAAGAATATCCACTCTTTCTTCACCATCCCACTACATCCATGCTTTCATGAAAAAATATTGTGTAGAAATGAAAACCCCTAGAAAAAAATAAATTTACACACCTTCCCTTGAGAATCCATCCATAATGAATGATTTATACATAAACTATATAGTAGAAAGATCACATGGGTGAAGAGACAAATGATATAATAGTAACATCAATATTCCAAAATATAGATATAAAATAATTCATATATTAAATTCTATGGAAGGTCCAAGAATATAATGTCATGATTTCTATTAAATTCATCCTATATTTTGTTTATAATTCTCTTTTTGGTTTGAACGTATGTATCTATAGTTATTTATCTGTATTTTTATTTTTAAAATAAAACTACATCTTAGTATCATACCAATATATTAGATCCTACACTATCTCCTCTTTAAACTTATATTCATCAATCAATGTGGGTTCAACAACTTCACCATAGATAAAACATTTCAAATAATCTTCACAAGTGGTTGAGAAATATGGGTCCATATCGATTAGATACATGGGGAATGTATTTTTCAATACAAGAGGCCTTGAAGGGGAAAATTACAATTTTTATTTCTATTTTATAAAAATATTTACATTTCTATGTCTTCTTGGAATGAATGCTTATGAATCAATCTCACTTATTCCTAGAGTTTTTACATTTCTTTATGATCGATTTCAAATAAGCACCTCAGTTAGAAAATATTCATCATAATTATCAAGTAAATAAAATTATTTTCTTATTGAAAACTATTTTCTTTTTAAAATTTTTGAAATTATTCATGAACATATTTTTTTGATTCATTATAAACATAGTGAGTCTCTTGTGTCGCCTCCATGTTGGTTGAAATATCGAATGAGGTTGTAATGGTGAATAGAGAATTGTTGACCACATCCAAAAACCCGAAGAAATCAACATCATGAGTATAGTGAGGATGAGATATGTGGGGCACCAAGGAAGAAATACCTTTTTCATTATCACTAGAGAGTGTAACATTCTCATTAATTAGCAGTTATACTTTCATGACCAAGAAAGGTTTTGATTTATATGGACGGGGTGATGTATTCCAAAGGTATATTTCCTCATGGGATATATCCTAGAGTAAAAAATATTTAATATATTGTCCCTGGTGTAAGAAATATTTGATCTATTATGGTAAATTTTCATAGAACATTCTTTGTAAAGAAATAATATCTTCATTCTTAATCTAGACAATAAATGATAAGGATTGAGTATATTTAGTCTCAATAGAAATAAAACCAACCGAATTCCTTATATGATTTTGAGTACCAGAATCCAAATTAATTGGATGCCCAATTAAATTACCAATATATAAGATGTATATAATCATAATGAAAGGAAAATGTATTCTGGGAAGGAATAACTCGATGGGTAATTAAGGTTATTCATATAGGAAATCAAATACAGGATTCAATGTTAATAACTTCAATAAATATACTCTAAATATCAAAGAAACCTAATGTCGTAGTTGGTGAAAATCATTTTTAGAGAAAAAAATATCATAATATTTAATGAGTCAAGAAGTCCAATATAAAAACCAACAAATCCAATAGATTTTTTGTATTTCCCTCTGAGATTTAGTGAAGGGTGATGTTCAATAATTATTCCAATAAGAACAAATATGTTACAAAATGAATAAAATTTCACCTCTTCCTTGAAAAGAATATAGCCACATAACAATTATAATGGAACCTCTTAAATTTAGAGGATTCTTCCAACATTTATGGTGTAACCATATCTACCTTTTTGGAATAATCTTTTCATGTAACCACATACGTGAATCTATTGGATTTGAAAGTATTTTGGAAACTTTTTCAATCGCAATTCTCGGTTTCTCTAGGATCCTTCATTGCTAACTCACCCCTTAAACCATGTTTTTTATATAATAAATATCACAAATATTAATTAAATTTTCCCATACTACCATACATGTAAAATAGAAGTGAAAAACGAATCACTTCACTCCATGAGGTGGAAATCCATCATACACATGATCAATGTTATCATATCCCCCATTGAATGAAAATTAAGAATGTGTAAGTGATATGATAAATATATAAGTATTTTAATATCAAAAAAATCATATATATATATATATATATATATATATATTTTGTCTGTGTGTTTGTGTTAAATACATAATTACATCCATACATGAAAGGTGTTGATGGAAAATTAATTAAATTGGTTCTTATGGCAGTAGTCTGTCATACAGCTGATCAAATTCTTCGTTCCCCATTTGATAAAATAAAAGATAGAGATATGCCACACACTTAATATTATAAAATATATGTATGAAGGAGATTAATTTTTAATATATTATCATATGTTAGGATTATTTTATGTTTTAGGGGAAGAAATCAAACAAAAATTCATGTTAAATATTTTACATCTTCTTTGGAGAGCCAGTCTAGGTTTATTCATAATGGATTTCCAAATTATATTTTCGATAAATCAAATTTATGTATGATTATATTAGTTGAATGCAGAATGGATTTGGATAGTTAATGGATAATATATTTTTATTTTTTTTTTTGAATAAGGTAGTAAAGGTGGTGGCCTTATATTAGTGGGGGAGATGACACACATGGATGTTTTGAAATGATAAAGTGATATCCTCATTTTTATAAATCTAAAATATGATAAAATGTTGTAATATATAAAATAATAGGTTGAAAGATTTATATATTTCCATATAATTGGTGTTTCAAAATTATTAGGTCATTTATATCCCTTACCATCTTAGTTTTAACCCCCAAAACCCCAATTTTTACAATAATTATGGTAATTATGTTTTACTATTTTTATTGTTCAACATAGTAAAACATTATTATTAACATAGTATATAATATAAATTATTATTATGATTAAATTTTTTAAAAAATTATAACAATTAAATTAATATAACTGACATAATTCAATTTTAAACTAAATCCACACACACTTAAAAACAGTTTTCTTTAGAAACCACATCGAAAGATGAAAATATTTTACAACAAAATTAAAACATAAATTGATTCCAATGAATTAAATTAAAAAAATTTATTTTTATAAATGGACTAATTATTATTTAAATAAAATTTAAATATTATATAACTTTTTAATTAATTTTAATGAAAATTTTGTTTTCGGTAAAAATTTGTATTATTCACTATTGAACAAAAAATTAATATTATTAGATAATTATAAAAAATTAACCCAAATATAAATATCACATATAAATTATATTAATGAATTAAATTTTTATAAATAAATTTTCTATTATTTGGTAAAAATTGATTTAAAATTATTTTTTCAAACCTCAAATTACCCTCATTTATGAAAATTACAATTTTCAGAAAACATTTCTTTCTCTTTAAATTGATTCTTAATGTTTTTATAATAAATATATATCCATTAAATATGACATATATATTTTTAAAATATATAATTTTTAGTATTTATTTAGTCCTATTCACACTAAAGAACTAACTAGTAGGTTATAATGGTCATGATTAAATAATAATATTTTAATATAGTATGTTCTTTCGTTTATTCCCATGATTGTGTGTAATGTAAGAAATTGAAGAGATTTGATTTATTTGAAAATAAAATTATAAAAAATTCTTAGTATGAAGCATATTATCTGATACATGTTTTTATGAGTCATATATGTTATCGAACATGATGTTCCTCTTTTAAAATATCAGGTTGTTACATAGGGTATGATGGGAGATCATGGTGTAATATTTTGGTAATAGTGTGTAGCATCTGATATAATCTACTTTGATTATGGAAAGTGAATTCTAATGAATAATATAAACATCTATAAACATTATGAATAAATATTGTTTTGGAAAACCCCACCCATTATAATCAACATTTGATTATATTACAGAATCCTCGATTGCACTGAAAAACCAATCAATGAAAGGTGTGGGTGTTTGTAATAAACCTTGTAAAAGTATTATGTTCTTCCTTAATGCATTAACTTCATGAATATAGTTGATTGTTTCTTACTACAACATAGAAATCCCATTTTCCCTAATTGACTATGTAACACCCCGAGATTTTATGAAAAATATTCTTTTTAATTTCACTAATGTCTTGTGTTGTACGCTACACCAAAAGGAGCTTGCACAACACGCATCCTTGATTTGCCTTGCATTACACGAAATTGTGACCTTCCTCGATAGCTTGTGTCGTACGCAATACTGAGTTTCACCAAACAACGATATGCTATTAAAATATTATTAAAACTAGCTGTTATGAATAGTAATAACCACTTTTTGAAATTTTATAAATTTTATTTTTCAAAATGGACTTCATTTTTGGATTCGTAATATCGAAATTAGCCTACGGTGAAATTTTGGTATTTTTCTGAAACCTTTCAAATTTTTATGAATAGTGAAACCACTAAGTGGTAGTTAAAAAAACTGAATTTTTCATAAAACTTAATTTTACCGCTTCTGTGAGTGGAATTTCGAAAATCCTTGAGACACGGTTAATATCAAGGACTAAATTGTGGTTCAATGAGATGAAAATAATTTTTGGTGAATAGTAACTTTTTACTTTTTTTTTACCACGGTTAAAAGTAAATAGGGTAATTAAGGGTAGAAATGATATTATTATTACCATAACACATGTCCTAATTCTATTGTACAAGTTTAATTCGACCAAAAACAAACTTAGGAATAAAATATGACCATTAAGGCCCACTTGGATTAGATTAGGACATTTATTATTAATTTATTTAAAGAAGGGTTAAAAGAGTTAAAATCAAAGTTTATTTACTAAAACATTTTTACTATGGGGTTATACATAAGATAAATTCAACTATAAATATTCATTACAAAGATAAAAAGATTTCCTACATAATGGTATTTTATTAGTAATTTTTAGACATTAAATAATTTAATTTATTTATAATACAATGATGATGTAGTAATTATCTTATTAATGAAATATTGACATAATTGATGTTATAAACACCAAAATAAATGTAATTTGAGACTTTTTATTAATTCCACAAATTTTCTAGGTCACTATGATATATTATTGTTGATTTAATCAACTTGGTTTGAACATATAATTCTTTTATGACTATCACAAAAATCATATATCAAATAGTGTCAAAATTGACACAAAATAGTTTTTAAATAAAATATTATATTATTAATTGTTATTTTATTCCTAAAAATATAAAGATCGGCAAAATGACTTAGATAAGGATATATATATTAATAATAAACAACTTGGGGTTCGTTTGGCATGTTATCGTAAGTGTATTAACCATATAGTGAAAGAAAACAAAAAGTCATGGTAAAAGTTAAATTATTTAACTTAGAGTTAAATCTAATTGATAAGGTTAAAATAATAACCTAAACTTGTCTAATTCCTATTGGTTGATAGGATTTCGACCCATCCCCACTTTACCTTCGATCTAAGACCCTTTGGAACCATTATAAACCGATTTTGATGTTAATATAAAATAATATTTTGAGATATTCCTAAGGTGCCCCTATCCTCCCTTATAAGAGGGCACCTCCTCCCTCTCTTCCTCACACAACTTTGAGCCTTCATGCTCGGCCGTACCCTGTAAAAATACCTTCTCCACTTCCCTAGAATAATCCTATAGGTCCTGGTCTTCTTCAAAGACCATCTTTAGTTCCTTAAGTGGAGGTTAAGTGAAGGCGCGTCAAAAAGAGGTAATATCCATTACCGATCTTTTTCAAAAAAAATTCTTCTTCACCTTATTCTTCTTTAGTTGTTTCATTATAAAGTAATAACATCAGTATTTATTATATACTGATATGTAATTATAAATATGAAACACCTCTAATTAACCTTCTATCCATCCTACGGAAAAAGGAAATCACCGCGCGTGCGTACGTACGGAATACCGTCTCCACGCCGTGGTGTAATCTATTTTATGCTACCACCTTAATTGGATGGGTATAATGGTGTAATGAGTAACTATATATGATTATTATAAAGTAGTATTGATACTGAAATAGTATACTTGCACTTAAACACAAGTTCACGATCATGAGAACGATATCATCGCTCGTGCGTACGTACGGACTACCATCTCCACAACGCGATGAGATTCATTCTCCATGTTAACCATTTAATAATGATTATAAAGTATATATAAGCAATAATAATGAAATATATGACATTATAAAGCTACTGGATTTATGAATATATGTATTTCATCTACTTACATCCATTCAAGACAATAAGGAAAGGAAAATAACGTTCATGCGTACGTACGGACTACCATCTCCATGAACGGTGTGTTTCATTTCCTTTATCTATCTATTATAAATATATACTGAATATATATGATATATAAATAATGTTTTATATTCTGGAAGTAAGTAAATCATTATATAAGTAATAATAATGTCAAGAACAACAAGTCCAAACACCTACGATAAATGAAACAATTTTACCCAAAACGCTTATTTAACATGGAATTTACAAAAGAAAGGGTAATATAAAGTCATAAGTGAACCATATATGATATCATAACAATGAATATGATTCCATAATAAGTTAATGACATTATTTAAATAATTATACAGGAGTTTCGGACACTTATGATGCAAATCGGACTTAAGGTAAGGGAAATATCACAATCTCATTTTTATCCGAGATTGTTCATACTTTGGCATTTACTAGGGTGTATTTTATCATCCACATCCATTTTTTTCAATATGTAATATTATTTCCATCCACCTAAAATAGTTTAAAACCAATTTTACCCTTTGGTTAGTTTTTAGTAAAAGTTATGAATGGAATCTTTTGTCATTTTTCGTACGAGGTACTTTTTGACTTTTCCGACAAAAGTACGAACAATGTTTTTTTCAACTTATACGGCATGAATGGATTTTTAAAACATTATTTCCAAGAAACATCCTCTAAAAGTTTTCAAGTTTATTTTTAATCAACTTCTTTTAGTTATAATTTTATGACATGTTAAGAAATGAAAAGTGTTCTTGAAGTAGAAAGGATATTTTCCTCAAGAATGGAGTTCAAGTGTTTTATCAAAATTATTTTCCATCTAAGATAATAAAGGGTTCTGTTTCTATCCCTATTATTACATGGATTTGATTATGTTGTGTTGGAAATATATTTTTTATGAATTCCTTTATATTATATGAATTGTTTTGTGATGTCATGATGTTTAAGAATCCCATTTTTATTACATGGGTTATGTTATGATGTATGGTTTATGATTTTGTAGCACACATAAGAATGGTATCATTATGAGATGGGTGGGACCTATATCTCCCTCCAATGCATTGGGAAAATATTTTATATCTCATGAGATAGACATGGCTAGAATGGTAGGTTATACCGGTTCAGTGAAACAGGACTGAAACGAGGGTGACTCGGTTCGGATAGGGACTTTGTCAACTAAGATAGTCTTGGCAATAAGTCTTGACTAACAAGAAATGATTCTCTATGATTATGTGTGAATTCCACAATGTTTCATGTTTTAAGTTATGATTATTGTGATTATATTTCACTGCGATGATTTACCCCATTTTATGAAATTATGATCTCTTTTGCAGGTTAAGATTTCCAAAATATATGTGCTTATGTATATGATGTGATTGATATTTATTTTGTTTACCCTTACTGAGCATTTCAGCTCACCCTTTTATGTTTTATTTTCCCCAGGATATAAAGAAATGTTTTAGGTAAATAAATGAAGATCTTTATGGGAGATTTTGAAGATCTTTCACCACTATTAGAATATTATATTCCGAGTTTCCAAAGACACTAAACTATTATGGTCCTTGTGGGTGTGTTTTTGTTATGTACTAAGTATTCCACAAATGTAATGTCATGTCAATGTACGTCAAGATACGGGTCTCTAAAGTTGGTATCAGAGGAAAGCATTAGTCAACCTTTGGAAACTAGGATGCGAAAATGTTAGTGATATCCCTAGAGATATTTCTAAGGTATGTCTAGGGATGTATCTAAGGTTAAGTATACGTATAAGTTATAGTCCTAGAATTGCGCTAACGATCTTAGAATTTAACCTATGATGTTAGATATTGAGGGCACTCCCACATTATTATGTTGTTTTCCCTAGCATGATTTTTTTGCCTCTCACACTATTCTTTTTGGGTTTTAGACGATGGATGGAACTCGAAGGAACCGTGTTGATCAATGCAATGGACAATGCAATGATTGTCCTCCTGAACAAACAAATTTTATGAGAGATAGAGGGAAAAATCTTATTGCTATACTTACACAAGCTATGAATCATTCTGGACTTCCAAATGAGCAGATAAGGGAACAATATTCTATTGAGTCCTTCATGAGGCAACGTCCACCTTCATTCAGTGGGTCTTCTGATCCACTTGTTGTTGAAAAATGGATCAGTACCACTGAAAAGATATTTTAAGTTCTTCAATGTTCTGAGCATGATAAACTCATCTTAGAAGTATATCGTTTGGAAGGTGAAGCTGATCAATGGTGGAAACTTATCAAGAATACGAGGTCAAGAGATTAAATTGAGTCCATGGAATGGGACGAGTTCAAGAACTTGTTTTTCAGTAAGTAATTCCCTCGTATTCTTCGAACAAAGATGGAAAAGGAGTTTCTTGAGCTGAAGCAGAAGGATGATGAATCTGTTGGTATATACAAGCGAATTTTACAAGACTTACAAGGTATGCATCTAGCATTATCATCCAACCTGAAAGTAAAGTTGATCGATTTTCAGTGGCTTAAAACCAATTCTTCGAAGGGAATTAGCTATAAGAGACATCAGTAGCTATGAAGAAATTGTGCGTTGTGATATCAAGGTACAAATGGAAGTTGGTGTTACATATCCATCTCATGGTTTTGACAAGAAACGAAAGATGGAGTTCAAGGAGAAATCTCAGAATAATGGTGAAAAGAAGATGAATGTTTCCTTATGCTCATAGTGTGGGAAGAAGCACGGTGGAGATTGTATTAAAGGGACTATAAAATGTTTTATGTGTGGAAAAGAAGGTCATCGAGTAGCAGAGTGTCGAGGTAATGGAAAAAGGGTTTCTAATGATGTGAATAAAGCAAACACTGCAGAGAATGCACCACCAACACTTCAATGCTTCAAGTGAAAAGAAATGGGGCATTATGCTAATATATGCCCTAATCCAAGGGTTAGTGATGATCAATATGAGCAACCACTTAAGGAAAAGGACAAAGGGAAGTCACATGCGATCACTATTGGCGATGTTGAATATGACAACGATGTGGTGGAATGATTAAGTGTTTATGTAATGGGATTCCAAAATAATGTTGTATATAGTATCGTGGAATATTGGAATATTTAGGTTTTGGATTTCAATAATTTTATGGTACCAGTAACCATGAAATGTGATTGAGAAATTTTTGGTAAACAGATGATATGAGCATAATGAAGGAATAAGAAGATAATGAGATGTTTGATTGTATTCATGAGCTCATGATTGATATAAGGACTAAGTGATATCATGGTTTGAGTATATAGAATTTTGAGGATTTTGGTATGTGGAAAGTGTTAACTTTTAACTACATTCATGTTTTCACTAAGGCTCAATGGGTATTCAAGAGAATACAAGATTAATGACTTTAACTGTTTGGAATGTGACCAACAAAACATATCTTATGATATATGGGGATCAACGATGGTATTAAATCTCTGATAATCATTTTCACTATGTTATGAGAGTGGACTGCAGTATTATGGATAAGCCTAAAGATTGAAATGGATTATGTTGGACATAAGTTAGTATTGTTTAAGGATAGAAGTTTTTTCGATATTATTGATGGGATGTTATAGTTTTAGAAAAAGGACAACCTGCAGGACGGGTGACAACCCATCGCGTCGGACAAGGCTGTGGGAATCGAACCCACAACCAAAGTGCGACTGGCCTTTATCGCCTACCACTGGACTACATGAAGACCCTGTTTAGTAGAAACTAGTTTTATTATATTAAGCAGTATGATATATGATGTATAAGTCCATTTTAGGTACCATATATGATTAATCTCACTATATAATGACTTATGTATATTTAATAACTTTTGTTAACCTTTTTATGGAATGACCCGTCATTCTATCACATGATCTGCTAACACTTCACGAATAACAAATTCAACTTCATTTATTTAAGAGATGAAGTGGAAATTGTTCAAGGCATGAACAACAGTGAGATATTACCAAAATAAAGTAAGTATTTATTCTAATTCAAATTCTTCAACTTTAGGGAAATGATCTTGAAAACAAAAAATGTTGTCCTAGTGCTCTTATATCTGATTAATCATATGGTACCTTAGATCGTCACAAATTTATGGATCTGTGATTGTTGGATTTTCCATAGCCATGTTCTCTACCACTCCCTATCAGAACAAGATGGTTATATTTTTCTTCCATATCAATATTTTCACATATGTGGAAACCCATTGATTAGTTTATTTGGGTAACCATTACGTTTCATACTTTCATTCTTAATGATTGGTTTTGGTATTCCTTTTTACAATGTGGGTTTCTATTAAATAAACTTTCGAATAGTAAACCATTTATAACCCCAACGAATTTCGAGGGCGAAATTCGTTTTAAGGGGGGTAGAATGTAACACCCCGAGATTTTATGAAAAATATTTTTTTTAATTTCACTAATGTCTTGTGTTGTACGCTACACCAAATGGATCTTGCACAACACGCATCCTTGATTTGCCTTGCATTACACGAAATCGTGACCTTCCTCGATAGCTTGCGTCGTACGCAATACCGAGTTTCACTAAACAACGATATGCTATTAAAATATTATTAAAACTAGCCGTTATAAATAGTAATAACCACTTTTTGAAATTTTATAAATTTTATTTTTCAAAATGGACTTCATTTTTGGATTCGGAATATCGAAATTCGCCTACGGTGAAATTTTGGTATTTTTATGAAAACTTTCAAATTTTGATGAATAGTGAAACCACTAAGTGGTAGTTAAAAAAACTGAATTTTTCATAAAACATAATTTTACCGCTTCTGTGAGTGGAATTTCAAAAATCCGAGAGACACGGTTAATATCAAGGACTAAAATGTGGTTCAATGAGATTAAAATAATTTTTGGTGAATAGTAACTTTTTACTTTTTTTTTACCACGGTTAAAAGTTTATAGGGTAATTAAGGGTAGAAATGATATTATTATTACCCTAACACATGTCCTAATTCTATTAGACAAGTGTAATTCGACCAAAAACAAACTTAGGAATAAAATATGACCATTTAGGCTCACTTGGATTAGATTAGGACATTTATTATTAATTTATTTAAAGAAGGGTTAAAAGAGTTCAAATCAATGTTTATTTACAAAAACATTTTAACTATGGAGTTATACATAAGATAAATTCAACTATAAATATTAATTAGAAAGCTAAAAATATTTCCTACATAATGGTATTTTATTAGTAATTTTTAGACATTCAATAATTTAATTTATTTATGACACAATGATGATGCAGTAATTATCTTATTAATGAAAGTTTGACATAATTGATGTTATAAACACCAAAATAAATGTAAATTGAGACGTTTTATGAATTACAATAATTTTCTAGGTTACTATGATATATTAGTGTTGATTTAATCAACTTGGTTCGAACATATAATTCTGTTATGACTTTCACATAAATCATATATCAAATATTGTCAAAATTGACAAAAAATAGTTTTTAAATCAAATATTATATTATTAATTTTTATTTTATTCCTAAAAATCTAAGGTTCGGCCAAATGACTTAGATAAGGATATATATATTAATAATAAACAACTTGGGGTTCGTTTGGCATGTTATAGTAAGTGTATTAATCTTATAGTGTAAGAAAACAAAAAGTCATGGTAAAAGTTAAATTATTTAACATAGAGTTAAATCTAATTGATAAGGTTAAAATAATAACCTAAACTTGTCCAAATCCTATTGGTTGATAGGATTTCGACCCATCCCCACTTTACCTTCGAAATAAGACCCTTTGAAACCATTATAAACCGATTTTGACTTTAATATAAAAAAATAATTTGAGATATTCCTAAGGTGCCCCTATCCTCCCTTATAAAAGGGAACCTCCTCCCTCTCTTCCTCACACCACGTTGAGCCTTCATGCTCAGCCAAACCCTGCCAAAATCCCTTCTCCACTTCCCTAGAATAATCCTAGAGGTCCTGGTATTCTTTGAAGTCCATCCTTAGTTCTTTAAGTGGAGGTTAAGTGAAGGCGCGTCAAAAAGAGGTAATATCCATTACCGATCTTTTTCAAATTTTTTTCTTCTTCAACTTCTTCTTATTTAGTTGTTTCATTATAAAGTAATGACATCAGTATTTCTTATATAATGATATGTTATTATAAATATTAAACAACTATAATTAACCTTCTATCCATCCTATGGAAAAAGGAAATCACTGCGCGTGCGTACGTACGGAATACCGTCTCCACGCCGTGGTGTAATCTATTTTCTGCCACCCCCTTAATTGGATGGGTATAATGGTGTAATGAGTAACTATATATGATTATTATAAAGTGATATTGATACTGAAATAGTATACATGAACTTAAACACAAGTTCACGATCATGAGAATGATATCATCGCTCTTGCGTACGTACGGACTACTATCTCCACGACACGATGAGATTATTTCTCCATGTTAACCATTTAAGAATGATTATAAAGAATATATAAGCCATAATTATGAAATATATGACATTATAAAGCTACTGGATTTATGTATATATGTATGTCATCTACTTACTTCCATTCAAGACAATAAGGAAAGGAAAACAACGTTCATGCGTACGTACGGACTACCGTCTCCATAAACGGTGTGTTTCATTTCCTTTATCTATCTATTATATATATATATATACTGAATATATATGATATATAAATCATGTTTTATATTCTGGAAGTAAGTAAATCATGATATAAGTAATAATAATGTCAAGAACAACAAGTCCAAACACCTACGATAAATGAAACGATTTTACCCAAAACGATTCTTCAACACAGAATTTACAAAAGAAAGGGTAATATAAAGTCATAAGTGAACCATATATGATTTCATAACAATGAATATGATTCTGTAATAAGTTAATGACATTCTTTAAATCATTATACAGGAGGTTCAGACACTTACGAAGCAAATCGGACTTAAGATAAGGGAAATATCACAATCTCATTTTTATCTGAGATTGTTCATACTTTGGCATTTACTGGGATGTATTTTATCATCCACATCCATGTTTTCTCAATATGTAATATTATTTCCATCCACCTAAAATAGTTTAAATCCAATTTTAACCTTTGGTGAGTTTTTAGTAAAAGTTATTAAAGGAATCTTTTGTCATTTTTCGTACGAGGTACTTTTTGACTTTTCCGAAAAAAGTACGAAGAATGTTTTTGTTAACTTATACGGCATGAATGGATTTTTAAAAAATTATTTCCAAGAATATTACTCTAAAAGTTTTCAAGTTTATTTTTAATCAACTTCTTTTAGTTATAATTTTATGACATGTTAAGAAATGAAAATTTTTTTTGAAGTAGAAAGGATATTTTCCTCAAGAATGGAGTTCAAGTGTTTTATCAAAATTATTTTCCATCTAAGATAATAAAGGGTTCTGTTTCTATCCCAATAATTACATGGATTTGATTATGTTGTGATGGAAATATATTTTTTATGAATTCCTTTATCTTATATGAATTGTTTTATGATGTCATGATTTTTAAGAATCCCATTTTTATTACATGCGTTATGCTATGATGTATGGTTTATGATTTTGTGGCACACATAAGAATGGTATCATTATGAGATGGGTGGGACCTATATCTCCCTCTAATGCATTGGGTATAGATTTTATATCTCATGAGATAGACATGGCTGGAACGGTAGGTTATACCGGTTCAGTGAAACAGGACTGAAATGAGGGCTACTTGGTTCAGAAAGGGACTTTGTCCACTAAGATAGTCTTGGCAATGAGTCTTGACTAACAAGAAATGATTCTCTATGATTATGTGTGAATGCCACAAAGTTTCATGTTTTATGTTATGATTATTGTGATTAAATTTCACTGCCATGATTTACCCCATGTTATGAAATTATGATCTCTTTTGTAGGTTAAGTATTCAAAAAGGTATGTGCTTATGTATATGATGTGATTGATATTTATTTTGTTTACCCTTATTGAGCATTTGAGCTCACCCTTTTATGTTTTCTTTTCCCCAGGATATAAAGAAAGGTTTTAGGTAAAAAAAAAGGAAGATCTTTATGGGATATTTTGAAGATCTTTCACCACGATTAGAATATTATATTCCAAGTTTCCAAAGACACTAAACTATTACGGTCCTTGTGGGTGTGTTTTTGTTATGTACTAAGTATTCCGAAAATGTAATGTAATGTCAATGTACGTCAATATACGGGTCTCTACAGACTGTAAAGGTTAAATAACCTAATGGGGTTAAAGATTTTTTTGGGTAATTGGTATTTGGTACAAACTTTTCAATATCTGATCCCCCACTCAGTTTTCTACATCATCCGTGTCAAGGATTTCAAAATATAGAATGTATCACTCCTAGGTCATGAAATTATAAGAAATTGTATATCTGTATATCTTTAATTGATTTAATGGTGGATGATAAATGGTCAAAACATACTATTGTGGTAAAACTGTATTTTTTTCAGACTGCCTATGTAATATTAACGTTTTTCACAAATATCACAAGGTTTTACGACCTATTGATGATTTTAAATTGAATTGAAGTAAATATTGTAAAAAATTAAAATTAGATTAGATTGTTAATAATATTATTCATAGGTTTAATACAACACATGAACATATAGTGCATTGAAGTGGAATAATATTTGTTGTGTGTGGTGATTATCAAAAGAAGGGATAGGTTTGTGCCCCCATTAAAACATTCATGTTGATAACTTATGGCTCATTCTAATTTAAGATTCATGATAAAATTTTCCCAGTTAAAGATATAGAGATAATAGGGATAATATTTTTATTAAATATTAAGAGGCATTATAAATATAGAGAGAAGTGTGATGTAAATATTAATAAAATAATATTAATGTATATATGTTCATAGAAGATGTGTAAAATTCACTAAAGGAAATGGTTAGAGAATCTCAATGAATACTAATTATCAATAAATTTCTATCATAGGAATGAAAAAAGTTCCTTGATGATCTCATCTATAATGATATTACAACTATATCCACTTGGGGATTAAAAATATCATCATGGAACTTAATGGATGGATATAAAATCTTAATGGGAGGGATAAAGTCTTAAATAGACCAAATTATGGTAAATCCATAAATCCATGTATACCTAAATGTGACAACTAAAAATGATAAGAAGACAAAAAATATTTTGGTAAATTTTGTTGAGTTATTCTTTTCAAAAATATAGAGTAATAATATTTAAAATAAGAATATGTGTCCCATAAATACTAGAATTGTAGAGAGAGTTGTTATAATATACATGTATCACATCTTTGTCTATTTGGCTGGGATTCACAAAAATATGTATATAAATATCCAAGATAACACTTAATGATTCAATCAAACGTGGAATATTAAAGTTTATACAAGTCTAACATCCTTTTTTGGAATAAATTCATAATTCAAAATGGATCTTGAAATCAGTACCCCGACCCACATGGAAATTAGATAATATAACCCTATATTTAGTAATTGTTTTACCCAAAAAATATAAAGTAAATAATTCTATTTCGGTTTTGGTCAATCATCATAATTGTTTTAACTTAGTTGATATTTTAAAAGATTTAGCAGTCAATAAATTTTAATATATATATATATATAAATGAAATAGAATGGATTCTTGGAGTACCAATTTCAATTGTATGTGTATCAGTCAACGATTAATATTAATGTTCTAGAGAAGTCTTCAACTATAATTTAATAATTTTTGAAAAAATTTCCTACTGTCATCCACAAAAAAAAATCTTAAATATAAAAGTATCATTATAACATCGCAATAGATTTTATGATCTTACTTGAGGAATTTGAAAGGATGATGGGATAGATATCGTTCACCAATTGAGTAAATCATAAACAAAGATTATACTTAAGCATTCAAATTGATCCACTGGATACATTCTATTGGAATGGATTTAGAAATATAACATATCATAATGACATTATATACATTAATTTATTGGGGAATGATATCACTCAAAAAAAGGATACATAGGGAATAAAATCATTAGAATCATAATAATGGAATTTATGTGTGATGTTTATATAACCAATAAAAATAAAATAAAATTTATACATAAACATTTAATTTACATTATAAGAGAAGAAAAAAATGCTCAAACCTTAATCAATGTTTTTGGTTTTCAAAAAAGGAAGAGAAATCTCAAAAAGAATAAGTTATTTTCAAAATATATCGTTTTTATTCATAAGTGGTGAGGAGTTCATGAATATAAATAATTTTTCTAAATTTCTTCTTTTATATAGTACAAAATTCCACTTTAGGGAATAAAAATATAAAAAATTTATAATAATCATAGATATGTTTATAATTATTTGGTTCATAGGTTAATTTTATTTTCATATATAATATTACTCTATTGAGTTAAAATTGAATAATTTCACATATTAAGGTTGTATATATAGTTTTTTATAAATAATGCATCATAAATAATATATCTATGAGATTATATATATTTTTTATGATGATGAGTAATATATTTTCTATTGTACATAATAATTTTTACATGACTTGATGTTTGAGATCCTTCAATGTTAAATAGGAGTTAGTAGAAGAGGATTTATGAAAGGAAAAATTGTCATTATATATATTATACCCATTCAGTAAACAATGTGACCAAATATAAGGGTAAATATTCATGGTTTCTCAGATTAGAAAATGTTAAATCATGAATTAATAAATTATATAACATAATGTAAATTTTTTATTTGTGATGTTGGGAAAATAGATCATGACATGGAAATTATATTGTTTCACAAACTTTCAGTTTTGGATAACAGAATAATATCATTTAATTGTGATAAATAATCATGATAATTAATTATCAATATCTTTTAAAAGATAAATATGACTCAAATAATATCTAATTTTTCTTCTCCCTAAAGGATGAACAAGATTCATTTTAGTTGAAAAAATGATGACAATGTTGTCATGCGTGAAGACACACTATGATTTATTACAAAGTCTATATAGATAGTTTCTTCAAATAAATAATTGTCAATAAATAGATATATTGGATAATTTGTAGTGTATTAGTTATTTATTTCAATTTTAATTTTGATGTATATAAGAATTTTAACAATGTGGTTGTGTGAAAGGTAAATAGAAGAGGTTCTTTCATTCATTTTGGGAAAATTTACTTGTTTTTTTACTAAATTAGAATTCAAATACATATCTTATGTAGTTCTAATATCAAATATAATCTAAATAGTTTATTTCATTCATGTGATTTATAGTGATGTGTTTTTTACCGAGTTAATAAAAAATACTTAATAAAATAGAGAGTGTGTTTTTCTATAAAAAGGAAATACACTAAAATAAATAAGATATGAATAATAATAAAAATTATTCAATAGAAATAAGAAAGTGAGTTTTTATTTCCATCCACACATGAAGAATAAAGTAGGATAATGCTACATATAATAGTGAATGTTATAGAATAAGTAGAAATGTAAAGAATTGGTTTTTGTGTTATTATCATTACATTGACATGTGGTAATGAAGAATATAGTGACACTAGTTCTTAAATTGTTTAATTTTTTTTGATTACATTAATATTTGTAGGAGACAATCCACATATGAAGAAATATAAAACCTACATCAAAAAATAGAAAAATTGTTTTCCACATTTTTGATCAAAGATGAGAGATTTATTGTTACACTAGGAGAAACAAATATTGATATTATTTCAGTGTGGGTAAATTTTTAACACAAATCATTTGTATTTGTGATGGGGATTCAATAAGATCAGATGTTCATGTGGGACTCCAGATTATTGAAAAAACATTCTACTCATTTTTAGTAGTGAAAATGTATGTTGAGTTTCATTATTTTATTTTTTTACTCAACCCCTTTATGTGTTTGTGTGATTAATTTATTGAAACATATTACAAAAATATGTAACCAAGTTTTATTTTGAATGAAATCAAAAAAATAAAAGATAAACCATTTTCCACTATCACTCCAAAGTATACCTCCCCTTTAATGGGGCCACCAAAATCAGTATTAGAGTTATTCTGGATTCTTTCAATGATATTTAAGTTTATGTTTTTCATATTTAATTATTTTTTTACTTGGTTGGTGTATGATTTCCTTTAATAGTGTTTTTCCTTAGAGTAAAAATTTTGGTCCATAATTTTTTTCTGACAAGGTTAAAATTAATTTGGTGAAAAAATGGTGGATAAATATTTTTTTAGAATGATAATTAAATTTAATT
Organism: Viscum album; assembly: GCA_963277665.1. Lineage (NCBI taxonomy): Eukaryota > Viridiplantae > Streptophyta > Magnoliopsida > Santalales > Viscaceae > Viscum > Viscum album. The sequence goes on along the minus strand of OY728145.1, from coordinate 757,962,178 downwards.
AGACTTTATGATAACTTATTTTATGTATATCGTTATAAGTGTTTTATAAGATATCACTGATGGGATTATTCTACATGTTTATGATGTTGAAATGATAAAAGAAGGTAATAAGATGTTAATGAATGATGGTTGTGTACCAAATTTCATTGATTCATCACTATCAACGAATCCATTTAATAAGGTATCATTACACATGATTCAAAATAACATATTGAATATATTAAAAAATATTTATAAAGGATAGATTAACTTATTGTAATACATGAATCGGGTATGTAGTGTGATTTATATTGATCTCAATAAGAATGATAACGAGACATTGAATTGTATATTTTCATAGTTTTAACTAAAATTTTGATTATCGTAAAATGTTTTTTTGTGATGTGGGATGACACTACACCTTTTAATAAGATAATATATATCGTGCTTGAAATTTTAGATTTAATGGTTTTGATACTCAATTATTATGATCTATGCAAACTTTGATTATATTATCTTTCTAGATTTATTATTAGATTTGAAATTTGGAAGTGGAGTTTATCTAATAAGAATACTTAGGTCGATAGAGGGATTATTCTTTAATTACATTAATGAAATAAGTTTACTTCCAATAAAATTGAGGAAGATAATGAATATGAGGATATAGATTGGAGTTTATATATGGATAATGATTTTTTTATGTTCACCATTATTATTTTTATCAACATTGAATGTTTCAAAAGATTAATAGGATAAATTTACGGTAAATTACATTCAATGTGTTTTTGATATGTGAAAATTGGTCATTCAATGGTAAATTTTCTAAATCTAGTAACAGATAATGTCAGTGATAATGAGGATTTGAATTCAAGATGTTTATTATAGATAAAAAGTATAAAAGTATAATTATAATGGGAAAGGATATATTTTATCTAAATTTTTGAAAAGAACAATATTATCTAATTTTGATTATATTTGATATATTGGGGAGGATATGTATAAAAAATTATCTATTGATGATGGTGAGTGGTGGTAATTTTCAATTATGAATAATGAAATTACATGTAATGGGAGATGTAGTGATGAATGGAAATAAGATATAAAATGGAGTTTATAAAAAATGAGGAACATATCTTTTGTCTCATTAAAATTTATTAAATAGGGTTGGAGAATAAGAATAAAAAAAGGTGTTTTTGAACCAATAATTAATAATAAAAGTTATCATTATGAAAAAAATTCGATATTAATATTTGAGGTTGATAGATTGTTGATTTCTCATGATTAAGAGATGATGTTGGATATTGACATGAAAATGGTGATCAATAATATGAAGAAAGATATAGAGGCTTTATGACAGAAAATGATCAATTAATAAAATGAATCATACATGTTTAAATGTTGTTTTCAAATATCAATTCATGATGTTAGAGAAAACACAAGAGCGAAGAATTTACAATAATTTAATGTATCATAGAATGATAATAATCAAGTTTACCATAATAATACATATTAAAATAATAAAAAATTACATATATTTATTATTAAAATTTTAAATTAATTTTCACAACAAAAGAGAATAATTTTTTGGGAAAAACAATATGTTTCAAAAGAACCTATAAATTCTAATACAAAGAGTTTAAAAGTGAAATGTACTAAAACAGTGACTTGAAAATGGGTATAAATATTTTTATTAATAATATTAGTTTTAAGGGGTTTTTCATAAAACAATTCTAAAAATGATCATAGAATAATGTTAACTAGATTTAAGAAACTAAAATAACAATGTTTTCGAAGAAATATATTTTCATTTGAATGTTGTAATTTTAAGGATTCAATTGGAAAATTGAAATATTTCGGAACAAAGAATGAATATTGTAGTTTATTAACTAATATTAATGTAGTTATAAATGTTACGGGAGAAAATAATTATTTAAGTAATATCACAATTAATTAAGAAATGATTAGAATCAATCTAGAAATTATGAGTTAAAGTTGAGAACAAGTCATAATCCTTCAGGGAGTTTTGGGAAAGATATAAACTAATGTGTAGTATTTTTAATAATTTTATCACCATTTTATCACTATAGTTTAGTATGAATTTTAATAATAAATACTCTCATAATCAGAAATTGAATAGGAAATTTAATTATTTTATTATCGAAGTTCCACAAAAAATATCACAAAGGAAACATAAATTGATTTTTGATAGTTCATGTTCATCTAATATGATGTGATACTAGAAAATCATGACTGATGTTAAGAAGTTCATGGAACAATTAATGATCACTGATAATGGAATGTCGTGAAAAAATAAATAAATTGGATTAAAATTTTTACAGAACAAGATGAACATGGGGAACATGTTATTATTATAGGTTGAAAAAAAATTTAAAAAATTTATCTCAAATCATTGATCAATAACATGAAGTGTTATTTAAAAAAAATTTCTATTTCGAATAACATTAAAGATTGACATTTAGATTTGAGAGAATAGGGTACTATAGAAAACTTATTTCATTTTGGTGAAACTGTGAAGAATGATATGTCTTATAAGAGGAATAAGAAAGCTATTAGGAATACATTTAATATTATTCATTGCAAATAGAAGGGACAAATAAATTTAATGCGAAAATAATATTTAATGTGATATCTCATGTAGAATATTTTATATAAATTAGGATTAATAATTTTCTCCCATTTCTGTTTAGAAATGTAAATTTTCTAAAGAGTAATAAGTGAAATGTAATAAGATATAACAATCATAAGCATGTCTTACTATCACTATAAGGAAGAAGATGAGTTCTTCTAATCATGCATGGGATTATAGAATAATGTGTCTTGGATAAGTGGATGTTAGTTAATGGAGGTGTTTATTAACAATCCATGGAGGATTAATATGAATAATCTTCCTTCAGTAATAAAAGGATAATTTTGATACTTTTTCTCCGCTAAAATTTATGATTTTGATATTTTTTTCTAAAGGGAAGAAAGAAAAACATAAATGTATCTTTTGGTATATTCATTAATGTTCTTATAGTAGGGGAGAAAAATTATTTTTTGGAGTAATGAAAGGAACACATAAAACATAATGATGATATGTTTCATATTTAGGGGGAGAATATATTTATAGAGAGTTACTAAAATAGTTTTTTTGTGAAATCGACACGTGAACTATTTTTAATTGACTAAGGAGAATTATTTTAGTAAAATATTAAACATAGTGTAAACCCCCAAGATTCTGAAAATAAATTTAATATTGAAAGAATGAATCCCTAAGTCTCTACCAAACACCACTTTGGTATAACATAGCTAGTAAACATAATTTTTCCACCTCTGTAATTTGAATTTCAAAAAACGGTCATACACAGTTGCATTCAGAAAGATATTTAGAGTCCAATAAGAAATACATAATTTTTGGTTAATAGTAACAAACCCATATGAAAAGTAATATGAATAGTAAAATCACCCATATGAATATTGAATCATATTATTATTTTACGATCTTAAGGTAATAAGATAATAATATATTGATTAATTCTTCATGGTGATATAATACAAAATATAGATTTAAATAAGTTATTTTTGAATAAATAATTATTTTATTTAAAAATTAAATTATCAATATTTAGATAATCATTATCAAAAAATTGAGTTCATTTTTTAATTATACACATCTAAAAATGTTTAGGGTAAATTTTTGGGATTCTTCTGAAATATTTTAATTTTTGAGGAATAGTAAAATATTCTAATTTACCATATATATGCATTGTCAGTTAAAATAACTATTCCTATAATCAAAGAAAAATTAAGTGTAAATGTTTTGAAATAAAATGCACATATTACTATTTTTTCTCAAGAATCAAAACTACTGGTTGTCTTTAGTAAAATAATTAAATAATGAATAAAATAATGGGAAAACCCTCCTCTCTAAACTATACCCCCCACTTGATCTTCCCATCACCCGTATAAGCCTTAAAGCTCCTTAATGATCTTCCCAAATACCATTACCTAGTCACACCCCACTTATAGGATCTCTTGGTCTTGCCAAAAAGACCAAAACCTCTTCCCATGAAGAGATTCTCAGGGAGGTTGATTAAGGAGGTAAATTCACATTCTATTTCTTTCAGTTTCATTTAAAGTTACATTCTATTATCCTCTTTACACGTCCTATATAATAATTACATTGATAACTGTAGTATTATCTATATACAATTATTATATCATGTGAATGGAAGAACTATCATCAATATCCATACTCTTTTTCTTTCATTTAATAAACTAAATCATCGTGTGTGAGGTTCCAATTTACAACCTTCATGGTTGATGAAGTTTCATTATTCATTTTCCCGTTAAATTATAATCATGAAACCATTTTTATTGTTTACTAGGATATAATATATGTATTATAACCTCTTTAATATTTAGGAACCTGCATATGTACAAAATATTAAATCATAGGATGAAACTATTTGACAATAATCAAAATACAGCTAAAATAATCTCAGTGATGGCCATTAATATTTCATCTTACGATTTTTCCATATTCCATTTAACAAAATTATATAATTTAACATTAATACATATTTTTATTCATAAATAATATTTAAATTCAATTCTATAGATTTACATTCATTCCACATGATCTTCGTTACTTAAAAACAAGTGAACCGATTTTGAAAATAATGAAAACAAATACTCCAGACCGACACAATTCAATATTATAACCTATCAATAAAGACATAAATTAACTGAAAAAATATTATCAACATGATAAATGTCTATTATTTTCCTAATTAATTTATTAATTATTATAATTTCATTTTCCAAGACTATAAGGTCAAGGGCAGAAGATTCAGACTTAAGGTCAGTGTTTTCATCCCAAACTTGCATTTTCATTTGGGTGACATTTATTGTCTAATTAATTTAATGAAATTATTATGTATTATAATGTACTAGTCATACATTCTGTGTTATATCACTATAAATTATTACTAACCAGAACCCTTATTTATTTATGGTTAGTTATATGTTTTAAAAATTTATTCCCAAAAAAAAGCCAGATTCAAGGGAATTTCCCAAATTCTTATCTATTTTTAAAAGATTACCAATAATCTATTTCTAGAAGACATTATAATTATAAAATCACTTATTTAATTTCTCAAATACTATCCTAAATTTGTTATGGATTTATATAAAGACTTTTCTAGAATATCTCTTCTTTCATAGTAAATATTTTTTTTAACAACAATTACTCAGTGATTTTAAAAGTGTATTTTAACCCATATCAATACTCTAGTTGATTCTTATGTTTAAATGAGGGGTTTTTTATATCATCCCCTATTTTTAATGTGGATTTGATATTTTAAAACAATTAACAAATTTACTCCAAATGGTTAGTGTTTGGGATTAATGTTCGTGGAAAGTTATTTACATTTCATTTATTAGATTCAATATGGTTGTTCATTTTGTTGGTGTTTATCACCATCCATTTGAGAAACTCATTAGACATATTATGTTTCGGGTGGGGTATGTTATAGATCCTCAATTAAATAGTAGGTCTAAGGGGACATACTAGGATCTTGTAACAAGGCCTTGACCAAATTATTATTTATGCCCATTTCACGAGGTATTGACGGTATGGTTTTGATGTCCCACATTTATCATTATATCATTATAAATATAGTATTGATGGTTCATGTTGTTATTCAACTAGTATAATACCCATGATTATGTTTTACAATATAATTATTTATCCATCCCTTATTCCCGCCTTAATGTATGAGTGTTTACTATTAAATGAATGTGTTTTTAGTTATTCAACTTGCCAAATGTGTATTTTTATGGTATCTTCCACCGAATTGTTTACCATTACTAAGAATTTGAGCCCACCCATATCTTATGTTACATTTTCTCAGGAAATGAATATTTTTATTATGAATCTTATACAAAAATAACCTTGGACTTATGGATGTGTAGAAAGAATTTCTATGTTGTATTTTATTTTAACTTATAATAATAAACTTATATATGTTATTTGTTCCCAATACCAATAAACTACATTGTTCTTTAGGAAGCGTATTCCTTTTTTATATTCCAATATAATTAAATAATTCATTGGATCTATGAAACTAGGGTCGGGTCTATATAGTCGGTATCAGACGAGGTTTAGTTGAAAACATGGAAACTAGATTTAGAGACTGTAGATTAAGGAACAACCCCTAAGATAATCTATAAGGATAAAACATACAAGAAAATCCTAGAATTTTTGGTAAGGAATAAATTATATAGATATTTCAAGAAAATATATCCATGCCTAGATAATAGATATTGATGTGGTTCTCATACAGATGTACCTAGGAGTGAAAACACTGACAATGAGTTTTGATCATGACCTGGTGTATCGTAGTACACCACAATGGGCCTTACTGCACACCTATTTTGACACATCCATGTGATATGCTTTGGATAATTTAAATTTTCATTACAAGCCATTATAAAGGATTTAGATTTAAATTTTTCATCAAGGTAACCATGTTTTTTATTATGATATTATCTATTTATGATAACTATTTTTCTACATTTAGATTATACATTATTATTTATATCCTAATCTAGAGTACACCAAAATTTATGAATGTCGCCTACTCGAATAATGGAAACCACATGAATGTGCATGTCCTATGTGGGGATTTCCCTCTGATGTAAGATAAGAATATTGGCTTTAGATAATTGACTAGTGCTGAGAAAATAAGTACTATACTGGAATAGCAGACTCGGGTTAGGAATAATAACCTTAATCATATAGACCATCTAGATCCACAATGTGGAGGAGTTATTTTGGATCTCTTTATGTGAAAGGTGACTCCATCATTCAATGGGACAAAACCCCATTTGTAGTTGAACAGTTGATATGTTCCCTAGAGAATATATTTCATGCTTTTGTATACAAAAAATTTAAAGAAGGTTTTCATGGTATTTTATCACCTATCAAGAGATGTAGATTAGTGGTTATAGTTAATACAAAACACAAAGGAGTATAAAGAAATAAAATAGATGGAATAGAAGGATTTTAAGAAAATATTCTTAAAAATATATTTTCTCTGTAAACAATGAGTGGAAAGGAAGGAAAATTCTTGAATCTAAGATTAAAAGAGGACAATAATGATACAAATTATGATTCTAATATCTCAAGGATAGAAAGGCATGTCATAGATTACAAATGCAATTGAATAAAAAATGTCGATCAATTCACTGATGGTTTAAAACCATTCCATCGAAGGGAACTAATATCCCAAATATTATTATCATATAAAGATATAGAATCTGTTTCTATTAAGAAGGAAAAGGAATTTTCGAAGTATAATCACATTAATGAAATATAATACAAGAAGAGGGTTGTTGTAAACTCTAGAAAAGTAAATAAGGAGGTGGGGAAGAAGGGAAGAGTTAACCTTCCACCCTTCAGTAATTATGGGATGAAATACCTTGGCACTTTCATAAAGGTATTGGGAGTTTGTTAAAAGTGTGCAGAAAAGGAAACCATTCTAGTGATTTTATGGGTACGAAAGAAGATAAAAATAATCAATACTAAAATTTCAGGGAGGAGGTAAATTATGCACATAAATGTCTTAAGCATGAGTTAAATATTCGCTAAAGAAGGATGAGGTATCAAGGACAACATTATGTGGTCACAACATCAGTGTTTTATGATCCTAATGATGTGGTGGAAGGTACATTAATAATTTACTTTAATATATCCAATTATTTATTTGATTGTGGATCATTTCATTCTTTCCTATCTTCCCAGTCTTCAATGAATATTATATATTTCAAATCTGATTTAATAAGGGAGTTTTCAGTCAAAATTCATAATAGAAGTATCACTATAATAATGTTATGTCCTAAATTCCCCATTATGGCAGATAAATGTGATTTATCTATTGATTTAATTTCCATACCCATGATTGAATTTGTTATAATACATGTTAAAGATTGGATTTTGAACCATGATGCAAAAAAATTATTGGAATAAGAAGTAGGATTCAATTTTTTTGGATGATGTGGAATCCCTTATATTTATGGTAGAAACATCACCATTTTATTCTCATCTAGATACACCCCTAGTAGAACTACTAAATTTAATTATTGGGGAGGAAGGGAGTGAAATTAATGTGTGTGAGGAAATGAATGTTCAAATAAAGGATCCACCTATTGTTCAATAATATGTTCACGTATTTCAAGAGAATTTACATAGACATCATCCAGAGTGAGAAATTTAGTTTTCTGTTGACTTAATTCCTAGTCCAAGTCTTATATAAAAGACCTATTTAAAATTTCCAATATGGTATTATTGGAACTGATGAAACAACGAGGGGAATTCAGTGTCAAAGGATTTATTCACCATAGTGTTTCTCTATGGGGAGCCTGTGTTATTTTCATTAACATGAAATATGGATCTATTGTGTTGTGCATTGACTACCTGGAGATCAATTCTATAATAATAAATAAAAACTATACCCTACATTGAATTGATGAATTATTTGATCATCTTCATAGAGATCAATATTTTTCAATGATTTACCTATGATCTAGATATCATCAATTGCTTGTGAGGAAGGTAGACATTCCCAAAACAGTATTTCAAACCAGGTGTGGGTATTACGAGTTTACTGTAATCCCTTTTAGACTAACTAATGGACCCTATGTTTTCAAGGTTCTAATGAATATTTTTTTCAAGTAATATCTTGAAAACATTGTGTTAGTATTTATTGTTGATATCTCTCTATACTCTAAAATATATGAAGTTCATGAAAGAAACATGCACACTATTCTGAAGCCTCTTATATGAAATTGATTATATGGGAATTTTAGAAAGTGTGAATTTTGGCATCAATCAGTTTCCTTTCTTGGACACATTGTCTCTATGGATGGAATATCTATTGATCCTATTATGACAATGGTTGTTCAATAATGGCCCACTCCAATGAAGATAACTGTTGTATATAATTTTATTGGTTTAGTAGGTTATTATAGGTGTTTCTTTCAGTACATCACCTCTTTAACCAACCTAAAGTCCAAGAATACACATAAAGGGGTTATGTTTTTACTGAAAAAATAATTTGATGATTTCTTTTGAAAAATTAATGATGATATTAGTGAATTCTTCGATCTTAACTCTACCATTGGGTAATAATGGGTTTTTGATCTATATTGATCCATGCAAGAAAGAAATTGGTCGTGTCCTTATGAATAATGATAGTGTTATTACCTATGAATCAAGGTAATAAAAATTTTATGAAAAACTATCATAATCATGATCTTTAGTTTTTCCATAAGATCATTTATCTAAAAATATGGAGGCAGTATCTCAATGGTGAAATATGTGAGATATATATAGATAACAAGATTCATAAATATATCTTCTCCCATAATGAACTCTATATAAGGAAGAGGATATGGCTTTAACTACTCAAGGATTATGATTTTTCCATACACTACCACCCATGAATGAAAAATAATGTAGCTGAAGCATTGTGTATAAAGGATCATGGAGTGCTCAACAAAATATGGATTGGAAAGATTCATTGTACATGGATCTAGTGAGGATGGATATAATAATTATAAAAAAAGTGAAAAATCACTACCTTTTCATTTCGATTCCAAACCATCATAATTAGAATGTTTTAAAATCTCTCAACCTAATGATGATAACCTGTAAAAGAAAATTAATGAAGTGAAAGAGGGTAAGTTGGATGACTTTCTATGTGAAGATAGAATTATGAAATTTGAAAAGATGCTATGTGTTCCCCCTATACCAGAGATAACAAGGGAGTTATTGGATGATTTACATTGCTAGAATTTATATATACCCCCTAGAAACACTAAAATGTATAGATATTTGAAGGAACATTTTTGGTGGGAGAATATGAATAGTAACATTTCTGATTATGTATCTTGATGTTTAGTCTGTCAATAAGTGAAGGCTGAATGATAGCTTCCTAAAGGGTTCATGCATCCTTTATCTATTCATACAATGGAATGGGATGACATCACCATGGATATTATCACAGGATTAACAAAAACACCAAGAAATACTGATATAATATGGGTAATTATTGATCGACTTAAAATATCTGCACATTTCTTCTCTATAAGGGATGATTTTCCACTAGAGCATCAAGAATGACTCAATGTCAAAAAAATTGAAAGAATTCAAGGATAACCTCTTTCAATAGTGTCTGATCATGATCCATGACTTACATCAGAATTCTGGAAAAGTCTTTTGAAATCATTGGATACTGAAGCTCATCTTAGTATTTCTTATCATCCTCAAACTGATGGGAAATCAGAGAGAATGATCCAAACATTAGAATTCATGTTGATATCCTGCTCTCTTGACATTCAAGGTTTATGCGATCAGTATTTACCCATTATGGAGTTTTCATACAATAATAGATTTCATTCCAGTATTCAAATGGAACTATATGATGCATTGTATGAAGAGAGATGTTGTACACTAACATGTTCTGATGAAGATGGTGAATGGAAGCTAGTAGGACCAGATCTTGTAGAGGAAACAACAACGAAGGTTAATACTATTCAATGTTATATCAAAGAATCTCCTAGCAGAAAAAAAATATATTTTGATAATTGAAGGAAGGATTTGGAGTTTGATGTGGGGGGTCTTGTGTTCTTAAACATATTTACATGGAAGGGTGTTATAAGATTTTGGATGAAATGGAAACAAATACCTAAGTATATGACCCCTTTTGAAATCATGGAGAGAATTGGAGCTATTTCATATTGTTTGGTTGTTCCACCAAACTTGTCAAATGTAAACTATATGTTCCATGTCTCATTGATGAGAAATTACATGTTAGACCCAACGCATTTCCTCACTTCTAAAGGTATAGAATTGGAACCTAGCCACTCTAGTTCACAAGAGCCTATCCTGATTCTGTACATGAAAGAACTAGTGTTGAGGGATTATAAAACTCAACTTGTAAAGATACCTTGTTGAAATCCTAAAATTGAAGAGGCAACATGGGATCCTGATCATCTTAATATGATAATCTTTCCAAATCTTTTTTGCAAGGTAACATTCTAGTAGTTTTGAGCAATAAGTTGTTGTAAGGAAGGTATAATGTAAGACCCCAATATTCAGCATCTAAATTTAACATGGAATGACTGAAACACTATGTCTAAAAAAACACCACATTATTATAACCTAGAAAGTAAAAATATTATTTATCCTCTTTCATTTGAATTTTAAAAAACTAAAATACACAGTTGTGTTTAGTAAGATATTTAGAGTCTGATAAGACATACTTAATATCTGGTGAATAGTAACACAACCTAATGAATTGTTATACGAATATTAATATGACCCTTATGAATATTAAACCATATTATTATTTTATTGTCTTAAGGTTTAAGATAATGAGATATTGGTTAATTTTTCAAGGTTATATAATATGAAATATATATTTAAAATTTTTATTTTTCAAATAAATTTTTATTTTATTTAAAAATTAACTTAATAACATCTAGATAATTATTTTTTAAAATTTTAATTCATTTTTTAATTCAAATCATCGAAAAAAGGTAAGGGTAATTTTTTTTTGGAATTTTTATGAAATACTCATTTTTTTATGAATAGTAAAATGCGGTAATTTACCATATATATTAATTATAAGTTAAATTAAATATTCGTTGCATCATATATGATTTAAGAACAGTTTGTTAGTTCTCACATGAACATATTACTATTCTGGATCACAATAAGAAAAATCATTTCTTGTCTTTGGAAAAATAATAAAATAAATATAATATAATGGGAAACCACACATATCCTCCACTATAACCCCCCCTCTTATATTCACTCTTATATTCCTTGATTCTCCTCAATGCTCTTCCAAAATACCGTTACATATTCACTCCCCATGTCTAGGATCTCTTGGTCTTACTAAACAAACAAAAACCTTTCCCTTAAATTTATTCTCAAGGAGGATGATTCCATAGGTAAATTCAAATTCTATTTTTTTCTACTTCATTTCAAATTCCTTTCTATTGTTAACATATACTCACATCCTATATCAAAATGAACATTAAAACTATAATATCATCTATATATTGGAATTATATCTTGTGAATGGTAGAACCCACATCAATATCCTTACTCTCTATCTTGTATTTTATTGATGAAATCATCATCCGTGAGGTGCCAATTTACAACTTTCGTGGATGATGATGTTTTGATCACCATTTTACCCTTCAATACTAGCCATGAAACAATTGTTATAGTTTCAACATGTTATAATATATTTATATTATCCTATTTAATATTCAATAACTTGTATATGTACATAACATTAAATCATACGACCAAACTAGTTCCTAATAATCAAAATACAGCTTAAATATCTATGTAATTGTCATTAATATTTCTCCTAAAGAATATTCCCCACTCCATGTAACCAAATGATATAAATAACCATTAATGCCTATAAATTTTAAAAAAAATTAATTCAATTAATGGGATTTAAATCCTTTCCACATTAACTCCATGACATAAAAACAAGTTTATCGATTATGAAAATTTAGAAAACAAACACTCCAGACTAATGGATTACAATATTTTAACTTATTAATATGGACATAAATTAACTAAAAATTTATTATAAAATAAATATATTCCTATTATGTTCTTAAAATTTTATTAATGCGTCTAATTTCATATTACAGGACCATAAGGTCTAGAGTACAACATTTGGATTTAAGGTAAGGGTTTTCCTTCCAAATCTCCATTTGCATTCATGGTAATTTTATTGTCTTCTTACCTCAATGAAATTATTGTGTATTATTATGTAATCCTCATAAATTATATGTGAGTGAACTATATATGTTTTCCAAGAAGATTTCTTGTTTATTTTAAGGGCAGTTACACATTTCAAAAAAAACTCATTTCCAAAATATATGCGTAATCAAGGGAATTTCTTAAATTCATACCTATTTTCAAGGAAACTCTGTAATCTGTTTTTAGAAACCATTATAATTCTAAAATAATTAATTTTATTATTAAAATACTATCTTACTTCAGTTTTTTTAGACAAATACTTTTCCAAAATAACTCTTCGTTTCCAAGTAAAAGGGTTATTAAAACAAGAAGTACAAGGTGATTTCAAAATATTATTTTCACCCATTTCAACACTATTGTTAATTATTATATTTAAATGGTGTTAATGATTTATGATATCATCCCCTATGTTTAGACTGTGAATTTTATATCTTAAAACCATTCACCAATTTACTCTGAATGGTTAGTGATTGTGCTTAATGGTTGGGGAAACTTATTTACATTTCATATATTAGTTTCAATATAAATGTTCATGGTGTTTTTGTTTATCCACATACATATGGGAATGGAATTAGACATAGTAATTTTTGGCTGGGCCCTCTATTTCCTCTAGGTGCATCAGTAGGTCTCATGCGAAAAACCACGGTCTTGGCACACGACCTTAATAAAATGATTATTTATTGTCATGTAACACGGTCTTGATGGTAGGGTTATGATGTCCCTCATTATGAATTCCCTCAAAATTAATATAGTATTGATGGTTCATGTGTTTATTCTACTATTAGAATACCAATTTTTATGTTTAACTATGGAATTATTTGTTTAACTATTTTTCGTTCCATAATGTGTTCAACATTATAGTTAAAGGAATGTGTTTCCAGTTAATCAACATGCCTAATGTTTATATATATGATATATTCTACAGTATTTATTACCCTTATTGATAATTTGAGCTCACCCCTTTCTTATGTTTCATTTTCTTAGGACATGGATATTTTTTTTTTGAATGACACGCGCAAATAAACTAGGAGTTATTGATGTGCTGAAGGAATTTCAATGTTTTTTTCCAAGTTACAATACTGAACATATGTAGGTATATTGTTTCTAATTCTATTAATCTACATAGTCTATAGGGATTAATATTCCTTGTTTATATGCCAATTTAATAAAATAAAGAACCGGGTTTGGGAAACTATTGTTGGGTCCTCACACATAGGTAAAATAAAGTATTTTTTATGTTAAGGAATACTTAATTCTAAGTGCGTGTCAAAAGGTATTAGTATTAATATGTTCAAAGTTTATTTATGAAATAGATGTAAGTAACTATTATTTATAGCATGTTAGTATTAATTATTGTTTCTATTTTCTATATTTTTTCACTCATATTGGAAAATAATTAGTGTATAATGTTCCTTCTATAATTGTTTTGATTTGTTAAGTGATTTCATTTAATTATTTGTTTATAAAATCCAAATGGGGATTTTTTTGAAACCAAGGGATATTTTTCAGATCTTTGTAATACATTTAATTTATTTTGTTAACTTTATAAAATTTTTGATAACCATGATTTGTTTTTATTATTTGGAGTTGATGAAGTGTCGTCAATAATTTTTTATATTTTAAATAAGAATAATTGAAGATAAGAATGTGTCCATGTTTATTCATTTGTATTATTTATGAATACCTAAATCATTTTTAAACATATAAAAAATATTTTCTTATTATTATATGAAGGATTTGGAGAAACATAAATGAGTTTGAAAGTGTTTTGGAATTCTTTAAAATTATTAATTAATTTTTTCAATTTAAAAACATCAAATTTGATCTTTGGTAATTTTTTAAATCCATTTTGTTTTATTGTGTGATGATGTGATTAAAAGTTAAAAATGTATTATACTTATTGAGAAGTGTTAGGTTTTTATAATGAATACCTGAGAAAATGAAAAACATAAGAACCTACTATAATATGTAATGTTACTTTTATTTAGACTTCCTAAAAATAAAACATTTAATTGATGTATACATTCATTATTAAAAGGATACTAGAATTTAAAAAAGGCAACAACCACTGTCAATGAATAAGGGTTTTATCAAAGAGTAATTGAAAATTCAGTAATGAAATATACCACCTAAAATATGTTTTTTTACTAACAAGAGGTTAATAATTACAGAAGAAATAAACATACTTTTATGTGAAAAAGTGTATTCATTATATATGATTTCTATTATAGTTTATAAATTAAAACTATTAGAAAACTCACTAAGATGTGTAAAATTTTGTCAGATTCGTAATATTTTTATATCCATATGTAATATATTTCTACTTATAAAAAAATTTCAATTTCCTAAGATATATGGTTTAACAATAATATTATATATATTACATTCTACAAAATAGTGTGTCTAGAATAAATATAATTTTACGAGGATGTGGAATATATTTTCCTTAGTACCAATGATTTCTGACATATCAAACAATATGATATGTCCAAAATATAAAGTTTAATTTTAGGAGGAGTATTTATGGAAGATAAAATTATTGTAAGATAAAATTTACCTATCATACTAAATTATGTGACTAGTTTAAAGTGACAATATTTTTGGTGTTTCAATTGGGATGATATTAAATATTTTATTTATAGATTAAATATCCCATATTGAATTTCAAATTTAATAATTTGATAATAAGGTTCAAGTTGTGTAAATTACAATGTTTTGTGACCATGTAGTCTTAAAGAATACAAAAAAATCATCATTTAATATTGAGAAACTCATAGAAGTAGTGTTTGGGATACTATATATGATAAAGATGGTTCATGTCAGGATGAATATTTTTTCACCATGAAATAAAAAAATGTTTCATTACAGTTTTAAAAACCTAGAAGACTATGTCATAATGATTTAATCCATGATTCTAGTAAATATTTTGAACACAAGAATAGCTTCTTTAAATAAAGATGAAGCGTGATAAAGAAGAAATGTTTAAAATTATATTATGTATACGTTTTTCATATGAATTAAAATTTAAAATTAAAATTAAAATATTATGATTTTGTTTTCTGTTAAGAAAATTGAACATTGCCTTTAATTCAAGAATAGTATAATGAAACATTGTGTAATGGTTTGATGAAATAGAAATATTTTATCAAATAGAAATTGAGTTATGCATAGTAATGATAACATATATTTCAACATAGTAGTAAATAATATGTGAGAACATTATTAATGAGACAAAATAATGTTTCTTCGTAGTGAATTTCCCAAATGATGATGTAATAAATGATTAAAATACATATAGAAGTGGAATTTGAATAAGAATAATATTTGAAACAACTCATTAGTATATATTCTATCCAATGAAATTTTATGTCTGGTAAAAATAAGATAACCACACATGATTTTAATGATCTTTTATGTGTGTCATCACATTAATTTTTTGTGGGTGGTAATATTTATTAGAATAAGGATAATGCTTTCGTGAAAAAACAATATAAAAGTAAAATGGGTTTGCTAATAGTAGAAACCTATCATAATGTGTTGGAATATCACATTTTCAATATTCTTCTATTGTGAGTAATGGGTTTAACCTAATCATTTATATTCATGATGGTGATTATTGTAGATCCTATGGTATTAGGTGATTATAGATCAATCCATGGATCAACTAATAATTTTTAGTAGAGAACCTTGTACATCGAGTGACATTTTTTATTTCTCAATTTAGGGTGTGTATAATGTAGTGGGATAAATATCCCCAGAAATAAATTTTTTTTTTAAATTGAATGAAATCATAAAAATTGAAAATATGCCATTATTTATTGATTCACTATCTACCTGTTAGTGAACATCATTATTCTTGTGGCCACTACAGTTGGAATTAATGAAATAATTGATACCTATAATGATATACAATAGTGGAAATAGTTTTATTTAATATTATTTATCACAGTTGGTGTTTGAGTTTATTTATGAAATTTTCAATCTATGGGAAATGATTTTATTTCATTTTTTTTATTCCAAACATGGATTAGTTGAAGTTAATGAAAAATAAAGTGATTCTCAATTTTTATGGGAAAATTGTTAGAATTGGAAAGATCGAATTGCACTACCCTATCCTGATCACCAAAACAACATCTTAGTTATATATTCACTGACCTCATGCACACATCCCTATACTCTATCATACACTGAATACTTTAAAGGGGTTAAAATAGTTAGTAAGTGACTATTTCCCAAAAAAAATAAGGATAATGGGCATTCCCAATTTCTCTAAAAGTTATACATGATCTAAATCTATAATGTACATTGAAAAAATACTAGAAAATCAACTAGGAGCATTGATTTCCAATTTAGTCCATTAAAAATGTTATAAAATGCCTATATGAAATTAAAAAGAAAACATAGTGCATTCAATATATAAAAATACAATTTGAATTTTATAAATACATGTCATGTTGAATATTTCTAATGCTACCAAAAAACTGAAAAATAAAAATACATCGTACCAAAACCAAACCCATACATAAATATGATATGTAGTATGTTATACCAATCCCAACTCATACCTTATATTGTAGTGTATCATGTAATTTCATATTTAAAACCATAATTAATGATGAATGGTAGGGTGGGTTCATATCTTGAACCAATGCTTCTAAATTAAGGGAGGTCACAGAAAGAGTATGTCAGTCAACCCTTCTCACTCAAGGGATTTCACAAAGAACATTTCTTGTTCCTCCCTTATAACTAAAGGGAGATCACACATCTTATATCAATACACTATTTATTATGGTTTTCGTAGATATCACACACATATTTTACCACATATAAGACATGGAGATAATGCCACTACCATGTCACATAATGCATGTCTAGATATTGGGGTTTGTGGCATCCACGACTGAATCTATCGGTGAACAAATTATACAATTAATTGATGAATAAAAACAAAACAAGACATAAATCCCTTCTCATGATCTCATACAATAATGAGTAAGGGAATATTACCTTATGATTGAGGCATACACAAATCATTTTTCATATTTCCTTACAGGATAAACACCCCAAAAATAACACATTCCTAGACAAACAACATGTATAACCTCTTCTAATCTCATCAAACCCATAAGAGAATCTATTAGGGTCCCTCTAACCAATCACATCCATCAAATGATCGACTAAAACATCAAAATACAACATGGTCTTGGATACAAAAATGAAAAACCACATCCAACCAACACACTCATTTATTATCATAATGTCAAAACAAACCACAATGAAATCAAAATTAATAAAGTGTTAATAAACAAGGAATTAAAAATTATTGTGTCTCCAAATATGATGTCCTACGGTCCAAAAAAAATTCAATCCAAGAACTTCCAACATTCATTTAGAAATAATTTATAAAATTCAGTAGATGTTATCTAACCCACTCTTTTATTGGCTTATAATTCAACTAGAATTCATCCCAAACCTTTTTTGTTTCATTTACAAATCTATTTGTTAAATTAACTATATTCCATTAAAAATCTCATTTATATAAACACATTTTTAGACGTATATATTTAAATTAATTTATAATGCATTATATAAATTTACTCATTCCACAAATAAAAAGAGAAATATGTACAAGAACACTCATTCTACCAAGATTCTAATATGGATCCACTTAGAATGATATTTTGCCCACATTGACTCTTATTAAAACCCAATTCCATTCAATTTTGTAGGTGAGATCACAAAATTCAGACAACATACTGAACCATAAGTGAACAGTAGTTATAAATGACGGATAGTCCACTATCTACGTTAACTTTACCTATATCTAGATAAAATGCCCAAGATAAAACCTATATTTACCAGTACATTTAATTAAAAATTAATAAAAACATAAATAAATATGTAAGGAAATACGCCTCATATAGAATGATGAATGAAAAATTAAATTCATCCTTTTGGATCATTTTTATATGACAAACTTGATGAATCCAACTTGTTGGATGATTTCACATCTATCATTGAAATATTCTTTACAAACCCCTATCTAGTAAACAAAATGAGTGACAAAATGGAAATAAGAGATATAAAGGGAGAGATAATAGTAAGAATATAAATAATGAATATCTCCCAAATCATCCAAATTGAAGGATGTTTTTGGGGTGGATATGGATATCCAAATTGCAATCCTCCTCACACGTTCATTTTATAAAAATAAGGGGAAAATGGGCTTCCAAATAGGGCCCTTGTGTAATTACCAAAAGGCCTCTATAAAAATATAACCCAAGACATTGGTCGAGGCCAGAAAATGAGTGTCACATAGAAATTCATCATTACTAGGCCACAAAATAATATAGTCTTACTAGATTTAGCATAGTCTACCCGGAAAAGGAAAGGGTTCAATCCCCATGAACAATACTCACAGTGTGGTATCATTGGGTTTTAGCATTGGCTTTCCCACCAGTGACACTCAGTGGTTTGTGTCATAATAGTAGTGTAACAACCCTTGAAATATCATAGGTTCCAAACCCAACCCTTCCTTCATAGACAAAGTTAATTTTGTAACATCACAGTCAATTATGGAATGGCATCCCCCCAAATAACATCACCATGTTGCAACACACCATGTTATGGTTTGGCCCCATTTTCCATTGAAGAGTAAAATCCTCCAATTCATGATATCCCACTTTAGACATTCTACAAACATACTAAAACGCCATAGAAGTAAAACAAATATTGTAAAATAATTTAAAAATCATTCTTCTTGATCAAAATCACATAAATAGAATTATCCTTGATTCTCACAACCCCATAATAATATAGGTCATTCAAAAATATCCTCATAGACCTTCTAAACCTTAAAAATCAATGGTGGTCCTCTTACAACACATTCTGTTTTAAACCACTCATTGATTTACTACTCATAGACAATTTTTTTCTTCAAGTTCCTTAAATACATACCCTACCTAAATTCATCCATTAATTATACAATTTACTAGAAATCAAGATACATGATTTCCAAGTATCCAACAAGTCAAACTTTGACATTCACTTACTCTCTGACATAGTTACACTAAAAATTTCCTATAAAAATCCTGATACTGTTTCTACCTCACTACATCCAATTATACACAACATCAAATATTAATCCTTCTCCATACATCGTTCACTAAAAACCCGCTACAACACACCATGAAACCCAAGGAAGAAAAAAGATCGAAGGGATTTCTTGATCATTTTGTGGTAACCTATCCAATAAATGGAACAACTTAAAGAATATTATAAAACAAAAAACATTTCTATATGATACATGTAATGAAATAGGATACCACTAAAATAAGATAACAACATTAGATTTATATTCTAACTAAAAATATAGAACACTATCATAACAAATTAAAACACACAAAAAGTCACTATTGTGTAATGAATCCAATCATCACCCAAAACAGCCACCTATATCTGAATCCAATTCCCGATTCCACTACTTTGTGTAAAATTATTTGGAATGTCTGGTAAATTTCCTTTAACTATATCTTAGTACAGAACATCAACAAATTCCCCATTGTCTCTATCAATGGTTGAGCACAACACTCGGTATGTAATCCCCAAAGACATTTTAACACATGGCACTATGAATAAGAATATGTTATCACACATAGACACACACACACACATATATATAAATATATAAAAATACTAAATGGTAAATTATTAATGCTTACATAATAATGAAATTTTTAATTTTTACAAATCATTTACCACCTATAATTATCATTTGATAACACACACACCCATGAATTCATAATAACAATCCCAATACACATGAGTGGTGACCACTCATGTCACCAACTAACCTCCTGATGGAATTTATAATGTTCTAATTTATCATAAATCCATCTTATAAACCAAAAAGGATTCATAATTTAATTATTGAACTCACTCTAACCAATCATTAAAAGTTCTCAAAAAACATTACTTTCGAAAAACATTTTCTTTTAATATATGTATTAAAAACCTTATGTGTACCATTATAAAAACAAATATTTAGGTTCTAAACCCAATAATGTTATCCCAAAAATAACATAGATTGGTATGTAAATTAGTCCATTATGTTCTAGAATATGTTTTGTGTGATAGAGGATCCTGCCATCCAACTATTAAAAAACTTTATGAACGTAAAATGAAACATCTAGATCTAACATTGAAACTCTTCACATCAATTAGCCTCAATAGGATATCATCAAAATAACCATCATTGTACATAGATCTATCTATAATAGATTATATCTATGTATACACGAGAGTGGTGATTTTTGAGAGGAGTGGGGAAAATTGAGGGTATCATCGATAGAAAAAGTAAAAATAAAATTTTTTGATTAATAAATGAACATCATATGGTTCATGTGAATATTACTATCTAACACCCCACCCATAGTTTTCACAAGGTTTTATAGGTAAAGGGACACTATTTTTTCACATTTTCAATATTTAAATTTTTTTCATGTGAATAAAAATGTTATAGAAAACCCTTGAGCTAACCATTCTTCAACCCATAGACTCCTAGAACATATTTCATTGTTTCTTGGATAATTTTCATAATTTACCTAACCATTAACAATCCATGTTCCCTTAAAACCCCTTCCAGAACAATCCATAACAATATTGAAACTCATCAAAGCAATATAATTTTTTATATAACATGAAATTAAATAATAAAATGATGAAATACCTAAAACAATAGGAATTAAATTATCTTTATCAAAATTATTTCCATTATATGATAGTTATATTTTACTAATGAATTTTAAATATTTCTGCCACTATTTCTGTATTTCTTTCTCTCATGTCCATGTATAATTGTGAATCTGGAAAAATTAAATAATATTTATAACAAATGGATAATTATATAATGTTTTAAGTTCTCAAATATATCAATAATATGTATTTAAACTTTAATAAATTTAACATAAGTCTCAAGTTCAAATTTACCCCATCAAATAACATGGGTCGGATCAGGAAATGCCTATTAAATTAAGATACATGATAAGCATTGTGTTGAGAGTTGAATCTTGGTAATAAATCTAATTGATAAGACACATCCAAAACATATTATATAATCTTAAATGGGATAATTTTCCAAAGATATAGTATAAATTTTAGAGACAAAAGTTTATTTTCGGTCCATAGATAGACTCTCACGAAAACCTGATCACTTACAAAAAAAGATAAGGGATGATGATCAAGATCATCATATGATTTATAATCAGTTCTAGACATTACTATAAATTCATAATCATCTTTATCTACTCCATATTCTTATACACAATACAATAACAATATGTGATGCCTCACGAGGTTCTATACATAAAAGTAGATAGTGACATGAAAGGCCATGTATTGCTTCAAAATGATCCATATTTATTATTGTTTAACAATTTTTATTGTATGTGAATTAAGATAATGGTATATTATCATCCCTAAAAAATCCAAAATCCATAAAACAATCTCTATGCATGTATTCCTATATTTATATTGTGCATTAAGACATTCCATCTTTTTAGTGATGGTAATCAATGAACCTGATCAACTGATTTAGAAGAGATTTCCTCTTATATTTTCGAAATCAAAACATAAACCAGGGGACACGGTAAAAAATGACATTAGGACATTTAGTAACTTTTCTACTTCCCAAATATAGAGTTTTGAAAAGTCTTACACTATATTCATTTCAATATATGGGAATATGTGAGATTTCATTTTCAACAAATACGTAATCCCTTAAATAAAATAATGTTTACAAATAGTTATTGGTAAAATTGAGAAGGAACCCATAGTAATTTGTTTACATTTTGATATGGGTATAGGTAAATATTTAAACATAATATACAGTAGTTGTTGAGCCAACCTGACCTACTATAATTTGAGGCATCCTAAGACAAAATTTTACACCATTCTTTTCATCTCATCCCACCAAAATTTTCTTCTAATAACCATAAACATATTTTAAAATATATAATTAATTGACCATCTTGAGTGGAGGTTGGATGAATATTTTTGTTTCTAATATTTCATCATGGCCTTTATCTAATCGTTAAAAAAACATATATCTCTCATCTATCATTAATCCCTCAATGTTCTCCCTACCATTGTGTTTTGACCTCATGGTTGGAAATTCATGATAAAATTTATGATCATCTATTACCTACTCAATGAAATTAGGAACAAGGGAATATTTAACGAAAAATTAAGATTCCTCTTTTTTATCACAATATATATCCATATCAACATTTACGAAAATTAGATTCTTGAAATCTGAATCCACAATAGTGAACTGACTACATTAATTCCAACTCAATGTATCAGCCACTAAATTGTCTTTTTCCACTATATAAATTACACTAACATAAAATATATAAATTTTATTCATCAATATTTGTTTTCTTAAATTAAAATTCTTGTTTATGAAGATGTGTTTTAGGATTTTAGGATCCCTGAAATTTGTAAAACTCTCACCAACAGAAAACGACAGAATGGTTTCATGACATGGACTACAAAAATTAACTTCAAATAATAAATATATTAATACATAAAATCCATCCATAATTCTCCTCACCTAAAAGATAAAACATTATCCTAATAAATGTGGTAACATTCCTATACTAATTTGGATGCATCATAATAGATCACATTTAATTTTCAGGACATAGCAATTGTAATCATGTGTATGGATGTAAGTTAGACATTATTATCACGGAAATATTCCTAGAATAATACACGCCATTATAATAGAACTCCATTAAACATCAAAGAATAAATCATAGTGGCAAATCAGGATAATTCATGAAAAAATAATTAGTAATCCCTTACTAAACCAATGAAATTGTGTATCTTTGAGACATCATTATATTTTTCCCACAAGATAACGACTTCCAACATTTTAGTATTTACTAAGACTCTTCATTTAGAAAATGCATGCCTAAGAAATCATACCTATTTTATATACAAATAAAACATTGAATGCTTAGAATAAATTAATTTTACTTACAAGATACCAAAAAGTATTTCCATGTGTTTGTCATGATCGACCGTAGTCTGAGAATACATGAGAATATCATCAAAGAGAACAAAAATATTTATTAATGATACCTATGAATTATCTTATTCATTAATTTAATAAACACCCCTATTTTATTTATTAGATAAAATGGAATAAAAAATTATACAAAATGAAAAAAATAATCAATAACTTAATTATCTAAAATATCCTCCCCTAGAACTTGAGGTTGGTGATACCCTCATTAAAAAACAATCTTAGAGAACCGTTTGGATACCATCAGTTGATAAAATTTTCCATCAAATCATATTGGAGGATATTAATTCATTATAACAATATATTTTCATATTAGATAATATATAAAATGATGAAAACAACCTTCTAATTTCATTCCAATAATAACGGATGTTTCCCATGTGAATGTATTATGTCAAAATAATTGTCTGATATATAACTCTTCCTAATTTAACTTCAATTTAAATAATTCTATTACTTTCATCTTATAGGATAAAAGTATAATTGGATTGTTCAATAGTATGTGATCAATCATTAATTACACTTCCCTTTGTGGATGTAATGTAGAAACATTAACTGGGGATCAATTTGGAAATTGGTACATGATGGTAAGAAAATATCGTTATATGATTGGATGAGAAGTTTCTAATATAAATAATAAAAACTAGTTAGAGAAATTCTTGAAAATCAGTAAAAATGGTGCTACTCTTCTTGTATTCACATGTCTTTCACAATTAATGAGATTCTCAACACCATTAAATGAGGTTAAACCATATTATTAGGCATAATAGTCAACATGGGAATTCATGGGTTTCAACCATTCCATTCCCAAAATAAATTCATATATGACCATCTCAATAGTTGGAAAATATAAATAAAATTTATCATGATTTATAGTTATAGAACATGATAAACACATAAATTAAAAAGATTCCAATTTTTTGAGAGGTGTTTGATGTCTCACAACATGATTCATCATGTCAGCATGAAATACCATATGATAATTAATGTGAGAAATAATAAAATATTATGTCATGGCAGTATCAAATAATTAATTCATGTGTAGAGCTATAGATAACATTACCTCTCACTACATAATGAATATATTAGTTTTCAAGGATCATCTACTCATCATTGTACAATTTTTTACTAATTTAGGAAGAAATTTCCTTATTTCCCTATAATGGTTATGATTATTGATGAGCTGGAAGTTTGATATAATATTCATCTGATGTTTCTCAATTCTGGTGTGGATTACCATTTCACCTTGATTTATCAATATAAAAACAATAATCCTTGGATATTTTTATCTATTACCATTAGAAGACCTTACGGTTTCCATATATTGACATATTAAATGCCACAACCTACCAAAATAATGGTATTATTATGGAATAATCATGTATTATTGTCTGATATGGTCATATGAACTATGTTTATTATATCCTAAAAAATTAATAAAATGGGTTGGAAAGGATGTTGAACCATTCTATAAATTTTCTGGTTCTTTTGATACTTTAAAAAATTACCCCTCTCCTATATGTTCCCTTTGTCAGGGTTCCCACTTGTATCCATTTATGTAAAAGTGCTTCCCCAACATATATTCTCACGATATTTTTTCCTCTTCCAACTCTTTATTCACCATCTTATCATTTTGATAAATATATAATAAATCCACCATTGAGATTATATCATGCCACAACCCTATCTGAATTATACTCACATTCAATAATTCACCAGCGAGAAATTTAGGATTCAATTGAATCAATCTCTTTAATTTAATCACTTACTCCATCACATTTTTATTTTACAATTCATGAGTAATGTAATGAAATGAATAAAACTTTTTAGAATTAAATTACATGTTAAATAAAAAAATCATTATTAATAATGTCATATATAGAAAAAATATTCACTACATTCCAAATCATTACTTTGGACCGTTATCAAATATAAAACAATTGTTTTCATAGATAAAAACCATTATACATCATAACCATTTTTAATATATCCATTTCATAATGATCATTTGGGCAAGTATATATTAAGGGTTATAATCAAGTCTAATTAAAAATTATTGAAGAATCCACAACCACAACCAGAATGATCATACCATATAACGAACATTTATCTGAGATTCCACGGGAGTCAAAATCATTGGGATTTTCCCGTGAACATGCAAATATGATATTTATCAATTGAAACATGATAGAGGCCATTTATGAGATATGTTAAAGATTCTCGAGGTCAACACCCAAACCTTGTTCCTAAAACCACCCCATGAATATACCCGCTTCGCAATCCTTACCAACAAGGAATACTATAAATTAACATTGGGTCACATGTCTAAACCATAGTAGTAAGAATTAAAATTATTAACCAATAACAAATAAATATTATATTGAATTATTTTCAGTAATAATATATATATATTCTCAATTATATATTGTGGTTTACAAAATTATATTTTCATTTGACAAAAATAAATTTGGAAAATAACCTAAAGTTTCATTTTTTTAATTATTGAATATTTGAAATAAATTTATCTATATTAAATATTCTTATTAAATAATATTTATATAATATAAATGATATATAATTTAATAATGTCAAATGTAATTTTTATAATGTTCAGAATGTTTTTAGTGTTATAAAATCAAATATTATCCTATCAATATGTAGTATTATTTAAAATTATTAATTAAAATATTTAGAAAATTAATTTGGGTAAATATATAATATTTTTGTAATCAAAACATTGAAATTATCCAATTTTTTCTTCTCAATAATTTTCTAAGATTGTCAGATTTTTTGGTAAAACATGAATATGGTATAAATATATGATTTTTCTTATTATGTCATAATAACCCAAAATACATGTAACAAATATTATAATCTGAATAAAAGTAAATAAAATAATTCTCATTTAAAATAATGTGTTTATGAATTTATTTCATTAATTTTACAATCCTATTATAAAACCCCCCAAACATATATTGTATTTTATGGTTTTAATGAGTATTCTTTGTGAATACAAATCTTATCCAAAAAATCAGTGTTATTATTTTAATGAGTTTGGTCCATTTAAAAATAAATTATTGAAAACCGATTTTCATTGGAAAAAACCATGGGAAAAATCCTTGTGTTGTTGTTTTTTTATTATTTTATCACTTAGTCTCAATAACCTATGTGTAGAAATTAATAATGCATTTTCCTCTATTTTTATTCATATACCCACCACACATCCCCTTAATAATTACACACATATAATTTACGTGAATATCAGATCCCTCTACAACTCAAAATACATAAAATGATGTTTATGATATCTTAAGGAGCTGCTTCCAATAGTTTTGAGGCACCCTATCTCGGTAATGGATACTTAGACTCTTATTTTTTCATGTACATTCTTTTCATTATAAATTTGGATTTCATATTTTTCATGTTGTAAATAATTTTTATACATACCATTACATTACTTATAATGAACATGATTTTGTTAACACTTTTCACTCACGTTAAACCACTTCATGAAATGTTATGTACATCTATTATGCTTCCAAAATTGGTCAATGATTTTTATTGTCAAAATTTTGGGTTTGGAATACACATTCTCATTTCTACTCAATGATTTTAACCAAGATATAAGTTTTCTTCATTTATTAGGGAAATTCATGTATGTATAACATATTCCATAATCATGGGATCCAAAATGATAACAAATTATTTTATTTTATCGGATTTTTTTGGCACAAAAATGAATGTACTTAATAAGAATTAGATGGGTTGTCTGGGAATTATATAACCATCTGAAGAATGGGTTAATGATTAGGTCTCATGATATATCATATATGGTGCATGGGTGTTTATCCAATGTACACTATGTTATGATGTAATTGATGTTAGTCTTGACTTTTCTTTTGATTTCATGTGTTATGTTACTGTAACAATCCTATGATCCCTTCATTATATCATCAAGTATTACGATTTAAGGGTTATTTTTATCATTCAATCCAATTTATTTCAACTTTATAATCCAATAAACTATCATTTTTTACTTTCATCATGTTATTCATTCATTGTTCTCTTTCCCCACTTCATAGATCACCCCTTTCTTATGTAAAACATCAGGTTATCTCTTGTAATTTTAGAACGTCATTGGAATTATACTAGAATGTTATAGATTATTAACTAACATCATTTCCATGTTTCATTTTATTTATATATATATATAATTAACCACTATGCCTATCAACATTTCAGGATTGCATTATCTATTTCATTGTGTAATAATTCATGTGATAAAGTGTATAAATGATGTTAGTTTTTATAGGTAGAATCAAGGAATGGTCTTCTTATATATTGGTATAATGATTAGAAACCATTGTAACATCCTTGTGGGTAACACTAAACATAAGAAAACATCCAAATATGTTGTTTATATGTAGATTGGTAGGTTTCCAAGTAAAAATGTCTGTGTCAGGACAATAAATACAAATATGCATCTATCCCAGATGTACTATGTTGTAATAACATTGAAAATGGTGAACCAGGTATTTACACAACCATCATATGGTGAATGATGAATAGGAATTCAATGACTCGTAGTTTGATACTTTCAAGGAGTATTACATTGTATATCAACAGAATTTTTATGTTAATTTTAAAGGGAACAAAAATTCCTCTAATAATTTATATTAGAAAATAAGCCATGGGTAAGATATATTGAAACCTATTAATTCATAAGTTATTGAATATATTTCATTGAATAGTTATCCCTTAAATTTCCATATTTTCTTTGTTATTTTTTTTAAATTTTGAATCATTAATCACTAATTTTCCTTCATTTTTGTGAATTACTGGAAACATGAATAATGGAGTCAATAATTAATGTCATGGGTAATATGAAGACTAACCCAATGAAAATTTTTACCAAATGGGAGTAGTAGTTGATAAATTAATAACAATACTTAATGAATTAACTAATGGTTTCAAAAAAAACTTATTAGTGAGAAAAA
Source organism: Viscum album (assembly GCA_963277665.1). NCBI lineage: Eukaryota > Viridiplantae > Streptophyta > Magnoliopsida > Santalales > Viscaceae > Viscum > Viscum album. The sequence continues at coordinate 757,933,257 of OY728145.1, read as the reverse complement.
ACTTATACCCTTTAGAAAGAGAAAGTTGAAATTCATGATTTCATATGATGAAGGCCTATAAATATTAGTGGATCTTTTGATCCTTTAAAGGTTTAATAATTTATCCACTAAATTGAAAATAACATAGAGTCATTTAATACATTTACTAGTAGAAGTTAATGCAGTTTCAATCACATAGAGGGAGATGATGATCATTTGTGGATAATTAAAAAGAATATGAATCACAAGGTTTTGATTACGAAGATCTTAAGAAAATATATAAGTAAATGTTTTTCTAAAAATATATTCATTTCCCTCTCAAACATAAAATATAGATTATGTTCCTTAGCTTAATGAAAATGGATGATGAATCAAATATTTTGTAACTAGAGAACATCAAAAGACAAGTGTGATGCACATCCATGTTTTCTATGGAACCTTGAATGTAAAGGTAGCCTCTTATTTACAATAATAAATATGATTCTATGAAAATAGTCAGCAATGTTTTATTTTTATGGATATAGATTATCGATATAATGTTCCCTCAATGTATAAATATGGATTGTAGAGTGTCATGGGTCTCATGGGTTAAGAGATTGGATCAGAGAATATAGTATAATTATGGATGAGTAATGGGGAAAGTCGATGATATCATGAAATTCCATATTCCATCTTTTCAAATGTTTAGGAAGAAAAATCATTGGAATTTACTTAAGGGGGGTGAGAAAAAGATCCAGGTATGGGTAGGAAGGTAACCTTTCTAGGTATTGTAAATTGGATAAATCCACCAATGTGTTGGAAGAAATGACGTATCTTGTTAAACCTCATTTTACTATCAAATGTTACCAAATCATATAACACTTATTCTATGAAAACTAATTCAAAAATATAAGGTTTTTAAAATAAAACTGGTGAAAACATCATCCAAGGGATAGAATTCAGGGGAAATCATAATCCATTTCAACCAATAATGTGGATCCTTATAATGAACTGGTGACAGGTACACTAGTTATTCTGTAAAGGATAGAGAAATTGAAATAAGATTTTTCTTATATGAATTCATTATTATCTATAAATTGTTTTAGGACAATTAAAAAAAGAAACTCAAAAGATAGAATCTAATTTATCATTAAAAATACAAAATGGGTAAATTATTGCATCCCATGATTATAATTCCTACCCTGGACATATTTTTAGATTGAATTTTCAAGTTAACATTTTTATACACCCTTTATATGAGTTATATTCCAATCAATGTATGGATTAGATTTATTTTTATAGATCCAGAAAAAAATCGAGTGGAAACCTTCCTTCGCTTCAAAAATTAATCATTGATTCTATAATAGTTTGAGGAGGATGATGAATATCCATTGGTATAATTATCCAATTAATGGAAATTATTTCTTTATGACCAATATTATCAATCTAAAATGATTAAAACAAATAAAAAGGTCAATCATAATGACATTCCCATTGTAAGAAAACAAGCTACTGTGTTTCCTAGAGAATTTCCTAGTCTTACTCTATACCAAGAGGTTCAGATCTCAATACAATGTATAATATATGTTTTCACAGTATCCAATAAAATATATATATTTTTCAATTTTGAACTTAACTATTTAAAAATGAAACAATAGGATAATATTTCTAAATGGTTCATACAAAAATGTACATCATCATGGGGTGTTTGTGACTATTTAATCAAGAAGACGGATGGGTTATTGAGCCTCTTAATTGATTAACATGAACTCAAAAATATCAAAATAATGAACTATTATCCTCTGACATGGATTGATGACTTATTAAATGAGCTACATGGAGTTCAGTACTTCTTTGTGGTGGAGATTTGGTCGGGATATTGTCAACTAACGGTGGTGGATGAAGAATTCCCCAAGACTGGGTTTTGTACAAGGTAGTGGAACAATGAGTTCATAGTGATCCAATTTGGACTGCCTAATGATCATATCATCTTCATGGGCATAATTACTACTGTATTTATGTATTACATCAACAAAATTTGGATAGTATTTATATATGATATTATTATCTAATTTAAAAGAAAGGAAGAACATGATGAGAAAATGAATGTTTTATTGTGATCATGAAAAATGAAAAGTTATATGAGATACTTAGTAAATGAATGTTTTTGGTATGATCAAATAACAAAAATTTGGAATGGTACAACCAGTAAATAAATATCAATGAATCCTTCAAAAATTGAGTAAATTAAATGAATGATTATATCATCATTAATGGTGGAGACCTATATTTTAATAAGAATATTTGGGTGTTATCATTGATTTTTTAAGAATGTATCAAGATTTTTAGGCCTGATAATGAATCTAGAAATTTAGGGTGTGAAAATTTTCTAGAGTAATGAATATGAGGTGTTATTCAACATGTTAATAAAGAAGCTAACAATAGTACCAATACACACATTTCAGAATAGTGGGGAAGAATTTTTTTTATCTAAAGTTATGTATCTAAATTTTTTTTTGTTTATGTAGTCATGTAATATTATAAATTATTATCATATGACTAACTAAAATTAATGATATATAAGAAGAATATACCAATATATGACTCTGAATTGACATCAGTGGACTTCCCATTGAATATTTGGTGACATTATAACTATGAAGAGAAGTGTGACATATATACATATCATAAAAGACCCAAGTATATATTCTTAAAATTGAATATTAATATGGGAAAATAATTTTGGTTATATTTGATCGTAAATTATGATTTTTGAATCCATTACCAACTTGGGAAGGTTAAAAAATTGAATATTCTTTGTGTAGAAAGGATCCAGTAACCCAATCCATGATGAGAATTGAATGTTAGTAAAAGTATTTTTACATATAAAATATGGACATGGGAATAATAAAAGTAATGGTATCTAATATTAATTAAATAAACTCGTGTCTATCCATTATCAGGACAATTATGGATACCCAAAATGACAAGGATGATCTATAGAAAAAATTAAAAAATATCATGGAGTTCAAGATTTTTTATAATGGTGTAATAAATTTTTAAAATTTGATATATTTTTAATTAAAACAATAAACCAAGAGGAAAACTAATTATGATGTACATAACCCATACTTCTATATTCATCTAGGATGAAATAAAATGTGTATATATATGTAAAAAACAATTTGAAGGATGACAAGAAGAGATATGATACAGAATTTATATTCCAATGTTTGGTATGCCAATATTTCATGTCTAAACAATATCTATCCAAGGATATGATGAAACCATTTCCCATAATAATTTTCAAATGATAAATCATAACCAGGAATTTTTTATTGGAATCCCTATGACATATAAATTGAACAATTCATTTTCTGGTGTTGTCGATCTCCTTACAAAGTCTATATTTTTTTAATATTAAGGTTGATTTATCCATTTACAAACACTCTATGATATAAATTATAGAATATTTAGTGTAACATATAGTACTATTAGGAATTAAATTTGGTTGATATAATAGGTTTACAATATGGTTTTGGTGAATCATTTCTTACGAGTTGAATACGAAAATGAGTTTTAGCCTCGCTTATCAATATCAAATGGATGATCAGTCAAATATAATTATATAAAATATAGAAGATATTTTTAAATCAAGATTATTGTATTTACATGAATATTGAGATTACAACCCTACCTTAAGTTGTGTTATCATATAATAGAGGTTTCAATTCTAGAATTCAAATAGGACCTTATGAGGCTTTGTACTAAAAAGGTTAGTGGACTCCCAGATGTTATGATGGAGTGAGGGAGTAGAAGCTATGATATATAATATTGTCCAGGAGACTATAGAGAAGATTCAAATCATTCATTATTATATTAAATACATGAAAATTTGATCAAAAATTTATTTTGAAAATCAACATAAAGACCATAATTATGAGGACAATGATAAGATTTTCGACAATATATCATCTTGGAAGAAAGTCATGAGATATGGGAAAAGCAAATTCAATGTCTTAGATATATTATGTAACATCCTAGGTAAATAATGAATAAAACATTTTCATATTTAGTAATATTTACGAATTAAATATTAATTTTTCTTTAAAGGGGTTGCTATGTTCGATAGTGTACCCAATACGCAATGATGAGTTTCCTTGAAAACTTACGTTGTACACTAGTAATATAATGATATTATTTTAAATGGTAGTTAACATGTAGCCGATGTATTGGTGGGAATGGATATAAGTAACTAAAATATGATTATATATGTTTTATTAAATGTTTTTACATTTATCCAATAAAAGATAAAGGCCTAAAATACGGAAATAATTCAATTTTAGGCATTTATACCCTAATTTTCACTAAAGGTTCACTTATCACCTTTTGATGGAAAACCGTCATTAAATATAGTTTTGATCAATCTTATAAATTCTATTGGACCAAATATAAATCTTCTTTATAATCAGGACATCAAAATTTACTTTGTGTAAATATTTGGTATCTTTCCGATAAAGTTCATTTTTTTAATGAATAGTGTAAAATGTTGTATTTTAATTCGAAACCTCTTTTTAATCTAATTTATTTATATGATTAGATTATCATTTGAATTGGTTTTAAAGTGAAATTAGAAAATATTTTTACCATTGAATCCAATAGTGGTCGTTGAAATTAATTTCACATTTAAATCGAACTTAAACTAGTGTCAATCTTTTGATACGTATTGTTTCATAAAAACACGCTATTTGTCATGACAGCGGGAATTATTTATAAAATTAATTAATGTGAAATATATGTTTTGAATTTTGTAAAATAGACTTCATTTTTGAATTTGGAATATAAAATATATCTTAGAGTGAATTTTTGGTATTTTTCTGAAAAACATCAATTTTTGATGAATAGTGAAACCACTAAGTGGTACTTACAAAAACCGATTTTTTGTTTAAATGAAATTTTACCACTTCTGTGTTTTGAATTTCAAAAATCCGACATAAATGGTTTTCATTAAGAAGTAAAATGTGGTTCAATGAGATTAAAATTATTTTTTGTTGAATAGTAACTCTTAAGTTCATAATCGCGATTAGAGGTAATTAGTGTAGTTTAAGGTAAAAATAATGTTTTAATAATATGAGATGAGCTTGACACATGTCCTACCCTCATTGTATGTGTCATGGCCGACCAAGACAATCCATGGGTCAACTTGGGGACCCCATGGAGCCACTTTGGTTGGGAAATGACATAAATAACTTTTTATTAAATGTTAAAGTAAAAATGACACAAACATGAGATGTTTTACTAAAACAATTTTTACATGGGGTAATACAAGTCATATGTTTGACTATAAATATTCATTAGAAAGATAAAAAGATTTCCTACATCATGATATTTTTTCTATGTTTTATACATCAAATAAATTAATGTATTTATGGCATCATGATGATGCAGCGATTACCTCATTAATAATGGATTTAAATAAAATGGAAAGATAATGTAAACTCTAAGACCTACACATGGAAAAAACCTATTGTATGGGTGGATTTAGAACCCTTATCACCTTATCCTCGAATTACATCAATGTGGGACCTTTAAAATCCGAAACTCTATTAAAAATAAAGTAACATTTTGTAACTTTACAAGATTGCCCCTCCTCTCCTCTTATAGATGGCCCCCACCTCTACCACCTTACCCACACTCCCAAAGCCATCGGCTCGGCCAAAATCTGCCCATTTTGTCTTTCCACATCTCTCTATTACTCTTTGAAGCCTCAATTTGGGCAGAATTCTTTCCAAGGAAGCCTTTGATCTCAAACCAAAGGGAGTTACCCGATTTTAAGGTAATGTCTTCTTTTGAGTCCTTTTGTTTTATTTTGCTTCTCCAACCCCCTAAACTCTTTTTATTCTTTTCATTTGTAACAACTCCAGTATCCTAAATATACTGGTATGTTGGTTTAAGATGGATTCAAGCTACACTTACACACACCAACATATAATGGTTAAAGAACATACTGTTTCCGTGGATGGTGAATTTCTACCTCCCGAAACGATGATTGTTCAACATTATTTTAACACCTTCAAAGGTGGCCATTAAGATAACACTATATTTATATATGATATATAATATGTTTATTTTTTCCTTAATCATCTTTATTTTTTATTTTGGGCATACTTTTATGGTTTCCATTATGGGTAAACGCAGTATCTTCATTTAAGGAAGTGCGGACTACCGCCCCCTCAAAGTGATTTGATTCGTTAATGCCATATGTGGGATGTATAAAGGATGAATTTAAAGTTATTATATATGATGTTATACTGGAAATATAATATACCTCTATATCATTATTATTTCTTTCCATTAAAGTATGAGATAGAAATGAAAGTAGCGTTCATGCGTACGTACGGCTTACCGTCTCCATGAACGGTGCATTTCATTTTTTATCCCCAAATTTAATGTACTATTATAATTACATGTATATAATGGATATATATGATGAATGATACATCTAAATGATGAATATAATTCTGGAATTAAAATATACATACCTCTCATTTAGTTTTAATTCCATTAATATGGCAAAGAAATGAAAGTAGCGTTCATGCGTACGTACGGCTTACCGTCTCCATGAACGGTGCATTTCATTTCATACCTCTAAATGATTATCTAATATTATAAATACATGTATATGATGGATATATATGATATATATGATATCCAAATCAGGAATGTCATTCTGGATATAAAGAACCTTTGACCACACGAACAACATGTAATTGTAAGAAGTCCACTTTCGACTTAAGAATCAAATATCGACAAAACAAATATTATTAAATTAAATGGTTACATAATGTTTATAACATGAAAATAAGTGATATAAATGGAATAATGAAATTGAAAAAGGTTCTTATGAAAATAGAAATTAACTCAAGTTTATTATTCAGGACGTTAACGAACGATTGAGTCATGTCGGACCCGAGGTAAGTGACTTCGTCTCAATCTCCTTTCATTGAGGCATATTTCGTTTTATAGATAACTATCTTTTATACGGTGTATAAAAACCTTTGACTTTTACTTTTATTCAAAAGGAATCTTTTTATACGAAGAGTTTTACTAAATGAAAAAAGGGAATGTTTTTGTCGTATGTATGCGGAGACAACGACTTCTCCGCCGCCACGAGTATTATTTGGTCTGTGGCTTCCTCAACAAGCCGTAATGTTTTTTAAAATAAAATTAATACCATATACTCTTTTCTGTATTTTGGTATTGAAAATAGTTTTGATAAAGGATTCTATTATGTCAAAATATTTAAATGATATATTGTGATTGAAATGTGGAAATGTTAACATTCCTTTATATTGGATTTATGTTTTATGATTTTATAATGGTACTTGGACATTTGATGGGTGGTTACGTGACGAACCATATGAAGTGTGGTTCCGTGAATACTAGGATGGGTGGTTACGTTATAGCATCCAATTCATTGGGTATGGAAGTCGGCGGTATGGCTATTCCATTAAGTATGTATGGAAATTGGCCGTATGGATATTCCATTAAGTGATGTGTGTGGAAGTCGATCGTATGGTTATTCCACATAAGTATGTTTATATCCCAAGTTACATTTATATGTTATGTGTTCTTTATATGGTTTTTATGGTAATCCTTTGGTTACAAAAGGGTAAGTAATGATATTTTATTCAGTGAAGTGTTCTTACTGCTTCATGAAGGTGAATGTATTACTTTGATAAAGTATACATGGTTTACGTGATGTTTGAAAAACTGACAATTTTCATTCTTTGTGTATCCCTTACTGAGCTTTTTATTCTCACCCCAAGTTTTTTTGAAATGTTTTTCACAGGACTTAATGTGGAATAGGGTCAAGGATGGGATCAAGGGAAAGTCATGCTATATAAAACATGGAACTAGACATGTCTCTTTTTAAGAGTTTTTATTTTATTTTATGGATACATAGTAGAAGTGTCTACTTTGTAATCTTTTGGGATGTAATAGTTATGTCCTAATTCTCTAAAACTCAAAACCTGAAAAGATCCTCAATGTGAATTATTCATTTAATTCAATATTAAGTAAGGTTTAAGGCCGGATCCTTATAGTTGGTATCAGAGGTTGGTTTAGACATCTTAAGGAGTTAGAAAATTGTTAAATTATAAATTAATTTATTGTATGACTGAAATGATATAGCATTTAAAGACTACCATGTTGCTTCGGCTCAGATATTTCTGTGTTAAGAATGGTTTTTCATAGAGGAAACAGAACAAATTTTCTGGGAAGGCATAGAGAGGGAAATGACCTTCCAAATCACCATACTAAGATGGTCAGAATCAGAATTGAGTAGTTTACTACAGTGATGGCTCAGTTGAATCAGGTGATAAATCATGGTTGTCTATATTGATGATATTTTGGTGTTTTCTATAAGTTAAGAGGAGCATGAAAGTCATTTAAGGGTTATCTTGTAGACCTTAAAATAAAAGAAACTGTATGGAAAGTTCATCAAGTGTGAGTTTTGGTTACAACAAATTTATTTCCTGGATCACAATGTTTCAAAAGATGATATAACTGTTGATCCTGCTAAAACAAAAGTTGTTGATTAATGGCCAAGAACCACAAATGTAACCAAGATTCGTAGTTTCCTTGGTTTGGCAGGTTACTACCGAAGGATTGTTGAAAATTTTTCACAGTTATCTAGTCCAATGACTAAACTAACTCGTAAGGGTGTTATGTTTATCTAGACAAAGGAATG